>CM042686.1:124999330-125599330 GCA_023614405.1 Avena insularis
AGTGAAAGTACTTTTCTTAAATAAAAAGAATTAAAACTAGTTAATGAAACCTTATGATGCTTGTGATGATAATAGATCATCAAATACATTATACTGTGTATGCTAAAATGGAACTAATTAGGCATTGTTTGGTGATTGTGTACTCCGTGTATTTATAGACAATGTCAAGACCAAGCTTTGGGAGGAGGTTACCACCAGGAGGAGGAAGAAGCTTCCAACCTTGCTGCCTGATCCATCATTATGATATGAATAGCCCTTGCAATCTAGATAACCTAATGAAGGAATTAGGCAGCCTTTGGGTGATATCATTTTGGATTTATACCTATTCAAGATTTAATTCCAAACTTTACTTTTCTTTACTTATCAAAGTCCTTTACTTGTTTTTGAAGTGTATGAAGTATAAACTTCAGCTATCTAGTTGAACTTAGATGTCATTCATGGCATAAGTTGAGATTAGCATCCACCTTAGTGAACACTCTGTAGTAGTTTAGGCAAACTAGCCCAGACCTTTAGATGGGAATACTTGGTGAAAATAGTTATGAAAACCTTGGAATGATAGGTGTTCTGAGATGTTTTGACATGTGTTGAGAAACTTAAATGGTTTATGATGATGATGAAAATGTTGGGAAGGCACTTGAGCCTTGGCCTTTTACAAAACTATTGGTTGGATTGGATCGCGATATTCAATTTTACGTCTGACCACAATATCTGAATTAGGTAAAGGCTTAGTAGGAAGTTTATATACGTGGTATTAGTTCCCTCGCGGAGAGTTTGAACTGAGACTACCTCAATGTTGTCCACCTATCTGAGTTACCCAGGTGTGATTGGTCATGGTTGGGAGGCCATGCTCAGGAGGAATTAGCATACTAGGGTGTGTAAAGGGAAGGTTATGGTGCCACGCATACATTATGATGATTGAGGGTTATCCACGATAGATGTAATGAATCTTGTGAGTGAAATTAGTACCTCTACAGTGTCAAACTATTTGAATAGCCCGAATGCAGTTGTAGACGATTGGTGGCCATACTTTTCGTTTAATGGGATGTTTCAAATGACTTATAGATAGATAGCGAATCTTGACTGGCTGACGGGGTTGTGACTGCAACCTAGCTTCCCAACTTAAGTGATTCTAGAACTATGTTTTATCTTTTTGTTTGAACTCAGCTTGGGTTTCAAACTTAGCACAGGCAAACTAGAGTTAGCATTTCCACTAGCACTATATTGCTTGTGGTAGTTTACTGATACTTAAGAATACTCATGGCACCATACTGGCTATTCTATGGCTGAACTATGAAGGAATACCGAGTGTGAAGAGACAGCCGGTGGCCTATAATGCTTCAGGATATCTTCTGGTGGTAAACAGGGTGGTTTATTAAATGCTAAGTTGCGATGTATGACATAACAGGGCATGGATAAAATCTGGGTGTTGACAATACTACTTCCTCTTGATTGTTTTTCAAAATATGGCGAATCGATGTATGAAAATTCTTGGATGGATATTTTGGTGATCAAAACGTTGAATTTTACACGGTGGGGTGGGTACATTTACACCAAGGACCTATAAAAGGGAAATTATCCGAAGTCCATACATTTAGCTTTACAAGGACCACGAAGTTAAGCAAGGAAAGCAGCTTGATCGAGAGAAGTTTGGTTCCTTCTCAGGAATGGCGTCAGGCATCCTCTTCATACTATCTGCTATCTTGATTGTTTTTCAAAATATGGCCAAATTTGTTGGCATGCAAATTCTAACGGATAGGATTCATGACCTTGGTTATTCATCTTGAAATCGAATGAATGGTTCATACTCATTGACAACTAAGCTTAAATTCATTTAAATTTCACCACTTACTTTTAGGTTAGATTTGTACACCGGTTGGTGAAGTACATTTTACATCGAGGGGACTCACAAAAGCATTCCGAAGATTATCGGGGTGTATATGTTATCCTTGAAAGCTCCTAAAGAGATTTTTGGTTGGCTCCTATCAAAGTGGTAGATCAATTTGATCTGAGGCCAAACTCTGGATACTAATTCCTCTTGAGTTGTTTTCAAAATACTTTTCCGAATTTACATACATGTGCATACAATTTTCCTCATATAGGATCATCAACATAAAAGTATGATGTTGATATGTGCCTTGACCTTGGTCGTTCGACTTAAAATCAATAATGGCCATACCTAATTGATAAGTAAGCTAAAATCGTCAAAATTTCACCAATTCACGCTTTTAGGTTAGAATTTTATCTGGTACATTAGTACATTTACATCAAGGACCAAAAAGGAAAATTTCGCGGTCCATACATTTAGAACAAAGGACCTATAAATCAAGCAAGGAAAGCAGTACGGTTTAAATCCTTCTGAGAAGGTAATGGGCGGTGATCATTCATACTACTTGTACTACTTCATCTTGATTGTTTTTCAAAAAATATGGTAAATTTGTTGGCATGGAATTCTGAGTTGGATATGGGATCCAAATACCTTGGTGGTTCATCACCGAAATCCGAGAATGGATTCATACTAGTTGATGCAAATTAAAGCTTAAATTCGTTTAAATTTCTTAGCCGCTTGCTTTTAGGTTAAGATTTTTACATGGTTGGTGAATTACATTTACATCAGGGACTGAAAAAACAAAATTACATCGAGGTTGCATACATTTATCCATAATGGTCCCTAAAAGGAAATTTTACGAGTCTCAGTGGCTCCTTCTCGAGAGATCGGTAACGATCTAGTCAAAACTCCATCTTACTTCCTGCTTTGATTTTTTTTCAAATATGGCCAGAGTTGTTCTTGGTACCGTTACAAACTCCCACATACTACTTCCTCTCGATTTACAACAAGGAAAGAAAGCAGAAAGCCGAAAGAGACGAGCCAGGCCGGGGAGGCCGGAAACGAGCCGGGTGTCCCACCTGGCGCCAGCGCCGACCCGGCTGGCAGTGATGTAGTCACCTCGGGATCACTCCGATTCGTTTCTCACTTCTCCAGGCCGTTTTCTCTGATACCTTGCCTTTTGTTTGTAAAATTTGTAATATATAACCCCTTGGATCCCCAAGGTTTGTATATCGTTGTTCTAAATAGGTATTTAGTATTTCGTTTGATCTGTTTTACACTTGGTGGTGGAGTCTCTGTTTTGGAGTCCATGATGTCTTCCTTCGGGATCAATTGCCAAGGAAGACCCTCACATGGATATCCTTGACCCATACATCGTGGGTTGAGAGATTCATCCCAAGGAGTTGTTGCTTTCAAAGATGGGGAGAGTACTGGTCAAGGGTTAAAGGGAGCCGAGGCTAAAGGTGAAGAATTATGCAGAGGAACGGGATGGAAGCACTAAGGTCGAAAGAGAAGTCTTTAGAATTGACCAAGAATGGCGAGCCTTGCAGTGGATATCATCCATAAGATTTGTTCAGAACTCATCACCGAGAACCAAAAGGTAGCTGAGCTTAAATGTGAAATCCTCTCCTCCACGAATACGAACAACAACTACAAGCACAACTCTCGGCCTGCAAAAGTTTGCTTTAATGCGTAGTATGAGTTGGCTTGTAAGCAACACATGAAATGTTGTTGCTAGTTTGGGATGATGGAGACGAGGATGTCTTTTTTGTTGATAGAGGAGCCCTTACCTTGGAAGTCGAGACGATGATGAAATTCCCACCACCACCAGCGGAAGGAAGTAATTCGTCATCAGGTTTGGCATCCCCTTAGTTTGCTCCAAGCTTAGGGGAGTGTATGGAAGTAGTATCATATCACTATCTTCTATCTTTTTACCTTTTAGTAGAGTCATATCATGAATAGAGAAGTTATCGCCTTGTAAAGATGGTTTTGCATTATGGAAGTGTCCCTCTCTTTGGAAATATCTATGTGTCATATCCCTTGGTGTGAGTGTCGTTGCTGGAGATATTAATGAGGGAGTTTATTTTTATTTTATATACATACTCCTCTTGCATGTAGTTTTGAATTTCAGTTTATACTTAATTGATCATTGTAATAAATTGAACATCCACTTTAAGGATCATTGAGTAAATTTAGTTAGTTTTAGCAAACCTTGGCTCGGTGGTAGTATAACACTATTTTGAGAATTAAGAAAGAAAAGATAAAAGTACTCCTAAAAGAAATATAACTTCATCATCATCTTTCTTGAGTTGCTCATAAGTTTAGTATTCTCTCTAGTTACAGAATGCTTCTTTTGTGCCCACAAGGAAAGAAGGTGCATGTTTATTTGTATCACACCTGCTATGTTTATTTGTTTCCTTCAACTCTTATGCTTGCTACCTTAGCCTTGCTAGCCAAAAAACTGTCTTTGAGAAGGAATGCTTCTCGTGCATCAATCCTTAAACCAAAACCTATGCCATTTGTGTCCACCATACCTATCTATTAGCATTATTGCTATTCCAAATAAATTCATGTTTTATCTACCTTAGAACTAAACTTGTTATGCTGAAAATTAGTGATTAAAGCTCTCACCTAACCCGATGGCACACTTTACTTTCTTGCACTTGATAAACGAACCATTGTGCCCATCTATGTTGCGTATATGCTTATGCTTTGTAAGTTGTGAATTAGCGGAACCATGTTGTCATAGGGGAACGCTTTCAACATTGCACTTGTACATTATACCTAGTTTATATCATACTCTTTTGTTTATGGATGTAGATTGGAATTGGCTTGAAATGAAGGGCTTCTAAGTCCATGCAGAGTTAACCATGTATGTGTGTTAGAAAGCACTTTGGGCAGCTGGTCTAATCATGCCTAATCATGGTGGAAACCTGTAGCCTAACCATAATGAGCAATCTATGAAGCATTCTTCTTATAAAAAAGAGATGAGATTGAGAAAAGGAAAAAAAGAGATGAAAATAGGAAAAGAGAACAAAAGCACCATTTTCCCATGGTAAATAAGAAAGATTGCTGAGATGCTAGTTGTACCGCTTACGCTTGTCATTTTGATGCAGAGGGATTCTTACGTATCATCGAGCAAGGGAATTTACCCGTTGGCGGTTCTCTATGATACATATACTTACTATGAATAAGAACTTTACGGTAACTAAACTTGAAGTAGCATGAGGCTATTCGTATTCAAGGGACATGAAGTTTTCAACTTACAACTTGTCAAGCATATCCTCATATTTGATCACTTTAACCTTAATCACCTAGATGCCTATGATAGGAAGGGATGAGGAAATTTGTGAAGATAATAAAGTACCATAATTTTGGGAGCTCTTTATGAAACTTGGAAATCACCTTAACTTCCCTCTGAAGGAATACTATCTTTTACTTTTTAGTTGAGTGGAGTAAACCTATTCCCTTCTATCTCAGCAAGTATTTTGAGTTGTTGTGTTTCATTCATTCATATGATGATTTATTCAATCATGTTTGTTATATTTCCTTGTTTTTCATTGCTCTTATCTTAGAGTATTAGCTGAAACCTATCATTGAAAAACCTGTTATGTGTGAACTCACACTGCAAATTGTCAACTATTCTTTGACCAAGGCTAAGTTTTCCATTACAATTGTTATTGGTACTTTATGTATCTTTACTTGTGTTTCCTTTACTTATTTGCAGAGTTAAGTTATATAATGGTGAGTTGTCTTCTATTATGATTTACGTATTGATGAATGTGATGCTTATTATCAAGTATTCTTTTATCGACTCTTCACTCCCATTAACTTTGAGGTCATGTTTATTGAGCTCGATTTTACGGCGCCCCTTAGGAACAAAGCAGAAGTCTAAGCTTAGGAGTTGATCGTCCATTTAGACGTCACTATTCTATATCATAATTCTTGTTATTCATTGATATATTTCATATTAAGAATACTGATACTTGTATCTTCATTTCATGTCCTGTTTTTGCATGGTTGTGGTGACTTTTGGAGCATGGACCTTCCATGATCGAGATTCCACGATGGAAAAGGGGCTGTTTGGGAATGAAATTAGCGTGAAGAATCAGAAAATCCAGGAAAATACATGGAAAATTCTATTTTCGAGGAAGACAAAAGGATGCTAGAAGGGGGAGTGGAGTTGGGCCACCGGGGGCCCACACCACCCCAAGCCTTGAGCCACCCAGTGCAGAGCCACCGGTGATGTAAGCACCTGGCCTCTCCTAGCTCTCCCCTTTGGCGTATATTATCCCCATAAACCCTAAGCTTGGGAGGCAACCATGAAGAAAGATTTAGCAGCATACCTGCAGGCGAGGAAAAGCTAAATAGAGAAGATCTCTCGTGACGAGAATTCTCTGCAGGGGAATTCCTTCAGGAGAGGGAGATCATCATATCAACACCACCATCAAGCTGGACTTCATCGGGATGATCATCACCATCATCCCCATCATCATCTCCACCAGCACCATTATCACCACCTCCCATACCGTTGTAACAATTGGGTTAAATCTTTTGCATAGTTCTTGAGAGGCTTTCACGGTGTTGATTACTCCTTGTGGTGATGCTATTGAGTGAACCATTGAATTATTGTTATGTTGATTGTTACTTATCATTATATCATCTCTGATCTTGATCCATATGATGTATTATTAGTAGTTAGTTTTTGTTCTTGAGGACATGGGAGAAGTCATGTTGTTGGTAGTGGAATTGTGTTGAGAAAGATTCAATATTTTGTTATTTAAGTTGTGGTGTTATTCTTCTAGTTACGTTTCATGTGAACGTAGACTACATGAAAATTCACCTACTATATGAGCCTAGGGGAATGCATTGTGTATTTGGTACACTAATGCGTAGGGAGTTGCTGGGAGTAGCGAAACCTGAACCCCTGAGTTAGGAAGGGAAACCTTTTGCACAAGGGGCGATGAGGGTCTTAGAGTTTATAGCTATGGTTGAGGTTTCTATCTTAATTACTTTTCTTGTACTTATGGGATGCTTGCAGGGGTATAATCACAATGTATGTATTAGTCTACGGAAGGTTGGTACATTAGCTTTACGGGTTCACCCACACAACACTTAGCAAACTAAAGAAGAATTAATCAACTATATGAGCGAAAAGCATGACTTAATATTCCATGTGTCCTCGAAGAATGTTTGGTCATCTTAAGCAATACAACGGCTTGTCCTTTGCTAAAAAAGAAAGGATTGATCAACACTTCATCTATTATTATTGTCTTTTTATTTACATTACTTTATTTATCTACATTATTAAAAAACCCTAAAAACCATTTGCTGGTATTTACACGAAGATTCTTGCTCCAAAGCCACTTCGTATTTTATGCATCCTCGTTGGGTGCGAGCACTCTTACTTATCAAAATACTGCGATACATCCCCTATACTTGTAAAAGCTCATCTGGGCTAGAAATACAATAATGGTCATGCTAGATTTGATAACTAAGCTAAAATAAATCGAAATTTCACCACTTATTCACTTTTAGGTTAGAATTTTACACGGGTGTGGAAGTACATTTCGTAAAGGACCTAAAAGGAAAAAATACATCGAGATCCATACATTTTAGCACAAAGGACCCTAAAATTAAGCAAGAGGAAAATAGTTGGGTTTGGCTCCGCTTCCTCGAGGAAGGTGGCTGATCGAGCCATACCCACTTCATACTACTTCATCTTGATTGTTTTTCAAAAATATGGCCAAATTTGTCGGCATGCAAATTCTTGGATATGGGATCATGACCTTGGTAGATTTCATCTTCAAATCCCAAGATACGTTCATACTCATTGACAACTAAGCTTAGAATTCATTTAAAGTTCACCACTTACTTTTAAGTTAGTTTTTTTACATGATTGGTTCGAATTACATTTTACATGGGGACCTAAAGAAGCAATAATTACATGAGGTCCACACATTTATCGAAAAGCTCCTAAAAAAGGGAATTTTACAGTTTGTCTCCTTCTCAAGAGATCAGCTAATCTAGGCCAAACTCTACACTACTTCCTCTTGATTGTTTTCAAAATAATGGCCAATGGGTTGTAGCCATGCAAATTCTCTCATATGGGACCATCAACATAAAGTATGATGTCGATATGGCCTTGACCTTAATTCGTTGAACGAAATCTAATAATGGTCATACTTGCTAAATTTGACAAGTAAGCTTAAAATCATCGAAGATTTTCACCACTTACACTTTAAAGGCTAGAATTTTACATGAAATACATTTACATCAAGGACCTAAAAATGAGAAAAGTACATGAGGTCCATACATTTGCTTCAAATGTTGGGGATATACTTCTGGGTATCCTCCGCGTTACCTCCTTTGTTGAGGGTGGCCCACTTTGGAGTTGGAAACTTTGCTTCACAGGCTGACCTAGTCATGGGGGAGAAAAGAATGGAAATCCAATCAAGGCTCTGAGAATGCCCGAGAAGACTTCTAGGACTTGGGCCCATAGTATGCCCTTGGTTCAAGATGTACTCTGTAACCAACTCTTAGTCATAGCGGGGTGATCTCTCCTGTAAACCCTAGGCGGGATATCTATATAAGCCATCCTAGGAAGAGCCTTTAGGAACCTACCTCATAGTCTACCAATCTCCCAACTCGCATAGGCGAACCCTTGTAACCCATATTCCGGCTCTGTCCATTGTTACTAGATTGCTAGGAGGTAGGATCCGTCCAAAACTGGCCAGTTCAAACTGGAAGTAAACTTGTTGTGCTCTACCGAATCCGGAACTGCCGTCACGTCTCCACCTCTCTTCCATACGCTGCGCTCGAGACCCCCGATAGGCGTACTTGTCATCATCGTCTAAGCGATGATTTAGCGCCCACCATAAAGGGGCGGTTGAGCTTGGATCCTGCGTTACAGCGGAATGCAAAGAATCGAAATACGGCCGAGACTACTTCGCCGTCAAATCGCATCCTCTCGCGGCAGCGACGTCCACTCTCATACCGTTCTCGGCGAGACACCTGAATTCCGGCTAGGGGAGGCTGTGAGTGCCTACACCATCATGTATTTATTTGGCGAGATCGATGTTTACATAGGTTTGTTGAACCTGCCGCCCCACCCTAACGTGGTGGCGATGTAGAAACGAAGAATCTTACTGGGTCCCTTTACCCCATTCATGGTGACGATTCCGGATCTGAAAAGGCCCTAATCCCACCTGGCCGTGATGGAGTTCATAGCATGGAAAACAAAAAATTCTACGCCAAGCGAAGTAAAACCGAGATCTAATCATTAGATAAGCCAGAATCTAATCCTATTGGAGCATGTCGCAGCCCGAGATAAGATCGCTTACAACCTCATAGATCAGAAAGCGTTCGAGATTGGATCTGCGTGCAGTTGATAATAATCGATCCTTGCACGATCTCAAGATCGTGTAGACTGATCCTTCCGAGGCGCCCGGCGTTAAAATGGCCAACAGCTTCATGATCTCGATCACCACGTGCGGATCAAGCAGACCTTCCTCTCACTGTTCAGTGAGGCTGGCGGCGGATGACGTGGTAGTAGATCTTCTCCACGGAATCCAGCAACCGCAGACCAGACAGGTGTAGTGGTGGTGGTGGAGTAGAAAGAATTCTCTGAGGCTCCGCCTAAGCTTTACGGCGAGAGGAAGGAGGAGGAGGCGGTGTGGGTGCTTGGAGTGGATTGTGCCCAGGGGCTGGGGTTTGGCGCCCCACCCCTCTATTTAAAGGAGGAGGCGCCATGGGAGGAGTCCTAGTAGGACTCCCTCCTCATGGCCCGTGAGATTGGGAAGGGGAGGAATCCTCCTACCCCACTTTACCCCTTATACTGTGCCCTCTGAGTTCGCTTGATCCTTTCTTGGTTTTCAAAATAAGCAAACTCCAAGAAATCTTCTAGAACCTTCCAGATTGGCATGTTCGAAACCTTCTAAATCCCCATACAAATACTCGAACATTTCCTAACTTAGAAAATGATCCCCAATATATGAATCTTATTCTCCGGACAATTCTGTGGATCTCCTCTACGTGATGCTCCGGATCCAATCAAGACTCACGAGACAACGTTAGGTCTCCAACGCATATTCATATATCATGAAACAACTTTGGGAACCTTAAATTATGTCACCCTACGGTTCGTGAACATGTGAACATGATGGAGACACATCTCGATCAATAACCATTAGCGGGATCACGGAGATCCATACTTGGCTCCACATACTCAGCGATGACTTAGTGATCCCGATAGAACCATTAACATACAAAACCAATTCCCTTTGTCCATGCATATTCTACTTGCTAGGGTTTGATGAACAGGTATCTCATACCTAGTTCTACCTAAAATTCTGCAGTCAAAGTACTCTTTACTCAGTTCCGTGATATGTCATCCCGCATGACCTAGTCACATGCTTGCTCATGTTGCTAAGCATATGAGCATTCAAGGAAGGAGGGCCCGGAGCATATCTATCAAGTCATGTGGATGGACAAATCCCAATCTTGGTTGCATGGCTTAACACATACTTTGAAGAATACCCAATGTCACCTTCTATAACCACCCGATTCTGAAGCAGCGTTTAGATGTCATCAAAGTACCCATCCGGTGATGGTGATTAACATAACCTCATGAATTGAAGAAGTTAAATTTTTATGCATTTGAAAAGCTTGTAGAAAAGCGAACTTGACTTGATCTTATGCTATACTTACTATGGGTGTGTGTCCATTACATCATTCTCCTAATGACATGATCTTGTTATTAACGACATCAATGTACTTATGATCGAGAAACCATGATCATCCATTAATCAACAAAACTAGTTTAACAAAGGGGAGGCTTACTGAGGACTCTTTTATGTTTACAAAACACAAGTATTAATGTTTCACAGATATTAATACAATTATAGCATGGGATGTAAACATTTATCATAAACATAAAGATATAATAATAACCACTTTATTATTGCCTCTTGTGCATATCTACTCAACAGTCTCCACTTGCTGCCAGAGTCAATAATCTGATTAAAAACTTGTGCATTGACACCTAAACTGGCTTTACGGTGTTGTTATAGACATATTGCTAGTGGTAAACATAATCTTGAGGATCACGACGCTTCCAGAAATCAAAGTGTAATGTATTAACATGTCCCTTGCGTCTCTATGCATGCGTACTCATTCTCTCCAATAGAGATGGCATTGTATAAATTTGGTCCTTTGGTGAGACATTTGGATTCCTTAGGATTAAATCATGTTGATCTGATTGTCATACAATGTATCTTCATAGTATTATCCGCACTATAGAACCACACCTGGTTTGATAACAAACTACTTGAAAGTGCAAATGCCCTCATTTGCTTTTCACAATAGTGATCATATACTTAGCCATTGTTGTAGTATCTGTCACAATGTTTTAACTTTGGTTTATCAACCAAATCCCAGTTATGGAACTTCACTTTCCATTACATTGTGCCACCACATAAGTTTAAATTCAGAGATAAACTTAATTTGACAAAACTAGTATCAATGTAAAATTTACAATAAACTTCTTTGTCACCACTATATAAATAATATATTCTTAGTTCTTCCAAAAGATCATAGGAATATCCCTACTATTGTCGATGATCATCTTGCTGAGTCATACGGTATATGCTCCCATAACATTTAGAGCACTTAGGACATGTCTGGATTAATGTACATCTCAAAGAATGATTAAAATATTCTTGTGATTTCACCAAGTGTCAAAACACTTGAATCTAAATGTCAACATACTTGAATCTTGATTGGAGTCCTTTCCATCGTCAGAGAACCTTTCTTGTTGTTTCCATATTGAACTCATTCAACATCTTATCTATGTACATTTGGCAAAACCATATTAAGCGCCTCAATCTATCCATATAGACATTGATGCCTAATTCTTAGGTTAATACCTAAGTCTTTCATCGAAATGAAATTCTTAACACTGTGTCAATAAAAGATACATTATTTCTAAATCAACAATATGTCTAATTACATATTATGTATTAGAAATATGTCTGTAAGCAACTCCAACTTAATTTCTTGCAAAATGCAAACATCTTCATCGTCTCTGATGAAATTAAACACGCTAGCGGTTTCATCACGGTGAAGATTCCAACTCCATGATGCTCACTTCAACGGCTAAAGTTTGCATACTCTTTTGGCATACTTTGAATAAACAAAACCCTTTGGATCGTGTCATATCAGCATCCTAGAGTAACCATTCTATTAAGAAGAACTTGTGTTTTGTTTGTTCGGCTACCATATACCAAAATATATGTAGTGGTTGCTACATTAATCTATCGGAACTAAATATAGCTATGAAAGATCAAATATTATCATAGTCAATTCCTTGAACATTGTTAATAGTAAACTCTTTCCGTCATAGGCCATTTATTTCATAGATGTGAAACATCCATATTCTATTTCTTTATAGATCCATATCGCTATGAGTCTTGCACCTTTCAGGAAGGTCTTTCAAATTCAAAGCTTGATTTCGTGTATGGAATTATCACGGATTTATGTAGCTTCAAGCCACTTAACAGAAATCAGGGGCCCATCATTGATTATTTGCATGTAGTTGGTTCATCATTGTGAAATAACAATGATTTAACTCTCAAATCTTGGCATTTGATTACTTACGGAAACCTACTTGGTTTCAATAGTAACTTAGATCTCCGACCTACAACCTTTGAGCACGTGAGCGCATGAGCATTATTGCTTTGCCTCCGGGACACTTACCGATGCTCACGCCAACTCAGCACATAATAGCAAGGTTCAACAACCTTGTCAAGTTCTATTATCCTCCCACTTGACTTTTCACCAAAATTCCTTCTCAAAACTACGACACTCTAAGCGACAAACAATTTTGTATTGATTATTTATGGAGGAATACCAATGGTTATTGAAATAACCTACGGAACATGCTCATCATCGACTTTGGTTGTAAACATTTTACTTATGCCTAGCATACCAAAAGGAATTTAAGGACAACCTGGGTTTTATCCCAAACCATGACTTATGAATGGTGTCATTCAGCGGATCACGATGGAGCTCTTTCGATTAATAAAAGCGGTAGTCACTAAAGCTTCCAATCTTTAAAATATAATACAGCAGTTTTATAACTGACACCTTGATCTTACCATGTCCAAACAAGGTTTTCATTACATACCTTGAACACTCCATACTCCTATGCTTTGTTTTAGGAAATGCAAATCCATGGAGCGATTCTCAAATCTTAGGTGTTTTGCTAAACTTGTAACTCAAACATCTTTATGATCCAATCATAAACTTTTTTATTTTCTTGTTACAATAATTTTCCACTTCATCTTGAAAGTCTTTGAACATTTCAAATGTTTCATACTTCTTCCTTATTGAGTGAAGTATATACATACTCACTCAAATCTTGGAGAAAGCATATGAAGTTGAAATCTATAAGCCACGACTACACATAATGGACTATAACCATCAATATGTACAAATTCCAATCGAGTTAGTAAATCCGTTCCTCTTTGGCCTATGAGCGGAGTTTTAATTATCTCCGAAGAAGTATCACAAGCGTCATTTTGATCAAAATCAGAACTCCAAAATCCATCAACATGGGTTCTTCATGTATCCCTAATATAATTTAAATGGTGATGTCACTTTGCGTGATCTTTCAATGTTGTCTTGCAACATTTTAGCATTAGTTTTATGGTCGTTATTTCTCAACTGAGACTTGTATATCATCCATCTATTATGGAATACAGAATTTTTGAACAACCTTTTGTGGTCATAATACGATCAAAATAACAATTATTGAAACAAATCTTGAGGCAAGCTTTGATGTTGAGCAACACAACAACCCTTTGTTTTGTTTTCGATGAACATCATCACATATTCTCTTGCTAGTTACTTAGGCCATTGCGATTTCATGAATTGTGTTGTCTGTATGACACTTCATACCAACCAATTCGGTATCCAATACCGTAGAACCACATTGTTTAACAACCAAGGAATACAACCATAACATGTATCTTCTATATACCTAAGTTGGACATCTCCAATCTTTTCTTTTCTGCCAAATATTTTATAGATTCTCTTTCAACAATTCCTTTTCTTTTAAAGAATCTATCAACATCAATAGTGGTGTAATTCACATGACACATAGTACAAAGTGTGTATAGTCAAATACTAATACCTTTGAACTTGCACTTTGAAGTGGATCACCTTCATCAAATGTTTGGCATTCTTCCAAAATTCCATTCTTTAGTAATCTTTTAGTGTAGTAAACATTTTACTTACATCTTCTATTCATCCTTATCATGACAATTTTCATGATCAAGCTGCTATAACTTATAAAGGTGAATTTAGTATAATGTTTCTTTTCCAAAACCTTTTGGAGAGATTAGGACATTGGCGTCTCCAATCTTCACAAATTCTCATCAAATGTGAGTATTATACTCTATCATGTTGTAACCAACACATTGTTTTAGATATGTAATACCTTTTTTTACATATGATGGTTTAAACATTGCTTTCATCTCTTAGATAAACTTGATATTAAAACAATCTTTTGAATTATCAAGAATCATGGAGGCAAACATGATACATTAGATCTAACTTTGGAATTGTTACTCTTGATTTAATCTATTTATTAAATTTCTGAGTAAGCGGGTTTGCTGAAAGTTAGCAATATGACTTTTAAACTTTAGATTGACACTCAAAACAATACGATACAGTTAAGTAAAGCAAATATCCAGAATTTCTATAGTTCCACTATCTCAACTATAACTAAAGCGTAAGGTGGTGAGCGGATGCAATGACTACAACAAACTATGCAAATTCACTTTGATTGTGTTTATGATAAATTGAGTTTGACTAATCCAAATTACAAATGAACTCCCTCAAAACAACATCCCTTGAGTTGTTTTAGTGATTACGAACAAATCCACTACACCAAGTCCGATCATCATGTGAGATGATGTAGCTTTAAAGACAATCAACATGTTCATCATATCATCCATATGACTCATTCTTTACCTTTGGTATTCCGTGTTACGAGACCGTATACGTACATACTAGGCTAAATCAAAGATTAACCTTAGTATCACATGTGCAAATCTGCACCCGCACGGAAATTTTTAGTCGTATCTACTACGTAGAATCTATCACACCGATCATCACAAGATGCTTGAGCACTGAGTCTTATAGCAGCGGTGCCTACTAAGACCGAACACTTTATTACTTGATATTTAGTAAGAGGGATCATCTTATAATGCAGGTAATCGCGATCTAAGCAATACAAGATGCATAAAGGATTAACATCATAGGCAATTCATAATTAGTGTGATATGATATGGCCCTTTCTTCTTGTGCCTTTGATCTGCATCTCAAGAAACGGACATGATCTCCATCATCACCAGCATTGCGTCAAGGTCGGTGTGCTTCATGGTTGTCATCATCACTTGCAACTATTACAACTACTTGGAATAAAGCTGTTACAAGATGAATGAACCCGCATGAGGTCTTAACAAAATTAAAGACAACCATTAGGCTCTTGCGGTTGCCATATTACAACAAGGATCATTGCATACATCAAATATAATCACAATCACATGATGGCCATATCACATCACAAAACCCCACATAAAAAACAAGTTAGGCGCCTCTAATTTTCTTTGCATGTTTCGTGGTTTGGAACTTTCAAATAAGAACGGATCTTACCTACGAAACTGAACCACAACGTTGATACAAGTGTTATCAAGTGCAAAGTGTAGATTGGATCTATACTATGATGGGAAGGCGAAACCATAAATACACTTGTGCAAAGCAAGTTACAAATCAAGCGTGGAGCAAGTCTCATAATGCGATGACATGTATAAGGTTAGCAGAGCCGCTTCATCCCACCATACCGCAAGATGCAAAGTACAAAGCAAAAAGGCAGCCACGAGCATAGCAGCCCACCAAAACCATTGTGTTCTACTCGTACTGTTGAGATCTATGCATAGACATAGCTCGATACAGCTTTGATGGGTTATTAGCATGGAAAACAAAAAATTTCTACCGCAGAGCGAACAAAACCCAGATCTAATCTAGATAAAGCCAAGATCTAATCTATTAGACATGTACATGAGATAGATCTGTACTAACCTCGTAGATCCGGCGTTACATTGGATCTACATTAGTTGATGTAATCGATCCTTGCGATCTCAAGATCGTGTGGGCGATCCTTAGGCGCCAGCGTTCCAGCGGCGCTTCGTGATGGGTCCTGCGTCTTGGTGCAGACCTTCCTCTCTGTTCGGTGACGGTGGAGGTAGTAGATCTTCTCACGGAATCCGTGACACAGCCCGGTGTAGTGGTGGTGGTGGAAGTAGAGAGTCTGCAGAACCGCCTAAGCCTGGAGAGGGAAGGAGGAGGAGAGGCGGTGGCTAGGTCTTGGAGTGGATTGTGAGGGGCTAGGGGTTGGCGCCCCACCCTATATTTAAAGGAGGAGGCGCCATGGGAGGGAGTCCTAGTAGGACTCCCTCCTCCTGGCGATGGATTGGGAAGGAGGAGGTCCTCCTCCCCTTGCCCCTTGTCTTGCCCTAAGGATTCCTTGATCCTTTCTTGGTTTTCAAGCAAACTCAAGAAATCTTCTAGAACCTTCCGGAACATTCCGAGCCTTCTAGAATCCCATACAAATACTCGGAACATTTCTAACTTAAATGATCCCCAATATATAATCTTATTCTCAGGGCGATTACGGATCTCTCGTGATGTCCGGATCCAATCCGAGACTCGAACAACATTCGGTCTCCGGTAGCATATTCTATCTACTTAAAACAACTTGAACATTAAGTGTGTCACCCCTACGGTTCGTGAACATGTAGACATGATGGAACACATCTAGATCAATAACCATTGCGGGATTGGAGATCCATAACGGCACCCACATACTCCATGATGACTTGGTGATCGATAGAACCAGTAACATACTGAAACCAATTCCCTTTGTCGCGATATTCTACTTATCGAGGTTTGATCGTCGGTATCTCGCCTAGTTCTACCTCGTTCTTGATAAGTACTCTTTACTAGATTCCGTGATATGCCATCCCTTGTGACCTAGTCACATGCTTGTAAGCTAACTAGATGACATTCCTGGGGGCCAGGAGCATATCTATCCGTCATATGGATGGACAAATCCCAATCTTGGTCCATGTGCTTCAACACATACTTTCAGAATACCCAATGTCACCTTTATAACCACCTGATTCTGAAGCAGCGTTTGATGTCATCAAAAGTACCCATCCGGTGATGGTGATTAACATAACCTCATGGTTGAAGGATTAGGTTGCTATGCATTTGAAAAGCTTGTAGCAAAAGACTTAATGACTTGATCTTATGCTATGCTTACTATGGGTGTGTGTCCATTACATCATTCTCCTAATGACATGATCTTGTTAATACTGACATCCATTGCCCATGATCGAGGAAACCATGATCATCCATTAATCAACAAGCTAGTTTAACAAGAGGCACTAGGGACTCTTTTATGTTTAAAAACACACAAGTATTAATGTTTCCTGTTAATACAATTTATAGCATGGGATGTAAACATTTATCATAAACATAAAGATATAATAATAACCACTTTATTATTGCCTCTTGGGCATATCTCCAACAGCCACTTTTGATTCACGGAGATAGTGGAAATCCGAACTGAAGAGGACCTAGCGGTCAGTTGAATGCAGGTGGATCTCCATGGAGGCTGAATCCTAAATCGACCCACCGCTGAAATCAAAATCTAGGAGGGCGTATCAACGACACTAATTCCGGCTTTGATGGCAGGACGGGTGAGAGCCTTTCCTAAGGTACATGCTTGATGTATGATAATACAAAACTTAAGTAGATGCAATTCTTGAGACCATCAAAAGTTTCAACGAAGGTGATCGCGCGAGCATGGTACCTCGGGAAGCATGCGTCGCACTTTATCGGATATGTGGGATCGGATCTGGCTACTGCTGATCTGGAGACAACACCGACTACTCTTTGGAGGCAAAAAAGATTGGAACAAGCGCCGGCGATACCGCATCCTCGGATGAATCGATGGCGTCGGATTTCCAAAGTTCTCCGCGGAATATGAAGAGTATAACTCCAAAGGCTGCAGAGGAAGGAGAAGCCATGGATGAAGGATCAGGGAACACTCTCCCAAAGCGAGGATGACATGGAAATCGGAGATAATCGAAGTCGGATGTCCGAAAGTATCGATCGAGAGCTTGACTCTAGGAAGCGGACCCAAAGCCCTCTTTGCTACGGCAACACTTGAAGGCAAGAAGAAGAACAAGAAGAACAAGAAGAACAAAGAGAACAGACCCAGCAAAAGACCCTCACAGGCGGAGGAGGTGATTATCGGGGAATCTGAGGAAGACTTGGATGGGCACTTATCGAGAAGAGCCCAAAAAGAAGAGTCGGTGGATGGGCGCGTAATCACTTGAAGGTCTTGGCGTAAACTCATCGATGCTGCATTAACCACACCTATTCCTACAGCTATAGAACTTCTGCTGAAGAAGCTGGGCGAGAGAACACAGGCCCTAGAAGCGTGTCGTCAAAGTACTCTCGATGAAGCCAAAACATTGAGGAGGAAAAGAAATGCATAACATCTGCGAAGAAGTACAACTCTAGGCAATACCGAGAAGACCACGAAGCGTCATACTAATGACAACCAATTCCCTTGAGATCCGCCGTCCTTTTTCGGAGAAGAGATGGGAAGCCACAGAAAGATAGCAAAGGGGATTGGTATATCCAACCCTAGTATAGAATCTAGTGGTGGCCGAGAAATTCTAACCAGCTAATCCGGGCGGGAGGAGATCCGGTTAGGGAGATCAAACTACTCAACAAGGGCGGAGCAACAAAAGGTCGCCATGTCGGAAGTCAAAACTGGTCTCTGGTTCGACCAATGTGTACAGATCCGGCATGGGCTGACGTAAAGACCCAGCGCGTTAGGGCAGCACCACCGCCCGATCGCGGGAAGACAATTACTCAAAAATGGATCTTGAGGCAATACCACAAAGCTGCCGTGGTGACATAATGTTAACCTAGTTTGCGAGCAAGAGGCAATCAGCTGCACTGAATCCGAGGAACCACCGCCCGGCGAGAGTCGAAAGACCGTGGGATGATGATAAGAAAGCGTCGGGAGGACCGACAAAGAATGCCACCTCCCTAGACATAAGCCGTCCGGATTACGGACGAGAAGGGCAACAGACACCATGCTTTGGGACAAGCGGCGGGGGGCTCGTCTAGATGAAGACCCTCCCGAAACGAATAATGACACTCGGACGGAGGCGGCAGTTAGCGGAAAAGTATTTACCCAGTACCCCACCCTCTCCGCAAAGTAGCCATCAACAGCCCCTAAGGAGGCAATGGAGGGCAAATGGTGGAGGGAGGTAATAGTAAGCAATCGGGCTCCAAGGCTTTTTTTTAGCGACCCTGGTAGACACTCGGGATGATCTCTATCCTCCCGAATGGCCTTAAGGCACAGGATCAACTCCAACATAGAGCACGCGGCCTTCTGAAAATGATGATATCTCGTGGGCTAAGTACTTGGACCATGCATCGAGCTACAAAGATTCCCGGAAGGATTTGCTATCTCAAGACATATATCAAACCTCTGACGGCATTACTCGGCGAGGAATGCACAGTTCAGAGATTTCTTCAAGCTTGCTTCTTTGCGCCATGGCCGAGCTTGACTGGTCACAACCGATATCTCCACTCATGTTGCGGAAGGCGGCACAATAATGGCTTAATGAACTTAGGAGAACACCATCCTGCCCCAGG
Source organism: Avena insularis (assembly GCA_023614405.1). Taxonomy (NCBI): domain Eukaryota; kingdom Viridiplantae; phylum Streptophyta; class Magnoliopsida; order Poales; family Poaceae; genus Avena; species Avena insularis. The sequence continues at coordinate 125,018,964 of CM042686.1, forward strand.
TATGACATGCAGATGCGTTCTTTCCAGAATTTCGAGACACATGCCGGAGGCCTGTGCGGTCGAGACCCTACTGAGTGTTGCACCTAGAAGAGGCGGGAGGAGAAACTTGCGGGATTACCTCGGATGATGGATGCGACACCAAGAACTCCGTGAGGAGTAATGAGCAATCAAAGCTGCGATTGAAGCTTTCATTGCAGGTCTCGAATTGGTTTACCTCGTCATTGCTTGAAGTGTGACAAAATTCTGCTGACTTGGGAGAGATGATAGAAACGAGCGGAAATGTCACGGGACACTAACTTTCTTAACTTGGCAGGAGGGATTACTCAACGCCTTCATTGCCGCCTTACGATTGAAGCAAAACAACCAAAGAAACAAGCTTTCAAGTGCAAAATACCTCCGGAAGAAAAACCAAGCAGCGAGAAGCAGCCCGGTGGTTACGTCTGCTTTGAGGTTCCCTGGAAGGATGCGGTAGGAGAGCCGCAGGCGTGTACATGGGACTTCAAGGTTCAGAAATGCTGAGAGACCCGGCCAACGAGAATGGTGGGAAAACCTACACTTGGGCGAGCATTGCCAATAACCCGTATGTGTACATCACTTATATGATGAAACTCGTCCCACACCACCTGGCTAGTGTCGTTTCAATGGCGACATCAAAAGAGATGAGGAAACCGGCTCTGAGCTATTAGCGGAAAAAGGAAAAGAAGAATCGAGAAAGATAAAGGGACAAGGAAGATTCACGCCTGCATAGGAAGGCTGATGCTTCAAATCCCAAAGTAGAAAGGAAGAAAAATTTTCCGACCAAAAAAGACACTTATGTCACCTTCCACCGGCAGATCTCAAACAGCAAAGGTCAAGAAAGCGAGGTTCTACATGGGCTCAACGCATAATAGTTACAGCTGTCCCCCAATACACAGGACTGGTTGGAAGTAAGCGATCACATTTGACCGTAGATTGATCATCACTTCCTAAGCTACTGATGGTAGAGGAAAATCGCCTTAATGTCGTCAATCCACTTATTGATGGTTATGGTTTCTCCAAGACCCTCATGGGCCAGTTAGCGATGGTATCAATATTCTCTATGTAACCGGCTATCTCTTAGGATGAAAAGATCTCGGAGACCCGACGTTGAACCATATGCGTACTGCTGCGATCTTTCAGGAGTTGTCCCGGAAGACAAGCTAATTTCCACAGGAGAAATCACTTGGATATTACCTTTGGAACTCCAAATGAATTGTCGGACGAGGCACTTTCCTTGATGGTCCGTTCAAAACTCGCTATATTCCAGACGTACCCGCATTTTATATAATTACAGGATGATAAAACCTTTGGGCTTTGTGAAACTGCGTCCAGGTGTTACATTTTGACAATATGATGAAATTTATTCAGGTCCCAATTGTAATCACCATCGGGGAGACCGAAGAAAGCGCTGAAGTGCAAGAGATAAATACCTGCCTTTCTTTGAAAGCGAAATGCTGCCGTCTTACCGATACCGAAATTGATCAGATCGAAGAGAATCAAAAAACATAAGATCCATCAAGAGATACCGCAATGAAGAAGAGGAGGTGACAAAGCCCGAATCCAAGGAGTTCAAAGACGCATCGAGAAGAGATGAAGAAAACGCCCGTTGGAGGATGATGACCCCTCAAAAGGTGACCCCGGCAATAGGTGTAGGCCTAGATGGCGCATATAGGAAAGCTGGGCGCGGCTCGTCAAATTCGTCAAAACAAATCAAGATATCTTCACACAGCAGCCATCGACATGGCCAAGATACCTAAAGGAACTTATCGAGCACTCTTTAAATGTAAACCCAAAAGCTAAACCTATCAAAGCTGTCCTTATGGCGTTTCGGTGATGGCGTAAAAGGCAATAGCTAAGAACTAAGCGTGGCTTTCGAGTTAATAGGATTCATAGAAGAAGGTCATCCACCTTTGGTGGTGGGCCCGATCACGTAATGGTCCCTAAAAGGACACCACTGATTTAAGGATGTGTTGATTATCTGCCTTGAACAAGGCTTGTCCAAAAGAAATCACGTTAAATACGCTGCTTACTAGGATTGATCAAGTTATCGATTCTACGAGGAACTTGGAACTCCTTGTTTTCTCAGCGCATATTCGGTTATAACCAAATCCGAATGAAGAATGCGACAAAGTCAAAACTTCATTCTGTAACCTATAGGAACCTTACGTTTTGTTCGATGCCTTTTGGGCTAAATGATATGGCAGGAGCTACCTACCAGCGCATGATCGGCGTTGGCCATTACCTCCACGACGTAACTCGGGCGCCTTAATGTACATGCATACATGGATGATATTGCGATGATGTCAAAAGAAGAAGCACTAATTTAAACTTACTGGAAAACATTAAGCCAATCTAAAATACAACATCATGCTTAATCTAGAAGAAATGCTTCTTTGGAGATTCCGGTAGGAAAATTATTGGGTTTCATTCGTGTCTCAAAGAGGCATAGAGGTGAACAAGACAAAATCAAGCTATACTCAATATTTCTAAACCCGACTAGCTGAAGGATGTACAAAGACTAACATGGTTGAATCGCTGCGATCGATCGGTTTACGTAGCCGGATCGGTGAAAAACCCATACCATTATACAAACTACTAAAAGACCAAAAGTTTGTGGCCTTGGACCAACGAGAATTTGTTTTCTGAAGGCACAAGACCTTAAGAAAGTACTCTCATCCGCTCCTATCCTTGCTGCGCCGGAACCACGAGGAACCGATGTTGCTTTATCTTCGCTGCAACAAACAAAGTCGTTAATGCTCGTCATGGTGGTGGAGAGAACCGGAGGAAAATCAGGAACACACACAGTGCATTGTCCAGCGCACTTTGTTAGTGAGGAGTCCTAACGAGAATCAAAACAGCCCCGGTATCCGCATTATCAAAAGCTGGCTTATGGTGTTTTTCCTAGCATCTAAATAGCTTCGACACTATTCATTTCGAGGCATCCAATCACCATAGTGAGCACAAGCTCCCATGAGAGATATAATCAACAACCAGTGGCATACAGAGGGACCGATGGCAAATGGGGCATAGAGCTTTTCCGACTTTTCGATATTGATATAAACCCGGACTGACAATCAAATCCCAAATCCTTGCTAAGCATGTTTACTTTGATTGGGCCAGAGGCGAGAGGATGAATATGACCCTCCACTGAGTCGGAATATTGGACCCTCTACTTTGATGGGTCTAGCAAGGCTGCGAGGGCTCAAAAAAGATGGCGTGGTGCTCAAATCACCCCAAGGAGATAAACTTCTATACATATTGCAGATCCACTTCACGGCGAGCAAACAATATTGCGAGTATGAAGCATTGCTACGACAGAATCCGGATTACTAAGGATATATCGGCATTCGACATTTGTTCATGTATGCTGGAAATTCGGATCTTGTTGCTTTCGAAGCAAGTTTTGGATATTTTTAATGCAAATAAGCACATGGCGACGCATATAAAGCATAAGTGGATGATTTATCTAAATCGTTCGAGAAGGTTTGAGGTTCAACACATCCTCGAGCAGAAAATGAGGAGAGCAGATGCATTATCTCGGATGAAATAGGCTACTTGCGGAAAAGAGTCCGGATAGCGCTTTTTAGAGCACCTCAAAGTTCCCTCAATAAAGTGGATGAGGAATATCCGATAATCGACTCACCTCTAATATGGCGATTATGGCTGTAATTCCATCTGGACTCAACCCTACCTTGTGCTTCTCTAGTAGAGTAGCAAATTACGAAAGGCGAAGTTACAGGCGATGATTATCCAACGGCGAAAGCCTATACTATAGTTAAAGGTGAGCTCTATGCCATGAATGTTTAAGGGTTTTCAATTGCTCGTATCTCCGGAAGAAGGAGAGGAGATCTTAAGAGAAATCCACGAAAGGGCGAGTGTGGTCACCACGCTGCAGCCAAATCTTTAATGTAGCAAAAGCGTTTTGCAGACATACCGAATTTTACGGCTTATTTCGAGCATATCTTTAGAAGCAGCCAACATTCAGATCAAGAGCCGTGCAAAAGGTCTGCCAAAGAAATCGTAAACAAGCTCATATTCAAGGCTGATCGATTCTTGAACAATACCTATAACATGGCCTTTTGCGGTCTTGGGGCTTGATATGAATAGGACCATTGGAGGCGTGCTCAAGTGGATTACTCACCTCTTAGTAATGGTGGATAGGAAGTTCACAAAATGGATCGAGGGCTAAACCCGTCACCTAATTGCTGATGGAGCAACAACCAAAAGATTTATCGAGATGTTATAATCCGGTATAGTTATCCGAGGATAGCATTATCACCGAACAATTAGCGAGAGATGAATTTTTCCTATGGGAGAAGCGGCTGAATTACGCAGCGAACAAAATATAAACCGACATTGCTGTTAAGTACGCACATCTCAGGAGCTAACGGACAAGTGAAAGAAAACAAATGGTTTAATCTACAAGGCACTAAAACCAAGACTCAAAAGCACCACTCACGGCGTCTTTAACGGGGGCTTGGGCGGAGAATTACCCTACATAATATGGAGTTTACGACGACTCGAGGAACAGGTCAACAGGATACACACCTTTCTTCTTTGGCAGATACTACTGGCGTGCGGTTCTTCCTGGTGATTTAATTCATTTGGCTTCTCCTAGAGTGGCCTTTATCTTCGAAGAAGATGCACGAATTTCTCGACAAAAATGATCCTCGACTTAGTCGAAGAAGTTCCACGTCGTTGCTAAAATGAGATCAACGACCTATCGACTGATTACGCCAAGTGTCATAGCAGTGAAACAGATCTTTAGTAAATGTGATTTGGTTCTCGGCTTGTGCGACAAAGAAAGCACAAACTTTCCCTAGTATGGGAAGGAGCCCTTTTAGAATTAATGGAAGTATTGCACAATGGTTGCTACCTTAAGCGACATGAGCCGATCAAAAGAAAAGACACACTACTAAGAAGAAGAGGAAAGAAATTTGTGGAAGCGGTACAAATCCGGATGAGTTAAACAGACCATAGAATATTAACTACCATTTCATCTTTTATTCTTAGTTTATCGCTTCATTGTAATCATACATATGTACATGTTACCCCTTGAAATAAAAGTCTTGGTTGCCTCAAGTTTTTACAGGAAGTTTTTTACCATCTTATTTCCAAATGATCATGTCATAGTCAAAATCGAGAATACTTGAAAGTACTTTATGCTCATGTTTATTCTGGTTTAGATTTTCGATTCTAAAATGCTACCTTGGTATAACTCTAAAATTTCTAGTCTATACTTTGGTTATTTAATTAAGATTGCGGATGCGGGTATTTTTCGAGTGGTGAATTAACTTTGATCACGGAAGCAGCTTTGTTCAAGTTTAAACTGGTTTAGCAATTGAGCTCCTTAGCTTTCGGTGAAGTTTCCGTCGCGAAGGTTTAACCCGGCTCCACGAAAGGGATGAGGCGAAATGACCGGATAAAGCGATAAGTGTGAAGACGAAAAAGTATAAGTGCTTATGTAAACTTTTCGGGCACATAAAAATTTAAAGCCAAAAGTCTTTGAATAGATCAAAAGCTTAGCACTAGCTTAAAAATATAGTCTTTATATAATTCACGGACCCATAATGTTTCTCAAAATAATACATTTGTTTACGTAATCTATAGATGCGAGGAGAGATCACGAGGCTCTTAAACCGTTAAGCTCGGTTGGATACATCGGCCTCGGTTTGAATGCTAGCAGCTCGAGATGTTCGAGATCGTCTGATCTTGTTCATCATCGGAGACTTCGATAATTCTTCTAGGCGGGCGGTGTATCCCTGTGGTGAAGAAAGGAGTTTAAGTGGGCTGGTTAAGTCGACCCATTGACACCCATATCCGTGGCCTATGAGAGTCCATGATGGGTAGTGATATCTGCTCTGGCCGTCTTCATCCACCTGCGATTACCCTCTGGTCACTTGCCATATCTCCATGTTTCCATGGTGGCTCATGACCATGGTGAGGCGTTACATGCTGCGGATCGTAGCGTACGAGACATATTCGATCCCGGTTTCATGGTATTGGCATCTCCCTGCGCCTTGTCTACTTTTTGAAAGTCCGACATTACTATGCATGTCCGAGAATCTTGAGCTTATCCCAATATCCTCGAAGGGATTGGCGGAAGTCATCGAGCCGGATCACTTAGACTTAAGAGTGGCCGGTGGAGTGCGAGGTTCAGCGGGAAGGTGCTGGAGTAGGAAGTCAGGATTCGGAGGACCTATAACAAAAGCAGTTAAGAAAAAACCGACATTGAAAAGAGTGAAGCATAAACACAAGTCGGAAAGATGGAAACATACGAAGATGGCGTCATCAACTTTGGTCTTCTCTTCTAATTCGAAGACTACGGAGTTGACCGGGGCGCCTCGGAAAGGTCCTTCTCTACGCAAAGAAGCTCGTTTATTTGAGATCAAAGATTCTACGATCTTGAGCTACAATCTTATGATCACGCAAATTACGTGTGTAGCCATAGAGGAGGATTGAACTTGGCGATCCTCTTCTCATGATCTACCTTGAAGCTTATCCAGCTCTTTGGCGAAGTTCTTTGTTCTCCACCACAAGGTTTTGAGTTCTAAGCCTCTTCAATCATAGCGGGACTATTTTACGGTGTTGTAAGTCAAAAGAACAACGATTCGGTAAAAAGAATATTGACTATGAAAACCGCGAAAGACAAGGTTTGAGTCTCGGAATGTTTACCTTGGCTCATCCTTGGAGACCTTAAGCTGACATTCTTAGAAATCGGGAGAGCTTTGATCTCTCTCCAAAAGCTTGTTGCAGACATTTTTCAACAAATCCTGGTTATAGCTGAGAATATACTTTTACATGAAGTCAGAATACCCAAAAGTCAGGAAGTCTACCTAAAGACTGGGCTAATATTTTTACTAATATCAGCACGAGCCTTGGGGGCTACACTAGTTCATTATTTGGCATCCTAAGGAAGCATAAACCCGGATTATATATCCTACTTCATGCTTGGGGGCTAGAGGATATGATATAAAATAAGGAAAATGGGAGTTGGAATTCCGACTTACATATTCATGAGTAGTTGTCAAACTACATTCACGCTATGATAATAACCTTCGTGAGGTCGGAGGAACCTTGAACTGGTGATTGGAAGCTCACGGTCCTTAAAGCTTCTAAATCACAGTAGGCGCGCTTGTTCAAGAAGGTCAGTGTGATGTCCTCTGCCTATTGTGCTTCTTCTTTTGGCGGAGAGATTTCTTTCCTACAAGCATTATCCGGGCGGCCGAAATGAATTTGGATCTCCTCACTTGATTTCGAGACATTAGCCAAATTTGGCAGAGTCCTAGAATTATTAGGGGAGGTTTTCGGCAAGAGTCTACCTTGAGGGATCATTACCCAAGAGGGTTCACCCTTATCTAAACACTGAGCCACCCGTGGTGGCGTCGGTCTGCAATGAACTCAAGGGTCAGCGGCCCATTTGCATAGGGAGGAGCCGTATCTTCTTGTGACATCCGGCGAAAAGGAATGATCACGGCGTTGTATGAGGAAGTTGTAGAGGCGGTCGGAGGAGATATGACAAGAGGCGATAGTAAAACTTAAATGATACGCCGCCAAGGAAGCTTGAAGAATTCCTTCCCTTACCCTTGATGAGCTTAGCTGTAGCTACGAGAATGTAATAGATAAACAACATTACATCTCGGAAGAAAATTGGGAGAAGTAAGGTACAAAGCGAAAGTTGTGTTGAAGATTACCTCTTCATGACGGGCACCTCCTTTGTGCCGATGGTCCCATGTCGAACTTTGCGCTTCCTAAATAATGTTATAAACGGCAATGGGGACCAATTCCGCCTCTGAAAACTCTAGAGGATATCCCTCAGTGGAGCCTGAAATTCAGAAAGCTTCGGGGAGAATTAAACCAAGCTAAAAAAACATATCAGTAGTGTTAGGATAACTTAAGGATGAAACACATAAAAAGGTTTATTGTTAAAGGCTTACCATCACGACAGGGTCTTCATTATGGCATATCGAGAAGGAAACCTCTCGGGATCTTCCTCTCGATCCATTCCCTTATCGACATTTAACTTTTACGGTTATATAACCTTGCAAGAAGTATAGGCTACAGGGAGGGCTGATGCGGCTGGAGGGAATCACCCTTTTGGAGCGACATGATGGAGTGCATCGGTGGAGTCTCCGTGGTGCTGGAGGGTTTAAGATCTAGCATGATACCCAACATTGGACCAAGTCGGATCCTTGGGTCCTTTGTGTTTTCTCGGATATTCAATCGCCTCTTGGCAAGAGAGCGGATAAATCACTTTGAAGGTAGGAGACAGGCCTGCGTCCCAAGATGCTTGAGGCGTAGCAGGCTCTCCGTCGATGAAACCGGCAAAGCGATAACTTTATCAGAACGTGCTTTGGTTTATCCTTATGTATTAAAATAAAGTGGCCGACCATTGCTTGGTGAGTCACTAGCTAGAATCTTAGGATAAGTAGCCTTGATCACGCCTAAGCTTGAAAAATAATTGTCTTACGGTAATATAAGGATTACCATTGTGATAGATTTTCTCCGGACATGGAAATAGTACCCGAATAAAGTGAGACTTGGCCTAATGCCAATATATCCCTGCATACCAGTAGCATAGAAACGCTCATCTCTAAAATGGTGTTGGGGAAGATGAGTGAAGCTGAACACCACAATGATCTATTACCCTGGAAAAGAAATCCGAGGAGGGAAGAGACAGACCTCACATCAAAGTGGAGTGCTAGAAGGTACCCTTTCGTCTGGAAACATGTGTGGGTTAGGGATGGTTTACTTGGAACATCCGTACTTGATCGTTGTTGTGAGGAGGAGCCTTTCAATCTCCGCAGCGCGAGCTTCTCAATAAAATCCAACAAGCAGGGATCCAAACCTCATGATTGCTTTCCTTCTCACCTTGCGCTTCGCCATCGCCCGTTGCCGCCCGGCCAATAAGCAGGATGATGAAAACGAAGCCATTCTTAGATGCGCTTTGTGACCTTAGATGGCGGCGCAGGGAGTTTGGGAAATGGGAGACTACATGTGAGAGATGTGGAGAAGAAAGCAGCGGCAAAGGGAACATGTGAAGAGAGAGGAGGAGAATCCTCACCCTTATATCCACCTAACGCGCCATGAGATTCGCCGTACAAATGGTACTATGTAACACTTGCTGCGTCGTGGAAAGGAACTAGGAAGGACCATCATCGCGATGTTCGTGTGCAAGTCTCCTCGCGTGCGTCGCATTGAAGCAGTTGCCTCGGGTTTACGCTTGAGCAGCGTGACCCACCAGCAGGTGGTACTGACAGTTGTTTGTCAGGATGGCGTGACTTGACCATATGAGTATGGGATGGCGTGGAGACCAAGTTCAAACTTGTTTGAGAATCAAGCTGAAAATCCAAGTAACGTGTTACATTACAGGTCAGGCTTATTTTAAAGACCGGATCGTATTTTTGTTGTGAAGTTTCAAGAACCTTCAAAAGTTTACAAGCGAATCAAACTGAGCGATGATAAATCCATTTTGGATCTGCGTGAGAACTTACGAAATTTATTTATTGAGGATATACTTTAGGTATCTCCACGGTGCCTAGCCCGACAAGGTGGCCCACTTGAGTTAAAGCTTTGCTTCACCAGGCGTGATTGGGAAAAGACAGTCCAATCCGGCTACTGAGGCCAGGAAGACTTACTTCTTGACTTAGGCCCTTGGCCATTACTTGTGAGTTGAGATGTACTCTGTGGCAACTCTTAGTAAATAGCCGTCTTGATCTCTCTTGTAAACCTAGGCAGGATATCTATGCCTAAAGCTATCTGGAGAGCCTTTTGGTGAACCTACCCTCATATTTTAATCTCAACTCGCCGTGAACCACTTATCATTCAGCTGTATTACTGAATTGCTACTTGAGGGTAGTGTTCAGCGCAGTTGAACACCAGGTAAACATTGCTCAACCATCCAAGAACGCGATAAATCTCACCCACCTCTCTTCATAGCCTCGAGGACTTCTCTTTGCTGTCATCAATCCTTCAGGGACCATGAACAGCAAGGAAGCTTGGGTTTGGGTTTGACTTCACTTCTCTGAAATAATACCCTCTTACTACTTTTATCCGATTATTTTCAAAATATGGCCAAATTTGACATATGATTCTTAGATATGGGATCCTTAATACTTAAAGTATGATGTGGATATGGCCTTGACCTTGGCCTTTTATGTAATCCAAAGTGTGGATTTCCTCGTTGACAAGCTAAACAGAATTCGTTTAAATTGTACCACTTTTATGAGTTAGGAATTTTACATGGTTGGTGAAGATCGATTTAAAGGACCTAAAAAGGAAAATTACATCAAAGGTCCATACATTTTGCTTTAAACGCCCTACGAGAAAACTGTTTTTCGTCTCCCTTCTCAAGAGACAGTGATCAGGCAAACTCTTCATACTACTTCCTCTTTGATTTATTTTTCAAAATATGATCAAATCTGTTTGTAAGTTCTATACGATATAGGATTATCAACATAAATGATATTTATATGATACATTGTAGTCGTTCATTTGAAAATCCAAGAATGTTCATACTTTCGTTGACAAGTAAGCTTAAAATAATCTAAATTTCACCCTTTACACTTTTAGTTTGATTTTGGGGTGGAAGTAGCTACATCGGGATAAAGGGAAAATTACGCCGATGTCCTTGTTTTGTCCCCCAAAGCAGCAGGAAAAGCAGTGTGTCTGGCTCCTTCTCGAGAACGCTCTAAGTCGAGCCATACTCTTCATACTACTTCTGGTTGTTGTTACTAAAAGAACACACATGCAATGACACTGGTAGATCCATAGGTGGTATGTGAGAAGAACACACATGCAATGACACTGGTGATCCATATGTTGTATGTGAAAAGAACACACATGCAATGACTCTAGTTGTTGTTAGTGAAAAGAACACACATGCAATGACACTGGTGGATCCATGTGTGGTCTCTAAAGATAGCACACATTTCAATGACTCTTGTTGTTGTTAGTAAAAAGAACACACATGCAATGACACTGGTGGATCCATGTGTGGTTGCAATGACACTGGGTGTTGTTATTACTAAGAACACATGCAATGACACTGGTGGATCCATGGGTGGATTGTGAAGAGAACACACATGCAATGACACTGGTTGATCCATAGGTGGTATGTGAATAGAACACCCATGCAAAATGACTCTGGTTGTTGTTACTAAAAAGAACACACATGCAAAATGACACTGGTGGGATCCATGGGTGGATTGTGAAAAGAAAACACATGCAATGACTCTGGTGGATCCATAGGTGGTATGTGAAAAGAAAACACATGCAAAATGACTCTGGTTGTTACTAAAAAGAACACACATGCAATGACACCGGTGGATCCATGGGTGGATTGTGAAAAGAACACACATGCAATGACACTGGTGGATCCATATGCGGTATGTGAAAAGAACACACATGCAAAATGACTCTGGTTGTTACTAAAAAGAACACACATGTAATGACATTTGGTGGATCCATGTGTGGTCTCTGTCGAGAACACACATTTCAATCACACTGGTGGATCCATATTTGGTATGTGAAGAACACACATTTCAATGACTCTGGTTGTTGTTAGTGAAATGAACACACATGCAATGACACTGGTGGATCCATGTGTGGTCTCTGAAGAGAACACGCATTTCAATGACACTGGTGGATCCATGGGTGGTATGTGAGAAGAACACTCATGCAAAATGACTCTCGATGTTACTAAAAAGAACACACATGCAATGACACCGGTGGATCCATGGGTGGATTATGAAATGAACACACATGCAATGACACTGGTGGATCCATAGGTGGTATGTGAGAAGAACACACATTTTAATGACTCTGGTTGTTGTTACTAAAAAGAACACACATGCAATGACACTGGTGGATCCATAGGTGGTATTTGAAGAGATCATACGTGCAAAATGACTCTGGTTGTTACTAAAAAGAACACACATGCAAAATGACACTGGTGGGATCCATGGGTGGATTATGAAAAGAAAAAACATGCAATGACACTGGTGGATCCATAGGTGGTATGTGAAGAGATCACACATGCAAAATGACTCTGGTTGTTGTTACTAAAAAGAACACACATGCAATGACACTGGTAGATCCATAGGTGGTATGTGAGAAGAACACACATGCAATGACACTGGTGATCCATATGTTGTATGTGAAAAGAACACACATGCAATGACTCTAGTTGTTGTTAGTGAAAAGAACACACATGCAATGACACTGGTGGATCCATGTGTGGTCTCTAAAGATAACACACATTTCAATGACTCTTGTTGTTGTTAGTAAAAGAACACACATGCAATGACACTGGTGGATCCATGTGTGGTGTTTGAAGAGAGCACACATGCAATGACACTGGGTGTTGTTATTACTAAGAACACATGCAATGACACTGGTGGATCCATGGGTGGATTGTGAAGAGAACACACATGCAATGACACTGGTTGATCCATAGGTGGTATGTGAATAGAACACCCATGCAAAATGACTCTGGTTGTTGTTACTAAAAGAACACACATGCAAAATGACACTGGTGGGATCCATGGGTGGATTGTGAAAAGAAAACACATGCAATGACTCTGGTGGATCCATAGGTGGTATGTGAAAAGAAAACACATGCAAAATGACTCTGGTTGTTACTAAAAAGAACACACATGCAATGACACCGGTGGATCCATGGGTGGATTGTGAAAAGAACACACATGCAATGACACTGGTGGATCCATATGCGGTATGTGAAAAGAACACACATGCAAAATGACTCTGGTTGTTACTAAAAAGAACACACATGTAATGACACAGGTGGATCCATGTGTGGTCTCTGTAGAGAAAACACATTTCAATCACACTTGGTGGATCCATATTTGGTATGTGAGAAGAACACACATTTCAATGACTCTGGTTGTTGTTAGTGAAATGAACACACATGCAATGACACTGGTGGATCCATGTGTGGTCTCTGTAGAGAACACGCATTTCAATGACACTGGTGGATCCATGGGTGGTATGTGAGAAGAACACTCATGCAAAATGACTCTCGATGTTACTAAAAAGAACACACATGCAATGACACCGGTGGATCCATGGGTGGATTATGAAATGAACACACATGCAATGACACTGGTGGATCCATAGGTGGTATGTGAGAAGAACACACATTTTAATGACTCTGGTTGTTGTTACTAAAAAGAACACACATGCAATGACACTGGTGGATCCATAGGTGGTATTTGAAGAGATCATACGTGCAAAATGACTCTGGTTGTTACTAAAAAGAACACACATGCAAAATGACACTGGTGGGATCCATGGGTGGATTATGAAAAGAAAAAACATGCAATGACACTGGTGGATCCATAGGTGGTATGTGAAGAGATCACACATGCAAAATGACTCTGGTTGTTGTTACTAAAAAGAACACACATGCAATGACACTGGTAGATCCATAGGTGGTATGTGAGAAGAACACACATGCAATGACACTGGTGATCCATATGTTGTATGTGAAAAGAACACACATGCAATGACTCTAGTTGTTGTTAGTGAAAAGAACACACATGCAATGACACTGGTGGATCCATGTGTGGTCTCTAAAGATAGCACACATTTCAATGACTCTTGTTGTTGTTAGTAAAAAGAACACACATGCAATGACACTGGTGGATCCATGTGTGGTGTTTGAAGAGAGCACACATGCAATGACACTGGGTGTTGTTATTACTAAGAACACATGCAATGACACTGGTGGATCCATGGGTGGATTGTGAAGAGAACACACATGCAATGACACTGGTTGATCCATAGGTGGTATGTGAATAGAACACCCATGCAAAATGACTCTGGTTGTTGTTACTAAAAAGAACACACATGCAAAATGACACTGGTGGGATCCATGGGTGGATTGTGAAAAGAAAACACATGCAATGACTCTGGTGGATCCATAGGTGGTATGTGAAAAGAAAACACATGCAAAATGACTCTGGTTGTTACTAAAAAGAACACACATGCAATGACACGGTGGATCCATGGGTGGATTGTGAAAAGAACACACATGCAATGACACTGGTGGATCCATATGCGGTATGTGAAAAGAACACACATGCAAAATGACTCTGGTTGTTACTAAAAAGAACACACATGTAATGACACTGGTGGATCCATGTGTGGTCTCTGTCGAGAACACACATTTCAATCACACTGGTGGATCCATATTTGGTATGTGAGAAGAACACACATTTCAATGACTCTGGTTGTTGTTAGTGAAATGAACACACATGCAATGACACTGGTGGATCCATGTGTGGTCTCTGTAGAGAACACGCATTTCAATGACACTGGTGGATCCATGGGTGGTATGTGAGAAGAACACTCATGCAAAATGACTCTCGATGTTACTAAAAAGAACACACATGCAATGACACCGGTGGATCCATGGGTGGATTATGAAATGAACACACATGCAATGACACTGGTGGATCCATAGGTGGTATGTGAGAAGAACACACATTTTAATGACTCTGGTTGTTGTTACTAAAAAGAACACACATGCAATGACACTGGTGGATCCATAGGTGGTATTTGAAGAGATCATACGTGCAAAATGACTCTGGTTGTTACTAAAAGAACACACATGCAAAATGACACTGGTGGGATCCATGGGTGGATTATGAAAAGAAAAAACATGCAATGACACTGGTGGATCCATAGGTGGTATGTGAAGAGATCACACATGCAAAATGACTGGTTGTTGTTACTAAAAAGAACACACATGCAATGACACTGGTAGATCCATAGGTGGTATGTGAGAAGAACACACATGCAATGACACTGGTGATCCATATGTTGTATGTGAAAAGAACACACATGCAATGACTCTAGTTGTTGTTAGTGAAAAGAACACACATGCAATGACACTGGTGGATCCATGTGTGGTCTCTAAGGAGAGCACACATTTCAATGACTCTTGTTGTTGTTAGTAAAAAGAACACACATGCAATGACACTGGTGGATCCATGTGTGGTGTTTGAAGAGAGCACACATGCAATGACACTGGGTGTTGTTATTACTAAGAACACATGCAATGACACTGGTGGATCCATGGGTGGATTGTGAAGAGAACACACATGCAATGACACTGGTTGATCCATAGGTGGTATGTGAATAGAACACCCATGCAAAATGACTCGTGTTGTTGTTACTAAAAAGAACACACATGCAAAATGACACTGGTGGGATCCATGGGTGGATTGTGAAAAGAAAACACATGCAATGACTCTGGTGGATCCATAGGTGGTATGTGAAAAGAAAACACATGCAAAATGACTCTGGTTGTTACTAAAAAGAACACACATGCAATGACACCGGTGGATCCATGGGTGGATTGTGAAAAGAACACACATGCAATGACACTGGTGGATCCATATGCGGTATGTGAAAAGAACACACATGCAAAATGACTCTGGTTGTTACTAAAAAGAACACACATGTAATGACACTGGTGGATCCATGTGTGGTCTCTGTCGAGAACACACATTTCAATCACACTGGTGGATCCATATTTGGTATGTGAGAAGAACACACATTTCAATGACTCTGGTTGTTAGTGAAATGAACACACATGCAATGACACTGGTGGATCCATGTGTGGTCTCAGAGAGAACACGCATTTCAATGACACTTGGTGGATCCATGGGTGGTATGTGAGAAGAACACTCATGCAAAATGACTCTCGATGTTACTAAAAAGAACACACATGCAATGACACCGGTGGATCCATGGGTGGATTATGAAATGAACACACATGCAATGACACTGGTGGATCCATAGGTGGTATGTGAGAAGAACACACATTTTAATGACTCTGGTTGTTGTTACTAAAAAGAACACACATGCAATGACACTGGTGGATCCATAGGTGGTATTTGAAGAGATCATACGTGCAAAATGACTCTGGTTGTTACTAAAAAGAACACACATGCAAAATGACACTGTGGGATCCATGGGTGGATTATGAAAAGAAAAAACATGCAATGACACTGGTGGATCCATAGGTGGTATGTGAAGAGATCACACATGCAAAATGACTCTGGTTGTTGTTACTAAAAAGAACACACATGCAATGACACATGTAGTTCCATAGGTGGTATGTGAGAAGAACACACATGCAATGACACTGGTGATCCATATGTTGTATGTGAAAAGAACACACATGCAATGACTCTAGTTGTTGTTAGTGAAAAGAACACACATGCAATGACACTGGTGGATCCATGTGTGGTCTCTAAAGATAGCACACATTTCAATGACTCTTGTTGTTGTTAGTAAAAAGAACACACATGCAATGACACTGGTGGATCCATGTGTGGTGTTTGAAGAGAGCACACATGCAATGACACTGGGTGTTTTTATTACTAAGAACACATGCAATGACACTGGTGGATCCATGGGTGGATTGTGAAGAGAACACACATGCAATGACACTGGTTGATCCATAGGTGGTATGTGAATAGAACACCCATGCAAAATGACTCTGGTTGTTGTTACTAAAAAGAACACACATGCAAAATGACACTGGTGGGATCCATGGGTGGATTGTGAAAAGAAAACACATGCAATGACTCTGGTGGATCCATAGGTGGTATGTGAAAAGAAAACACATGCAAAATGACTCTGGTTGTTACTAAAAAGAACACACATGCAATGACACCGGTGGATCCATGGGTGGATTGTGAAAAGAACACACATGCAATGACACTGGTGGATCCATATGCGGTATGTGAAAAGAACACACATGCAAAATGACTCTGGTTGTTACTAAAAAGAACACACATGTAATGACACTGGTGGATCCATGTGTGGTCTCTATCGAGAACACACATTTCAATCACACTGGTGGATCCATATTTGGTATGTGAGAAGAACACACATTTCAATGACTCTGGTTGTTGTTAGTGAAATGAACACACATGCAATGACACTGGTGGATCCATGTGTGGTCTCTGTAGAGAACACGCATTTCAATGACACTGGTGGATCCATGGGTGGTATGTGAGAAGAACACTCATGCAAAATGACTCTCGATGTTACTAAAAAGAACACACATGCAATGACACCAGTGGATCCATGGGTGGATTATGAAATGAACACACATGCAATGACACTGGTGGATCCATAGGTGGTATGTGAGAAGAACACACATTTTAATGACTCTGGTTGTTGTTACTAAAAAGAACACACATGCAATGACACTGGTGGATCCATAGGTGGTATTTGAAGAGATCATACGTGCAAAATGACTCTGGTTGTTACTAAAAAGAACACACATGCAAAATGACACTGGTGGGATCCATGGGTGGATTATGAAAAGAAAAAACATGCAATGACACTGGTGGATCCATAGGTGGTATGTGAAGAGATCACACATGCAAAATGACTCTGGTTGTTGTTACTAAAAAGAACACACATGCAATGACACTGGTAGATCCATAGGTGGTATGTGAGAAGAACACACATGCAATGACACTGGTGATCCATATGTTGTATGTGAAAAGAACACACATGCAATGACTCTAGTTGTTGTTAGTGAAAAGAACACACATGCAATGACACTGGTGGATCCATGTGTGGTCTCTAAAGATAGCACACATTTCAATGACTCTTGTTGTTGTTAGTAAAAAGAACACACATGCAATGACACTGGTGGATCCATGTGTGGTGTTTGAAGAGAGCACACATGCAATGACACTGGGTGTTGTTATTACTAAGAACACATGCAATGACACTGGTGGATCCATGGGTGGATTGTGAAGAGAACACACATGCAATGACACTGGTTGATCCATAGGTGGTATGTGAATAGAACACCCATGCAAAATGACTCTGGTTGTTGTTACTAAAAAGAACACACATGCAAAATGACACTGGTGGGATCCATGGGTGGATTGTGAAAAGAAAACACATGCAATGACTCGGGTGGATCCATAGGTGGTATGTGAAAAGAAAACACATGCAAAATGACTCTGGTTGTTACTAAAAAGAACACACATGCAATGACACCGGTGGATCCATGGGTGGATTGTGAAAAGAACACACATGCAATGACACTGGTGGATCCATATGCGGTATGTGAAAAGAACACACATGCAAAATGACTCTGGTTGTTACTAAAAAGAACACACATGTAATGACACCGGTGGATCCATGTGTGGTCTCTGTCGAGAACACACATTTCAATCACACTGGTGGATCCATATTTGGTATGTGAGAAGAACACACATTTCAATGACTCTGGTTGTTGTTAGTGAAATGAACACACATGCAATGACACTGGTGGATCCATGTGTGGTCTCTGTAGAGAACACGCATTTCAATGACACTGGTGGATCCATGGGTGGTATGTGAGAAGAACACTCATGCAAAATGACTCTCGATGTTACTAAAAAGAACACACATGCAATGACACAGGTGGATCCATGGGTGGATTATGAAATGAACACACATGCAATGACACTGGTGGATCCATAGGTGGTATGTGAGAAGAACACACATTTTAATGACTCTGGTTGTTGTTACTAAAAAGAACACACATGCAATGACACTGGTGGATCCATAGGTGGTATTTGAAGAGATCATACGTGCAAAATGACTCTGGTTGTTACTAAAAAGAACACACATGCAAAATGACACTGGTGGGATCCATGGGTGGATTATGAAAAGAAAAAACATGCAATGACACTGGTGGATCCATAGGTGGTATGTGAAGAGATCACACATGCAAAATGACTCTGGTTGTTGTTACTAAAAAGAACACACATGCAATGACACATGTAGTTCCATAGGTGGTATGTGAGAAGAACACACATGCAATGACACTGGTGATCCATATGTTGTATGTGAAAAGAACACACATGCAATGACTCTAGTTGTTGTTAGTGAAAAGAACACACATGCAATGACACTGGTGGATCCATGTGTGGTCTCTAAAGATAGCACACATTTCAATGACTCTTGTTGTTGTTAGTAAAAAGAACACACATGCAATGACACTGGTGGATCCATGTGTGGTGTTTGAAGAGAGCACACATGCAATGACACTGGGTGTTGTTATTACTAAGAACACATGCAATGACACTGGTGGATCCATGGGTGGATTGTGAAGAGAACACACATGCAATGACACTGGTTGATCCATAGGTGGTATGTGAATAGAACACCCATGCAAAATGACTCTGGTTGTTACTAAAAAGAACACACATGCAAAATGACACTGGTGGGATCCATGGGTGGATTGTGAAAAGAAAACACATGCAATGACTCTGGTGGATCCATAGGTGGTATGTGAAAAGAAAACACATGCAAAATGACTCTGGTTGTTACTAAAAAGAACACACATGCAATGACACCGGTGGATCCATGGGTGGATTGTGAAAAGAACACACATGCAATGACACTGGTGGATCCATATGCGGTATGTGAAAAGAACACACATGCAAAATGACTCTGGTTGTTACTAAAAAGAACACACATGTAATGACATCAGGATCCATGTGTGGTCTCACGAGAACACACATTTCAATCACACTGGTGGATCCATATTTGGTATGTGAGAAGAACACACATTTCAATGACTCTGGTTGTTGTTAGTGAAATGAACACACATGCAATGACACTGGTGGATCCATGTGTGGTCTCTATAGAGAACACGCATTTCAATGACACTGGTGGATCCATGGGTGGTATGTGAGAAGAACACTCATGCAAAATGACTCTCGATGTTACTAAAAAGAACACACATGCAATGACACCGGTGGATCCATGGGTGGATTATGAAATGAACACACATGCAATGACACTGGTGGATCCATAGGTGGTATGTGAGAAGAACACACATTTTAATGACTCTGGTTGTTGTTACTAAAAAGAACACACATGCAATGACACTGGTGGATCCATAGGTGGTATTTGAAGAGATCATACGTGCAAAATGACTCTGGTTGTTACTAAAAAGAACACACATGCAAAATGACACTGGTGGGATCCATGGGTGGATTATGAAAAGAAAAAACATGCAATGACACTGGTGGATCCATAGGTGGTATGTGAAGAGATCACACATGCAAAATGACTCTGGTTGTTGTTACTAAAAAGAACACACATGCAATGACACTGGTAGATCCATAGGTGGTATGTGAGAAGAACACACATGCAATGACACTGGTGATCCATATGTTGTATGTGAAAAGAACACACATGCAATGACTCTAGTTGTTGTTAGTGAAAAGAACACACATGCAATGACACTGGTGGATCCATGTGTGGTCTCTAAAGATAGCACACATTTCAATGACTCTTGTTGTTGTTAGTAAAAAGAACACACATGCAATGACACTGGTGGATCCATGTGTGGTGTTTGAAGAGAGCACACATGCAATGACACTGGGTGTTGTTATTACTAAGAACACATGCAATGACACTGGTGGATCCATGGGTGGATTGTGAAGAGAACACACATGCAATGACACTGGTTGATCCATAGGTGGTATGTGAATAGAACACCCATGCAAAATGACTCTGGTTGTTGTTACTAAAAAGAACACACATGCAAAATGACACTGGTGGGATCCATGGGTGGATTGTGAAAAGAAAACACATGCAATGACTCTGGTGGATCCATAGGTGGTATGTGAAAAGAAAACACATGCAAAATGACTCTGGTTGTTACTAAAAAGAACACACATGCAATGACTCCATTGGATCCTTGTGTTGATTGTGAAAAGAACACACATGCAATGACACTTGTGGATCCATATGCGGTATGTGAAAAGAACACACATGCAAAATGACTCTGGTTGTTACTAAAAAGAACACACATGTAATGACACTGGTGGATCCATGTGTGGTCTCTGTCGAGAACACACATTTCAATCACACTGGTGGATCCATATTTGGTATGTGAGAAGAACACACATTTCAATGACTCTGGTTGTTGTTAGTGAAATGAACACACATGCAATGACACTGGTGGATCCATGTGTGGTCTCTGTAGAGAACACGCATTTCAATGACACTAGTGGATCCATGGGTGGTATGTGAGAAGAACACTCATGCAAAATGACTCTCGATGTTACTAAAAAGAACACACATGCAATGACACCGGTGGATCCATGGGTGGATTATGAAATGAACACACATGCAATGACACTGGTGGATCCATAGGTGGTATGTGAGAAGAACACACATTTTAATGACTCTGGTTGTTGTTACTAAAAAGAACACACATGCAATGACACTGGTGGATCCATAGGTGGTATTTGAAGAGATCATACGTGCAAAATGACTCTGGTTGTTACTAAAAAGAACACAAAAGCAAAAAGAAAAAGGGGGGATCCATGGGTGGATTATGAAAAGAAAAAACATGCAATGACACTGTGGATCCATAGGTGGTATGTGAAGAGATCACACATGCAAAATGACTCTGGTTGTTGTTACTAAAAAGAACACACATGCAATGACACTGGTAGATCCATAGGTGGTATGTGAGAAGAACACACATGCAATGACACTGGTGATCCATATGTTGTATGTGAAAAGAACACACATGCAATGACTCTAGTTGTTGTTAGTGAAAAGAACACACATGCAATGACACTGGTGGATCCATGTGTGGTCTCTAAAGATAGCACACATTTCAATGACTCTTGTTGTTGTTAGTAGAAAGAACACACATGCAATGACACTGGTGGATCCATGTGTGGTGTTTGAAGAGAGCACACATGCAATGACACTGGGTGTTGTTATTACTAAGAACACATGCAATGACACTGGTGGATCCATGGGTGGATTGTGAAGAGAACACACATGCAATGACACTGGTTGATCCATAGGTGGTATGTGAATAGAACACCCATGCAAAATGACTCTGGTTGTTGTTACTAAAAAGAACACACATGCAAAATGACACTGGTGGGATCCATGGGTGGATTGTGAAAAGAAAACACATGCAATGACTCTGGTGGATCCATAGGTGGTATGTGAAAAGAAAACACATGCAAAATGACTCTGGTTGTTACTAAAAAGAACACACATGCAATGACACCGGTGGATCCATGGGTGGATTGTGAAAAGAACACACATGCAATGACACTGGTGGATCCATATGCGGTATGTGAAAAGAACACACATGCAAAATGACTCTGGTTGTTACTAAAAAAGAACACACATGTAATGACACTGGTGGATCCATGTGTGGTCTCTGTCGAGAACACACATTTCAATCACACTGGTGGATCCATATTTGGTATGTGAGAAGAACACACATTTCAATGACTCTGGTTGTTGTTAGTGAAATGAACACACATGCAATGACACTGGTGGATCCATGTGTGGTCTCTGAAGAGAACACGCATTTCAATGACTCTGGTGGATCCATGGGTGGTATGTGAGAAGAACACTCATGCAAAATGACTCTCGATGTTACTAAAAAGAACACACATGCAATGACACCGGTGGATCCATGGGTGGATTATGAAATGAACACACATGCAATGACACTGGAGGATCCATAGGTGGTATGTGAGAAGAACACATGCAAAATGACTCTGGTTGTTGTTACTAAAAAGAACACACATGCAATGACACTGGTGGATCCATAGGTGGTATGTGAGAAGAACACACATGCAATGACACTGGTGATCCATATGTTGTATGTGAAAAGAACACACATGCAATGACTCTAGTTGTTGTTAGTGAAAAGAACACACATGCAATGACACTGGTGGATCCATGTGTGGTCTCTAAAGATAGCACACATTTCAATGACTCTTGTTGTTGTTAGTAAAAAGAACACACATGCAATGACACTGGTGGATCCATGTGTGGTGTTTGAAGAGAGCACACATGCAATGACACTGGTGTTGTTATTACTAAGAACACATGCAATGACACTGGTGGATCCATGGGTGGATTGTGAAGAGAACACATGCAATGACACTGGTTGATCCATAGGTGGTATGTGAATAGAACACCCATGCAAAATGACTCTGGTTGTTGTTACTAAAAAGAACACACATGCAAAATGACACTGGTGGGATCCATGGGTGGATTGTGAAAAGAAAACACATGCAATGACTCTGGTGGATCCATAGGTGGTATGTGAAAAGAAAACACATGCAAAATGACTCTGGTTGTTACTAAAAAGAACACACATGCAATGACACTGGTGGATCCATGGGTGGATTGTGAAAAGAACACACATGCAATGACACTGGTGGATCCATATGAGGTATGTGAAAAGAACACACATGCAAAATGACTCTCGATGTTACTAAAAAGAACACACATGCAATGACACCGGTGGATCCATGTGTGGTCTCTGACGAGAACACACATTTCAATGACACTGGTGGATCCATATTTGGTATGTGAGAAGAACACATGCAAAAATGACTCTGTTGTTGTTACTAAAAAGAACACACATGCAATGACACTGGTGGATCCATGTGGTGGATTATGAAAAGAACACACATTTCAATGACACTGGTGGATCGATTGGTGGTATGTGACAAGAACACATGCAAAATGACTCTGGTTGTTACTAAAAAGAACACACATGCAATGACACCGGTGGATCCATGGGTGGATTATGAAAAGAACACACATGCAATGACACTGGTGGATCCATAGGTGGTATGTGAGAAGAACACACATGACACTGGTGGATCCATATGTTGTATGTGAAAAGAACACACATGCAATGACTCTAGTTGTTGTTAGTGAAAAGAACACACATGCAATGACACGGTGGATCCATGTGTGGTCTCTAAGATAACACACATTTCAATGACTCTTGTTGTTGTTAGTAAAAGAACACACATGCAATGACACTGGATCCATGTGTGGTGTTTGAAGAGAGCACACATGCAATGACACTGGTGTTGTTATTACTAATAACACATGCAATGACACTGGTGGATCCATGGGTGGATTGTGAAGAGAACACACATGCAATGACACTGGTTGATCCATAGGTGGTATGAGAATAGAACACCCAAGCAAAATGACTCTGTTGTTGTTACTAAAAAGAACACACATGCAAAATGACACCGGTGGATCCATGGGTGGATTGTGAAAAGAAAACACATGCAATGACTCTGGTGGATCCATAGGTGGTATGTGAAAAGAAAACACATGCAAAATGACTCTGGTTGTTACTAAAAAGAACACACATGCAATGACACGGTGGATCCATGGGTGGATTGTGAAAAGAACACACATGCAATGACACTGGTGGATCCATATGCGGTATGTGAAAAGAACACACATGCAAAATGACTCTGGTTGTTACTAAAAAGAACACACATGTAATGACACTGTGGATCCATGTGTGGTCTCTGAGAGAACACATTTCAATCACACTGGTGGATCCATATTTGGTATGTGAGAAGAACACACATTTCAATGACTCTGGTTGTTGTTAGTGAAATGAACACACATGCAATGACACTGGTGGATCCATGTGTGGTCTCTGTAGAGAACACGCATTTCAATGACACTGGTGGATCCATGGGTGGTATGTGAGAAGAACACTCATGCAAAATGACTCTCGATGTTACTAAAAAGAACACACATGCAATGACACCTGTGGATCCATGGGTGGATTATGAAATGAACACACATGCAATGACACTGGTGGATCCATAGGTGGTATGTGAGAAGAACACACATTTTAATGACTCTGGTTGTTGTTACTAAAAAGAACACACATGCAATGACACTGGTGGATCCATAGGTGGTATGTGAAGAGATCACAGATGCAAAGTGACTCTGTTGTTACTAAAAAAGAACACACATGCAATGACACCGGTGGATCCATGGGTGGATTATGAAATGAACACACATGCAATGACACTGGTGATCCATATGTTGTATGTGAAAAGAACACACATGCAATGACTCTAGTTGTTGTTAGTGAAAAGAACACACATGCAATGACACTGGTGGATCCATGTGTGGTCTCTAAAGAACACACATTTCAATGACTCTGGTTGTTGTTAGTGAAATGAACACACATGCAATGACACTGGTGGATCCATGTGTGGTGTTTGAAGAGAGCACACATGCAATGACACTGGGTGTTGTTATTACTAAGAACACATGCAATGACACTGGTGGATCCATGGGTGGATTGTGAAGAGAACACACATGCAATGACACTGGTTGATCCATAGGTGGTATGTGAATAGAACACCCATGCAAAATGACTCTGGTTGTTGTTACTAAAAAGAACACACATGCAAAATGACACTGGTGGGATCCATGGGTGGATTGTGAAAAGAAAACACATGCAATGACTCTGGTGGATCCATAGGTGGTATGTGAAAAGAAAACACATGCAAAATGACTCTGGTTGTTACTAAAAAGAACACACATGCAATGACACCGATGGATCCATGGGTGGATTGTGAAAAGAACACACATGCAATGACACTGCTGGATCCATATGAGGTATGTGAAAAGAACACACATGCAAAATGACTCTGGTTGTTACTAAAAGAACACACATGTAATGACACTGGTGGATCCATGTGTGGTCTCTGAGAACACATTTCAATCAAACTGGGGGATAAATAATTTGAATGTGCGAAGAACACACATTTCAATGACTCTGGTTGTTGTTAGTGAAATGAACACACATGCAATGACACTGGTGGATCCATGTGTGGTCTCTGTAGAGAACACGCATTTCAATGACACTGGTGGATCCATGGGTGGTATGTGAGAAGAACACTCATGCAAAATGACTCTCGATGTTACTAAAAAGAACACACATGCAATGACACCGGTGGATCCATGGGTGGATTATGAAATGAACACACATGCAATGACACTGGTGGATCCATAGGTGGTATGTGAGAAGAACACACATTTTAATGACTCTGGTTGTTGTTACTAAAAAGAACACACATGCAATGACACTGGTGGATCCATAGGTGGTATGTGAAGAGATCACACATGCAAAATGACTCTGGTTGTTGTTACTAAAAAGAACACACATGCAATGACACTGGTAGATCCATAGGTGGATTGTGAAAAGAAAACACGTGCAATGACTCTGGTGGATCCATAGGTGGTATGTGAAAAGAAAACACATGAAATGACACTTGGTTTTGTTAGTAAAAAGAACACACATGAAATGACACTGGTGGATCCTAGTGTGGTGTTGGAAGAGAGCACACATGCAATGACACTGGTGTTATTACTAAGAACACATGCAATGACACTGGTGGATCCATGGGTGGATTGTGAAGAGAACACACATGCAATGACACTGGTTGATCCATAGGTGGTATGTGAATAGAACACCCATGCAAAATGACTCTGGTTGTTGTTACTAAAAAGAACACACATGCAAAATGACACTGTAGGGATCAATGGGTGGATTTTGAAAAGTAAACACGTGCAATGAATCGTGTGGATCCATAGGTGGTATGTGAAAAGAAAACACATGCAAAATGACTCTGGTTGTTACTAAAAAGAACACACATGCAATGACACCGGTGGATCCATGGGTGGATTGTGAAAAGAACACACATGCAATGACACTGGTGGATCCATATGCGGTATGTGAAAAGAACACACATGCAAAATGACTCTGGTTGTTACTAAAAAGAACACACATGTAATGACACTGGTGGATCCATGTGTGGTCTCTGTCGAGAACACACATTTCAATCACACTGGTGGATCCATATTTGGTATGTGAGAAGAACACACATTTCAATGACTCTGGTTGTTGTTAGTGAAATGAACACACATGCAATGACACTGGTGGATCCATGTGTGGTCTCTGTAGAGAACACGCATTTCAATGACACTGGTGGATCCATGGGTGGTATGTGAGAAGAACACTCATGCAAAATGACTCTCGATGTTACTAAAAAGAACACACATGCAATGACACCGGTGGATCCATGGGTGGATTATGAAATGAACACACATGCAATGACACTGGTGGATCCATAGGTGGTATGTGAGAAGAACACACATTTTAATGACTCTGGTTGTTGTTACTAAAAAGAACACACATGCAATGACACTGGTGGATCCATAGGTGGTATTTGAAGAGATCATACGTGCAAAATGACTCTGGTTGTTACTAAAAAGAACACACATGCAAAATGACACTGGTGGGATCCATGGGTGGATTATGAAAAGAAAAAACATGCAATGACACTGGTGGATCCATAGGTGGTATGTGAAGAGATCACACATGCAAAATGACTCTGGTTGTTGTTACTAAAAAGAACACACATGCAATGACACTGGTAGATCCATAGGTGGTATGTGAGAAGAACACACATGCAATGACACTGGTGATCCATATGTTGTATGTGAAAAGGACACACATGCAATGACTCTAGTTGTTGTTAGTGAAAAGAACACGCATGCAATGACACTGGTGGATCCATGTGTGGTCTCTAAAGATAGCACACATTTCAATGACTCTTGTTGTTGTTAGTAAAAAGAACACACATGCAATGACACTGGTGGATCCATGTGTGGTGTTTGAAGAGAGCACACATGCAATGACACTGGGTGTTGTTATTACTAAGAACACATGCAATGACACTGGTGGATCCATGGGTGGATTGTGAAGAGAACACACATGCAATGACACTGGTTGATCCATAGGTGGTATGTGAATAGAACACCCATGCAAAATGACTCTGGTTGTTGTTACTAAAAAGAACACACATGCAAAATGACAATGGTGGGATCCATGGGTGGATTGTGAAAAGAAAACACATGCAATGACTCTGGTGGATCCATAGGTGGTATGTGAAAAGAAAACACATGCAAAATGACTCTGGTTGTTACTAAAAAGATCACACATGCAATGACACCGGTGGATCCATGGGTGGATTGTGAAAAGAACACACATGCAATGACACTGGTGGATTCATATGCGGTATGTGAAAAGAAAACACATGCAAAATGACTCTGGTTGTTACTAAAAAGAACACACATGTAATGACACCGGTGGATCCATGTGTGGTCTCTGTCGAGAACACACATTTCAATCACACTGGTGGATCCATATTTGGTATGTGAGAAGAACACACATTTCAATGACTCTGGTTGTTGTTAGTGAAATGAACACACATGCAATGACACTGGTGGATCCATGTGTGGTCTCTGTAGAGAACACGCATTTCAATGACACTGGTGGATCCATGGGTGGTATGTGAGAAGAACACTCATGCAAAATGACTCTCGATGTTACTAAAAAGAACACACATGCAATGACACCGGTGGATCCATGGGTGGATTATGAAATGAACACACATGCAATGACACTGGTGGATCCATAGGTGGTATGTGAGAAGAACACACATTTTAATGACTCTGGTTGTTGTTAAAAAAAATAACACACAAGCAATGACAGAACACACATGCAATGACACTGTGGATCCATAGGTGGTATTTGAAGAGATCACACGTGCAAAATGACTCTGGTTGTTGTTACTAAAAAGAACACACATGCAAAATGACACTGGTGGGATCCATGGGTGGATTATGAAAAGAAAAAACATGCAATGACACTGGTGGATCCATAGGTGGTATGTGAAGAGATCACACATGCAAAATGACTCTGGTTGTTGTTACTAAAAAGAACACACATGCAATGACACTGGTTGATCCATAGGTGGTATGTGAGAAGAACACACATGCAATGACACTGGTGATCCATATGTTGTATGTGAAAAGAACACACATGCAATGACTCTAGTTGTTGTTAGTAAAAAGAACACACATGCAATGACACTGGTGGATCCATGTGTGGTCTCTAAAGAGAACACACATTTCAATGACTCTTGTTGTTGTTAATAAAAAGAACACACAAGCAATGACACTGGTGGATCCATGTGTGGTCTCTCAAGAGAACACACATTTCAATGACTCTGGGTGTTTTTATTACTTAGAACACATGCAATGACACTGGTGGATCCATGGGTGGTTTGTGAATAGAACACACATGCAATGACACTGGTTGATCCATAGGTGGTATGTGAATAGAACACCCATGCAAAATGACTCTGGTTGTTGTTACTAAAAAGAACACACCTGCATAATGACACTTGTTGGATCCATGGGTGGATTGTGAAAAGAAAACACATGCAATGACTCTGGTGGATCCATAGGTGGTATGTGAAAAGAAAACACATGCAAAATGACTCTGGTTGTTACTAAAAAGAACACACATGCAATGACACGGTGGATCCATGGGTGGATTGTGAAAAGAACACACATGCAATGACACTGGTGGATCCATATGCGGTATGTGAAAAGAACACACATGCAAAATGACTCTGGTTGTTACTAAAAAGAACACACATGTAATGACACTGGTGGATCCATGTGTGGTCTCTGACGAGAACACACATTTCAATCACACTGGTGGATCCATATTTGGTATGTGAGAAGAACACACATTTCAATGACTCTGGTTGTTGTTAGTGAAATGAACACACATGCAATGACACTGGTGGATCCATGTGTGGTCTCTTAAGAGAACACGCATTTCAATGACACTGGTGGATCCATGGGTGGTATGTGAGAAGAACACTCATGCAAAATGACTCTCGATGTTACTAAAAAGAACACACATGCAATGACACAGGTGGATCCATGGGTGGATTATGAAATGAACACACATGCAATGACACTGGTGGATCCATAGGTGGTATGTGAGAAGAACACACATTTTAATGACTCTGGTTGTTGTTACTAAAAAGAACACACATGCAATGACACTGGTGGATCCATAGGTGGTATTTGAAGAGATCATACGTGCAAAATGACTCTGGTTGTTACTAAAAAGAACACACATGCAAAATGACACTGGTGGGATCCATGGGTGGATTATGAAAAGAAAAAACATGCAATGACACTGGTGGATCCATAGGTGGTATGTGAAGAGATCACACATGCAAAATGACTCTGGTTGTTGTTACTAAAAAGAACACACATGCAATGACACTGGTAGATCCATAGGTGGTATGTGAGAAGAACACACATGCAATGACACTGGTGATCCATATGTTGTATGTGAAAAGAACACACATGCAATGACTCTAGTTGTTGTTAGTGAAAAGAACACACATGCAATGACACTGGTGGATCCATGTGTGGTCTCTAAAGATAGCACACATTTCAATGACTCTTGTTGTTGTTAGTAAAAAGAACACACATGCAATGACACTGGTGGATCCATGTGTGGTGTTTGAAGAGAGCACACATGCAATGACACTGGTGTTGTTATTACTAAGAACACATGCAATGACACTGGTGGATCCATGGGTGGATTGTGAAGAGAACACACATGCAATGACACTGGTTGATCCATAGGTGGTATGTGAATAGAACACCCATGCAAAATGACTCTGGTTGTTACTAAAAAGAACACACATGCAAAATGACACTAGTGGGATCCAAGGGTGGATTGTGAAAAGAAAACACATGCAATGACTCTGGTGGATCCATAGGTGGTATGTGAAAAGAAAACACATGCAAAATGACTCTGGTTGTTACTAAAAAGAACACACATGCAATGACACCGGTGGATCCATGGGTGGATTGTGAAAAGAACACACATGCAATGACACTGGTGGATCCATATGCGGTATGTGAAAAGAACACACATGCAAAATGACTCTGGTTGTTACTAAAAAGAACACACATGTAATGACACTGGTGGATCCATGTGTGGTCTCTGTCGAGAACACACATTTCAATCACACTGGATCCATATTTGGTATGTGAGAAGACCACAGATTTCACTGACTCTGGTTGTTGTTAGTGAAATGAACACACATGCAATGACACTGGTGGATCCATGTGTGGTCTCTGTAGAGAACACGCATTTCAATGACACTGGTGGATCCATGGGTGGTATGTGAGAAGAACACTCATGCAAAATGACTCTCGATGTTACTAAAAAGAACACACATGCAATGACACCGTGGATCCATGGGTGGATTATGAAATGAACACACATGCAATGACACTGTGGATCCATAGGTGGTATGTGAGAAGAACACACATTTTAATGACTGTTGTTGTTTTGTTGTTACTAAAAAGAACACACATGCAATGACACTGGTGGATCCATAGGTGGTCTTTGAAGAGATCACATGCAAAATGACTATGGTTGTTGTTACTAAAAAGAACACACATGCAAACTGACACTGGTGGGATCCATGGGTGGATTATGAAAAGAAAACACATGCAATGACACAAGGTGGATCCATAGGTGGTATGTGAAGAGATCACACATGCAAAATGACTCGTTGTTGTTACTAAAAAGAACACACATGCAATGACATTGGTGGATCCATAGGTGGTATGTGAAAAGAACACACATGCAATGACACTGGTGGATCCATATGTTGTATGTAAAAAGAACACACATGCAATGACTCCAGTTGTTGTTAGTGAAAAGAACACACATGCAATGACACTGGTGGATCCATGTGTGGTCTCTAAGAACACACAAGAAGAACACACATTTCAATGACTCTTGTTGTTGTTAGTAAAAAGAACACACATGCAATGACACTGGTGGATCCATGTGTGGTGTTTGAGAGAACACATGCAATGACACTTTGTTGTTACTAAAAGAACACATGCAATGACACTGTGGATCCATGGGTGGAGTGTGAAGAGAACACACATGCAATGACACTGGTGGATCCAGAACACACATGCAATGACAATGGTGGATCCATAGGTGGTATGTGAATAGAACACCCATGCAAAATGACTCTGGTTGTTGTTACTAAAAAGAACACACATGTAATGACACTGGGATCCATGGGTGGATTGTGAAAAGAAAACACATGCAATGACTCTGGTGGATCCATAGGTGGTATGTGAAAAGAAAACACATGCAAAATGACTCTGGTTGTTACTAAAAAGAACACACATGCAATGACACCGGTGGATCCATGGGTGGATTGTGAAAAGAACACACATGCAATGACACTGGTGGATCCATATGGGGTATGTGAGAAGAACACACATGCAAAATGACTCTGGTTGTTTCTAAAAAGAACACACATGTAATGACACTGGTGGATCCATGTGTGGTATCTCTCGAGAACACATATTTCAATCACACTGGTGGATCCATATTTGGTATGTGAGAAGAACACACATTTCAATGACTCTGGTTGTTGTTAGTGAAATGAACACACATGCAATGACACTGGTGGATCCATGTGTGGACTCAGAACAGAACACGCATTTCAATGACACTGGTGGATCCATGGGTGGTATGTGAGAAGAACACTCATGCAAAATGACTCTCGATGTTACTAAAAAGAACACACATGCAATGACACCGGTGGATCCATGGGTGGATTATGAAATGAACACACATGCAATGACACTGGTGGATCCATAGGTGGTATGTGAGAAGAACACACATTTTAATGACTCTGGTTGTTACTAAAAAGAACACACATGCAATGACACTGGTGGATCCATAGGTGGTATTTGAAGAGATCATACGTGCAAAATGACTCTGGTTGTTACTAAAAAGAACACACATGCAAAATGACACTGGTGGGATCCATGGGTGGATTATGAAAAGAAAAAACATGCAATGACACTGGTGGATCCATAGGTGGTATGTGAAGAGATCACACATGCAAAATGACTCTGGTTGTTGTTACTAAAAAGAACACACATGCAATGACACTGGTAGATCCATAGGTGGTATGTGAGAAGAACACACATGCAATGACACTGGTGATCCATATGTTGTATGTGAAAAGAACACACATGCAATGACTCTAGTTGTTGTTAGTGAAAAGAACACACATGCAATGACACTGGATCCATGTGTGGTCTCTAAAGATAGCACACATTTCAATGACTCTTGTTGTTGTTAGTAAAAAGAACACACATGCAATGACACTGGTGGATCCATGTGTGGTGTTTGAAGAGAGCACACATGCAATGACACTGGTGTTGTTATTACTAAGAACACATGCAATGACACTGGTGGATCCATGGGTGGATTGTGAAGAGAACACACATGCAATGACACTGGTTGATCCATAGGTGGTATGTGAATAGAACACCCATGCAAAATGACTCTGGTTGTTGTTACTAAAAAGAACACACATGCAAAATGACACTAGTGGGATCCATGGGTGGATTGTGAAAACAAAACACATGCAATGACTCTGGTGGATCCATAGGTGGTATGTGAAAAGAAAACACATGCAAAATGACTCTGGTTGTTACTAAAAAGAACACACATGCAATGACACCGGTGGATCCATGGGTGGATTGTGAAAAGAACACACATGCAATGACACTGGTGGATCCATATGCGGTATGTGAAAAGAACACACATGCAAAATGACTCTGGTTGTTACTAAAAAGAACACACATGTAATGACACTGGTGGATCCATGTGTGGTCTCTGTCGAGAACACACATTTCAATCACACTGGTGGATCCATATTTGGTATGTGAGAAGAACACACATTTCAATGACTCTGGTTGTTGTTAGTGAAATGAACACACATGCAATGACACTGGTGGATCCATGTGTGGTCTCAGAGAGAACACGCATTTCAATGACACTGGTGGATCCATGGGTGGTATGTGAGAACACTCATGCAAAATGACTCTCGATGTTACTAAAAAGAACACACATGCAATGACACCGGTGGATCCATGGGTGGATTATGAAATGAACACACATGCAATGACACTGGTGGATCCATAGGTGGTATGTGAGAAGAACACACATTTTAATGACTCTGGTTGTTGTTACTAAAAAGAACACACATGCAATGACATGCAATGACACTGGTGGATCCATAGGTGGTATTTGAAGAGATCACACATGCAAAATGACTGGTTGTTTTTACTAATAAGAACAACCATGCAAAATTAAACTGGTGGTATCCATGGGTGGATTATGAAAAGAAAACACATGCAATGACACTGGTGGATCCATAGGTGGTATGTGAAGAGATCACACATGCAAAATGACTCTGGTTGGTACTCAAAAGATCACAAATGCAATGACACCGGTCGATCCATGGGTGGTTTGTGAAATGAACACACATGCAATGACACTGGTGATCCATATGTTGTATGTGAAAAGAACACACATGCGATGACTCTAGTTGTTGTTAGTGAAAAGAACACACATGCAATGACACTGTTGGATGCATGTGTGGTCTCTAAACATAACACACATTTCAATGACTCTTGTTGTTGTTAGTGAAAAGAACACACATGCAATGACACTGGTGGATCCATGTGTGGTCTCTGAAGAGAACACACATGCAATGACACTGGTGAAGAACACACATGCAAAATGACTCTGGTTGTTACTAAAAAGAACACACATGCAATGACACTGGTGGATCCATGGGTGGAATGTGAAGAGAACACACATGCAAAGACACTGTGGATCCAAGAACACACATGCAATGACACTGGTTGATCCATAGGTGGTATGTGAATAGAACACCCATGCAAAATGACTCTGGTTGTTGTTACTAAAAAGATGACACATGCAAAATGACACTGGTGGGATCCATGGGTGGATTGTGAAAAGAAAACACATGCAATGACTCTGGTGGATCCATAGGTGGTATGTGAAAAGAAAACACATGCAAAATGACTCTGGTTGTTGTTACTAAAAAGAACACACATGCAATGACACCGGTGGATCCATAGGTGGATTGTGAAAAGAACACACATGCAATGACACTGGTGGATCCATAGGTGGTATGTGAAAAGAACACACATGCAAAATGACTCTGGTTGTTACTAAAAAGAACACACATGTAATGACACTGGTGGATCCATGTGTGGTCTCTGTCGAGAACACACATTTCAATCACACTGGTGGATCCATATTTGGTATGTGAGAAGAACACACATTTCAATGACTCTGGTTGTTGTTAGTGAAATGAACACACATGCAATGACACTGGTGGATCCATGTGTGGTCTCTGTAGAGAACACGCATTTCAATGACACTGGTGGATCCATGGGTGGTATGTGAGAAGAACACTCATGCAAAATGACTCTCGATGTTACTAAAAAGAACACACATGCAATGACACTGGTGGATCCATGGGTGGATTATGAAATGAACACACATGCAATGACACTGGTGGATCCATAGGTGGTATGTGAGAAGAACACACATTTTAATGACTCTGGTTGTACACATGCAATGACACTGGTGGATCCATAGGTGGTATTTGAAGAGATCATACGTGCAAAATGACTCTGGTTGTTACTAAAAAGAACACACATGCAAAATGACACTGGTGGGATCCATGGGTGGATTATGAAAAGAAAAAACATGCAATGACACTGGTGGATCCATAGGTGGTATGTGAAGAGATCACACATGCAAAATGACTCTGGTTGTTGTTACTAAAAAGAACACACATGCAATGACACTGGTAGATCCATAGGTGGTATGTGAGAAGAACACACATGCAATGACACTGGTGATCCATATGTTGTATGTGAAAAGAACACACATGCAATGACTCTAGTTGTTGTTAGTGAAAAGAACACACATGCAATGACACTGGTGGATCCATGTGTGGTCTCTAAAGATAGCACACATTTCAATGACTCTTGTTGTTGTTAGTAAAAAGAACACACATGCAATGACACTGGTGGATCCATGTGTGGTGTTTGAAGAGAGCACACATGCAATGACACTGGGTGTTGTTATTACTAAGAACACATGCAATGACACTGGTGGATCCATGGGTGGATTGTGAAGAGAACACACATGCAATGACACTGGTTGATCCATAGGTGGTATGTGAATAGAACACCCATGCAAAATGACTCTGGTTGTTGTTACTAAAAAGAACACACATGCAAAATGACACTGGTGGGATCCATGGGTGGATTGTGAAAAGAAAACACATGCAATGACTCTGGTGGATCCATAGGTGGTATGTGAAAAGAAAACACATGCAAAATGACTCTGGTTGTTACTAAAAAGAACACACATGCAATGACACCGGTGGATCCATGGGTGGATTGTGAAAAGAACACACATGCAATGACACTGGTGGATCCATATGCGGTATGTGAAAAGAACACACATGCAAAATGACTCTGGTTGTTACTAAAAAGAACACACATGTAATGACACTGGTGGATCCATGTGTGGTCTCTGTCGAGAACACATTTTTCAATCACACTGGTGGATCCATATTTGGTATGTGAGAAGAACACACATTTCAATGACTCTGGTTGTTGTTAGTGAAATGAACACACATGCAATGACACTGGTGGATCCATGTGTGGTCTCTGTAGAGAACACGTATTTCAATGACATAGGTGGATCCATGGGTGGTATGTGTGAAGAACACTCATGCAAAATGACTCTCGATGTTACTAAAAAGAACACACATGCAATGACACCGGTGGATCCATGGGTGGATTATGAAATGAACACACATGCAATGACACTGGTGGATCCATAGGTGGTATGTGAGAAGAACACACATTTTAATGACGGTGTTGTTACTAAAAGAACACAAGAACACACATGCAATGACACTGGTGGATCCATAGGTGGTATTTGAAGAGATCATACGTGCAAAATGACTCTGGTTGTTACTAAAAAGAACACACATGCAAAATGACACTGGTGGGATCCATGGGTGGATTATGAAAAGAAAAAACATGCAATGACACTGGTGGATCCATAGGTGGTATGTGAAGAGATCACACATGCAAAATGACTCTGGTTGTTACTAAAAAGAACACACATGTAATGACACTGGTAGATCCATAGGTGGTATGTGAGAAGAACACACATGCAATGACACTGTGGATCCATATGTTGTATGTGAAAAGAACACACATGCAATGACTCTAGTTGTTACTAGTGAAAAGAACACACATGCAATTACACTGGTGAATCCATGTGTTGTCTCTTAAGATAACACACATTTCAATGACTCTTGTTGTTGTTAGTAAAAAGAACACACATGCAATGACACTGGTGGATCCATGTGTGGTCTCTGAAGAACACATTTCAATGACAGAACACACATGCAATGACTCTGGTTGTTACTAAAAAGAACACACATGCAATGACACTGGTGGATCCATGGGTGGATTGTGAAGAGAACACACATGCAATGACACTGGTTGATCCATAGGTGGATTGTGAAGAGAACACACATGCAATGACACTGGTTGATCCATAGGTGGTATGTGAATAGAACACCCATGCAAAATGACTCTGGTTGTTGTTACTAAAAAGAACACACATGCAAAATGACACTGGTGGGATCCATGGGTGGATTGTGAAAAGAAAACACATGCAATGACTCTGGTGGATCCATAGGTGGTATGTGAAAAGAAAACACATGCAAAATGACTCTGTTGTTACTAAAAGAACACACATGCCATGACACCGGCGTATCCATGGGTTGATTGTGAAAAGAACACACATGCAATGACACCGGTGGATCCATATTCGGTATGTGAAAAGAACACACATTCAAAATGACTCTTGTTGTTACTAAAAAGAACACACATGCAATGACACTGGTGGATCCATGTGTGGTCTCTGAAAGAACACACATTTCAATCACACTGTGGATCCATATTTGGTATGTGAGAAGAACACACATTTCAATGACTCTGGTTGTTGTTAGTGAAATGAACACACATGCAATGACACTGGTGGATCCATGTGTGGTATGAGAAGAGAACACGAAATTAAAAGACACTGATGGATCCATGGGTGGTATGTGAGAAGAACACTCATGCAAAATGACTCTCGATGTTACTAAAAAGAACACACATGCAATGACACCGGTGGATCCATGGGTGGATTATGAAATGAACACACATGCAATGACACTGGTGGATCCATAGGTGGTATGTGAGAAGAACACACATTTTAATGACTCTGGTTGTTGTTACTAAAAAGAACACACATGCAATGACACTGGTGGATCCATAGGTGGTATTTGAAGAGATCATACGTGCAAAATGACTCTGGTTGTTACTAAAAAGAACACACATGCAAAATGACACTGGTGGGATCCATGGGTGGATTATGAAAAGAAAAAACATGCAATGACACTGGTGGATCCATAGGTGGTATGTGAAGAGATCACACATGCAAAATGACTCTGGTTGTTGTTTCTTAAAAGAACACACATGCAATGACACTGGTAGATCCATAGGTGGTATGTGAGAAGAACACACATGCAATGACACTGGTGATCCATATGTTGTATGTGAAAAGAACACACATGCAATGACTCTAGTTGTTGTTAGTGAAAAGAACACACATGCAATGACACTGGTGGATCCATGTGTGGTCTCTAAAGATAGCACACATTTCAATGACTCTTGTTGTTGTTAGTAAAAAGAACACACATGCAATGACACTGGTGGATCCATGTGTGGTGTTTGAAGAGAGCACACATGCAATGACACTGGGTGTTGTTATTACTAAGAACACATGCAATGACACTGGTGGATCCATGGGTGGATTGTGAAGAGAACACACATGCAATGACACTGGTTGATCCATAGGTGGTATGTGAATAGAACACCCATGCAAAATGACTCTGGTTGTTGTTACTAAAAAGAACACACATGCAAAATGACACTGGTGGGATCCATGGGTGGATTGTGAAAAGAAAACACATGCAATGACTCTGGTGGATCCATAGGTGGTATGTGAAAAGAAAACACATGCAAAATGACTCTGGTTGTTACTAAAAAGAACACACATGCAATGACACGGTGGATCCATGGTTGGATTGTGAAAAGAACACACATGCAATGACACTGGTGGATCCATATGCGGTATGTGAAAAGAACACACATGCAAAATGACTCTGGTTGTTACATAAAAGAACACACATGCAATGACACTGGTGGATCCATGTGTGGTCTCTGTGCCGAGAACACAATTTCAATGACACTGGTGGATCCATATTTGGTATGTGAGAAGAACACACATTTCAATGACTCTGGTTGTTGTTAGTGAAATGAACGCACATGCAATGACACTGGTGGATCCATAGGTGGTCTCTATAGAGAACACACATTTCAATGACTCTGGTGGATCCATGGGTGGTATGTGAGAAGAACACTCATGCAAAATGACTCTCGATGTTACTAAAAAGAACACACATGCAATGACACTGGTGGATCCATGGGTGGATTATGAAATGAACACACATGCAATGACACTGGTGGATCCATAGGTGGTATGTGAGAAGAACACACATTTAAATTACTCATGTTGTTGTTACTAAAAAGAACACACATGCAATGACACTGGTGGATCCATGTGTGGTGTTTGAAGAGATCACACATGCAATGACTCTGGTGTTGTTATTACTAAGAACACACATGCAATGACTCTAGCGGATCCATTGGTGGATTGTGAAGAGAACACACATGCAATGACACTGGTGGATCCATAGGTGGTACGTGAAAACAACACACATGCAAAATGACTCTGGTTGTTGTTACTAAAAAGAACACACATGCAAAATGACACTGGTGGGATCCATGGGTGGATTGTGAAAAGAAAACACATGCAATGACACTGGTGGATCCATAGGTGGTATGTGAAAAGAAAACACATGCAAAATGACTCTGGTTGTTACTAAAAAGAACACACATGCAATGACACCGGTGGATCCATGGGTGGATTGTGAAAAGAACACACATGCAATGACACTGGTGGATCCATAGGTGGTATGTGAAAAGAACACACATGCAAAATGACTCTGGTTGTTGTTACTAAAAAGAACACACATGTAATGACACTGGTGGATCCATGTGTGGTCTCTGTAGAGAACACACATTTCAATCACACTGGTGGATCCATATTTGGTATGTGAGAAGAACACACATTTCAATGACTCTGGTTGTTGTTAGTGAAATGAACACACATGCAATGACACTGGTGGATCCATGTGTGGTATCTGTAGAGAACACGCATTTCAATGACACTGGTGGATCCATGGGTGGTATGTGAGAAGAACACTCATGCAAAATGACTCTCGATGTTACTAAAAAGAACACACATGCAATGACACCGGTGGATCCATGGGTGGATTATGAAATGAACACACATGCAATGACACTGGTGGATCCATAGGTGGTATGTGAGAAGAACACACATTTTAATGACTCTGGTTGTTGTTACTAAAAAGAACACACATGCAATGACACTGGTGGATCCATAGGTGGTATTTGAAGAGATCAAACGTTAAAAAGACTCTGGTTGTTACTAAAAAGAACACACAAGCAAAATGACAAGGTGGGATCCGTGGGTGGATTATGAAAAGAAAAACATGTAATGACACTGTAGGATCCGTAGGTGGTATGTGAAGAGATCACACATGCAAAATGACTCGTGTTGTTGTTACTAAAAAGAACACACATGCAATGACACTGGTAGATCCATAGGTGGTATGTGAGAAGAACACACATGCAATGACACTGGTGATCCATATGTTGTATGTGAAAAGAACACACATGCAATGACTCTAGTTGTTGTTAGTGAAAAGAACACACATGCAATGACACTGGTGGATCCATGTGTGGTCTCTAAAGATAGCACACATTTCAATGACTCTTGTTGTTGTTAGTAAAAAGAACACACATGCAATGACACTGTGGATCCATGTGTGGTGTTTGAAGAGACACACATGCAATGACACTGGGTGTTGTTATTACTAAGAACACATGCAATGACACTGTGGATCCATGGGTGGATTGTGAAGAGAACACACATGCAATGACACTGGTTGATCCATAGGTGGTATGTGAATAGAACACCCATGCAAAATGACTCTTGTTGTTGTTACTAAAAAGAACACACATGCAAAATGACACTGGTGGGATCCATGGGTGGATTGTGAAAAGAACACACATGCAATGACTCTGGTGGATCCATAGGTGGTATGTGAAAAGAAAACACATGCAAAATGACTCTGGTTGTTACTAAAAAGAACACACATGCAATGACACTGGTGGATCCATGTGTGTATTGTGAAAAGAACACACATTCAATGACACTGGTGTATCAATATGAGGTATGTGAAAATAACACAAATGCATAATGACTCTTGTTGTTACTAAAAAGAACACACATGTAATGACACTGGTGGATCCATGTGTGGTCTCTCGAGAACACATTTTCAATCACACTGGTGGATCCATATTTGGTATGTGAGAAGAACACACATTTCAATGACTTTGGTTGTTGTTAGTGAAATGAACACACATGCAATGACACTGGTGGATCCATGTGTGGTCTCAGAGAGAACACGCATTTCAATGACACTAGTGGATCCATGGGTGGTATGTGAGAAGAACACTCATGCAAAATGACTCTCGATGTTACTAAAAAGAACACACATGCAATGACACCGGTGGATCCATGGGTGGATTATGAAATGAACACACATGCAATGACACTGGTGGATCCATAGTTGGTATGTGAGAAGAACACACATTTCAATGACTTTGGTTTTTGTTACAAAAAAGAACACACATGCAATGACACACATGCAATGACACTGGTGGATCCATGTGCGGTCTCTGTAGAGAACACACATGCAATGACACTGGGTGTTGTTATTACTAAGAACACACATGCAATGACACTGGTGGATCCATGGGTGGTCTGTGAAGAGACCACGCATGCAATGACACTTTGGTTGATCCATAGGTGGTATGTGAATAGAACACCCATGCAAAATGACTCTGGTTGTTGTTACTAAAAAGAACACACATGCAAAATGACACTGGTGGGATCCATGGGTGGATTGTGAAAAGAAAACACATGCAATGACTCTGGTGGATCCATAGGTGGTATGTGAAAAGAAAACACATGCAAAATGACTCTAGTTGTTACTAAAAAGAACACACATGCAATGACACTGGTGGATCCAGGGGTGGTTTGTGAAGAGAACACACATGCAATGACACTTTGGTGGATCCATATGCGGTATGTGAAAAGAACACACATGCAAAATGACTCTGG
This sequence comes from Avena insularis, assembly GCA_023614405.1. Classification (NCBI taxonomy): domain Eukaryota; kingdom Viridiplantae; phylum Streptophyta; class Magnoliopsida; order Poales; family Poaceae; genus Avena; species Avena insularis. The sequence goes on from CM042686.1 coordinate 125,061,091, forward strand.
TTGTTACTAAAAAGAACACACATGTAATGACACTGGTGGATCCATGTGTGGTCTCTGTCGAGAACACACATTTCAATCACACTGGTGGATCCATATTTGGTATGTGAGAAGAACACACATTTCAATGACTCTGGTTGTTGTTAGTGAAATGAACACACATGCAATGACACTGGTGGATCCATGTGTGGTCTCTGTAGAGAACACGCATTTCAATGACACTGGTGGATCCATGGGTGGTATGTGAGAAGAACACTCATGCAAAATGACTCTCGATGTTACTAAAAGAACACACATGCAATGACACCGGTGGATCCATGGGTGGATTATGAAATGAACACACATGCAATGACACTGGTGGATCCATAGGTGGTATGTGAGAAGAACACACATTTTAATGACTCTGGTTGTTGTTACTAAAAAGAACACACATGCAATGACACTGGTGGATCCATAGGTGGTATGTGAAGAGATCACACATGCAAAATGACTCTGGTTGTTGTTACTAAAAAGAACACACATGCAATGACACTGGTAGATCCATAGGTGGTATGTGAGAAGAACACACATGCAATGACACTGGTGATCCATATGTTGTATGTGAAAAGAACACACATGCAATGACTCTAGTTGTTGTTAGTGAAAAGAACACACATGCAATGACACTGGTGGATCCATGTGTGGTCTCTAAAGATAGCACACATTTCAATGACTCTTGTTGTTGTTAGTAAAAAGAACACACATGCAATGACACTGGTGGATCCATGTGTGGTGTTTGAAGAGAGCACACATGCAATGACACTGGGTGTTGTTATTACTAAGAACACATGCAATGACACTGGTGGATCCATGGGTGGATTGTGAAGAGAACACACATGCAATGACACTGGTTGATCCATAGGTGGTATGTGAATAGAACACCCATGCAAAATGACTCTGGTTGTTGTTACTAAAAAGAACACACATGCAAAATGACACTGGTGGGATCCATGGGTGGATTGTGAAAAGAAAACACATGCAATGACTCTGGTGGATCCATAGGTGGTATGTGAAAAGAAAACACATGCAAAATGACTCTGGTTGTTACTAAAAAGAACACACATGCAATGACACCGGTGGATCCATGGGTGGATTGTGAAAAGAACACACATGCAATGACACTGGTGGATCCATATGCGGTATGTGAAAAGAACACACATGCAAAATGACTCTGGTTGTTACTAAAAAGATAACACATGTAATGACACTGGTGGATCCATGTGTGGTCTCTGTCGAGAACACACATTTCAATCACACTGGTGGATCCATATTTGGTATGTGAGAAGAACACACATTTCAATGACTCTGGTTGTTGTTAGTGAAATGAACACACATGCAATGACACTGGTGGATCCATGTGTGGTCTCTGTAGAGAACACGCATTTCAATGACACTGGTGGATCCATGGGTGGTATGTGAGAAGAACACTCATGCAAAATGACTCTCGATGTTACTAAAAAGAACACACATGCAATGACACCGGTGGATCCATGGGTGGATTATGAAATGAACACACATGCAATGACACTGGTGGATCCATAGGTGGTATGTGAGAAGAACACACATTTTAATGACTCAGGTTGTTGTTACTAAAAAGAACACACATGCAATGACACTTGGTGGATCCATAGGTGGTATTTGAAGAGATCATACTGCAAAATGACTCTGGTTGTTACTAAAAAGAACACACATGCAAAATGACACTGGTGGGATCCATGGGTGGATTATGAAAAAAAAAACATGCAATGACACTGGTGGATCCATAGGTGGTATGTGAAGAGATCACACATGCAAAATGACTCTGGTTGTTGTTACTAAAAAGAACACACATGCAATGACACTGGTAGATCCATAGGTGGTATGTGAGAAGAACACACATGCAATGACACTGGTGATCCATATGTTGTATGTGAAAAGAACACACATGCAATGACTCTAGTTGTTGTTAGTGAAAAGAACACACATGCAATGACACTAGTGGATCCATGTGTGGTCTCTAAAGATAGTACACATTTCAATGACTCTTGTTGTTGTTAGTAAAAAGAACACACATGCAATGACACTGGTGGATCCACGTGTGGTGTTTGAAGAGAGCACACACATGCAATGACACTGGGTGTTGTTATTACTAAGAACACATGCAATGACACTGGTGGATCCATGGGTGGATTGTGAAGAGAACACACATGCAATGACACTGGTTGATCCATAGGTGGTATGTGAATAGAACACCCATGCAAAATGACTCTGGTTGTTGTTACTAAAAAGAACACACATGCAAAATGACACTGGTGGGATCCATGTGTGGTCTCTGTCGAGAACACACATTTCAATCACACTGGTGGATCCATATTTGGTATGTGAGAAGAACACACATTTCAATGACTCTGGTTGTTGTTAGTGAAATGAACACACATGCAATGACACTGGTGGATCCATGTGTGGTCTCTGTAGAGAACACGCATTTCAATGACACTGGTGGATCCATGGGTGGTATGTGAGAAGAACACTCATGCAAAATGACTCTCGATGTTACTAAAAAGAACACACATGCAATGACACCGGTGGATCCATGGGTGGATTATGAAATGAACACACATGCAATGACACTGGTGGATCCATAGGTGGTATGTGAGAAGAACACACATTTTAATGACTCTGGTTGTTGTTACTAAAAAGAACACACATGCAATGACACTGGTGGATCCATAGGTGGTATTTGAAGAGATCATACGTGCAAAATGACTCTGGTTGTTACTAAAAAGAACACACATGCAAAATGACACTGGTGGGATCCATGGGTGGATTATGAAAAAAAAAACATGCAATGACACTGGTGGATCCATAGGTGGTATGTGAAGAGATCACACATGCAAAATGACTCTGTTGTTGTTACTAAAAAGAACACACATGCAATGACACTGGTAGATCCATAGGTGGTATGTGAGAAGAACACACATGCAATGACACTGGTGATCCATATGTTGTATGTGAAAAGAACACACATGCAATGACTCTAGTTGTTGTTAGTGAAAAGAACACACATGCAATGACACTGGTGGATCCATGTGTGGTCTCTAAAGATAACACACATTACAATGACAAGTGTTGTTGTTAGTAAAAAGAACACACATGCAATGACATTGGTGGATCCATGTGTGGTGTTTGAAGAGAGCACACATGCAATGACACTGGGTGTTGTTATTACTAAGAACACATGCAATGACACTGGTGGATCCATGGGTGGATTGTGAAGAGAACACACATGCAATGACACTGGTTGATCCATAGGTGGTATGTGAATAGAACACCCATGCAAAATGACTCTGGTTGTTGTTACTAAAAAGAACACACATGCAAAATGACACTGGTGGGATCCATGGGTGGATTGTGAAAAGCAAACACATGCAATGACTCTGGTGGATCCATAGGTGGTATGTGAAAAGAAAACACATGCAAAATGACTCTGGTTGTTACTAAAAAGAACACACATGCAATGACACCGGTGGATCCATGGGTGGATTGTGAAAAGAACACACATGCAATGACACTGGTGGATCCATATGCGGTATGTGAAAAGAACACACATGCAAAATGACTGGTTGTTACTAAAAAGAACACACATGTAATGACACTGGTGGATCCATGTGTGGTCTCTGTCGAGAACACATTTTTCAATCACACTGGTGGATCCATATTTGGTATGTGAGAAGAACACACATTTCAATGACTCTGGTTGTTGTTAGTGAAATGAACACACATGCAATGACACTGGTGGATCCATGTGTGGTCTCTCTAGAGAACACGCATTTCAATGACACTGGTGGATCCATGGGTGGTATGTGAGAAGAACACTCATGCAAAATGACTCTCGATGTTACTAAAAAGAACACACATGCAATGACACCGGTGGATCCATGGGTGGATTATGAAATGAACACACATGCAATGACACTGGTGGATCCATAGGTGGTATGTGAGAAGAACACACATTTTAATGACTCTGGTTGTTGTTACTAAATAGAACACACATGCAATGACACTGGTGGATCCATAGGTGGTATTTGAAGAGACACTACATGCAATGACTGTGATTGTTACTAAAAAGAACACACATGCAATGACACCCCCACGATTTTACCACCCCCATGATTTTACCACCCCTACATGCATTCTCCTATCTCTGTGATTTTACCACCCCTACATGCAATGACACTGGTGGATCCATGTGTGGTGTTTGAAGAGAGCACACATGCAATGACACTGGGTGTTGTTATTACTAAGAACACATGCAATGACACTGGTGGATCCATGGGTGGATTGTGAAGAGAACACACATGCAATGACACTGGTTGATCCATAGGTGGTATGTGAATAGAACACACATGCAAAATGACTCTGGTTGTTGTTACTAAAAAGAACACACATGCAAAATGACACTGGTGGGATCCATGGGTGGATTGTGAAAAGAAAACACATGCAATGACTCTGGTGGATCCATAGGTGGTATGTGAAAAGAAAACACATGCAAAATGACTCTGGTTGTTACTAAAAAGAACACACATGCAATGACACTGGTGGATCCATGGGTGGATTGTGAAAAGAACACACATGCAATGACACTGGTGGATCCATAGGTGGTATGTGAATAGAACACCCATGCAAAATGACTCTGGTTGTTACTAAAAGAACACACATGTAATGACACTGGTGGGTCCATTTGTGGTATCTGTCTAGCAAACCATTTTCAATCACACTGGTGGATCCATATTTGGTATGTGAGAAGAACACACATTTCAATGACTCTGGTTGTTGTTAGTGAAATGAACACACATGCAATGACACTGGTGGATCCATGTGTGGTCTCTGTAGAGAACACGCATTTCAATGACACTGGTGGATCCATGGGTGGTATGTGAGAAGAACACTCATGCAAAATGACTCTCGATGTTACTAAAAAGAACACACATGCAATGACACCGGTGGATCCATGGGTGGATTATGAAATGAACACACATGCAATGACACTGGTGGATCCATAGGTGGTATGTGAATAGAACACACATTAAAATAACGATTTTACCACTACATGCATTCTCCTATCTTGTGATTTTAAGAACACACATGCAATGACACTGGTGGATCCATGTGTGGTGTTTGAAGAGAGCACACATGCAAAGACACTGTTGTTATTACTAAGAACACATGCAATGACACTGGTGGATCCATGGGTGGATTGTGAAGAGAACACACATGCAATGACACTGGTTGATCCATAGGTGGTATGTGAATAGAACACCCATGCAAAATGACTCTGGTTGTTACTAAAAAGAACACACATGCAAAATGACACTGGTGGGATCCATGGGTGGATTGTGAAAAGAAAACACATGCAATGACTCTGGTGGATCCATAGGTGGTATGTGAAAAGAAAACACATGCAAAATGACTCTGGTTGTTACTAAAAAGAACACACATGCAATGACACCGGTGGATCCATGGGTGGATTGTGAAGAGAACACACATGCAATGACACTGGTTGATCCATAGGTGGTATGTGAAAAGAACACACATGCAAAATGACTCTGGTTGTTGTTACTAAAAAGAACACACATGCAATGACACTGGTGGATCCATGTGTGGTCTCTGTCGAGAACACACATTTCAATCACACTGGTGGATCCATATTTGGTATGTGAGAAGAACACACATTTCAATGACTCTGGTTGTTGTTAGTGAAATGAACACACATGCAATGACACTGGTGGATCCATGTGTGGTCTCTGTAGAGAACACACATTTCAATGACACTGGTGGATCCATGGGTGGTATGTGAGAAGAACACTCATGCAAAATGACTCTCGATGTTACTAAAAAGAACACACATGCAATGACACCGGTGGATCCATGGGTGGATTATGAAATGAACACACATGCAATGACACTGGTGGATCCATAGGTGGTATGTGAGAAGAACACACATTTTAATGACTCTGGTTGTTGTTACTAAAAAGAACACACATGCAATGACACTGGTGGATCCATAGGTGGTATTTGAAGAGATCATACGTGCAAAATGACTCTGGTTGTTACTAAAAAGAACACACATGCAAAATGACACTGGTGGGATCCATGGGTGGATTATGAAAAGAAAAAACATGCAATGACACTGGTGGATCCATAGGTGGTATGTGAAGAGATCACACATGCAAAATGACTCTGGTTGTTGTTACTAAAAAGAACACACATGCAATGACACTGGTAGATCCATAGGTGGTATGTGAGAAGAACACACATGCAATGACACTTGTGATCCATATGTTGTATGTGAAAAGAACACACATGCAATGACTCTAGTTGTTGTTAGTGAAAAGAACACACATGCAATGACACTGGTGGATCCATGTGTGGTCTCTAAAGATAACACACATTTCAATGACTCTTGTTGTTGTTAGTAAAAAGAACACACATGCAATGACACTGGTGGATCCATGTGTGGTGTTTGAAGAGAGCACACATGCAATGACACTGGGTGTTGTTATTACTAAGAACACATGCAATGACACTGGTGGATCCATGGGTGGATTGTGAAGAGAACACACATGCAATGACACTGGTTGATCCATAGGTGGTATGTGAATAGAACACCCATGCAAAATGACTCTGGTTGTTGTTACTAAAAAGAACACACATGCAATGACACTGGTAGATCCATAGGTGGATTGTGAAAAGAAAACACGTGCAATGACTCTGGTGGATCCATAGGTGGTATGTGAAAAGAAAACACATGCAAAATGACTCTGGTTGTTACTAAAAAGAACACACATGCAATGACACCGGTGGATCCATGGGTGGATTGTGAAAAGAACACACATGCAATGACACTTGGTGGATCCATATGCGGTATGTGAAAAGAACACACATGCAAAATGACTCTGTTGTTACTAAAAGAACACACATGTAATGACACTGGTGGATCCATGTGTGGTCTCTGTCGAGAACACATTTTTCAATCACACTGGTGGATCCATATTTGGTATGTGAGAAGAACACACATTTCAATGACTCTGGTTGTTGTTAGTGAAATGAACACACATGCAATGACACTGGTGGATCCATGTGTGGTCTCTGTAGAGAACACGCATTTCAATGACACTGGTGGATCCATGGGTGGTATGTGAGAAGAACACTCATGCAAAATGACTCTCGATGTTACTAAAAAGAACACACATGCAATGACACCGGTGGATCCATGGGTGGATTATGAAATGAACACACATGCAATGACACTGGTGGATCCATAGGTGGTATGTGAGAAGAACACACATTTTAATGACTCTGGTTGTTGTTACTAAAAGAACACACCAAAATGACCATGATTTTACACACATGCAATGACATTCTCCTATCTGTGATTTTACCACACCCATGATTTTACTAAAAGAACACACATTTTACCACTGGATCCATGATTTTACCACCCCTACATGCATTCTCCTATCTCTGTGATTTTACCACCCCTACATGCAATGACACTGGTGGATCCATGTGTGGTGTTTGAAGAGAGCACACATGCAATGACACTGGGTGTTGTTATTACTAAGAACACATGCAATGACACTGGTGGATCCATGGGTGGATTGTGAAGAGAACACACATGCAATGACACTGGTTGATCCATAGGTGGTATGTGAATAGAACACCCATGCAAAATGACTCTGGTTGTTGTTACTAAAAAGAACACACATGCAAAATGACACTGGTGGGATCCATGGGTGGATTGTGAAAAGAAAACACATGCAATGACTCTGGTGGATCCATAGGTGGTATGTGAAAAGAAAACACATGCAAAATGACTCTGGTTGTTACTAAAAAGAACACACATGCAATGACACTGGTGGATCCATGGGTGGATTGTGAAAAGAACACACATGCAATGACACTGGTGGATCCATATGCGGTATGTGAAAAGAACACACATGCAAAATGACTCTGGTTGTTACTAAAAAGAACACACATGTAATGACACTGGTGGATCCATGTGTGGTCTCTGTCGAGAACACACATTTCAATCACACTGGTGGATCCATATTTGGTATGTGAGAAGAACACACATTTCAATGACTCTGGTTGTTGTTAGTGAAATGAACACACATGCAATGACACTGGATCCATGTGTGGTCTCTGTTGAGAACACGCATTTCAATGACACTGGTGGATCCATGGGTGGTATGTGAGAAGAACACTCATGCAAAATGACTCTCGATGTTACTAAAAAGAACACACATGCAATGACACCGGTGGATCCATGGGTGGATTATGAAATGAACACACATGCAATGACACTGGTGGATCCATAGGTGGTATGTGAGAAGAACACACATTTTAATGACTCTGGTTGTTGTTACTAAAAAGAACACACATGCAATGACACTGGTGGATCCATAGGTGGTATGTGAAGAGATCACACATGCAAAATGACTCTGGTTGTTGTTACTAAAAAGAACACACATGCAATGACACTGGTAGATCCATAGGTGGTATGTGAGAAGAACACACATGCAATGACACTGGTGATCCATATGTTGTATGTGAAAAGAACACACATGCAATGACTCTAGTTGTTGTTAGTGAAAAGAACACACATGCAATGACACTGGTGGATCCATGTGTGGTCTCTAAAGATTACACATATTTCAATGACTCTGGGTGTTGTTAGTAAAGAGAACACACATGCAATGACTCTGGTGGATCCATGTGTGGTGTTTGAAGAGACACACATGCAATGACACTGGTGTTGTTATTACTAAGAACACATGCAATGACACTGGTGGATCCATGGGTGGATTGTGAAGAGAACACACATGCAATGACACTGGTTGATCCATAGGTGGTATGTGAATAGAACACCCATGCAAAATGACTCTGGTTGTTGTTACTAAAAAGAACACACATGCAAAATGACACTTGTGGGATCCATGGGTGGATTGTGAAAAGAAAACACATGCAATGACTCTGGTGGATCCATAGGTGGTATGTGAAAAGAAAACACATGCAAAATGACTCTGGTTGTTACTAAAAAGAACACACATGCAATGACACCGGTGGATCCATGGGTGGATTGTGAAAAGAACACACATGCAATGACACTGGTGGATCCATATGCGGTATGTGAAAAGAACACACATGCAAAATGACTCTGGTTGTTACTAAAAAGAACACACATGTAATGACACTGGTGGATCCATGTGTGGTCTCTGTCGAGAACACACATTTCAATCACACTGGTGGATCCATATTTGGTATGTGAGAAGAACACACATTTCAATGACTCTGGTTGTTGTTAGTGAAATGAACACACATGCAATGACACTGGTGGATCCATGTGTGGTCTCTATAGAGAACACGCATTTCAATGACACTGGTGGATCCATGGGTGGTATGTGAGAAGAACACTCATGCAAAATGACTCTCGATGTTACTAAAAAGAACACACATGCAATGACACCGGTGGATCCATGGGTGGATTATGAAATGAACACACATGCAATGACACTGGTGGATCCATAGGTGGTATGTGAGAAGAACACACATTTTAATGACTCTGGTTGTTGTTACTAAAAAGAACACACATGCAATGACACTGGTGGATCCATAGGTGGTATTTGAAGAGATCATACGTGCAAAATGACTCTGGTTGTTACTAAAAAGAACACACATGCAAAATGACACTGTGGGATCCATGGGTGGATTATGAAAAGAAAAAACATGCAATGACACTGGTGGATCCATAGGTGGTATGTGAAGAGATCACACATGCAAAATGACTCTGGTTGTTGTTACTAAAAGAACACACATGCAATGACACTTGGTAGATCCATAGGTGGTATGTGAGAAGAACACACATGCAATGACACTGGTGATCCATATGTTGTATGTGAAAAGAACACACATGCAATGACTCTAGTTGTTGTTAGTGAAAAGAACACACATGCAATGACACTGGTGGATCCATGTGTGGTCTCTAAAGATAGCACACATTTCAATGACTCTTGTTGTTGTTAGTAAAAAGAACACACATGCAATGACACTGGTGGATCCATGTGTGGTGTTTGAAGAGAGCACACATGCAATGACACTGGGTGTTGTTATTACTAAGAACACATGCATTGACACTGGTGGATCCATGGGTGGATTGTGAAGAGAACACACATGCAATGACACTGGTTGATCCATAGGTGGTATGTGAATAGAACACCCATGCAAAATGACTCTGGTTGTTGTTACTAAAAAGAACACACATGCAAAATGACACTGGTGGGATCCATGTGTGGTCTCTGAAGATAACACACATTTCAATCAAACGGGTGGATCCATATTTGGTATGGAAGAAGAACACACATTTCAATGACTCTGGTTGTTGTTAGTGAAATGAACACACATGCAATGACACTGGTGGATCCATGTGTGGTCTCAGAGAACACGCATTTCAATGACACTGGTGGATCCATGGGTGGTATGTGAGAAGAACACTCATGCAAAATGACTCTCGATGTTACTAAAAAGAACACACATGCAATGACACCGGTGGATCCATGGGTGGATTATGAAATGAACACACATGCAATGACACTGGTGGATCCATAGGTGGTATGTGAGAAGAACACACATTTTAATGACTCTGGTTGTACACATGCAATGACACTGGTGGATCCATAGGTGGTATTTGAAGAGATCATACGTGCAAAATGACTCTGGTTGTTACTAAAAAGAACACACATGCAAAATGACACTGGTGGGATCCATGGGTGGATTATGAAAAGAAAAAACATGCAATGACACTGGTGGATCCATAGGTGGTATGTGAAGAGATCACACATGCAAAATGACTCTGGTTGTTGTTAATAAAAAGAACACACATGCAATGACACTGGTAGATCCATAGGTGGTATGTGAGAAGAACACACATGCAATGACACTGGTGATCCATATGTTGTATGTGAAAAGAACACACATGCAATGACTCTAGTTGTTGTTAGTGAAAAGAACACACATGCAATGACACTGGTGGATCCATGTGTGGTCTCTAAAGATAGCACACATTTAAATGACTCTTGTTGTTGTTAGTAAAAAGAACACACATGCAATGACACTGGTGGATCCATGTGTGGTGTTTGAAGAGAGCACACATGCAATGACACTGGGTGTTGTTATTACTAAGAACACATGCAATGACACTGGTGGATCCATGGGTGGATTGTGAAGAGAACACACATGCAATGACACTGGTTGATCCATAGGTGGTATGTGAATAGAACACCCATGCAAAATGACTCTGGTTGTTGTTACTAAAAAGAACACACATGCAAAATGACACTGGTGGGATCCATGTGTGGTCTCTGTCGAGAACACACATTTCAATCACACTGGTGGATCCATATTTGGTATGTGAGAAGAACACACATTTCAATGACTCTGGTTGTTGTTAGTGAAATGAACACACATGCAATGACACTTGGTGGATCCATGTGTGGTCTCTGAGAACACGCATTTCAATGACACTTGGTGGATCCATGGGTGGTATGTGAGAAGAACACTCATGCAAAATGACTCTCGATGTTACTAAAAAGAACACACATGCAATGACACCGGTGGATCCATGGGTGGATTATGAAATGAACACACATGCAATGACACTGGTGGATCCATAGGTGGTATGTGAGAAGAACACACATTTTAATGACTCAGGTTGTTGTTACTAAAAAGAACACACATGCAATGACACTGGTGGATCCATAGGTGGTATTTGAAGAGATCATACGTGCAAAATGACTCTGGTTGTTACTAAAAAGAACACACATGCAAAATGACACTGGTGGGATCCATGGGTGGATTATGAAAAGAAAAAACATGCAATGACACTGGTGGATCCATAGGTGGTATGTGAAGAGATCACACATGCAAAATGACTCTGGTTGTTGTTACTAAAAATAACACACATGCAATGACACTAGTAGATCCATAGGTGGTATGTGAGAAGAACACACATGCAATGACACTGGTGATCCATATGTTGTATGTGAAAAGAACACACATGCAATGACTCTAGTTGTTGTTAGTGAAAAGAACACACATGCAATGACACTGGTGGATCCATGTGTGGTCTCTAAAGATAGCACACATTTCAATGACTCTTGTTGTTGTTAGTAAAAAGAACACACATGCAATGACACTGGTGGATCCATGCGTGGTGTTTAAAGAGAGCACACATGCAATGACACTGGGTGTTGTTATTACTAAGAACACATGCAATGACACTGGTGGATCCATGGGTGGATTGTGAAGAGAACACACATGCAATGACACTGGTTGATCCATAGGTGGTATGTGAATAGAACACCCATGCAAAATGACTCTGGTTGTTGTTACTAAAAAGAACACACATGCAAAATGACACTGGTGGGATCCATGTGTGGTCTCTGTCGAGAACACACATTTCAATCACACTGGTGGATCCATATTTGGTATGTGAGAAGAACACACATTTTAATGACTCTGGTTGTTGTTACTAAAAAGAACACACATGCAATGACACTGGTGGATCCATAGGTGGTATTTGAAGAGATCATACATGCAAAATGACTCTGGTTGTTACTAAAAAGAACACACATGCAAAATGACACTGGTGGGATCCATGGGTGGATTATGAAAAGAAAAAACATGCAATGACACTGGTGGATCCATAGGTGGTATGTGAAGAGATCACACATGCAAAATGACTCTGGTTGTTGTTACTAAAAAGAACACACATGCAATGACACTGGTAGATCCATAGGTGGTATGTGAGAAGAACACACATGCAATGACACTGGTGATCCATATGTTGTATGTGAAAAGAACACACATGCAATGACTCTAGTTGTTGTTAGTGAAAAGAACACACATGCAATGACACTGGTGGATCCATGTGTGGTCTCTAAAGATAGCACACATTTCAATGACTCTTGTTGTTGTTAGTAAAAAGAACACACATGCAATGACACTGGTGGATCCATGTGTGGTGTTTGAAGAGAGCACACATGCAATGACACTGGGTGTTGTTATTACTAACACATGCAATGACACTGGTGGATCCATGGGTGGATTGTGAAGAGAACACACATGCAATGACACTGGTGGATCCATAGGTGGTATGTGAATAGAACACACATGCAAAATGACTCTGGTTGTTGTTACTAAAAAGAACACACATGCAAAATGACACTGGTGGGATCCATGTGTGGTCTCTGTCGAGAACACACATTTCAATCACACTGGTGGATCCATATTTGGTATGTGAGAAGAACACACATTTCAATGACTCTGGTTGTTGTTAGTGAAATGAACACACATGCAATGACACTTGGTGGATCCATGTGGGTTCTGAGAGAGAACACGCATTTCAATGACACTGGTGGATCCATGGGTGGTATGTGAGAAGAACACTCATGCAAAATGACTCTCGATGTTACTAAAAAGAACACACATGCAATGACACCGGTGGATCCATGGGTGGATTATGAAATGAACACACATGCAATGACACTGGTGGATCCATAGGTGGTATGTGAGAAGAACACACATTTTAATGACTCAGGTTGTTACTAGAAAGAACACACATGCAATGACACTGGTGGATCCATCGGTGGTCTTTTAAGAGATCATACGCAAAATGACTGTTGTTGTTACTAAAAGAACACACATGCAAATGACACTGGTGGGATCCATGGGTGGATTATGAAAAGAAAAACATGCAATGACACTGTGGATCCATAGGTGGTATGTGAAGAGATCACACATGCAAAATGACTCTGGTTGTTGTTACTAAAAAGAACACACATGCAATGACACTGGTAGATCCATAGGTGGTATGTGAGAAGAACACACATGCAATGACACTGGTGATCCATATGTTGTATGTGAAAAGAACACACATGCAATGACTCTAGTTGTTGTTAGTGAAAAGAACACACATGCAATGACACTGGTGGATCCATGTGTGGTCTCTAAAGATAGCACACATTTCAATGACTCTTGTTGTTGTTAGTAAAAAGAACACACATGCAATGACACTGGTGGATCCATGTGTGGTGTTTGAAGAGAGCACACATGCAATGACACTGGGTGTTGTTATTACTAAGAACACATGCAATGACACTGGTGGATCCATGGGTGGATTGTGAAGAGAACACACATGCAATGACACTGGTTGATCCATAGGTGGTATGTGAATAGAACACCCATGCAAAATGACTCTCGTTGTTACTAAAAAGAACACACATGCAAAATGACACTGGTGGATCCATGTGTGGTCTCTGTCGAGAACACACATTTCAATCACACTGGTGGATCCATATTTGGTATGTGAGAAGAACACACATTTCAATGACTCTGGTTGTTGTTAGTGAAATGAACACACATGCAATGACACTGGTGGATCCATGGGTGGTATGTGAGAAGAACACTCATGCAAAATGACTCTCGATGTTACTAAAAAGAACACACATGCAATGACACCGGTGGATCCATGGGTGGATTATGAAATGAACACACATGCAATGACACTGGTGGATCCATAGGTGGTATGTGAGAAGAACACACATTTTAATGACTCTGGTTGTTGTTACTAAAAAGAACACACATGCAATGACACTGGTGGATCCATAGGTGGTATTTGAAGAGATCATACGTGCAAAATGACTCTGGTTGTTACTAAAAAAAAACACATGCAAAATGACACTGGTGGGATCCATGGGTGGATTATGAAAAGAAAAAACATGCAATGACACTGGTGGATCCATAGGTGGTATGTGAAGAGATCACACATGCAAAATGACTCTGGTTGTTGTTACTAAAAAGAACACACATGCAATGACACTGGTAGATCCATAGGTGGTATGTGAGAAGAACACACATGCAATGACACTGGTGATCCATATGTTGTATGTGAAAAGAACACACATGCAATGACTCTAGTTGTTGTTAGTGAAAAGAACACACATGCAATGACACTGGTGGATCCATGTGTGGTCTCTAAAGAAAGCACACATTTCAATGACTCTTGTTGTTGTTAGTAAAAGAACACACATGCAATGACACAGGTGGATCCATGTGTGGTGTTTGAAGAGCACACATGCAATGACACTGGGTGTTGTTATTACTAAGAACACATGCAATGACACTGGTGGATCCATGGGTGGATTGTGAAGAGAACACACATGCAATGACACTGGTTGATCCATAGGTGGTATGTGAATAGAACACCCATGCAAAATGACTGGTTGTTGTTACTAAAAAGAACACACATGCAAAATGACACTGGTGGGATCCATGTGTGGTCTCTGTCGAGAACACACATTTCAATCACACTGGTGGATCCATATTTGGTATGTGAGAAGAACACACATTTCAATGACTCTGGTTGTTAGTGAAATGAACACACATGCAATGACACTGGTGGATCCATGTGTGGTCTCTGTAGAGAACACGCATTTCAATGACACTGGTGGATCCATGGGTGGTATGTGAGAAGAACACTCATGCAAAATGACTCTCGATGTTACTAAAAAGAACACACATGCAATGACACCGGTGGATCCATGGGTGGATTATGAAATGAACACACATGCAATGACACGGGTGGATCCATAGGTGGTATGTGAGAAGAACACACATTTTAATGACTCTGGTTGTTGTTACTAAAAAGAACACACATGCAATGACACTGGTGGATCCATAGGTGGTATTTGAAGAGATCATACGTGCAAAATGACTCTGGTTGTTACTAAAAAGAACACACATGCAAAATGACACTGGTGGGATCCATGGGTGGATTATGAAAAGAAAAAACATGCAATGACACTGGTGGATCCATAGGTGGTATGTGAAGAGATCACACATGCAAAATGACTCTGGTTGTTGTTACTAAAAAGAACACACATGCAATGACACTGGTAGATCCATAGGTGGTATGTGAGAAGAACACACATGCAATGACACTGGTGATCCATATGTTGTATGTGAAAAGAACACACATGCAATGACTCTAGTTGTTGTTAGTGAAAAGAACACACATGCAATGACACTGGTGGATCCATGTGTGGTCTCTAAAGATAGCACACATTTCAATGACTCTTGTTGTTGTTAGTAGAAGAACACACATGCAATGACACTGGTGGATCCATGTGTGGTGTTTGAAGAGAGCACACATGCAATGACACTGGTGTTGTTATTACTAAGAACACATGCAATGACACTGGTGGATCCATGGGTGGATTGTGAAGAGAACACACATGCAATGACACTGGTTGATCCATAGGTGGTATGTGAATAGAACACCCATGCAAAATGACTCTGGTTGTTGTTACTAAAAAGAACACACATGCAAAATGACACTGGTGGGATCCATGTGTGGTCTCTGTCGAGAACACACATTTCAATCACACTGGTGGATCCATATTTGGTATGTGAGAAGAACACACATTTCAATGACTCTGGTTGTTGTTAGTGAAATGAACACACATGCAATGACACTGGTGGATCCATGTGTGGTCTCTGTAGAGAACACGCATTTCAATGACACTGGTGGATCCATGGGTGGTATGTGAGAAGAACACTCATGCAAAATGACTCTCGATGTTACTAAAAAGAACACACATGCAATGACACCGGTGGATCCATGGGTGGATTATGAAATGAACACACATGCAATGACACTGGTGGATCCATAGGTGGTATGTGAGAAGAACACACATTTAAATTACTCTGTTTGTTGTTACTAAAAAGAACACACATGCAATGACACTGGTGGATCCATAGGTGGTATTTGAATAGATCATACGTGCAAAATGACTCAGTTTGTTACTAAAAAGAACACACATGCAAAATGACACTGGTGGGATCCATGGGTGGATTATGAAAAGAAAAAACATGCAATGACACTGGTGGATCCATAGGTGGTATGTGAAGAGATCACACATGCAAAATGACTCTGGTTGTTGTTACTAAAAATAACACACATGCAATGACACTGGTAGATCCATAGGTGGTATGTGAGAAGAACACACATGCAATGACACTGGTGATCCATATGTTGTATGTGAAAAGAACACACATGCAATGACTCTAGTTGTTGTTAGTGAAAAGAACACACATGCAATGACACTGGTGGATCCATGTGTGGTCTCTAAAGATATCACACATTTCAATGACTCTTGTTGTTGTTAGTAAAAAGAACACACATGCAATGACACTGGTGGATCCATGTGTGGTGTTTGAAGAGAGCACACATGCAATGACACTGGGTGTTGTTATTACTAAGAACACATGCAATGACACTGGTGGATCCATGGGTGGATTGTGAAGAGAACACACATGCAATGACACTGGTTGATCCATAGGTGGTATGTGAATAGAACACCCATGCAAAATGACTCTGGTTGTTGTTACTAAAAAGAACACACATGCAAAATGACACTGGTGGGATCCATGTGTGGTCTCTGTCAAGAACACACATTTCAATCACACTGGTGGATCCATATTTGGTATGTGAGAAGAACACACATTTCAATGACTCTGGTTGTTGTTAGTGAAATGAACACACATGCAATGACACTGGAGGATCCATGTGTGATCTCTTGATAGAACAAGCATTGCAATGACACTGGTGGATCCATGGGTGGTATGTGAGAAGAACACTCATGCAAAATGACTCTCGATGTTACTAAAATAACACACATGCAATGACACCGGTGGATCCATGGGTGGATTATGAAATGAACACACATGCAATGACACTGGTGGATCCATAGGTGGTATGTGAGAAGAACACACATTTTAATGACTCTGGTTGTTGTTACTAAAAAGAACACACATGCAATGACACTGGTGGATCCATAGGTGGTATTTGAATAGATCATACGTGCAAAATGACTCAGTTTGTTACTAAAAAGAAAACACATGCAAATGACCTTTGGTGGGATCCATGGGTGGATTGTGAAAAGAAAACACATGCAATGACTCTGGTGGATCCATAGGTGGTATCTGAAGAGATCACACATACAAAATGACTCTGGTTGTTGTTACTAAAAACAACACACATGCAATGACACTGGTAGATCCATAGGTGGTATGTGAGAAGAACACACATGCAATGACACTGGTGATCCATATGTTGTATGTGAAAAGAACACACATGCAATGACTCTAGTTGTTGTTAGTGAAAAGAACACACATGCAATGACACTGGTGGATCCATGTGTGGTCTCTAAAGATAGCACACATTTCAATGACTCTTGTTGTTGTTAGTAAAAAGAACACACATGCAATGACACTGGTGGATCCATGTGTGGTGTTTGAAGAGAGCACACATGCAATGACACTGGGTGTTGTTATTACTAAGAACACATGCAATGACACTGGTGGATCCATGGGTGGATTGTGAAGAGAACACACATGCAATGACACTGGTTGATCCATAGGTGGTATGTGAATAGAACACCCATGCAAAATGACTCTGGTTGTTGTTACTAAAAAGAACACACATGCAAAATGACACGGGAGGGATCCATGTGTGGTCTGTCGAGAACACACATTTCAATCACACTGGTGGATCCATATTTGGTATGTGAGAAGAACACACATTTCAATGACTCTGGTTGTTGTTAGTGAAATGAACACACATGCAATGACACTGGTGGATCCATGTGTGGTCTCTGTAGAGAACACGCATTTCAATGACACTGGTGGATCCATGGGTGGTATGTGAGAAGAACACTCATGCAAAATGACTCTCGATGTTACTAAAAAGAACACACATGCAATGACACCGGTGGATCCATGGGTGGATTATGAAATGAACACACATGCAATGACACTGGTGGATCCATAGGTGGTATGTGAGAAGAACACACATTTTAATGACTCTGGTTGTTGTTACTGAACACACATGCAATGACACTGGTGGATCCATAGGTGGTATTTGAATAGATCATACGTGCAAAATGACTCTGGTTGTTACTAAAAAGAACACACATGCAAAATGACACTGGTGGGATCCATGGGTGGATTATGAAAAGAAAAAACATGCAATGACACTGGTGGATCCATAGGTGGTATGTGAGAAGAACACTCATGCAAAATGACTCTCGATGTTACTAAAAAGAACACACATGCAATGACACTGGTAGATCCATAGGTGGTATGTGAGAAGAACACACATGCAATGACACTGGTGATCCATATGTTGTATGTGAAAAGAACACACATGCAATGACTCTAGTTGTTGTTAGTGAAAAGAACACACATGCAATGACACTGGTGGATCCATGTGTGGTCTCTAAAGATAGCACACATTTCAATGACTCTTGTTGTTGTTAGTAGAAAGAACACACATGCAATGACACTGGTGGATCCATGTGTGGTGTTTGAAGAGAGCACACATGCAATGACACTGGGTGTTATTACTAAGAACACATGCAATGACACTGTGGATCCATGGGTGGATTGTGAAGAGAACACACATGCAATGACACTGGTTGATCCATAGGTGGTATGTGAATAGAACACCCATGCAAAATGACTCTGGTTGTTGTTACTAAAAAGAACACACATGAAAATGACACTGGTGGGATCCATGTGTGGTCTCACGAGAACACACATTTCAATCACACTGGTGGATCCATATTTGGTATGTGAGAAGAACACACATTTCAATGACTCTGGTTGTTAGTGAAATGAACACACATGCAATGACACTGGTGGATCCATGTGTGGTCTCTGTAGAGAACACGCATTTCAATGACACTGGTGGATCCATGGGTGGTATGTGAGAAGAACACTCATGCAAAATGACTCTCGATGTTACTAAAAAGAACACACATGCAATGACACCGGTGGATCCATGGGTGGATTATGAAATGAACACACATGCAATGACACTGGTGGATCCATAGGTGGTATGTGAGAAGAACACACATTTTAATGACTCTGGTTGTTGTTACTAAAAAGAACACACATGCAATGACACTGGTGGATCCATAGGTGGTATTTGAAGAGAACAAACGTGCAAAATGACTCTGGTTGTTAATAAAAAGAAAACAAAATCAAAAAGAAACTGGTGGGATCCATGGGAGGATTATGAAAGAAAAACATGCAATGACACTGGTGGATCCATAGGTGGTATGTGAAGAGATCACACATGCAACATGTCTATGTTTGTTGTTAATAAATAGAACACACATGCAATGACACTGGTAGATCCATAGGTGGTACGTGAGAAGAACACACATGCAATGACACTGGTGATCCATATGTTGTATGTGAAAAGAACACACATGCAATGACTCTAGTTGTTGTTAGTGAAAAGAACACACATGCAATGACACTGGTGGATCCATGTCTGGTCTCTAAAGATAGCACGCATTTCAATGACTCTTGTTGTTGTTAGTAAAAAGAACACACATGCAATGACACTGGTGGATCCATGTGTGGTGTTTGAAGAGAGCACACATGCAATGACACTGGGTGTTGTTATTACTAAGAACACATGCAATGAACATGGTGGAGCCAGGGGTGGATTGTGAAGAGAACACACATGCAATGACACTGGTTGATCCATAGGTGGTATGTGAATAGAACACCCATGCAAAATGACTCTGGTTGTTGTTATTAAAAAGAACACACATGCAATGACACTGGTCGATCCATGTGTTGTCTGTCGAGATCAAACATTTCAATCACAATTGTGGATCCATATTTGGTATTTTAGAAGAACACACATTTCAATGACTCTGGTTGTTGTTAGTGAAATGAACACACATGCAATGACACTGGTGGATCCATGTGTGGTCTCTGAGGAGAACACATTTCAATGACACCAGTGGATCCATGGGTGGTATGTGAGAAGAACACTCATGCAAAATGACTCTCGATGTTACTAAAAAGAACACACATGCAATGACACCGGTGGATCCATGGGTGGATTATGAAATGAACACACATGCAATGACACTGGTGGATCCATAGGTGGTATGTGAGAAGAACACACATTTTAATGACTCTGGTTGTTGTTACTAAAAAGAACACACATGCAATGACACTGGTGGATCCATAGGTGGTATTTGAATAGATCATACGTGCAAAATGACTCTGTTTGTTACTAAAAAGAACACACATGCAAAATGACACTGGTGGGATCCATGGGTGGATTGTGAAGAGAACAAACATGCAATGACACTGGTTGATCCATAGGTGGTATGTGAAGAGATCACACATGCAAAATGACTCTGGTTGTTGTTACTAAAAAGAACACACATGCAATGACACTGGTAGATCCATAGGTGGTACGTGAGAAGAACACACATGCAATGACACTGGTGATCCATATGTTGTATGTGAAAAGAACACACATGCAATGACTCTAGTTGTTGTTAGTGAAAAGAACACACATGCAATGACACTGGTGGATCCATGTGTGGTCTCTAAAGATAGCACACATTTCAATGACTCTTGTTGTTGTTAGTAAAAAGAACACACATGCAATGACACTGGTGGATCCATGTGTGGTGTTTGAAGAGAGCACACATGCAATGACACTGGGTGTTGTTATTACTAAGAACACATGCAATGACACTGGTGGATCCATGGGTGGATTGTGAAGAGAACACACATGCAATGACACTGGTTGATCCATAGGTGGTATGTGAATAGAACACCCATGCAAAATGACTCTGGTTGTTGTTACTAAAAAGAACACACATGCAAAATGACACTGGTGGGATCCATGTGTGGTCTCTGTCGAGAACACACATTTCAATCACACTGGTGGATCCATATTTGGTATGTGAGAAGAACACACATTTCAATGACTCTGGTTGTTGTTAGTGAAATGAACACACATGCAATGACACTGGTGGATCCATGTGTGGTCTCTGTAGAGAACACGCATTTCAATGACACTAGTGGATCCATGGGTGGTATGTGAGAAGAACACTCATGCAAAATGACTCTCGATGTTACTAAAAAGAACACACATGCAATGACACCGGTGGATCCATGGGTGGATTATGAAATGAACACACATGCAATGACACTGGTGGATCCATAGGTGGTATGTGAGAAGAACACACATTTTAATGACTCTGGTTGTTGTTACTAAAAAGAACACACATGCAATGACACTGGTGGATCCATAGGTGGTATTTGAATAGATCATACGTGCAAAATGACTCTGTTTGTTACTAAAAAGAACACACATGCAAAATGACACTGGTGGGATCCATGGGTGGATTATGAAAAGAAAAAACATGCAATGACACTGGTGGATCCATAGGTGGTATGTGAAGAGATCACACATGCAAAATGACTCTGGTTGTTGTTACTAAAAAGAACACACATGCAATGACACTGGTAGATCCATAGGTGGTATGTGAGAAGAACACACATGCAATGACACTGGTGATCCATATGTTGTATGTGAAAAGAACACACATGCAATGACTCTAGTTGTTGTTAGTGAAAAGAACACACATGCAATGACACTGGTGGATCCATGTGTGGTCTCTAAAGATAGCACACATTTCAATGACTCTTGTTGTTGTTAGTAAAAAGAACACACATGCAATGACACTGGTGGATCCATGTGTGGTGTTTGAAGAGAGCACACATGCAATGACACTGGTGGTGTTATTACTAAGAACACATGCAATGACACTGGTGGATCCATGGGTGGATTGTGAAGAGAACACACATGCAATGACACTGGTTGATCCATAGGTGGTATGTGAATAGAACACCCATGCAAAATGACTCGGGCTGTTGTTACTAAAAGAACACACATGCAAAATGACACTGGGATCCATGTGTGGTCTCTGTCGAGAACACACATTTCAATCACACTGGTGGATCCATATTTGGTATGTGAGAAGAACACACATTTCAATGACTCTGGTTGTTGTTAGTGAAATGAACACACATGCAATGACACTGGTGGATCCATGTGTGGTATATGAAGAGAACACCCAAATCAATGACACAGTAGGATCCATGGGTTGTATGTGAGAAGAACACTCATGCAAAATGACTCTCGATGTTACTAAAAAGAACACACATGCAATGACACCGGTGGATCCATGGGTGGATTATGAAATGAACACACATGCAATGACACTGGTGGATCCATAGGTGGTATGTGAGAAGAACACACATTTTAATGACTCTGGTTGTTGTTACTAAAAAGAACACACATGCAATGACACTGGTGGATCCATAGGTGGTATTTGAAGAGATCATACGTGCAAAATGACTCTGGTTGTTACTAAAAAGAACACACATGCAAAATGACACTGGTGGGATCCATGGGTGGATTATGAAAAGAAAAAACATGCAATGACACTGGTGGATCCATAGGTGGTATGTGAAGAGATCACACATGCAAAATGACTGGTTGTTGTTACTAAAAAGAACACACATGCAATGACACTGGTAGATCCATAGGTGGTATGTGAGAAGAACACACATGCAATGACACTGGTGATCCATATGTTGTATGTGAAAAGAACACACATGCAATGACTCTAGTTGTTGTTAGTGAAAAGAACACACATGCAATGACACTGGTGGATCCATGTGTGGTCTCTAAAAATAGCACACAATTCAATGACTCTTGTTGTTCAAAGTAAAAAGAACACACATGCAATGACACTGGTGGATCCATGTGTGGTGTTTGAAGAGAGCACATGCAATGACACTGGGTGTTGTTATTACTAAGAACACATGCAATGACACTGGTGGATCCATGGGTGGATTGTGAAGAGAACACACATGCAATGACACTGGTTGATCCATAGGTGGTATGTGAATAGAACACCCATGCAAAATGACTCTGGTTGTTGTTACTAAAAAGAACACACATGCAAAATGACACTGGTGGGATCCATGGGTGGATTGTGAAAATAAAACACATGCAATGACTCTGGTGGATCCATAGGTGGTATGTGAAAAGAAAACACATGCAAAATGACTCTGGTTGTTACTAAAAAGAACACACATGCAATGACATGATTTTCCTATCTCTGTCATTTTACCACGCCCACGATTTTACCACCCCCATGATTTTACCACCCCCACGATTTTACCACCCCCATGATTTTACCACCCCCATGATTTTACCACCCCTACATGCATTCTCCTATCTCTGTGATTTTACCACCCCCACGATTTTACCACCCCCACGATTTTACCACCCCATGATTTTACCACCCCCATGATTTTACCACCCCCACGATTTTACCAATTTCTACGATTTTACCACCCCACGATTTTACCACCCCATGATTTTACCACCTACATGATTTTACCACCCATGATTTTACCACCCCATGATTTTACCAATTTCATGATTTTACCACCCCACGATTTTACCACCCCCATGATTTTACCACACCCACGATTTTACCACCCCATTTTACCCCACGATTTTACCAATTTTACGATTTTACCACCCCATGATTTTACCACATTCTCCTATCTCTGATTTTACCACCCCTACGATTTTACCACCCCCCATGATTTTACCACCCCCGTGATTTTACCACCCCTCATGATTTTACCACCCCCATGAAATTACAAACCCAACGATTTTACCAACCCCACGATTTTACCACCCCAACGATTTTACAACCCCATGATTTTACCAATTTCACGATTTTACCACCCCATGATTTTACCAATTCTACATGCATTCTCCTATCTACGTCATTTTACCACCCCACGATTTTACCACCCCATGATTTTACCACCCACGATTTTACCACCCCGATTTTACCACTCCCATGATTTTACCACCCCACGATTTTACCACCCCATGATTTTACCACCCCTACATGCATTCTCCTATCTCTGATATTACCACCCCTACGATTTTACCACCCCATGATTTTACCACCCACGATTTTACCACCCCACGATTTTACCACCCCATGATTTTACCACCCTACAAGCATTCTCCTATCTCGTGATTTTACCACCCCCACGATTTTACCACCCCGACGATTTTACCACCCCCATGATTTTACCACCCCCCACGATTTTACCATCCCCATGATTTTACCATCCCCACGATTTTACCACCCCATGATGATTTTACCACCCCTACATGCATTCTCCTATCTCTGTGATTTTACCACCCGATTTTACCACCCCCCATGATGTTACCACCCCATGATTTTACCACTCCCACGATTTTACCACCCCCATGATTTTACCACCCCCATGATTTTACCACCCCCAAGATTTTACCACCCCCATGATTTTACCACCCCCACGATTTTACCACCCCCACGATTTTACCACCCCCATGATTTTACCACCCCCACGATTTTACCACCCCCATGATTTTACCACCCCTACATGCATTCTCCTATCTCTGTGATTTTACCACCCCCACGATTTTACCACCCCCATGATTTTACCACCCCTACATGCATTCTCCTATCTCTGTGATTTTACCACCCCCACGATTTTACCACCCCCATGATTTTACCACCCCCACGATTTTACCACCCCCACGATTTTACCACCCCCATGATTTTACCACCCCTACAAGCATTCTCCTAGCTCTGTGATTTTACCACCCCACATTTTACCACCCCAGGATTTTACCACCCCCATGATTTTACCACCCCCACGATTTTACCACCCCCACGATTTTACCACCCCCACGATTTTACCACCCCCATGATTTTACCACCCCTACATGCATTCTCCTATCTCTGTGATTTTACCACCCCCACGATTTTACCCCCCCCAGGATTTTACCACCCCATGATTTTACCAGATTTTCCCACCCCCATGATTTTACCACCCCCACGATTTTACCACCCCCATGATTTTACCACCCCCATGATTTTACCACCCCCATGATTTTACCACTCCCATGATTTTACCACCCGCCACGATTTTACGCCCCATGATTTTACCACCCCTACATGTATTCTCCTATCTCTCGTGATTTTACCACCCACGATTTTACCACCCCATGATTTTACCACCCCTACATGCATTCTCCTATCCGTGATTTTACCACCCTCCCATGATTTTACCACCCCCCATGATTTTACCACCCCCACGATTTTACCACCCCCATGATTTTACCACCCCATGATTTTACCACCCCTACATGCATTCTCCTATCTCTGTGATTTTACCACCCCCACGATTTTACCACCCCCACGATTTTACCACCCCAGGATTTTACCACCCCCATGATTTTACCACCCACGATTTTACCACCCCCACGATTTTACCAACTCCCATGATTTTACCACCCCACGATTTTACCACCCCATGATTTTACCACCTACATGCATTCTCCTATCTCGTGATTTTACCACCCTCATGATTTTACCACCCCCCATGATTTTACCACCCCCATGATTTTACCACCCCACGATTTTACCAATTCTACCGATTTTACCACCCCCACGATTTTACACCCCCGACGATTTTACCACCCCCATGATTTTACCACCCCTACATGCATTCTCCTATCTCGTGATTTTACCACCCCACGATTTTACCACCCCCCATGATTTTACCACCCCGATAATTTTACCACCCCCCATGATTTTACCACCCCCATGATTTTACCACCCACGATTTTACCACCCCCCATGATTTTACCGCACCCATGATTTTACCACCCCTACGATTTTACCAATTTCACGATTTTACCACACCCACGATTTTACCACCACGATTTTAAAACCCCATGATTTTACCACCTACATGCATTCTCCTATCACGATTTACCCACGATTTTACCACCCCCATGATTTTACCACCCCATGATTTTACCACCCCTACATGCATTCTCCTATCTACCATTTTACCACCCCATGATTTTACCACCCCATGATTTTACCAATTTCCACGATTTTACCACCCCACGATTTTACCTCCCCCATGATTTTACCACCCCCCATGATTTTACCAACCCCATGATTTTACCAATTTCTACATGCATTCTCCTATCTACGTGATATTACCACCCCACGATTTTACCACCCCATGATTTTACCAATTTCACGATTTTACCATGATTTTACCACGATTTTACCACCCCATGATTTTACCACCCTACATGCATTCTCCTATCTCGTGATTTTACCACCCCACGATTTTACCACGCCCACGATTTTACCACCCCCACGATTTTACCACCCCCATGATTTTACCAATTCACGATTTTACCACCCCATGATTTTACCACTACATGCATTTTCCTATCTCTGATTTTACCACCCCACGATTTTACCACCCCCATGATTTTACCACCCACGATTTTACCGCTTCCTATGATTTTACCACCCTACGATTTTACCAATTTCTACGATTTTACCACCCCCATGATTTTACCAATTTCACGATTTTACCACCCCCATGATTTTACCATAATTCTACATGCATTCTCCTATCTCTGATTTTACCACCCACGATTTTACCACCCCATGATTTTACCACCCCATGATTTTACCACCCACGATTTTACCACCCCCACGATTTTACCAATTTCACGATTTTACCACCCTACGATTTTACCACCCCCATGATTTTACCAATTCTACATGCATTCTCCTATCTGTGATTTTACCACCCCACGATTTTACCACCCATGTTTTACCACCCCCCATGATTTTACCACCCCCATGATTTTACCACCCCATGATTTTACCACCCCATGATTTTACCCCCCCGATTTTACCACCCCACGATTTTACCACCCCACGATTTTACCAATTTCCACGATTTTACCACCCCCCATGATTTTACCACCCCCATGATTTTACCACGATTTCTACCTTGCGATTTTACCACCCCATGATTTTACCACCCCACGATTTTACCACCCCATGATTTTACCCATGATTTTACCATTTATTTTACCACCCGATTTTTACCACCCCCATGATTTTACCACCCCTACATGCATTCTCCTATCTCCGTCATTTTACCACCCCACGATTTTACCACCCCATGATTTTACCACCCCCACGATTTTACCAATTTACGATTTTACCACTCCCATGATTTTACCACCCCACGATTTTACCACCCCATGATTTTACCACCCCTACATGCATTCTCCTATCTCTGATATTACCACCCCACGATTTTACCACCCCATGATTTTACCAATTTCTACGATTTTACCACCCCACGATTTTACCACCCCCATGATTTTACCAATTTCACGATTTTACCATCCCCATGATTTTACCATCCCACGATTTTAACACCCCATGATTTTACCACCCCTACATGCATTCTCCTATCTCTGTGATTTTACCACCCCCACGATTTTACCACCCCCACGATTTTACCACCCCATGATTTTACCACCCCCATGATTTTACCACCCCCACGATTTTACCACCCCCACGATTTTACCACCCCCACGATTTTACCACCCCCACGATTTTACCACCCCCATGATTTTACCACCCCTACATGCATTCTCCTATCTCTGTGATTTTACCACCCACGATTTTACCACCCCATGATTTTACCAATCCTACATGCATTCTCCTATCTCCGTGATTTTACCACCCCACGATTTTACCACCCCATGATTTAACCACCCCCACGATTTTACCACCCCATGATTTTACCACCCCCCATTTTACCACCCCATGATTTTACCACCCTACATGCATTTTCCTATCTCTGTGATATTACCACCCCCACGATTTTACCACCTGATTTTACAATTCCCATGATTTTACCATTTCATGATTTTACCACCCCATGATTTTACCACCCACGATTTTACCACGGCATTTTACCACCGATTTTACCACCCCCATGATTTTACCACCCATGATTTTACCACCCCCCATGATTTTACCACCCCGATTTTACCACCTACATGAATTCTCCTGCGTGATTTTACCACCCCACGATTTTACCACCTACATGCATTCTCCTATCTCCGTGATTTTACCACCCCACGATTTTACCACCCCATGATTTTACCACCCCTACATGCATTCTCCTATCTGCGTGATTTTACCACTACGATTTTACCACCCTCACGATTTTACCACCCCCCATGATTTTACCACCCCCGATTTTACCACCCCCATGATTTTACCACCCCCATGATTTTACCAATTTCCACGATTTTACCACCTACATGAATTCTCCTATCTCTGTGATTTTACCACCCCCACGATTTTACCACCCCCATGATTTTACCACCCCCCACGATTTTACCACCCCCATGATTTTACCACCCCTACATGCATTCTCCTATCTCTGTGATTTTACCACCCCCCACGATTTTACCACCACCACGATTTTACCACCCCTACAAGAATAGAAGTGCGTAGACATCAAGCTATTTTCTGGCGTCTTTGCCGGGGAGGTAAGGTAAAAGGTACTCATATCCTCCTGTGTGAGTGCTCGAAGTTATTTCCTTTAGATTCTACAATTTTTTCTTCTTGTTTTTATTTTCACTAGTTAGGCTTAATGGAAAACAACAACAAAATTAGAGAGCTTTTTAGTATTTTCCCTAAGGTAGAACATGAATTCTTTGAAAAGAAAATTAAAAAACCATTGGAACCATCTTTGCATGCTAATATCAATGTTATTAGTATGAATCTTTCGAACACCCTTGTTACTAATGCTATGGAAATGTCTAAGCTTCAGGAAGATAGGTTTTATGAAAATAATCTTTTTACTTCCCCAGTTTTAAAGAAGAAATTTTGCTTTGATGATACTTTATCTCCCATATGTGGTAATTCTAATGATACTTTTAAGATATCTACAAGAATTATTGATCGTGTTATGGATAACTACTATTTTGGAGATGGAATTATCCATCCCGGTGATAACTACTATTTTGGAGATATCTACAAGAAGTATTTCCCAAGCTTGGGGAAGATTGAAGTAACTAATGCTCAAATGTCCCATTCATGAGCTCCCCAATAATATTGTTATTAATAATTTCTATGCAAGGCTTTCAGGACATTACAAGGACTATCTAGATACTTGTTAGAGGGATCCTTCACAAGTAAGGAGGTCAAAGCTAAGTGGGATCTTATTGAAACAATTCAAAGAAATACCGAAGATTGGGAAAACAACAAAGGTAAAGAACCAGGTATAAACTATGAGTATGATTGCATTAAGTCTTTCGCTGAAAGTGCTGATTTTTAAGAGCTTAGTGCTAACTATGTCTTGATCGTTATTGATTGTTTTAGAGCCTTTGCTTCTCATATTAAGGCTCCTAAAGAAAAATGGGACATGTATCATGAGCCTTTTAAAGACACTTGTATGGAAAATGAAATTGTTATTAATGATAGCAATAAACATGCTCAAACCTCTAAAAGTACTATTTCTTATAAGCATGTTAATTTTTGTGGAATACATAGACTTTGTGAGAAGAATTAAGTTGAAGAAGAATATTGTATCACCCACAGGAATGAAAAAACTAGGTTGTGGTATAGGGATCTAAATGATCTTGGTAAAAAAGTGTGTGCCCTCTATCCTTTTATTTGTGAACTTTGATTTGAAGTGGGCCATTTCATTTTTCAATGATCAGGCCATAATAATAGCGCTTCTAATCCAATGAGTACTGTGATTTTCTATTGTGATGATCACTCCTAATCAGCATGATGAACTTACATTATTTTTGGGGTGTGAAGAATTATCAAGAAAAACTTCTTTGGTATTTATGAGTGCTTTTGATATGAATAGCGTCCTGCATGGTGACATATTAATGAAAATATTTACATACAAAATATTATAGAAGATGAAATTTTAACAAAATATGACAGGACTAATATGTGTTTTGGTCTTATTAATGAAAATGAGGAATTCTCCAAAGTTTCTTCTATTGTCTCTAACAATGAACCAGGGTATATGGAGAAGCTTCCTTTCAAGCCTCTCCCTCCTAAAGAGAAGAAGAAAAAATAAGAAGAGGAGGAGTAAAGGGAGAGAGGAAATGGTATTTTCCCCTAAGCATGTTGCTCCTATTATAGTTTTTGATGAGTCTGAACTAGATGATGTTCGTATGCCTATTACCTATAGTAGTGATCATGATTGGGAAAAGCACACTACTTTTAATATTGAAAATCTCTTCGGTACAAATTCTGAAAATGATGATATTAATAATTGTTGTACTATTAGTGCTATCCATGATCTGTCGAATGTTGATATGTTTACAAATGAACACACTTTGGAAGATAATTATTCAATTGCTTATGATGATACTACACCTCCAATATATGATGATTACAATAATGAATATGATATTTTCAGTCAACCTACTATTGAGGAGAAAGTTAATTATGATTACAATATGCCTCCTAATTTGATGATTATGGTGATGAGAATAATAGTGATAGCTTTGTTGAATCTTCTCCCACTACAATTAATAAGAATGATTATGTTTATGTGGGGAGTATTAATTCTTTTATGCATGTGGCTCATGATAAGAATGTTTTATGTG
This sequence comes from Avena insularis, assembly GCA_023614405.1. Lineage (NCBI taxonomy): Eukaryota > Viridiplantae > Streptophyta > Magnoliopsida > Poales > Poaceae > Avena > Avena insularis. The sequence goes on from CM042686.1 coordinate 125,092,673, forward strand.
ATAGTTATATTGTTAATTTTATTCATGATGCTACTAAAAGTTATTATGAGAGAGGGAAACATGGTTTTATGCATCTCAATAATATTAGGTTTCCCCTCTTTATGTCGAAAGTCTTGAAGTGGCACTTGTTTTCCTTTCCTATGCTTGTTGCTTTCTGCTTTCATGACTTTTTTCTTTACAAGATTCCTATGCATAGGAAGTGGGTTAGACTTAAATGTGTTTTGAATTTGCTTTTTGATGCTCTCTTTTACTTCAATTCATATTTCCTATGTGAGCATCTTCTCAAACTATCATGCCTAACTTAAAGGCGTTAAAGAAAAGTACTTATTGGGAGATAACCCAAAAGTTTTAGATGAGTCTTGGAAGTTATTATCTCTGTAATAACCGCTCCTTATCCTTTTTATTTGCTTTTTGTGCCAAGAGTAACCTCTAATGAGAGAGAAGTATTGATTGGGAAAGTTGCCGTCCCGAAATAGATTTCTGCGCTTCACCGTAAAAATTCGTGTAAAATCTCTGTACGTCTTTTTGAGGCGTGAAGTTTTGTGCTTCTGCCCTAGGTTGTTATCTAACTTTCGTTAGTTCAACACTTTTTGATTGGAGCAACAAAAGGTCTTCGAAAAATTCGTATTTACCTGCTGGTCTGTTTTGACAGATTTCTTCCATTATTTGCATTTGCTTCTTGTTGGTTCCTTTTTGAGTTCTTTTGGGGAATTGAGCTTTTTGAGGGAAGTGCTACAGTAGCTTCTGTTTTATTGGAAGTTTTATTGGTATTGAAACTGAACCCAAAGACTAATTATCTTGAGTGCACTAATGTTGCTGATAAAGATTGTGTGAAGATTTGTATGAAGGAAAAATTTCAGGTGTATGGAAGGAATGAGTAATGAGATGAAGAATGGACTAAAGCTCAAGCTTGGGCATGCCACGCGTGTCACCCCAAGAAATATCCAAGAAGTACAAGGGTCAAAGCTTGGGTATGCCCAAGGCATCCCGTTCTTCATCAATAAAAATCCTAGGTTTCTTCCAAACACTTCATTTTTATTGTTTCATGTATAGTTGTGTTGTTCTTGGAGCGTCTTCTTTTTCATTTTTGTTTTGGTTTTTCGTTTGCTTGGTTTCCTTAGTTTGCTGAATAAATTGGTTGGACCCCCTCTTTCATGCATTGGTTTTCAAATAGTTTGGTTTGGATTGGAAGAGAGTAGGAAAGTTCATGCTTAAGTGGCAAAGAGAGCTTGTTTTTTACTGTGGCCTATGCTTTGTAATGCCATGCTTGATATTGTTTTGGCTTTATGCTTAGTATTCTTTGCAGTAGCATGACTTGTTATAAACAACTGAGATTGCTTAATGTGCCTTGGAAGAATCATGCGTTGTTTTAGCATATTAAAGCATAATATTGTGGTATTCTCCTTTGATGATTTATTTGGGTTGACTTGGCACATGCTCACACCATGTTATGACTATCCCAAGTCACCATAGCCTTGATTATCCTTTAGTTTTTGACTTGTAATATCACTTTATGCTTTGATTAATGATGTTTTGTCGCTCTGCATGATTATGGCCATTATTGCTCTCTTAGTTTGTCGCTCCCAGTCTTTTGCTAGCTTCCGTAACCAAGTGTGAGTTCCACTCATGCATCCAACTCCTTAAACCAAGTTATTCCGAAGAGTCCACCATACCTACCTCTTATCAATTTCTATTCCAAGTATATTCATGTTTTTATCTACCTTCCGAATAAACTTGTTATGTGAAATTTAGTGATTAAAGCTCTCATGAACTTGATGGCACACTTTACTTTTCTTGCATTTAATAAACTTGAACCATTGGGTCCTTCTTTGTTGCGTATATGCTTGCGCTTTATAAGTTGAAATTAGCAGAACCATGTATCGTGGGGAACGCTTTCAACATTCGTAGAACGTACCTCATCTTGTCACCTTGTGGCCATGTCAGGATCCGAAGGTTTTGTCGATCCAAACAATGCTAGAAAAGTGTGAAAACTTCAAAAGTCTATTTATGGGCTGAAGCAAGCATCTCGGAGTTGGAACATTATATTTGATGAAGTTGTAAAGGAGTTTGGCTTCATCAAAAACAAACAAGAACCTTGTGTGTATAAGAAATAAAGTGGGAAATCGCTTGTATTTCTAATCTTGTATGTAGGTGACATATTACTGATTCGAAATGACATTCCTATGCCCGAGTCTGTTAAGACCTCATTGAAAAATTGTTTTTCTATGAAGGACTTAGGAGAAGCAGCATATATTCTGGGTATCAAGATCTATAGAGATAGATTAAGGAGGTTAATTGGATTAAGCGAGAGTACATACATTGACAAACTGTTGAAACGGTTCAGCATGGAAGAGGCTAAGAAGGGGTTCTTGCCCATGTCTCATGGCATTAAACTCAGCAAGACTCAGTTTCCTTCGACCACTGCTGATCTAGAGCGCATGAGTAGGGTTCCATATGCTTCGGCTATTAGATCCATCATGTATGCAATGACATGTGCTTGCCCAGATGTTTCCTATGCTCTAAGTGTTACAAGCAGATAGCAGGCTGATCCAGGTGGAAGCCACTAGACAGCGGTAAAGAATATCCTTAAGTACTTGAGAAGGACTAAGGATATGTTCCTAGTTTATGGAGGTGAGGTTGAACTCAGTGTAAAAGGTTATACATATGCGAATTACCTTAATGACTCAGATGACTCCAAATCGCAATCAGGATATGTGTTTGTCATGAATGGTGGTGCTGTGAGCTAGAAAAGTTCCAAGCAAGATACAGTGGCTTCCTCTTCAACAGAAGCGGAATATATTGCCGCCTCGGAGGCTGCAAAGGAAGCTGTTTGGATTAGGAATTTCCTGATCGCTCTTGGTGTGGTTTAGGGCACTTCCAATCCCATGGACGTTTATTGTGACAACAATGGTGCTATTTCACAAGCCAAGGAACCTAGATAGCACCAGAAGAACAAACATATTCTCATGTGTTACCATCTGATTCGTTAGTTCATTGATGATGGTAGTGTCATGTTATGCAAAATACATACAGACTCAAATGTTGCTGATCCATTGACAAAGCGACTACCGCAGCCTGCGCATGAAGCGCACACAAGAGCAATAGGTATTAGATACTATCTAGACTGACTGTAGTGCAAGTGGGAGACTGAAGGAAATATTCCCTAGAGGCATTCATAGAGATGATTGTATTTCATATGTATCCATGAGATTTTATAATGTTCCTTGAATATCCATATATCAGGAAACTTGTATTGATTGGCAATTATGTGAATTGTTTGTGAAACTCTTTACTTGTATGGTTATCTAATAATTGTCCCTAGTCAGAGTTCATGTGAGGACACACGTGAATATTAGACTAGCGCATCGATTGGTTGATGACTATGTTTCGCAAGTCATAGACATGGAGATGTCAAACCAATGATGTGGACACATGTTATGAACATGGGGTTGGACTGATCCAACTTGACATTGGCAATAATACTTGCAGGTCTCTCTACACATCGTGTACATTTTGTCCTTAGACCTGATATTGTTGCATGTACTTGAGATGTGGAGCGACCTACTTTGGGGTATCAAACACTACTCCGTAACTGGGTAGTTATAAAGGTAGCTTTCGGGTTTGTCCTAATACATGCTGCAAGGCAACAATCAATCAAGATAGGATTTGCCTGTCTCTACTTGAGAGAGATATCTATGGGCCCCTCGAGTGATTGGATCCAGGAATGCATGACCGTGCTACATATGGTTGAGTTAACCTAGTAAAGGGATTCTGAATCATAGTATTGAGAAAGAGAGGCTAGCTTAGAGCCAGACCAATTATCGCGAGGCAAAGGGAAAGACATGTACTCAACCTTGTGATGGTTCATTTGAATGATCTTTATATGTGTTTAGGAGTTGGCACGTCTTGCTAGAGGCCGCTACCAACTACTGACGAAGTAAGTGTACGCATGTCATGTCTATACGTGTATGATCCTATAGGGTCACACACTATAGGGGATGTAAGCCTAATGAGGATTGGATCCGAATTAGACTAGGCTTAGGCTGCTAATAGGCTACTAATGTATAAGCCCACCACAACGCCTATATAAGAGAGAGTGAGGCGAGCTGAATAGGGTTGAGCATTCCACCCAGCCGCCACTCCTCTTACGCCTGTGTTGCACGACTAGACCTAGCAGTATGGCGTGTGACGGCTTCCACTCTGGATGTGTGGATACCTCAGAGGTGCTGTAGTTGTAGTACTTGGACGAGCCACGCAAAGGGGAGCTTCTCGTGGGACGAGGACGTGGAGGAGACGTAGAACATCTACACTGCCCTGACGTGCTTCATCGAGTTCCGCAACTGCGCGTCTAGTGGTAATCCCATGGTCTATGACATCAGTATTCCTGGTTGGCGCGGTAGATTTTTTTGATTTACGTTAGTGTAGCCTACCCGTAACCATGCACTTCCTTGACATATGCCCCCATTTAGGGGAATTCGTACTCCTTATTGACCTGATTGATGATAAGATGGGAGGAATGTCGTGGCCTAGAGGCCAGCCAGCAAGGCTTTGTATTCTGCAATGTTGTTGGTTAATTTGTAATCATCTTGGAAGGCCAATTGCACCGTGTATTGTAGATGCTCTATAGTGGGAGAAACAATGAGTAATCCTGCCCTGCCGTCCCGTGGGAGAACGATCCATTAAATGGTCTAGCATTTGACATCTTCATTCTCGGGGAGGCTCAACTCAGGATCCCCGACATTGCCAGGAGTCAGTGTCCATTTGTTGAGGAAGTCAACAAGGGCCTTGCTTTTGATGGAATGGGAGTGGGAGAAGTGTAGATCGAACTCTAACAGTTCTTGTTAGCGCAATGAAAACTGAGGACCCTCACATTGTGCCTCGATGGATGGGAAGGGACAGACTCCCCGACAAGCTCTTCTCCATAAGAAAAATACAAGGGAGACACCTTTTTAAAACTATGTCACTGTATCTAGAACATCTATAGCCTTACATGGTGAAGAGGAAGTGGAATGTTTCCCATGGCTATTTCCACCCCTCTCGCATGTGGGGACCCTTGAGTAAGGCCACTATGAATTGTGTATGCGTTTAACATGTAGGAAAGTAGGCCCCGGAAGAGGGTCTCGAAAAGATTTACCCTATAGGGGTGCACAACTATACCCAAACGCATGTTCAACCCTTCAAGCACAAAAACACCAATAGGCGTGCCTTCCAAGTCTCACAACAAGAACTATCCCATAACTACACGCACATCCATGGGTATCACCTACTAAGTTTGACCCACACCGGAGATACAACTGATTCTCTAGGTGGCACATCGTTTCCGCCTACTATATCATATGACCCCTAGAAGATAACTTGTAGAGCTCCCCTTGGAATTGCCAGTATGTAACGCTTTTATGTGTGCAAGCCATGGTAGTCCATAAAAATTATATCACAACTCAACCCATGTCTGAGGACATATTATGCGTATGCACCAAATGGAAAACCAATTTTGTAATCCCCTGGATATACAAATAGCACCGGTAGTTGAGGGGGGATCCTAGAGGCCCCACGTTTGGTTAGCACGATCAACTCAAAACTGTTATTGTAGAACGAAGGTTCCTAGGTCGACTCAAGAAGTCCCCAAAGGTGGTCGCTGTCGGGGCCTTATTATTAGGTGAAGCCATAACCAACTATATCATATTAATATTCATATCACCAAGATTATTGAAATATCAAGTTCCACCTGTATGAGAGCAGTACTAAGCATGCATACGACTCGCAAGCACAAAGCTAGCTAAACAAACAAGGTAATAGGATAACCAAGGATATATAGTAGAGAAGGTAAGATAAAGGAACCGTACTAAAGCATCGACAGTAGGATAGCAATATATCAACAGAGTGAAGTAAAGACTACAAATGCAAAATAGGTTGCGGTGACCCAGCATACCATTGCATGATGTAGTACACTATAGTCATTGACATAACACCAATTAAACACCGTCCACTAGTATTACATCCCTCAGAGTAGTACAACAGAAACACAGTAGGGCCAAGAGATGACTACATATTACAACTCGACTCTTTACAAAAAATCCAGAGAACACTGTAGGTTAAAGAGAAATAAAGCAAATTCTTACAAAGAAGAACCAAAAATAATGACTTAGAACTATCATAATCATAGACTAGTATCTGGAATATTTGGCTTGCCATTGCTTCTTGTCGTGGTATTCCCGATGAGTATGCCATGGAGGGGTCCTCACGGTGCGTGTTTAGAGACGTGGGGTAAGGCGGAGAGTTGGCGGGTACGAGGTAACACAGTTTACCCAGGTTCAAGTCCCACAACGGTGGCGGAACTCTACTCCTGCTATAAATCACTATAATGGCAATACGCCAAGTTACAGATATCGGTTCGTTGTGCGAGGGTGTTATGAATCGTTGCCCTAACGCTCCCGCAGGTCTGGTTTATAAAGGCACCATAACCTAGGGTTACAGGGAAAGGACCTTGCTGGACAAGGTAAAGAGTTCTTCACTAATACAAACTAGTCTTTCGTGTCTTTCACTCCAAGGCTCCAAGTACGTCGGTGACTCTTGCGTAGCCTTCCTTCATCCGACATGGGCCTCCCTTCTAGATCTGTCTAACTGAGCTTCCCAGCAGGCCATAGGTCCTGCTACCAACTATGGGCCACCCTAGTTAGCCAGATTAGAGACATGCTATGATGATACCCATTTAGCATATCCCCAACAGTAGTCCCCGTAGGACATTAAAATCTTCCACCGTCTTGCCTATTGATCTTGAATGCTCCGTCTATGTGAAGCTGGCAATCCGTCAAGCAATATCTCAAAGGTCTCCCAAAGAACCCTGCAATCCTCTCTGGCTTCGCAATGTAGCCGAAGATTCCTTGAGTCTTCATTTCCAGAGCTAGACAATCTCCGCCTTCGATGGAATCTTAAGACGTGACTCTCCATTGCAACTGGCAGGAGGATGACGTAGGGTACAACCTACGCTACCTCGAAAATCACAGAAGGCAGGGAATTAATCATTATATGTTTTTACGCGCACAAATCCGAAATGGTAAAGCGGCAAAGACGGAGGATGTGGCGAAATTACCACGCACGCTCATCTCCACGTCGGCAACACTTCGCCTGTAGGATCATTCTGCACGAATCTTGACACCAGGCCTATATATTTTGACTACGGCAATATTATTTTCTTTTACCTGCATTCTCCCCTGTGTCTCCGCCTTCCTCTAGCCGCACGACTGTTCGAGCTCCTCATCATAAAACCCTAGCCAGAGCCTCCCCTTTTCTCCATCCACTCCTAGTTGCGCAATGGCCTCCAGCAGCTCTGCTCCCTTGACGGCAGTGACTCCTGAGGCTACAATGGTGCCATCCCAGGGAGTGACGGACCCACCGGAGGGGGTCGTCGTCCCTGTCACAGCCGTGGTGGAAACCACCGGTGACGACCAAGGACAGGCAGCGCCAGAAGCTGCTGAAGAGGATAATGACCCCCCAAAGGAGTGTGGAGGGGCTCCGACCTCTCCGCCGAAGATCTGCAAGAACTCATCGCCGAAGGGAATCTCCCCGCAGCAGAGGGTTTGGTCTGGTGGCTGGTGCCGGCCGGCGAGGTGACCCCTTCTCTCCAAGCCGGAGAGAAGGTATACCTCAAAGCCCAGCTGGTACATGGCGTAAGCCTGCCAGTCTCCGACTTCTTCCTAGATGTCCTTCGCCACTTCTGGGTACTTCCCCACAACCTCTCTCCCAACAGTATCCTCGTACTTAGCAACTTCATTGCCTTGTGCGAAGGATACCTAGGAATAAAGCCTAGGTTAGATCTATTTGTTTACTTTTTCACCGTCAAGAGAGAGTCTGTAGAATCCAAGGATGAGCTGCGAATATGCGAAACCATTATCTTTAAGATCCGGCCTAGTCCATGCTTCCCCGACATTGTGGGTCATGAATCTTGCAAGAACTAGCAGCGCACATACTTCTATGGCCTAGACATTCCTCTGCCTAACCGCCTTGAGATGTACCCCGAGTTCGTCGATGGAGCTGCCACCAAAGCACCCACGTGGAGGTCCCCAACCCTCCTTCCGTCTGACCAGGAAGCGAATCGCGCCATAAGGAGGATCGAATGGCTCATAGACGGAGCTCTGACAGGCTTGGACCTAGCCATGTGCTGTTCACTAGGCGGATCCAGCCTCTGCAGCACCACGCTGAGCTGATGTGCAAGGACTCAAAGGATAGAAAGGATCCAATGCAAATTTCGTGGGATAACTTCTCCAATGACACCATCAAGCTCCGGCTTAAGGACATGGTCAAGATGAAGGATAGGAAGCGTGGCTTCAAGATCATCTATGACATGTTCGAATGTGGCAAATGCCTAGAGGTAGCTTATGTTTCCTTTGTTGCTTGTTATATACTCTAAGGTTTTTCTGTCTTGAAGTTATCAGTCTAACACACCTTTGTATCCTTGCTGGCGACCTTGGTGGAGGATCAGATGGCCTCCCAAGTCTATGATCCCAAGATGAAGGATATGCAGGTGGTGCCAGACGATGACACCCCCAAGGATCACCCTGCTCCGGTAGCGTGAAAGCATAAGAGCTCCACCTCTGACGCTGCTATCAAGGCCAAGAACAAGAAGAAATCAGAGAGTAGAGTCTCCAGACAATCCACCGCTGCCTTAGAGGTGGAGAAGAAGAGATCCATCAGCATTCTCCTAACCAAGGCTCTTGCCGTGGAGTAAGTGTATTCATTCTCCGGCTTGTATTCTAGCTCGCACCTTATTCAACTCTTGTACTTATACTTTGTATGTTTCAGGAGGAAAGCCGGTGTTAGCCTGAAGCGATCCTCTAGAGATGTTGGAGGGTCAAAAAACATTCGTGATATGCTGACCAAGGATGTGGCCCCCAAGCCCTCTCCCGCTACCGCTCCTCCAACTCTAGCCACCAAGCCTACAACTGGCCCCACCGAGCCTTCGTCCCTCGTCATCCCTGAGATATCCACCATGGAGACAGATGTCAATGCAATCTTTGATGTCTTAGATTCTGTTGGCACGGACGTCGCTCCCAGTGGACAAGCGATGCAGGAGAGTACTTCCTCCAAAGTGGCTGAAGCTCTGGCTAAGGATGCCACCGTGAAAGGAAAAGAGGTGTCAAGGGAGGTAGAGGCAGCAGCGGCAGCACCAACTGACAAGGCGAGAGCTTCTGTGCCTTCAACTGTCGTAGTAACACGATAGTCAGCTAGAGCTTCATCTATGCATCCGGCTTCTACTACGCCACTTCCTCCGGTGCCTCCAACTTTGAGCTTGGACGATCTTATCCAACATGAAGTTGCCATGTACAACAATGCCGGCATCTTCCACACTGCATATGCCAATTTGGCCAACAATTTCAAAGTTATTGCCATTGTAAGTCTTTTAAACTTTATCTTTTATCGTATAACATATACCTCTGTAGCACCCGAACTCTTCGGCAGATAAACAATAGTTATTGGCACGAGTGCTCCAAAGAACTAAGAGTAGAACTTGATAGTGTAGCCCCTGAGCATCTAGGCAAAACTAGAAAAAGTTCTGGTTAGATGCTCTAAGAGTAGCATACTTGTCTTTGAAATTTAATCCTGTATCCCCCGAGCTTCTAATTGAAACTTTTAGCAAAGTTCTGACTAGATGCCCTAGAAGAACTAGGCATAGATCAAAATATCATATTGTAGCCCTCGAGCTTCTGGATGAAATAAAAACAATTCCATCTAGGAGCTTCTAAGAGAAACTAAATTCTTTTACTTACTCAGAATGAGAGTGCCCGAAGGAAGAAGGCCAATGAGAAATATGCCAAGCTGCAGGAGGACCTGGATGCTGAAAAGGGTAAAAAAGCTTTCCCGAAGGAACAAATCATGAATAACAAGAGTCTGTTTTCCTCCGACTTTTTTCCTTGCTATTGCTCATAGTCATTTTCTTCCATCCTCTCATACTATTCTTGTTTTTCCATCTTACAGAACTTATTACTAAGGCCAAGGGCATTGTCGAGCAATCAAAGCATATTCAAGAGCTTGATAGTGAAAACAAGATCTTGAAGAAAGACTTGGCCAAGGTAGTGAAGGGCCACGAGGAGGTGATGAAGGTCACACAAGAGTATGCAGATGCCGAGATGCAGTGCCTGAAGGAAGAAATTGAATGCCTCAAGGAGCAAAACCAAGCTGCCCAAGAGCAAAACTCTCGGAGCCTTGAGGCGTACAAGAAACTTCAGGATGAACATGGCATCTTGGCAGAGACATGCAAGCAAGCCGAATCCAGCATCTTCGGTATGTTTCCTTCGTCTTGATCAATTTTATACCTTGGACAAATGTTTGATGTACTTATACTCATGGTCCTTGTATGTTATGCAAACTACAGCTCCCATTGGCTTGACCAACTTGGGTGAAGGTGCTCCGGATCCCAAGGAAGGCATGATTCTTGCCAGCAACTTTGTCAGCACCGCCATTGCATAAGCCAAGGAGATAGCCTAGCCTTTAGGGATAAACATCAAGGTGACAGACTCAGCGGCCAAGTACTCGGAAATCCTGCATCGAGCCCCCAAGAAAGTTAATGACTTGAAAGCCTCTTGCGTCCAGGCTGGTGCAAGGATGACCCTGTCCTTGGTCAAAGCACACTACGACAATGCCGACATCGATCTGGTGACCTCTGGCATGCCCAAGACGGACGAGGAAGGGAAAGATATCAAGAGAGATGCTATTTGGAACTCCCTCGTTGGCTACAACACCAAAGTTGCCAAGATGGTCAAGGTGGTTGTCTTCGTGCCTGCCGAGATACTTGATGAGCACATGGCTTCCTCTGAGTCTAGCCCATCTCCTTCTGAGTTTGATGAGCTTTCTCGGCCTAGCTCTCCTGTTGCTGATGATGCCACCACGAAGTCCCTTGCAGCAGAGCCATAAAAACAATATTTGTATTAAATGTATCTCTATGATGTGTATGTGGAAAAACTTATGTGTTTGTAAGGAGGAAAAAACTTGTACTCAAGTTTCCTGCTACTTATCTGTTTCTAGCATGTATATTTTTTTAAGCAAGTGCTGGCTTATCCATTATTCTGGTTTGTATGCTTGACCTTTCGTGAGACGGAAGACTCGCAGCGCAGAACTATGCTCTTAGGTGATGATGCTTAATAGCACTGTCAAGAACCTAAGAGAAAAACCGCCAAGAAGTCACTACTCTGGAATCCGCATAAAAACTTCAGAAGACGTGTAGACCAGAAAACTTAAGCTAACGCCCGTAGTTGGAATTTTCACAAGTGCAAATGCAAACTTGCGCATAACATAGGATCCAAAAATGAACAACTAAAGGAGGTAAAAGACTCAGAAAATATGAGTGAACCAAATGCTTTATTTCATTGATCATATAAGAAACTTATTACATAATATAAAATATGCTAAGTGTAAAAGGGACATAGCTGTGCTATGTTCCATGGCCGATATGTCTTCGGGTAATCATCATCGGAGTCACGTTGCTTGCGCTTGCGATTTTAGGTCTATATTTCAACTCGCGAATATCGACGAGGTAATAGGAACCATTTAGCAATGCTTTGATTATGACGAACGGTCCTTCCCAAGGCGGGGATAGTTTGTGAGATTTCTCCTGCTTGAGTCTAAGCACTACATCCCCTTCTTTAAATGAGTGATGCTTAACACGACGACTATGGTAGCCACATAGCTTCTGCTTGTAGACGGTGGATCTCTAGCATGCCATCACGTGCTCTTCCTCAAGTAGGTCGACTGATAAGCGTCTGGATTCTTCAGCATCATCTTCCTCGTAGGTGGTGACTCTTGGTGCATCGTGGAGGATGTCAGATGGTAGGATGGCTTCTGCTCCATAAACCATGAAGAAAGGTGTCAAGTCGTTGGATATGTTGGGTGTTGTTCTTAAACTCCACAATACAGATGGTAATTCCTCCACCCAGGCTCCAGCTGCACTGTGTTGAGGTGCCTCTAAGTTTAGCTTGATTCCGTGAAGAATTAGTCCATTGGCCCGTTCAACTTGTCCTTTAGACTGTGGGTGTGCCACAGATGCTAGGTCATGGCGGATGCCTTTTTCATGACAGTACTCCTCAACTTCTGTGTGAGAAAAATTTCTGCCATTGTCGGTGATGATGCTATATGGGAGACCAAATCTCACCACTAGATCTCAGGCAAATTTTAGGGATGTTTCCCATCAAGCTTTCTAATGGGTTTAGCTTCAATCCATCTTGTGACCTTATCCACTGCTACTAGCAAGTGTGTAAATCCAAAAGGTGTTGTCTACAAAGGTCCCACCATGTCTAGCCCCTAGACTACAAACGACCAAGCTATTGGTATGGTTCACAATTCTTCAGCTGGAACATTTGGTTGTCTTGCATAGAACTAACACCCAAAACATGTCTGTACCAACTTGTCGGCGTCCTCCTTGGCAATTAACTAGTAGAATCCTTGTCGGAAGGCCTTAGCCACCAACGGCTGGTGAGCGGCGTGATGCCCGCAATCTCCGAGATGTATCTCTCTAAGGATTTTAATACATTGCTGTTGGGAGACGCATCGAAGGAAAAATCCCGTGGTACTTATTTTGTATAGCTGGTCGTCAATGATGACGTAGCCTTTTGCTCTTCGTACTATTTGTCATCTTTCGACTTTGTTGGCAGGCAAAGTTCCGTCTTGTAGATAGTGTAACATCCCAAAACTTTAATCCAAGCTTATCAAGATCAAATCATCCAAAAATAGGGTTAACAAAAACTTTTCCAAATTAAAAATGAAAACATTCATATGTGTGTGCATTTGAAATAGAGTTGAATTGAAGTGCCTTGTTTAAGTGATCCAATGCTTGTAAAATGTTTCCTAGGTAAATTGAACATCATCTTAGTCTGTCCCAAACTTTTCCCAAATAAAAATAACTCAAAATGAATATTTGAAGTGAATGGTCATTTTGGCCAAATTAACTCTCATTCCTACTTTGGCCATTCCTAGTACTCAAAACTTAACAGAAACATGTGTGGATCTTTACACCCCTTGCTAGTACACATAATGAGGTACCAAGGCCCACCTTGTGATCTGCAAAAATCTTTCAAATGCTAATTTTAAATGACATTTCAAAATTGAATCTATTTCGTATGGTAAGATCCCACTTTTTCAAAAACCATTCAAACAAGCTCCACTTTCAAAACCCTTGCAACCAGACTACCTAGCACTAGTGTAGATCACCCAAAAATTTTGAAACCAAAATTCAAAAGTTTATTTCTTGCGGCCATTTAATCAAACACTTGGCAGGCAGGTTTAAACTCTAAATCCTAGCTCACTGTTCTACACAGGGTTTTGCCCCCATTTGATCCCCATTTAATCCCTATGTCCCCTCTTGGTCTAACCAGGCCCTTAGCACCCCTCCCCCTTGTCCCTAGCCCCCATGCCATGCCAACCCGAGGACATGCTCGCCGGCCAAACCTTTCCCCGCTGCAGCAGACCACTCCCCCTTCCCTCGCCATGTCTAGGAGGTAGCCAGGAGCTCACTTCCACCCCCTGTCCCCTGCCTGAGCCGAGCCTCGCCGTGGACCACCGAGGAAAGCCCGCGCCCAGTGCCACCGCACCATGCCGAGCACGCTTACCGCATCGCGACGCCCACTACTACACCACGACCCAGGGAACACCCCAGACACCCTCGTTCGCCGCCCAACGCACCACAGCCACCGCTCGCTGTGGACGTTGCCGCTTCTGCCGCTCAGAGCGCCACCTCGCCCAGACCACATACCACTGCCCCTATGCTCGCATTCACTTCCTAGAGCACCGCTAGGAGACTGCCTGTCGATCGCCACCCTCCGCCATGCCTCTAGTCGGCTGTAGCCATGTCGCCACCGTCGCCTGCCCATCCCGCTCGGTCTCACCGTCGGGCCTATATAAACCGGCCTTCCCAGCCTCTTCTCTCCACACCCACTCACTCCCCACCTCTCACTGAACCTCACCCACCTCTCGCCGGAGCCAAGCGAGCTCTGCCTCGCTGGAATTGGAGCCGGAGCAGCCGCAGTAGGAGGAGAAGGACGCCTGCGATTTAGGGCACCCCAAGCTCCGCCGCAACCGCGCCTCGCCTCGCCGTTGACTACCAGTTCGTTTGCCCACCTCGTCGACCCTGCTGGAGCCCTGTTACGTCCCCAGCAGACCCCCACCGAGCCGCTAGGGTTCGAGCTCACCGGCGACCTGTTCGTCGTCGACGACGACCCTCAGCCGTAGATCCCCTTTCTAATCCTATGGCCCACAACGCGCGTACCGGTTCGCGTGTTAAGACCCACTGACAAGCGGGACCCCCCTGTCAGCTGAGCCCCGCGCCGTGGAGCGCCACTGGGCCGGCCCATGTTCTTTCCCGTGCTAGCCCAACCGTTCAAATTTGGATTTTTCTTTTTAGTTGAATTTAGTTTCTGTCCCATAGTTTGAAAATCAATTCAGAGAGATTTATAAATCCAAATTGCATGAAACTAATTTTTTCTGAAAGGTATTGAGATGACCTATCCAAGCCCATTGGATTTAATTCAATTAGACATATAGATATCTCCTAGCAAAAATAATAAAACAAAAGCTTTTGCAACTTGCAACATTTTTATAAAATAAACCAAGTTAGCTTTTGAGTTGATTCCAACTCTCAAAAATCACATTTCACCATATATATCTAAATATGTAATAATATTAAGGTTTACATGCAGTGACTTTGGACTAGTACCAAAATAATGCTATATAGGCATTTCTAGTTACTTGAAATCGTTAAATAATGAACTTAAACCAAAGTGATTATGATCCAACCTTTAAATCTCATTCCCACATGTTAGAATATGTGTCGAATGATCCCATATTTTAAGTGGTGAATATTAAATCTTTGTTAAATTTTCAATGAGTAGAAATTACTTTTCTAAATTAAAAAGAATGAAACTAGAGAATTAAACTTGTGATGATAATAGATCATCAATTGTGTGTCTTAGAAAGCTATCTAGCTTAGTTAAGTATTTTTTGGTGATTGTGTACTCCGTATGTATTTATAGAAGATAGTACCGACAAAGCTTACGAGGAGGAGGAGTGCTATCAAGACGAAGACGAAGAAAACTTCAACCACTGCACCAACCAAGGCAAGCCACCATTAATAGTTCAAGATACCATTAGCAATCTAGGATTGAACTAGATGGTTTAACAAAGATGCTTAGAGCATGCCTTGATTATACTACTTTGAATAGTATTTACCCCAAGTATTATTTTCAAGCTTTACTTCCATTACTTTACCGAAAGTTCTTTACTTGTTTTGAAGGTAGCATAAAAAGTATAAAACTTGACCTATTTAGATAACTTTAGATGTCATTCTATGGCATGAGATTGATCCCACCATTTCCCACCTTAGTGAACACTCTTAACTTAGTAGTTTAGAGTAGATCAAAAACTTGAGTCACTTAGATGGGAACACTTGGTGAAAATGAATTATGAAAACCTTGGAATGATGAGTCATTCTATTGAGATGTTTTGACATGTGTTGAGAAACACAAATGGTTGATGATGATGAAAATGTTGAGGCATGAGCCTTAGCCCTTTTATAAAACTGATGGTTGGATTTGGATGCGATACCATTCCAAATTTACCGTACAACCACACTACCTGAATTGAGTAAGGCTTAGCTGGAAATTTATATGCATTAGTATTAGTTCCCTCACGGGAGAGGTTTGAGCTGAGGCTACCTCTCATGATGTCCACCTATGCAGTGCCCAAGATGATTGATGGTCATGGTTGGGAGGCCATGCTCATAGGAGAGGTGCTTATACTAGGGTGTGTAAAGGGAAGGTTATGTTTGATTATCTGCATACTAAGTATGATGATTCAGGGTTATCCCTGACAGATCTATCGAATCTTGTGGTGAAAGTGTACCACCTCTACAGAGTGTCAAACTATTCGAATAGCCGCATCCGCGGTTATGGACAGTTGGAATGGCCATATGTTTCGTTGTCAGATGTTTTCCAAATAACTTGAAATGAATGATGAACTTTGACTTGACAACAACAGGGTTGTGTTTATGACAATAGCTTCCCAACTTAAGTGATTCTAGAACTTTACTTTACCTTTCTTGGCTTCAGAACTCAGCTTAAGTTTCAAACTTATCTTTTAGTTAAACTTAGATTTAGCACTTTAACTTAGAACTATAGTACCTGTTAATAGTAGTTTGCGAGTACTTAAAGAGTACTCATGGCTTTTGTCCCTGGCTATTCTCATGGCCAGACTATGAAGGAGACTATCAAGAGGATGGTCATTAGGACGGCTATGATAACTAGGACTATCTGCCTTCGTCAGCATTCTTTTATTTCCACTGCTTGTTGTATTAAAGACTGGATCATGAGATCCTTATTTGTGTAAGACCTTATGTATGGTTTGTAATGGATGATGTACTGTGATATCCAATCCGTTATGTCTCGCAAAAATGGTAATCCTGGGATTGCGAGGTATGGCATAACGGGCATCTGGGATTAAAAATCCGGGTGTTGACAGATAGTCTAAGAACGGTTTCGTCCAAGCTGGAGAGGTCACTGTTACTGTGTTAATGAATGAGTCCACTCTATCTGGGTCGTCGAGGTCCGCTCCTTTCACGGATGGGGTTTGTAAATGCTCCAGGAAATCGCCTACCGGAATTGGTCGGTGAGCTGATCCAAGCTTTGACAGCAGATCTGCCACCTCATTCTCCTCCCTTTTGACATACTTGACTTCGTAGCCATCGAAACACTTGGCGATCTCGTCTACTTCGTCTCGATATGCCGCCATCATAGGGTTCCGCGCGTTCCAGGTGCCAGCTACTTGCTGGCAACCAAGTCAGAATCTCCAGAACAAACTATGCGCTTGATGCCAATATCCTTGGCTACTCGTAGTCCATGAATGAGGGCCTCATACTCCGCCATGTTGTTGGTAGTGTTGAAGTGGATCTGCAGGACATATTGCAACTTCTCCCCTGTTGGTGATTGTAGTAATACACCAGCCCCTGCGCTATTGAGTAGCTTTGATCCGTCAACATGCATGACCCAATATTCTGGCTCTAGCACATGAGTGTCTTCTGGCAGTCCTGTCCAATCTGCAATACAATCCGCCAATACTTGTGACTTGATAGCATCGCGCCTCTTGTAGGTGATTTCAAAGACGACAAGTTCAATGCCCCACTTTGCCACTCTTCCTATAGCATCGCTGTTGTTGATGATGCCGAACAGTGGTGGTTTTCTCACCACTTTGATGGGGTGCTCCTGGAAGTAGTGCCTTACCTTCCAGGAAGCAAGGAAAAATCCGTAAGCTATGTTCTGGTAGTGCGGGTAACGCTGCTTGGATTCCGTCAAGACCTCACATACGTAGTAAACTGGTCGCTGAACTCCGTATTCATGTGTTAGCTCCTTGCACTCCACCATGATGACGATGCTGATTACTCGGTTGGTTGTCGCCGTGTGAACTAACATAGGCTCCCTTGATCCTGGTGCTACCGGTATTGGCACGGAGGAGAGTATTCTCTTCAACTCCTAAATTGATGCGTCAACCTCGTCCGTCCATACGAATTTGTCCACATTCTTGAACAACTTGTAGAGAGGCATAGCCTTCTCTCCAAGTCGGCTGATGAACTGGTTACTGCTGCTACGCAGCCTGTGAGCCTCTGTATGTCCTTCAAGCATGTTGGGCATTTGATGTCAAGGATAGCCTTGATTTTCTCCGGGTTAACCTTGATTCCGCGGTGAAAAATGATGAAGCCCAACAGCTTTCCAGATGGTAACCCGAAGAAGCACTTATTGGGGTTAAGCATCATGTTGTATTTACGGAGATTATCAAAGGTTTCTTGTAAATCAGCTATAAGGTCATTTGATTTCTTTGACATTACCGCGATGTCGTCCATGTAAGCATGTATGTTGCGGCCTATTTGGTCATGTAGGCAGTGTTGCATTGTCCGCTAGTAAGTAGCACCAATGTTTTTCAGCCCAAAGGGCATCATGACATAGCACTACATGCCATAGGGTGTGGTGAACGAAGTGGCCAATTGGTCCGACTTCCGCATCCAGATTTGGTTGTAACCTGAGTAGGCATCGAGAAAACACCGAAGTTCTGAGCCAGCCGTCGAATAAATGACTTGGTCAATGCGAGGAAAGCAAAGCAAAGGGATCCTTTGGACATGATTTGTTCAAGCCAGTGTAATCAACGCACATTCTTAATTCATTGGTTCCCTTCTTGGGTACAAGTATAGGATTTGCCACCCATCGGGTCTGAATAACTTCTCAGATAAAGCCAGCCTTAAGTAACCTAGCTATTTCTTTGCCTATAGCCCTTCGTATTTCTTCACCAAAGCATCGTAAAGGTTGTTTCACCATATTGGCATTAGGACCAATATTCAAGTTGTGCTCAACAAGTTCCCTAGGTACAACTTTCATATTGACAGGTTACCAGGCGAAGATGTCCCTATTCTCATGGAGGAACTTGATGAGCGCGCTTTCCTATTTGGGATCTAGGTCCGTGCCAATGGCGGTGGTCTTGGAGGAATCTCCTTCAACAAGCTCCACCTGCTTGGTCTTGATGGCAGCCTTGAATGCGGGTTCGGGAGGAGTGATCTGCTTCTTTGAAGCTGGCATCTCCGAGGCATCGACTTGGCTCTGGATCTCCATGAACTCCTCACCGTAGAGGACTGCTTCGACCGGGCTTATCCCAAGATTCTAGCCAGTGACTCGGTCAAACAATGGCCGGCCACATTTTTCTATCATAGGGATATTCCGGCTCCCGACAAAGCTACTTCTTTGCCGGCTTTTGTCGACGAAGCTTCCACGGCCCAATCTTCTTGGGACGAGGCTGCTCCGGCTCTCACCGACGATCTGATCCTCGCTAAGAGGCGGATCGAATACTTGATCAAACATAAGGATCTGAAGGGATCCGACTTGTTTCAGTGTTGGGTCTCACGTCGGATCCAGCCTCTCCAGTACCACGGAACCCGACTGATGCACTCCATCACGTTGTCCCTAAAAGATTCCCTCCGCATCAGCTCCAAAGCCTTCACCACACAGGGCTACATAAGCCAGATTAAGTGGCTGATCAAGGAGCGGATCGTGAGGAGAATTCTGGAGGTTTCTCTGGATATGCACACGGCAGAAAACCCCGCGGTGCCGGTAAGCTTCCATCATCACACCTTTTATCTGTTTCATTCTTTGAGTTATACTGCAATACTGATATGTTTCCTTCTTTTCAGCTTGCTGACCTCCCCGAGTCAGAACTTGCTCCGCTCGAAGGATATCCTCCGGAGTTCTCTCAGGAGGTGGAGGTAGTTCCATTGCCAGATCTTGCGCTCAAGAAGCGCAAAGCTCCGACAGTGGCTGTTGGCACAAAGGAGGTGCCCGTCGTGAAGAGGTAACATTCAATCACAACTTCCGCCTTTGTACCTTATTCAAATTTCTTTCCGAGATGTAATGTTTTCTGACTTTTACTACATTCTCAGAGCAAAACCGCTCGTCAAGGCCAGGGGAAAGGGATTCCTTCGAAGCCGCTGCGGCAGGTAAAGCTTACCATACCTTCCCCTGCCGTGGCTCCTCCGACTCCTGCCCCTCAACCTTCTGCAACGCCGGTTATCTCGCCGGATGCTGTAGAAGATCCGGCTCCTTCAACGGGGCCTACGAACCTTGGATCGCAAACTGACGTCACCACGGGTGCGTCAGATCTAGATAAGGGTGAACCCTCTTTGGGTAATGAGCCCTTAGCAGAAACCTTCGCCGAAAACCTCATCAGCAATCCGAGACTTGCCAAGTTTAGCCTGTCTCAGAAATCTGCTGAAGAAATCCAGCGGCTCGCTAGGCAATGCCTGGTGAAAAGCCATCTATCTCCCGAAGAGGAAGCGCAAGAATCAGAGGACATCAAGTTCTCTAACCTTCTCGCCCAAGTCCGCCTTCACGACGAGAGGATTAGGACCGGTGAGCTTCCAACAGCTCCAGTGATTCCTCTGACTCTCGCCGAGAAGGTGGCTGCTGAAGTGAACGCGGGTTTGGATAAACTTACCCGCGAGCAATATGTAAGTCGGAATTCCAACTCCTGTTTTTCCTTTATTGTATTTTATATCATATCCTCTATCGCCCAAGCATGAAGTAGGATAAACAATCCGGGTTTATGCTTCATTAGGACGCCAAAGAACGAACTAGTGTAGCCCCCAAGGCTCGTGCTGATATTTAGCAAAAATATTAGCCCGAGTCTTAAGTAGCTTTCTGACTTTGGGTATTCTGACTTACAGAAAGTATGTTCCTATAACCAGGAATTACTGACCAATGTCTGCGATAAGCGAAGAGAGATCAAAGCTCTCCGTCTTAAAAATGTTGGACTCAAAGTTGCCAAGGATGAGGCCGAAGGTAAAAATTCCGAGACTCAAACCTTGTCCTTGTATTTTCAATGTCGAATTTTCCTGAACTTTTGTTCTTTTTGACTTACAATGCTGGTGAAACAATCTGTTGCCATGATTGAAGAGGCCGAGAACCTCAAGACCCTGGTGGTGGAGAACAAGGGACTTTGCCAAGATCTGGATAAGTTTAATGCGGATCATGAAAGGAGCATAGCTCAAGTCCTTGAATCCTCCTCCATGGCCACTGATGAGCGTGATCACAAGATCGCTGCTCAAGATAAAATAATCTTGGATCTCAAGAATGAGCTTGGCATAGAAAAGGATATGTCCCAGGCACTCCGGGCTGAACTCCAGAGTCCTGGGAGGAGAAGACCAAAATTGATGACGTCATTTTTGGTACATTCCATCTATCTGACTTGTCTCTTTCTTTGACTTTTATCAATGTCGGATTTTTCTTAACTTGTTTTGTGTAAAGGTCCTCTGAACTTGACGGACTCTTCCTCCTCCGAGCCCCGCACCCACCGGCTTACCCAAGTCGGTGACCTACTTCATGACTTCCGCCAGTCCCTTGAGGATGTTGGCGAGGATCTCAAGATTTCAGACATGCCAAGCATGTCGGATTTTCAGGTGCGGGACAATGCGAAGGAGATGCCGCAACTCGTTCGGGACTGGAACATGTCCTACACGCAGAGTTCTGCGCAGAACGCTCTCAGCATGGTCATGAGCCACCATGGAAACATGAAAATATGGCAAGTGACCAGAGGGTACTGTAAGGTAGACGAAGACGGCCAGAAGCATGACCTTCAAGCCATCATGCACTCCTGCACCGGATATGGGTGTCACGTGACTGACCTGACCAGCTATGAGATCCCCTTCTTCACCCGTGTGGATACTAGGCCTCCTCCTCCGGAAGAACCAACAGAAGTTTCCGACGATGAACGCACCAACTCGGATGCGGACATCTCGGAACGATATCAAGGCGGAGTAACCAGCGAGCCGGCAGCTCCTTCATCTCCTCCTGCGTCGTAGACCAGAAACTTATGTATTCTTCCAGAAAAAACATGATGCGTTTGTAAATATGTAATACTTTAACTTTGCCAATTCTCCCATGGAAAAGTTACTCCCGTTGTCCGTGATATTGCCATGCGGATAACCATACTAGATTATAACATCCTCAACAAATCTTTTGGCTGTTGCTCCATCACAACTAGTGACAGGTTTAGCCTCAATCCATTTGGTGAATTTATCCACCATCACTAAGAGGTGAGTAAATCCACTTGGAGCTCGTCTAAATGGTCCTACCATGTCAAGTCCCCAGACCACAAAGGGCCATGTTATAGGTATTGTTCACAGCTGATCAGCTGGAACATGAGCTTGCTTGGCGTACTTTTGGCAGCCTTTGCAAGTCTTGACTAATCGTTCGGCATCTGCCTGAGTTGTAAGCCAGAAAAATCCGTGTCTAAAAGCTTTTGCCACTAAAGATTTGGCTGCAGCGTGGTGACCACACTCGCCCTCGTGGATTTCTCTTAATATTTCCACTCCTTCTTCCGGAGATACACAACGCTGAAAAACCCTAGAAACACTCCGTTTATGGAGCTCACCTTTAACAATAGTATAGGCTTTTGCTCGTCAAATAATCTGCCGGCTCAGCACCTCGTCTTCGGGTAATTTGCCATCTACCAAATAATCGAGGTAGGGTTGGGTCCAGCTGGGAATTACAGCCAGAACTGCTATCAAAGGTGAGTCGGATTTGGTCGGATATTCCTCATCTACTCCCTTTATTGAGGGAACCTTGAGGTGCTCTAAAAAAGCGCCATCCGGGACCTGTTTCCGCGCAGAACCTATCCGAGATAGTGCATCTACTTCCTCATTTTCTGCTCGAGGGATGTGTTGAACTTCAAACCCTTCGAACGATTTAGATAGATCATCCACGACAACTTTATATGCTGCCATGTGTTTATTTGCATTACAAATATCCGACACTTGTTGAGCAACAAGATCCGAATCTCCGTAACACATAAAACGTCGGATGCCAATATCCTTAGCAATCCGGATTCCATGTAGCAGTGCTTCATACTTGGCAATATTGTTTGTCGCTGTGAAGTGGATCTACAACACATATAAAAGTTTATCTCCTTGGGGTGATTTGAGCACCACGCCAGCCCCTGAGCCCCCTCGAGCCTTAGACCCGTCAAAAAAGAGGGTCCAATATTCCGACTCAGGAAGGATCATATTCTCCTTCGCCTCTGTCCAATCAGCGACAAAGTCAGCAAGGATCTGGGATTTGATTGATGTCCGAGGTTTGTACTCAATATCGAAAGCTGAGAGTTATATGCCCCATTTGGCGATGCGTCCTGCGGTGTCGCTGTTGTTGATTATATCTCTCATGGGAGCTGTGCTCACCACGGTAATTGGATGCTCCTGAAAGTAGTGTCGTAACTTACGAGATGCTAGAAAAACACCGTAAGCCAACTTTTGATAGTGCGGATACCGCTGTTTTGATTTTGTCAGAACCTCGCTGAAAAAGTAAGTCAGACGCTGCACCAGGTGTTCCTGATTTTCCTCTGGTCTCTCCACAACCATGACGATACTAACGACCTTATTTGTCGCAGCAAGATAGAGCAACATCGGTTCCTTAGGTTCCGGGGCTACAAGGATAGGAGCATATGAGAGTACTTTCTTCAGGTCTTGTAGTGCAGCTTCAGCTTCATTAGTCCAAACAAAATCTTTGGTCTTTTTCAGGAGTTTGTATAATGGTGCGGCTCTTTCACCAAGCCGGCTTACAAATTGACTGACCGCAGCGATGCAACCAGTTAATCTTTGTACGTCCTTCAGGCGAGTTGGCCTGGAAGTATTGAGTATAGCCTTGATTTTGTCTTGGTTCACCTCTATGCCTCTTTGAGACACGATGAAACCTAACAATTTTCCGGCTGGTATTCCAAAGAAGCATTTCTTCGGGTTAAGCATGATGTTGTATTTTCATAGATTGGCAAATGTTTCCTCCAAGTCAGAAATTAGCGTTTCCTTCTTTTTGGACATCACCGTTATATCATCCACATATGCATGTTCATTGTGTCCGAGTTGGTCATGGAGGCAACGCTGCATCGTGCTCTGGTACGTAGCTCCTACGTTCTTCAGCCCAAAGGGCTTCGTAACAAAATAGAAGGTTCTGAAAGGGGTTATGAATGAAGTTTTGACTTTGTCACATTCCTTCATCTGGATTTGGTGATAGTTCCAAGCCTACCATAGAATCGATAACTTGATCAATTCTAGGCAGAGCGAATGGATCTTTTGGGCAAGCCTTGTTCAAGGCAGTATAATCAACACACATCCTTAAATCAGTGGTGTCCTTTTTAGGGACCATTATGTAGCATCCCAATTGTCTAACAATTGCAATGCTACTAGCCTAGTCTATATAAAATGCTACTTCCTACATATAATTGTTGCATCATAATTATATCATGCTCATGTCATCATGCCACCTTGCATTTGAGCATCATATAAAACCCTTTTCCATTTGGTTCTTATCTCATATGCACTATTAATTGTATTTGCCTCTTGATATATTGTATTTGGTTCTTGATAAATGCTTGATGCCCAAGTTGAGTTGGGGGCATATCTTTTATTAACTCCACCACCTTCTTGTCACCACCCCATCATTCCACCACCCTGCTATGTGAGCATTGCATTTCTATTTATTATTTAAGTCTAGCTCATGTTTGTTTGGATGGATCCACTTCTAATTACACATGCTCCCATATATGCCTCATGTTGTTTTCACATTGTTGATATGTGGAGAGCCACATGGCCACCTTTGCATGCATGTGCTCAATTTCACTTGTTCTATCTTCCATATGGTTTGTTTTGGGAATAATTGAGCATTGTTTAAATATAACTGTGGCCAAATGATCTTCTAGTGGGACAGACACACAAGCTTGGCCACCCTATATTCATGCATGATCTTTTATTTAGTCCATGTGGTAAACAAGCTCTCTTTTCTTTTGTTGGTCCTTATTTCAAAATTCTTGATACCTTACTTATATAAATGCCATGAGTTATTCTAGTGGTTTTCACTACTAGAGAATGCATTTACTATTATGCATGGGCCATCTACTCTCTTAATTAGGCAATTTCTTGGAATTTTTGAGTGGAGCATGGGTCTTTTGGAATCAATTCAAGATGGCTCAAGTTTGTTTGATCTCCACCATCCTAGGGCATCTACTCCTTGTTTTGTTTGTAAGCCTCATGGCATGCATGCACCACATGGGATACATGTTGTCCCTCTTAACCAAGACCTTCCTTCCTACCCCAAAACCTTTTCCCTGACCTCTTTTTCACCACCATGCATGCATGGATGTGATCTTGTTTGTCCCATACCAACGAAACCATACACCTATCTCTCACTTCTTCTTTTCCTTGGTTTGGGTTCAAATCAAATCCTACCCATCTAGCTTGTGCTTTTGTTTTACACTTATCTTTCCCTACCTTTGTCTCATACCATATCAAACCCCAACCCCACCTCCATCACCTCATCACCCCATGCTTTTCTCCACCTCTTCCACCTCTTGCTCTTTGGGTAGATGGATTTATTGGTTTGAGGCATACTCATTTGAATCAAATCAAATGCCATCAAAAAACCCCTATCTACCTACCTAGCTCAAGCCTTAACCTAAGCTATCTCTAAACCCTAGCTCACCTCACCACTCTTGCCTTCTACCCTAGGCGCCACCACACCTTGTGGGTTGGCTCGGACCAACCCCCCCAAACCTACCTACCTTGCCAACCCATCCCCTCTACTCCATGCCGAGCCACACTCCTAACCTAAACTCTAGGCCGAGCCCTTGATCGACACCATCTAACCGAGACCCTCTCTTCCTCTCTCCCTCGCTGCCAGGAAGCCCCCACCCGAGCGACCTACGCCTCCCCTCTGGCCCCAGCGGTGCAACCCCAGCCAGCCTCGACCCTTCCCCGGTACACCGACCCGTGTGAGAGTGGAGAAAAGGTGCACCACCACCTTTTCACCCCCGACCCCATGTGCACCACACCCTCGGCCTTATCTACCCCCTCCTCTCTGCCTGGTGTAGCCCCAGATCCCTAGGGCCCTGCCGTCGCAGCCCTTCCCCATCTACCTGCTACCCTCTCTCTCACATCCCCGTCCACCTCACCGTCGGATTCCTCTCGGCTACACCGTACCAGGCGGCGGGCGTGGCGTCTGGCTGTTGGCGAAGACCAGCGCACTGCCGTCGCCCACGCCTGCCGATGAGGAGGAGGACCACCACTGTTGCAGATCGCTGCCCCGACGAAAACCCTAACCGACCGATCGTCAGCTACCCTTGCGATCCCCTGCTTCCCGTCCTGAACCACCACCACCAACCTTTCCACGGTGAGCAGAAGCATCCCCCTGACCAGCTCCCGCTGTCTATCTCTTCAGGGACGCGTAGATCCATTCATCGAACACTCTTTGTGCGTGTCGTAGCTTCCGCTGTCGTGCCGCAGAAAGGTTATCTAGCCGCGCAGCGTTTACCCAGCAACAACCCCTGCTAGCCGCAGCGGTAGCCACCGCCGCACGCGTGCTAGATCGCGAGTTCGATCCCCGGCCGCGCCTCTGTTTCCGTCACGCGTGCATCGTCAGTTCCATCAGGGAACGGAGAAGAGGAACAGGAACCTTCTCCACTTTTTGCAGATACCACCCTGCCCTTTTGTTTTCCTCAACCCGAGCTCCATCCAGGCCCACATGTCATGCGCTGTGTTTTTTACAAAAAGGTACCCAGGTTTGTTGGTTCCTCAACCCGCAGTCCCCGTCTCGGCCACGTGGCTGCACCCTGTTCGCGCGCCCGCGTGTGGGTCCGCATAGACGTGGGTCCCGCTTGTCATCCTCTGTGGCTGGCTGAGCGCCCGGTGAGAAAAGCCGCTGCGTCGTTTTCCCACCAGCTCGTTCCCCCCACTGCTTGTGACTCGTAAGGTTTCTCTGTGTACAAAAAGTTAGTCCGTCCTGTGTTTAATAAAAATGATTTCAGAAATTGTTTAAGTGTTTTTAAATCCAGTTTTAATAATGTTTAATTGGTAATTCCAAATTTGAAAAATAATATATGTTTCTAAATCAGAAAATTGTGAGGAATTCAAAGATGCCATCCAAAATAATGTTTGCCTAATTTAAATTTTCGAGATGATTAAATTGCAATAAAAATGCCTTTTCTCAATTAATTAATAACTTTAATTCTATAACTCCAAATTTGGCAAATAATATGTCTAAATCGATCAGCGTGACGAGCCCGTTCTTCTTATGCATTCCATGATATGAATTTAAGCATGCATCATGTCATTATTAAAAATCAGAACTGTTTATGGCATCAAAACTTGACCAAATAATTAATAAAATGATTTATTCTTGTCCCCACACCTCACCCTTGCCATGCTACATTATTGCCATGTAATTTGTGCATCATTCATCATGGCATGCTTGTTTGCTTGTCGCATTTTATTTATATGCTTGTGCACTTTATTTATGTTGGCCCTTGTTTGTTTGGTTCTTATTTCGAATAGAGGCCGAGGAAATATCAGAATCCTGTGAGTACTACCGGATCCATCTCTCTCGCTTCAACTGAGCTGCCAGGCAAGCACTACCACATGCTTGCATACATATAGTACCTATTGCCTCTATCTTATTCTTGCATCATTGAGTGGTGATTGCATTAATATGAATCCCAAGTACTGCATAGCCTTTACTTTTAAACCCCACCGAGCTTGTTCCTCCATCCCATGAGCCATTACTACAGGAGTTGTTTGAGCCATGCGGATCGTGGAACAGCATGTGTAGGGTATGTGAGAGTCTGATGGATAACGAGGTACCTAAACAACTTAACCTGGGTAGTAATGGGATAACTAATGAAAGAGGCACCGGTGGGCAATATCTGTCATTTGGTATATCATGTCCACTTGTGTCCCGTAGGACCCCGAGTACTTGATTCATGTTCCTTGACTATTCGCACTATCCACATACGGGAGACTCTATGAATCCCCCTTTGCCAGAGCTTGATTTGTACTTTATTTCCTGGGGCCACAAAGTAGTTTGGGGATTTATTACTATCCTATACTTATGCCATGTTTTACCGCTTTATTTATTACTATTCACACTATACTGTTTAGGGATCACGGCACGATTCTGCGGTATTGACAAGCCTAATCACACTTTCGGGTTCCCAGTCGTTCACAGCCGTTCTCGCAAACCCTGGGTCTATCTCGAAGTCGGCCAACTTCGTTGCGGGTAGCTTATTGAGGTGGCCCCCTGAAATATTTTATGAATCCTGTGATTGCTTTGTCATGAAAGCCTCGTTGGGTTTTGATTTGGTTTTTCCGAGGTCGATCGTGTGTGTTTTGCTATTTGTGCACCCCTGCAGGGTAAATCTTTATGAAAGCCGTGTCCGTGGTTATGGACGACTTGAAGCACAGTTTCTCGATCATAGACAAGTATAACTAAAGTACCGTCTTTAACTTGACTAAATACCTGACTACTAAATGGTGAAATCTTCATGGAATGGTTAATAAAACTGCCAACGGATGGGTTGTTCGTCCGCTTTCTCGTTGGTAAGCGAGAAGGAGGATGGATCTGCTACTTTATACTGTTATAATTGTTGCTCCTAATTAACGGACATCCGTCTATCATTGGTTAGGCGGATGGTTAGCGAGTATCTATAGACTTGTTAGTTATTATCTTTTGCTGCAATTGCGTCACCCCAGGTATATGTCCCCTTTAGAGGCATAAAGACTCGCTGAGTACCCCTAGGGTCTCACACGATAAATTGTTTGATTCAGATGAACAGGGGTATTAGCAAGATGGATACTGGGTGGAGGAGACAGATGATGTTGGCAACGATCACTTGGTGTGGAGATTCCGGGGATGGGGATCCGTGAGATCTGTGGCGGGATGTGCTTAATGATGTGGCATCTTATGCTGATTTGCTTCTTGTCCGTACTCGGATCTTGTTTCCCGCTTCCGCTTGATACTCTATTGGTTGATGTATGAGGAGCTATCCTACACTATTATCTCTATCTAGGATATTTGGATCTTGCCGTATGGCGTTGCAATATTTCTATTTCTTTTAGATGGAATAGCTCTGAGAACTGTTGTAAGGTAGCTTGCATACATACTCACTTGTGTATGTATTTGATCTCTTTGCCTGTTGCCTACGCCGCTCGCACTTGTCCCGATGTTCTTGGAAGTGGTTAGGGCGGCCGACGGGCCTACACGTGGGTGGCCCCGCGCCCCCGCTGTACTACTTTAACCACTTTTGGTTCATCCAGGCTCGAACTTAGAGCGTAGGGTCCGAGGTTGTTACACATTACAGGATTGGCCGACCACTCAGTGTGGATGACCTCTTCTATGAATCCGGCTAACTCGAGTCGCGCTAGTTCCTTAGCTATTGCCTTACGCTTTTCGTCGCCAAACCGTCATAAGGGCTGTTTGACGGGTTTAGCGTTCGGGTTTAAATTTAGAGAGTGCTCGGTAAGTTCCCTAGGTACTCCGGTCATGTCAGATGGCTGACATGCGAAGATATCTTGATTTGCTTGGAGGAACTTGACGAGCGCGCTTTCCTATGTGCTATCTAGGCCTACACCTATCTGGGTCACCTTGGAGGGGTCACCATCCTTCAACGGTGCTTTCTTCGTCTCTTCTGATGCCTTGAACTCCGGATTTGGCTTGGTCACCTCCTTCTTCGTTGCGGGCATCTCGGACGGATCTATGCTCTTCTTGATCTCCTGGTACTCCTAGGCGTGCAGCACGGCTTCGGCAAAGGCAGCATTTCCATCCTCGCACTCTCACGCTTTCTTCGGGTCTCCCCTGATGGTGATCACACCGTTGGGACCTAGAATTTTCATCATATTGTAAATGTAACACGGACGAGCCATAAAAGCCCAGTAATCCGGAAGCCCAAATATAGCGTGGTATGCGCTCTTGAACGAGACCACTTCGAAGGAAAGTGCCTCCGTCCGATAATTCTTTGGAGCTCCAAAGGTAACATCCAAAGTGATCTCTCCCTGGGAATTAGCTTGTCTTCCTGGGACAACTCCGTGAAAAATCACGGAGCTATGGTTCAGCTGGGTCTCCGAGATCTTCATCCGGCATAGCGTTTCGACATAGAGAATATTGATGTTGCTACCACCGTCCATGAGGGTCTTGGAGAAACCATAGTCGTTAATAAGTGGGTTGATGATTAAGGCGCATTTTCCTCGCCTGTGTAACTTAGGCGGATCATCATCGCGGTCAAATGTGATTGCCACTTCCGACCAGTCCAGATACTGGGGGACAGCCGGAACTGTTGCATTGAGCTCGTGCAGAACTGCTTTCTTGACCTTTGCTGGTTGAGATCCGAGGAAAGTCAAATAAGTGCCCTTTTTGGTGGGAAAAGTCTTCTTCCCTTCCGACTTGGGATTTGAAGCATCGGCTTCCTCCTTGTCGGAATCTTCCTTGGTATCTTTGTCCTTTTCGGGATTTTTCTTTCCCTTCTTACGCTTAGCTTTGTAGCCCATGGTGTCATCTCTTTTGATGTCGTCATTGAAATGACACTCAGCGTTGGTGTGGGACGCGCCCCTATTGGCGTCTAGGTGATGCACACATGGGTTATTGGCAATGTCGGCCGAAGAGTAGGTTTTGCCTGGTTGTTGTTCTCCTCTACCTCGGACCCTTGAAGTCCCACGGCCACGCCCGCGGCCTTCGCCACGTCCTCCTTGTCCTCCAGACCCGAAAATAGTAGTAACCACCGTTGTTTCCGTGTTGGGTTTTTCCTCCGAGGTGTTCTTACGTTTCTGAGCTTGTTGCTTTGTTTTTGCCGACTGAGGTATAGCTAGGGCATTGAGCAATCCCTCTGCATTGTCGTCAGCATCTGCATACTTGCTCGCTGTTTCCATCATCTCTCCCAAATCAGTGACCTTGTCACACTTCAAGCGATGACGCAGTAGACCAATTGGGAGACCAGCAATGAAAGCTTCAATCGTGGTTTGGTCGTTTACTCCTTCACAGGAGTTCTTGGTGTCGATCCATCATCCGAGATAATCCCGGCAAGTTTCTCCGGCTTTCTTGTGTACAACGCTGTAGGTCTCTGACCGAATAGGGCCTCCGAAATTTCAAAAGAACGCACTTTGCATGTCATACCAGTTATGGATGGTATTCTCCGGAAGTTCATTGAGCCATGATCGTGCCGTCTTCTGCAACATAAGTGGGAGATATTGGGTTGCGACCAGGCTATTTCCGCCTTTGGCGATGCAGTAAGCTTGGAAAAAATCATGTAGCCAAGTGTCTGGCCGAGCAATGCCGTCGTAGGCTTGGATGTGCCTTGAGATAGCAAATCCTTCCGGGAATCTTGTTGCTCTAATGCATGGTCCGAAGCACTTTGGGCCCACGTACATGTCATCGTTTTCATAGCGTCGTGCCTCTATGTTGCTATTGATCCTGTGCCTTGCGTCGTTCGGGGATAGAGATCGTCCTGAATGCTGGCTATGGCTGCGGTGCCCTGGAGCCAGACTTCGGCTTCTGCCACCACCTCCTCCGCCATGTCGTCCTCCTTGCCCTCCATGGGAGCCGTTGTGATGACTGTGTGGTGGAGAGGGTGGTGCAGCTTGATAGTTTCCGGCTGATCACCGGCCTCTGTCCGGAGCGTCATTATTCCGGTTCCGGGGAGGATCTTGACTACGACGAGGCCCCTGCCGGCTTGTTCTGGCGTGGTTTCCGTCGTTCCTTCGTCCGTCGTTCCCACCACGGTGAGGATCAGCCGGACGGCTCGTATATTTAGGAGGTGGCATTTTTTGACGATCCTCCTCCTGTCGTTTCACTTTATCTTCTCCCCTTCGATCGTTAGATTCTCGTCGGGAGGGTTCTTAGGATTTAGTGCAGCGATGGCGTCTTTCTCGGCCGCTGGTGCGATGTTGCTCCAGCCGCGTGTAGTCCTACGATGATGTCCTGACGATCCGGTTCTCGAATAATTGTCTTCCCGTCGTTCGGGGCGATAATGCTGCTCCGGAACATAATGGGGTCTTATGTCAGCCCATGCTGGATCTGTGCAACATTGGTCAGAATCCGAGACCAGTTTTTGACTTCCGGACAGGGCGACCTTTTGCTGCTCCAGTCCCTTGTTGAGTAGCTTGATACCCAAACGGATCTCCTCTCGTCCTGGATTAGCCGATAGAATTTCTTGGGCCTCCACGGTATTTTGTACTGGGGTTGGATATACCCAATCTCCTTTGCTATCTTTCCGTGGCTTCCCCATCTCATCTTTGAAAAGGACAGCACGGACAGTTGGAACCTGGTTGTTATCTGTGTGACGCTTCTGTGTTTTCTGATGCAATTGATACATGTAGTCCTTGGTTGCCATGCGTTTCTTCTCCACCTCGATGTTTTTTGCTTCATCGAGGAGTTGTTGACGACGCGCTTCTAGGGCTTGTGCCCTTTCGTCCAGCTCTTCAGCAGTAAGTTCTGCAGCTGTAGGGATAGGTGTGGTTAATGCAGAATCGATGAGTTTACACGCACCTTCGGTGATCACGTGTCCATCGACCGATTCTTCTTTTTTCTGCTCGTCTGGGATAAGTGCTCCATCCGAGTATTCTTCGTATTCCTAGGAAATCACCTCCGCAGCCAGAGGTTCTTTTGTCGGGGTCCTGTTCTTCTTGTTCTTCTTCTTTGCCTTCTTGGCAGCGCCGGTAGCAAAGACGGCTTTGGGTCCGTTTCCCGGAGTCAAGCTCTGTTCGGTACTTTCGGATATTTGACCTTGGGATTATCTCCGACGTCCATGTCATCCTGTGCTTTGGGAGAGTGTTCCCCGGATCCTTCATCCACGGCTTCTCCTTCTTCTGCAGCTTTGGAGTTATACTCCTCTTCATATTCCACGGAGAACTTTCGGAAATCTGCTGACGTCATCGATTCATCCGAGGATGCGGGTACGTCGGTGTTTGTTCCAATTGCCTCCAAAGACCGAGTGGTGTTTTTCTTCAGCATCGGCAGAGCGGATCCGGATCCCGTGATCCGACGAAGTGTGTGATGCTTCCTGAGGTACCTGCGGCTTTCACGATCAGCCATGTCGAAACTTTTGATGGTTTCGAGAATTGCATCTGCGCTTTTGCCTTGCAGTATCATACGTCGTAATGTGTACCTTAGGAAAGGTCTGTTTGTCCCGGCATCATCAGAGCCAGAATCAGTGTCACTGATGTGCTCCTCCTGGTTTTCGACTTCCGCGGGTGGGTCGATCTGGGATCCGGCTCCTCCAGGGAGATCCACTCCAGATTCGACGTGGACCGCTAGGTCTTCTTCAGGCTCGGATTTCTCCACTATCTCCGCAAATGGTGCGGGCTGGGTGAGATTAGGGTTTTCTGAGATCCGGAACTCTGCCGCCTCCGCGGACAAAGGGGACCCAGAAGTTTCTTCTGCGTCTATCATCACCGTTGGGGTGGGTTGGGCAGGTTCAGCGAAACCGATGTAAACATCGATCTTGCCAAAAGACATGATTGTGTAGGCAGTCACGGCCTCCCTAGCCAGAATCCAAGTCTCGTCAAGAATGATTAGAGGGACATCGCTGGCATAGAGGAAGCGACCGACAGCGATAGTCTCCCCGATTCCGATTCTTGCAGATTTCGCTCAGAACGCAGATCCGAAGCTCACTTGCCCCACGGTGGGCGCCAACTGTCGTCGGATTGATGACAAGTATGCCATGAGGGGGTCCTCGAGGCATGCGGAAGAGAGGGGTGTGAGACGTACGGTGTTCCGGGACGGTGAGCACACAAGTTTACCTGGGTTCGAATCCGCCAGCTTTGGACGGATCCTACTCCTACTAGAATTCCAGTAATACAGCAGAGCCGGAATATGGGTTACAAGGGTTTCGCCTATGCGAGTTGAGATTGTAGACTATTGAGGTGTGCCCTAAAGGATCTCCCTAGGACGGCTTATATAGATATCCGACCTAGGGTTTACAGGAGAGATCTATCCGGCTACGACTAAGAGTCGGTTACAGAGTACATCTTGAACTACAAGTAACATTATGGTCCTAAGTCGGTAAGTCTTCTAGGCCTTCCCGTAGCCGGATTGGACTCCGTCTGTCTCCCTGACTGGGCCGCCCGTGAAGCAATGCTCTAACCCGAAGTAGGCCACCCTGGGCAGTGAGGAACTATGAGTATACCCAGAAAGTATATCCCCAACAATGGGTGCTGCTTTTACAAGAATTTGATCTAAATATTGTAGATAGGAAAGGTGCTGAAAATCCTGTTGCTGATAATTTATCTCGGTTGGAAAATATCTCTTTTGATCCTATGTATGTTAATGATAGTTTCTCGAATGAACAGCTGGTCGCAATTGGGATAAACTCGCGAGGGAGCCCTTGGTACGCTGATTATGCTAACTTTATTGTCTCCAAGTATTTTCCTCCAACTTTTACAACTCAGCAAAGAAGAAAGCTCTTTTATGATTTGAGGCATTATTTTTGGGATGACCCACACTTATATAAAGAAGGAGTGGATGGTATTATGTGTAGATGTGTTCCAGAATATGAGCAAAAGGAGATATTGCGGAAATGTCATGGTAGTGCCTATGGAGGACATCATGCAGGAGATAGAACTGCACAGAAGGTACTACAATCAGGTTTTTACTGGCCTAACCTTTTTAAAGATTCAAGAAAAATTGTCTAATCTTGTGATGAGTGTCAGCGTGTTGGTAATATTTCTAGACGCAATGAAATGCCTATGAATTAGTCTTTAGGTATTGAACCCTTTGATTGTTGGGGATTTGACTTTATGGGTCCTTTCCCTCCTTCAAAAGGTTATACTCATATTCTTCTTGTTGTTGATTATGTTACTAAGTGGGTAGAAGCCATACCTACAAAGAGTGCTGATGGGAAGACCTCTCTAAAAATGCTTAAGGATGTTATCTTTCCTAGTTTTGGAGTGCCTAGGTATCTTATGACTGATGGGGGTTCTCATTTCATTCATGGCGGATTCAGAAAGACCCTTTCTAAATATGATGTTAATCATAGAATTGCTTCATCTTATCATCCCCAAACTAGTGGACAAGTAGAGTTATCAAATAGAGAAATTAAATCCATCTTGCAAAAGACTGTTAATAGATCTAGAAAAAATTGGGCTAAAAAGTTGAATGATGCTTTATGGGCTTATAGGACTGCCTATAAAAATCCTATGGGGATGTCTCCTTATAAAATGGTTTATGGGAAAGCTTGTCACCTGCCTTTAGAATTAGAGAACAAAGCTTATTGGGCAGTTAAAGAACTCAATATAGATTGTAAGCTTGCTGGTGAAAAAAGATTATTTCACTTAAGTTCGTTGGATGAATGGAGGAGTGAAGCACATGAGAATGCTAGACTCTTTAAGGAAAAAGTTAAAAGGTGATGTGATAAGAGAATACTTAAGAGAGAATTCCATGTTGGTGAGAAAGTTCTACTGTATAGGTCTCGTCTCAGATTTTATGCAGGGAAACTACTGTCAAAATTGGAAGGACCTTTTGTTATTGAAGAAGTGTACCATTCAGGAGCAATAAAAATTTCTTCTTTAAAAGTTAACACTACACAAGTGGTGAATGGGAAGCGACTTAAGCACTACATTGCTGGAGATTCTTATAATGAAGATGTTGATGCTTTTCAAGTTATAACTCCGGAAAAATTTATCAAAGACCAAATACAAAGACCTGCAGAGTCCATTTTCAAATAGGTAACAGTTCTGGTAAGAAAATTTCCACAAAAGATCTGTCCAGTTATATTTTTGTAGTTTTTATCCAACAAGGAAAGCAACGAAGCGAAGACGAAAACGAAGACTAGGTGGCTCACACCACCCTGTGGCGCGGGCCCACCCCTGGCCGCGCCACCAGGTGGTGTGGCCACCTCGAACTCCATCTCTGACCCGTTTTCTCCTAGTACCTTCCTTTTTTTTGTAAACCCTTGTAATATATAATTCCCCGGATAACCCAAGGTTCGTATATCGTGTTCTCGTCGTGTTTTCGTTTCGATCTGTTTCAGATAGGTAGAGTCCTAGTTTTGGAGCCACAATGTCTTCCTCTGGATCAGTCAAGGAAGATTCCTCAGCGGAGATCATCAACTCATACATCCGTGAGTTGAAGATTCATCCCAAGGAGTTGTTGCTTGAATAAGGGGAGGTACGGATAAAAGAAGTTCAAGGCCCTAAAGGTGAAGGAAGTCTAGAAGACAGGATGGAAGCGCTGGAGCAAGAAGTCTTTAGGTACAAGAAGATGGCGGAACGAGAAGTGGATATCATCCATAAGATTTGTTCCAAACTCATCACCGAGCACCAAAAGGAGACTGATGAGCTCAAGGATGAAATCCTCTCACTCCACCAAACAACCAACCAACTGCAAGCATAGCTCTACGACGTTCAAAATCAAAACTGTGAGTATGAGGTTAGGTTTAAACGCATAAGTGCTGCTGCTAGTTTCAGGATGATGGAGACCAGGATGTCTTTTGTTGATGGGGAGCCTTTACCTTGGAAGTCTGACAAAGATGAGAGAACACCACCACAACTAAAGGAGTAATTCGTCATCAGGTTTTGGCATCCCCTTGGTTTGTTGCAAGCTTGGGGGAGTGCCGCGGTATCACATCACTATCTTCTATCTTTTTACCTTTTTATTTGAGTCATATCATGAATAGAGAAGTTATCATGTAGGATGGTTTGCATTATGGAAGTGTCCCCTCTCTCGTTAGATATGTATCCCTTGGTGTGAGTTGCCGTTATGGAATATTAATGAGAAGTTCTATCATTTACTCTTTTGCATATCTTATATTAGTTTTCAATTCATGGTTATATGATTGATCTTGTTGTTAGTATTGGTATCACTTTGGGATCATTCAGTTAATTTAGTTGGTTTTGGCAAACCTGGCTCGGTCAGTAGCAACACTATTTTTGAGAGTTGAATGAAAAATATAAAAGTACTCTAAAGAAATATAATTTCATCATCTTTCTTTCTTGATTTTCTCATAAGCTTAGTATTCTCCAGTTAAGATCTTTGTGCTTCCAAGGAAGATTGCATGTTTGTTTTTATCGCTTGTATGTTTGTTTGTTTCCTTCAACTCTTATACTTGCTACCTAGCCTTGTGTAGCACCCCGGTAAAACCACTACTAGAAAATCGCGTGTTGTTTTTATTTTGTGCATAATCATCACTGCATGCTCATGTCATCATGCCACATTGCATTTGAGCATCGTCATATCATCATGCATATGTTTTCCTAAAACTATTTTGCAAAAGTCTATTTTGTTTTCTAGATATTCTCTTCTTTATTTCAAATCAAAATCCCCGGTCTCTCTGATCCTTTTTGTTTGTCTTAAAAACTAATTGCAAATTTTTTTATAAAAAAAGTAATAAAACAATTTTATAAAACCCCAGGGACCACGCTGAGGTCTACCTCACGGATCTGATGCCCGAGACTCTGAAGACCCTGTTCCCGGAGTCCGAAGATTGATCCCTGTCGTCGGATTGATGACAAGTACGCCATGAGGGGGTCCTAGAGGAGTGCGGAAGAGAGGGGTGTGAGACGTACGGTATTCCGGGACGGTGAGCACACAAGTTTACCCAGGTTCGAATCCGCCGGCTTTGGACGGGTCCTACTCCTGCTAGCAATCCAGTAATACGGTAGAGCCGGAATATGGGTTACAAGGTTTCGCCTGTGCGAGTTGAGATTGTAGACTATTGAGGGTGCCCTAAAGGATCTCCCTAGGACGGCTTATATATATATATATATATATATCTGGCCTAGGGTTTACAAAAGAGATATATCTGGCTATGACTAAGAGTCGGTTACAGAGTACATCTTGAACTACAAGTAACACTATGGGCCTAAGTCGGTAAGTCTTCTAGGCCTTCCCGTAGCCGGACTAGACTCCGTCTTTTCTCCCTGACTGGGCCGCCCGTGAAGCAAAGCTCTAACCCGAAGTGGGCCACCCTGGTCAGTGAGGAACTGTGAGGATACCTGGAAAGTATATCCCCAACAGCAGCCCCCGGAGGCCTCCAAGATCCAAAGTCGGATTTATCATCGTCTAGCTTAATCTTCGGCTTGCAGAATCTTGAAGGGTTCCTGAAACTTCAGAATAAAAAATACGATCTGGGTCTTAAAAAATAAGTTGGATCTATCAACAGGTTACTCGGGTTTTCCATCTTGATTTCAAACTAAGCCGGAACTTGGTCTCTAACGCCACCTGACACAAGTCATGGTCAAGTCACATCATCTGACAAGCATTTCGTCAGCACGACCGTTGGTGGGTCCGCGGTTTGCAGAACCGAGGCTCCGTTTCAATGCGTGCTTGGAGATTAAGGCGATGTAATCATCGCGTGGGACCTTCCCAGTTCCTTCCACGACGCGTGGCGGTTATACTGTAGGATTTCTACGAATCTTGGCGCAGTTAGGTGAATATAAGGGGTTAGGATTATCTCCTTCTCCTTTCACTAGTCCTTTTCCTTTTCCTCTCCTTCCAATCTCCCTGCGCGTACAGAGCTCCCCCGTTCCCCCCAAAGAACTCCCAGCGCCGCCCATTCTAGGTCAAGTGCTCGCCGGAGAAATGGCCTCATCTTCCTCTTCCGGCTTGGCGGCAGCGGTGGCAGCAGCGGCCTCAAAAGCAGTAGCGGAGAAAGAGAGCTTTCGCGGCCTCTGGATTCCCTGCGTGCTCAACGACGAGGGTCTCAAGAACGTGGAGAAAGAAGGGCTCCTCCGCGCCGACGACTGGCAAAGCGGCTTCGGGGAAACCGTCCCCAACCCGTGTGATGGCGAGCAGGTCCACTTCGGCACCCACCTTGACAGAGGTTTGTCGTTTCCTCCCTCGGAGTTCTTCTCCGAGGTGATTGATCATTACGGAGTTCAACTCCATCATCTTCCTCCCAACTCTCTTTTAGAGATGAGCGCATACGCTTCGTTGTGTGAGGGCTTTCTCGGCATTAGGCCGAGTTTGACTTTATTCCGGTACTATTTTCATGTTCGGAGAAACTCCATTACCGCCGGTGTTCCTTACATCACCGGTACTATTAGTTTTTCTCTTAGACGCGAGCGCGCGTATCCCAAAATTTTAGCTAGTGACTCGGTCAAACAATGGCCAGCCACGTTTTTCTATCATAGGGATATTCCGGCTCCCGGCAAAGCCACTGCTTTGCCGGCTTTCATCGACAGAGCTGCCACGACCCAACCTTCCTGGGACGAGGCTGCTCCGGCTCTCACTGATGATATGATCCTCTCTAAGAGGCGGATTGAATACTTGATCAAACACAAGGGTCTGAAGGGATCCGACTTGGTCCAGTGCTGGGTCTCATGTCGGATCCATCCCCTTAAGTACCACGGAACCAGACTGATGCATTCCATCATGTCGTCCAAGAAAGACTCCCTCCGCATTAGCCCCAAAGCCTATACCACACAGGGCTACATGAGCCAGGTCAAGTGGCTGATTAGGGAGCGGATCGAGAGGAGAATCCCGGAGGTTTCTCTAGATATGCATACGGCGGATAACCCCGTAGTGCCGGTAAGCTTCTATCAGTACACCTTTTTATGTGTCCCAATCTTTGAGTTACACTGCAATGCTAATATGTTTTCTTATTTTCAGCTTGCTGACCTCCCCGAGTCGGAACTTGCTCTGCTCGAAGGATATCCTCCTGAGTTTTCTCAGGAGACAAAGGTAGTCCCATTGCCGGACCTTACGCTCAGGAAGCACAAAGCTCTGATGGTGGCTGTTGGCACAAAGGAGGTGCCTGTTGTGAAGAGGTAACTTCAATCACAACTTTCTGCCTTTCTATTTTACTCGAATTTCTTTCTGGGATGTAATGTTTCCGACTTTATTACATTCTCAGAGCAAAACCGCTCATCAAGGGCAAAGGGAAAGGGATTCCTTCGAAGCCGCTGCGGCAGACGAAGCTTACCATAGCTTCTCCTGCCGTGGCTCCTCCGACTCCTGCCCCTCAACCTTCCATAATGCCGGTGATCTCCCTGGATGCCGCAGAAGATCCGGCTCCTTCAATGGAGCCTGCGAACCTTGAGTCACAAACTGACGTCACCATGGGTGAGTCAGATTTAGATAAGGGTGAACCCTCTTTGGGTAATGATCCCTCGGCAGAAACCTTCACCGAAAACCTTATCAGCAATCCGGGACTTGCCAAGTTTGGCCTGTCCCAGAAATCTGCTGATGAGATCCAGCGGCTCGCCAGGCAATGCCTGGAGAAAAGAACCTTATCTGCCAAAAAAGAAGCGCAAGAAGCAGAGGACGTCAAGTTCTCCGACCTTCTCACCCAGGTGCACCTTCGCGACAATTGGATTAGGACTGGTGAGCTTCCAACAGCCCCAGTGATTCCTCTTACTCTCGCCGAGAAGGTGGCCGTTGAAGTGAATGCGAGCATGGATAAACTCACTCGCGAACAATATGTAAGTCGGAATTCCAACTCCTATTTTTACTTTATTTCATATCATATCCTCTAGCCCCCAAGCATGAAGTAGGATATACAATTCGGGTTTATGCTTCATTAGGATGGCAAAGAATGAACTAGTGTAGCCCCCAAGGCTCGTGCTGATATTAGCAAAAATATTAGCCCGAGTCTTAAGTAGCTTTCTGACTTTGGGTATCCTGACTTACAGAAAGTATGTTCCTATAACCAGGATTTATTGAAGAATGTCTGTGATAAGCGGAGAGAGATCAAGGCTCTCCGACTTGAAAATGCTGAACTTAAAGTTGCCAAGGATGAGGCCGAAGGTGAACATTCCGAGATTCAGACCTTGTCTTTGTATTTTCAATGTCGAATTTGTTCTGAACTGTTGTTCTTTTTGACTTACAGTGCTGGTGAAACAATCCTGCACCATGATTGAAGAGATGGAGATCCTCAAGACCTTGGTGGTGGAGAACAAGGAGCTTCGTCAAGAGCTGGATAAGCTCAAGGCGGATCATGAAAAGAGCATTGCTCAAATCCTAGAGTCCTCCTCGATGGCTACTGATGAGCGTGATCGCAAGATCGCTGCTCAAGATAAAACAATCTCGAACCTCAAAAATGAGCTTAGCAGAGAGAAGGATCTTTCCGATGCGCTCCGGGCTGAACTCCAGAGTCTTCAGGAAGAGAAGACCAAAATCGATGACGTCATTTTCGGTACGTTCCATCTGTCTGACTTTTCCACTTTCTTCGACTTCTATCAATGTCGGACTTTTCTTGACATGTTTTGTGTATAGGTCCTCTAAACTTGACGGACTCTTCCTCCACCGAGCCCCGTACCCACCGGCTTACCCAAGTCGGTGACCTGCTTCATGACTTCCGCCAATCCCTTGAGGACATCGGCGAAGCTCTCAAGATTGCGGACATGCCTAGCATGTCAGATTTTAAGGTGCGGGACAAGGAAAAGGAGATGCCGCAACTTGTTCAGGATTGGAACATGTCCTACGCGCGGACTGCTGTGCAGAACGCTCTCACCATGGTCATGAGCCACCATGGAAAAATGGAAATATGGCAAGTGACCAGAGGGTACTGCAAAGTAGATGAAGACGGCAAGGAGCAGGACCTTCAAGCCATCATGCACTCCTGCACCGGATATGGGTGTCACATGGCTAACTTGACCAGCTACGAGATCCCTTTCTGCACCCGCGTAGATACTCCGCCTCCTCCTCCGAAAGAATCAGCAGAAGTTTCCGACGATGAACGCACCACCTCAGATGCGGACATCTCAAAACGATATCAAGGCGGTATTTCCAACGAGCCGGCAGCTCCTTCATCTCCTCTTGCATCATAAATTGCCAGAAATATTTGTATTATCCTGAAAAAACATGATGCGTCTGTAAATGTAAAGTACTATGATTTTGCTAGTGCTAAGCTTTTGATCTATTCAGCACTTTTGGCTTTAATTTTTGTGTGCCTGAAATGTTTACATAAGCTCTTGTATTTTTTCGTCCCTACTTATCACTTATCTGGCTTTCCGCCTCGTCCCTTTCGTGAGCCGGCTAAACCTTCTGCCGGAAACTTTGTCGAGCAACGGAGCTCAATTGCTAAACCAGTTTAAACTCGGAAACAAAACCGGCTTCTAGTACCAACAATTCACTACTCGGAAAATGCCCGCATCCAGCAATCAGACAAATAACCAAAGTAAAGACTAGAAACTTTAGAGTTATACCCGAGGGTAGCAGTTTTAGAATCGGAAATCTAAACCAGAACAAACATGAGCATAAAGTACTTTCAAGCATTCTGGGATTTTCGACTATGACATGATCATTCGGAAATAAGATGGTAAAAACTTCTCAGAAAAATTGAGGCAACCAAAACTTTTATTTCTCACATAACATGTACATATATATATGTTTACAAATAAGGATAAACTAAGAATAAAAGGGATGTAGCTGAGCAATATTCCACGGTCTGTCTAACTCATCCGGATCTATACTACCTCCAACTCTCTTTCTCT
Source organism: Avena insularis (assembly GCA_023614405.1). Lineage (NCBI taxonomy): Eukaryota > Viridiplantae > Streptophyta > Magnoliopsida > Poales > Poaceae > Avena > Avena insularis. Next base: position 125,134,419 of record CM042686.1, read on the forward strand.
TCTTAGTTGCAGGTCTTTCTTTGACTGGCCTCATGTCAGTTAAGTAGTACGATCCATTGTGCAATACTCAACTAACTAAAAAGGGCCCTTCCCATACTGGGGAAAGTTTGTGCTTTCTTTGTTGCACAAGCCGGTGAACCAAATCACCTTTGTTGAAGGATCTGTTTCTGACTCTCTGGCTATGATACTTGCGTAACTTCTGCTGATAGGCTGTAGATCTCATTTCAGCAACGGCGTGAATTTCTTCGACTAATTCGAGATCATTTTGTCGAGAAATCTCGGCATCCTCTTCAATATACGCGGACACTCTAGGAGAGGTGTGAATCAAATCACTAGGAAGAACTGCTTCTGCACCATAAACCAAGAAGAAAGTTGTGTATCCGGTTGACCTGTTTGGAGTCGTTCGTAAACTCCATATTACAGAGGGTAATTCCTCTTCCCAAGCCCCCGCAGCACGTCGTAGTGGTGCCTCGAGTCTCGGTTTTAGGCCTTGTAGGATTAAACCATTTGCTCTTTCAACTTGTCCATTAGCCAGTGGATGTGCGACTTTTCTCGTTGCAGAATTCGGCCAATTCTCCCATAGAGAAGTTACTCCTGTTGTCCGTGATAATGCTATGTGGATAACCATACCGGATTATAACATCCTCGACAAATCTTTTGGCTGTTGCTCCCTCACAACTAGTGACAGGTTTAGCCTCAATTCATTTGGTGAATTTATCCACCATCACTAAGAGGTGAGTAAATCCACTTGGAGCTCGTTTAAAAGGTCCTACCATATCAAGCCCCCAGACCGCAAAGGTCCATGTTATAGGTATTGTTCGCAACTGATCAGCCGGAACATGAGCTTGTTTGGTGTACTTTTGGCAGCCTTTGCACGTCTTGACTAATCGTTCGACATCTGCCTGAGCTGTAAGCCAGAAAAATCCATGTCGAAAAGCTTTTGCCACTAAAGATTTGGCTGCAGCGTGGTGACCACACTCGCCTTCGTGGATTTCCCTTAAGATTTCCACTCCTTCTTCCGGAGATACATAGCGCTGAAAACCCCTAGAAACACTCCACTTATAGAGCTCACCTTTAACAATAGTATAGGCTTTTGCTCGTCGGATAATCTGCCGGCTCAGCACCTCGTCTTCGGGTAATTTGCCATCTACCAAATAATCGAGGTAGGGTTGAGTCCAGCTGGGAATCACGGCCAAAACTGCTATCAAAGGTGAGTCGGATTTGGTCGGATATTCCTCATCTACTCCCTTTATTGAGGGAACCTTGAGGTGCTCTAAAAAAGCGCCATCCGGGACCTCTTTCCGCCCAGAACCTATCTGAGATAGTGCATCTGCTTCCTCATTTTCTGCTCGAGGAATATGTTGAACTTCAAATCCTTCGAATGATTTAGATAGATCATCCACGACAGCTTTATATGCTGCCATGTGCTTATTTGCATTACAAATATCTGACACGTGTTGAGCAACAAGATCTGAATCTCCGTAAGACATCCTTAGCAATCTGGATTCCATGCAGCAGTGCTTCATACTCGGCAATATTGTTTGTCACTGTGAAGTGGATCTAAAACACGTATAAAAGTTTATCTTCTTGGGGTGACTTGAGCACCACGCCAGCCCTTGAGCCCCCGCGAGCCTTAGACCCATTGAAGAAGAGGGTACAATATTCCGACTCAGGGAGGATCATGTTCTCCTTCGTCTCTGTCCAATCAGCGACAAAGTCAGCAAGGATCTAGGATTTGATTGCTGTTCGAGGTTTATACTCAATGTCAAAAGCTGAAAGCTCTATGCCCCATTTGGCGACGCGTCCTGTGGCGTCACTATTGTTGATTATATCTCTCATGGGAGCTATGCTCACCATGGTAATTGGATGCTCCTGAAAGTAGTGTCGTAACTTACGAGATGCTAGAAAAACACCGTTAGCCAATTTTTGATAATGCGGATACCGCTGTTTTGACTCTATTAGGACTTCACTGACAAAGTAAGTCAGACGCTGCACTAGGTGCTCCTGATTTTCCTCCGGTCTCTCCACCACCATGACGATACTAACGACCTTATTTGTCGCAGCAAGACAAAGCAACATCGATTCTTGAGGTTCCGGCACTACAAGGACAGGAGCAGATGAGAGTACTTTCTTCAGGTCTTGTAGTGCAGCTTCAGGTTCATTAGTCCAAACAAAATCTTTGGTCTTTTTCAGGAGTTTGTATAATGGTGCGGCTCTTTCACCAAGCCGGCTTACAAACCGACTGACTGCAGCAATGCAACCAGTTAGTCTTTGTACGTCCTTCAGGCGAGTTGGCCTGGAAATATTGAGTATAGCCTTGATTTTGTGTCGGTTCACCTCTATGCCTCTCTAAGACACGATGAAACCTAACAATTTTCCGGCTGGTATTCCAAAGAAGCACTTCTTCAGGTTAAGCATGACGTTGTATTTTCGTAGGTTGGAAAATGTTTCCTCCAAGTCGGAAATCAGCGTTTCCTTGTTGTTGGACATTACTGCAATATCATCCACGTATGCATGTACATTACGTCCGAGTTGGTCATGGAGGCAACGCTGCATCATGCGCTGGTACGTAGCTCCTGCGTTCTTCAACCCAAAGGGCATCGTAACAAAACAGAATGTTCTGAAGGGGGTTATGAATGAAGTTTTGACTTTGTCAGATTCCTTCATCTGGATTTGGTGATAACCAGAATATGCGTCGAGAAAACAAAGGAGTTCCGAGCCTGCCGTAGAATCGATAACTTGATCAATTCTAGGTAGAGCGAACGGATCTTTTGGACAAGCCTTGTTCAAGGCAGTATAATCAACACACATCCTTAAATCAGTGGTGTCCTTTCTAGGGACCATTACAAGATTGGCTGACCACTCAGTGTGGATGACCTCCTCTATGAATCCGGCTAACTCGAGCCGTGCTAGTTCGTCAGCTATCTCTTGGAGCCTCGGGACTAGTTCATGGTAATCTATGCGTTGGAATTTCACATGCAACTCCGTCCGGCAATAAATTCTTCATGCTTATGGTGGATGATCCTAGTAAATACATGTGGATTGTGTTGCTGAAAAGTAAGGATCAAGCTCAACAAGCATTCGAGAAGATCAAGGAAGATGAAGAGTTCAAGGTGGAGGCGAAGATAAGAGCCCTACGCATTGATCAAGGGGGTGAGCTGCATCAAACTGTGTTTACCATGGCATGGAGCATGATGAAGAGTAAAGGCTTGCCAGGAAAATTCCGGGGTGAGGCAGTCAATACGACTGTGTATTTGCTGAACATGGGGCCAACTGAGAGTGGCGTTGGTATATCACCGTACGAAGCATGGTACGAATGGAAACCCTTAGTTCATCATCTTCGCACTTTTGGGTGCGTGGCGCATGTCAAGACGGAGTCCGACCATAAGAATAAATTGGCGTAGCAGAGGACTACAATGATCATGACGGGCTATGAAAGCTCAAAGGAATACCGCTTGTGCAATCCTTATACCAATAAGGTGGTTGTTAGGGGTGACGTAATCTTTGAGGAAGGCGAGTCATGGAATTGGGGCTCCAATGAACCAGGATATCCAACTTTTCACGTAACATGGGATCTTGAGTATGAAGAAAATATGGATCAACCAAGCTTATCCTTGTCAGGAAGTTCGGTCCCAGAAGGCGTTGAAGGCCTAGGAGGTGCTCCAGGCATGGACACCAGGCTAGAAACACAAGGGATTCTCCCAGAAGACAAAGAGTTTGAAGAAAAGGCTAGTTGGCGGCCAGAAGATACGGAACTAGAAGGGCACGCAGATGCATGTGCAGCGATAGCTGCACTTGTTTGCCCAACAATTATAAGAGGAGGGGGAGCTGAAGCGATCCCAACAAACAGGCCAGCAAGGCCAGAAGGCGATGGTCCAAGAGTGTGGACTGGTGGTCAGACAGATGGAGGAGACCCAACAATAAGGGATGCAGATCCATCAAGAGGCTTTTCACGTGATATAGAGAAGCTAGAAGTAAACATTCCAGAAAGAGATTCAACAAGAAAAGACGAATCGCTACAGGTAGGCAACCTGTGCATCGCTACTCCGGATGAGCCAGAAGACGGCATTGGTCAGGAGCAGGAAGAAGTCAAAATTGCTAGTCACGCGCTAGCTTTGCTAGTTAACCAACGTGAGCTAGCTCCTACATATTTGTTGTATTGCATCCAAGAGTACCGGCAAGCAGAAGATCAAATATGTGAGGCATCGATGAGAAAGTACTTCATCGAACCAAGTATAATATCTGAAGGCGTGGATAAGGGCATGGACAAAAAGGACTGTCGGCGTGAAGCCATGGAGAAGCCGACAAAAGCAAAGTCGGTGATATGGGTGCTGAGAAAGGGGGCGGCGAAAGCAATGCCGAGGATGACGCCCACGAGGAGAAGCTGGCGTATCTAGGATCCAGGTCGAGGTGAAGCACATGTCGTGCTTAGGGGGTGATTGTTAGGAATAAGCACTCCGGGTCTCCCGCACCGGCACGGCTTCGCTTATACAAGTCGTATACGAGTAGTAGTGCCTGTGTGAGTTCTGTCCAAAGTAGGTCCTGGTAGTATACGTGCTTCTGTCCTAGTAGTATACGTGCTTGTGTCCGATTAGGATAGAAGTGCCGACTGGTACTCTAGCTAAGCTAAGCGTGTATATATACATGACCTGTCCTTGTAAGAAATAGGGTGAACCGTGACCGTGAATCAATAGAAGAAAAACAACATGACCGATATGGTCCTTTGGCCATCAAATTCTGATTTACGTATCGTGAGTTGTGAGGGGCAGAGCTAGCTAGCTGATTGCTAGCTATCTTGTTCCTGTACGTGCATGTCATCTCGCCAAAAGGTCTTCGTCGTCGGTGTCGCCGGAAAGTAGTCGGCGGCAGGGGCTGTGCTAGCTAGCTGATCGCTAGCTATCTTGTTCCTGTACGTGCGTGTCGTCTCGCCGAAAGGTCTTCGTCATCGGTGTCGCCGGAAAATAGCCTTGATGACCCACAAGTATAGGGGGTGTATTACAATATTTTTTATAAGTAAGAGTGTCGAACCCAACGAGGATCAGAAGGTGCTGGCTAGTGGTATGGATCAGGAATTCTCTGCAAATACTTAGCAAACGGATTTTTAGGGGTTTTCGATAAATCAAGTAAACAAAGTACGAGTAAAAAAAAGACAGTAGGAATAAATGCAGCAAGTGACCCAATCCTTTATGCAGCAAAGGACAACCCGGTTGTATTACTTAAGATGACCAAACGTTCTCGAGAACACATGGGAAGACTATCAAGTGCTTTCGCTTCAAATAGTTGATTAATCTTCTTTAGCTTGCTAAGTGTTGTGTGGGTGAACCCGTGCTAATGTACTGCCACATCCAAGACTAATACATACTTGTGATTATACCCCTTGCAAACATCTGTAAGTACAAGAAAGTAATTAAGGTAGAAACCTAACCACAGCTTTAAAGTCTAAGACCCTTACGTCCCTTGAGCAATGGTTTCCTAACGGGGGTTCAGGTTTCTGTCACTCCGGCAACCCCTATGATTAGTAGCCAAATACACAATGCATTCCCCTAGGCCCATATAGGTGAAGTGTCATGTAGTCGACGTTCACATGAGCACTAGATGAGTCCAACAAACACCACAATTTCATAAAGACATCCAACTCCAAATATAACTCATAACAAGTATTTGTAATCTCTAGCCTAAGTGCCACCATGGTGTGCACGCTGTCACTTTCACACACATGGGGAGAGCAGAGATCTATTAAAGCACTTGAGTAGCAAGGTAGATCTATAGATTACAAGCTCATGATCACAATATGATCACGCATAGAGAGAGATATGAACACATAGCTACCGGTAGAACCCTTAGCCTCGAGGAAGAAATACTCCCTCCTCATCATGGGAATCAGCAATGGTGATGGAGATGGCGGTGGAGATCGAGGGAGATGGCTCCGGGGGCACTTCCCGATCCTGGCAGGGTGCCGGAAAAGAGACTTTCTGTCCCCCGAATCTCCCCTTCGGTGGCGGCGGTGCTGCGGAACTTTTCGTGGATTTCTTGATGGCTCAATGCACGGCGCCCAGAAAATTGCTAGATGGCGGTGTTGATGTAGAGCTCGTTGGGAACCCTAAGAGGAAGGTATGATGAGCCCAGCAGCAAGTTTCCCTCAGTTATGAAACCAAGGTTTAATCGAACCAGTAGGAGCAAGGAAACACCCCAAAGGTGTTACTAGCTGAGCCTTGGCAGGCGCACTACCGGTGCTAGTAGCAATGTGGAGACCTGCACAACACAACCACAGAACTTTGTCCCCAACTTGCGATGAGGTTGTCAATCTCACCGTGTTTTGCGGAAACAAGGGATTAAACGTATCGAATGGAAAGAAGTAAAAGTTTGCAGAAAGTAAACACAAAGAAGTAAACCGTTTATAGATTGTATGTAAAGAAAAGGACCGGGATCCATAGTTCACTAGAGGTGGCTCTCCTTAGATAGATAACATGGTGGGTGAACAAATTACAACGGGGCAATTGACAAACACCGAGAAAGCAATACATGCATATACTAATCATCTTGACTCCTTTGAGACTTGATTGGGCATTACAACATTATACATAGACCGCCATCCAACTGCATCTATGACTAATAATCCACCTTCAGGTTATCATCCGAACCCCCACTAGTATTAAGTTGCAAGCAATAGATTATTGCTTTACGAACTGCGTGTAAAGTAAACAATACGATTGTTCTATGAACAAATTAAGGATTGTTATTTTCTCCCTAGTAGCAACAGCACATCTAGTACCTTAGAGATTTCTGTCACTTCCCCAGATTACCAGAGGCATGAACCCACTATCGAGCATAAATACTAACTCTTGGAGTTGCTAGCATCTACTTGGCCAAGATAGCTACTAACAACGGAAAGCATGCAAGATCACAAATAACAAAGACATGATAGAATCAATAATCAATCTGAAATAGCATCTCAATATCCATCGGATCCCCGCAAACACAACATGTATGGATTACAAATAGATGATCCTGATCATGAACGGAGCTCACAAGATCTAAACATGAAAGCACAAAGGAGGAGAACCAGCCATCTAGCTACTACATGGATCCGTAGTCCAAGGATGAACTACTCACGCATCACACCGGAAACTTGCATGGTGATGAAGAAGGCCTCCAGGGTGAATTCCCCTCTCCGGCAGGGTGCCGGGAAGAGCTTCAGATCCCTCCCGATCTAGGGATGGAGATGACGGCGGCTACAGACTCTTTCGTGGATTTTTTATAGCACAGCCCCTGCCGCCGACTACTTTCCGGCGACACCGACGACGAAGTTCCGACGAGACGACATGCATGTCCCCGATAACCAATCTGCCGAGATGCACACGTACTTCTAGCCAAACCTTGAACGATCAATGTATTAACTAGTACTACTCACACGCACACGGAAAATATTAGATAGCCAAAGGCCCTTGTCGGACCTGCTTTTTTAATGATTCACAACTCCCGATGTGGTTACGATTACACAGCACGATACATGCATATATAGATAGCTAGCTAGGATACAATACCGACTCAAACTACAGGAACAACTCGGTAACCCAATCCTAGTCCGTTGCATATACCTACTCGTATATGGAACCATGCACACACCGTGTATGACTCGTATACTACACATATACCACGTGTACGCGGAGCGCGCGGTGCCGGACCGGCAACGTCGGGATTAACTCCAACAATCACCCCCTAAGCACGACGTGCCCTTCAACATCAACCTGGGTCCCAAATGCGCCAGCTGCTCCTCGCGGGCGTCATCCACGGCATTGCTTTCGCCGGTTCCTTTCTCAGCACCCATGTCACCGACTTTGCTTTCGTCGGCTTCTCCATGGATTCACGCCGATAACCCTTTTTGTCCGCGCCCTTCTCCATGCCTTCACGCCGACTGTCCTTTTTGTCCACGCCTTGAGATATTAAACTTGGTTCGATGAAATACTTTCTCATCGATGCCTCGCATATTTGATCTTCTGCTTGCCGGTACTCTTGGATGCAATAGAACAAATATGTAGGAGCTAGCTCACGTTGGTTGACTAGCAAAGCTAGCTCGTGACTAGCAATTCGACTCCCACCGCCTCCCGACCAATGCCGCCTTACCGCCTGCTCGGAGTAGCGATGCACAGGTTGCCTACCTGTAGCGATTTGTCTTTTCTTTTTGAATCTCTTTCTGGCATGTTTTCTTCTAGCTTCTCTATATCACGTGAAAAGCCTCTTGATGGATCTGCACCCCCTATTGTTGGGTCTCCTCCATCTATCTGGCCACCAGTCCACACTCTTGGACCATCGCCTTCTGGCCTTGCTGGCATGTTTGCTGGGCTCGCTTCAACTCACCCTCCTCTTATAATTACTAGGCAAACAAGTGCAGGTATCGCTGCACATAAATACCCTTCCAGCTCCATGTCTTGTAGCCACGGACTAGCCTTATCTTCAGACTCTTTTTCTTCTAGGAGAATCCCTTGTGTTTCTGGCGTGGTGTCCACTCCTGGAGCACCTCCTAGGCCTTCAGCGCCTTCTGGTCCCGAACTTGCCGACAAGGATAACCTTGGTTGATCCATATTTTCTTCATACTCAAGATCCCACATGACGTGAAAAGTTGGATATCTCGGTTCGTTGGAGCCCCAATTCCATGGCTCGCCTTCCTCAAAGATTACATCGCCCCTGACAACCACCTTATTGGTATAAGGATTGCACAAGCGGTATTCCTTTGAGCTTTCATAGCCCGTCATGATCATTGGAGTCCTCTACTCCGCCAATTTACTCTTATGGCCGGACTCCGTCTTGACATGCGCCATGCACCCAAAAGTGCGAAGATGATCAACCGAGGTAAATAATCAATCTGAAATAGCATCTCAATATCCATCGGATCCCCACAAACACAACATGTATGGATTACAAATAGATGATCTTGATCATGAACGGAGCTCACAAGATCTAAACATGAAAGCACAAAGGAGGCGTAGGGCTCTTATCTCCGCCTCCACCTTGAACTCTTCAGCTTCCTTGATCTTCTCGAATGCTTGTTGAGCTTGATCCTTACTTTTCAGCAACACAATCCACATGTATTTACTATGATCATCCACCACAAGCATGAAGAACTTATTGCCGGACGGAGTTGCGGGTGAAATTCCAACGCATAGATCACCATGAACTAGTCCCGAGGCTTCACTTGCCTCAAACGTGGCTTCACATGGTAGCGGGGCACTCCGTTCCTCGTGATCCACACACAGTAGATCGTGATCCACTTGCGCCACAATCTCCGTAGCCGGTGATGGAGGATATTCCTCGTCCTTCAGCTCAGTTACTTCGAGCATCAGCATCATCGGTCCATCATCTCCTTCTTGGGCGATGAGAGCCCTGTCCTTCGACGATTTCTAGCAATCCTTCTTGAAGTGACCGAGCTCGCCGCAGTTATGACATCTTACTTTCTTAATGTCAAACTTCCTCCGCGGTGGAGCGTCGTCCTCGTCCTCCCCTGCGATATACTTTTTTGCTGGGCGAGAAGCTTCTTTATCACTCCTTCTTCTGGATCCTTGATCGCCCTTTTCTTTGGCGACCACCGCCTGCCACAGGGCACGGGTAAGCATCATGTGCTCTTCCGGTACCGCATCACCGTAGGTGATCTTCATCCGCTCGTCATGAGCCTTCAATCATCCAACTAGATCATCCGTCGTGAGAGTCTTGAGATCAACGCACTGCTCGATCGTCGACACAACGGACAAGTAACGCGGTGGCACCATGCGAAGGAAACGCCGAACGACTGAGATCTCTTCGAGCTTCTCGCCGAGCACGCGAATCCCATTGACCAAAGTGGCTACCCTCGAGGCAAACGCGTCCAGCGTCTCGTCTCCTCCCATCTCCAGATTCTCATACTTCTTTTGCAAGGTTTGTAGGGTTGCCTCGCGGACACGCTCGTGCCCAAGATTTAGCGTCTTGAGCGCCTCCCACGCCTCCTTTGCAGATTTCTTCGAGATCAGGTGCTGCATCACGTCCGCCGGCATCACCGAGCCGATGGCCATGAGTGCCTGTCGGTCCTTGCGGTACTTCGACGCGTCCTTCTTGAACTCGTCGCCGCCGGGATCGACAGCCTCCCATAGATCGTTGGACTCCAGCGCCCACTCCATCTGGCTCGCCCACATCATGTAGTTGTCGCGGTTGTACCACGGGTACTGCGTCATCACCTGCACGGCAAATCATTTAGCCGCACCGGAATACTCGCCCACATCCATCGTTGCTATGAACTTCCGTTACTAGAGATTCTTCACGAGGCTCTGATACCAGAAAAGATCTTAATGTGCTTGTCGTTCGACGTAGAGCTTGTTGGGAACCCCAAGAGGAAGGTATGATGAGCATAGCAGCAAGTTTTCCCTCAGTTATGAAACCAAGGTTTAATCGAACCAGTAGGATCAAGGAAACACCCCAAAGGTGTTACTATTGAGCTTTAGCGATGCACTACCGGTGCTACTAGCAACGTGGAGACCTGCACAACACAACCACAGAACTTTGTCCCCAACTTGCGATGAGGTTGTCAATCTCACCGTGTTTTGGGGAAAACAAAGGATTAAACGTATCGAATGGAAAGAAGTAAAAGTTTGCAGAAAGTAAACACAAAGAAGTAAACAGTTGTAGATTGTATGTAAAGAAAAAGGACCGGGATCCATAGTTCACTAGAGGTGGCTCTCCTTAGATAGATAACATGCTGGGTGAACAAATTACAGCGGGGCAATTGACAAACACCGAGAAAGCAATACATGCATATACTAATCATCTTGACTCCTTTGAGACTTGATTGGGCATTAAAACATAATACATAGACCGCCATCCAACTGCATCTATGACTAATAATCCACCTTCAGGTTATCATCCAAACCCCCTCCAGTATTAAGTTGTAAGCAACAGATTATTGCTTTACGAACTGCGTGTAAAGTAAACAATATGATTGTTCTATGAACAAAGGATTGTTGTTTTCTCCCTAGTAGCAATAGCACATCTAGTACCTTAGAGATTTCTGTCACTTCCACAGATTACCAGAGGCATGAACCCACTATCGAGCATAAATACTAACTATTGGAGTTGCTAGCATCTACTTGGCCAAGATAGCTACTAACAACGGAAAGCATGCAAGATCACAAATAACAAAGACATGATAGAATCAATAATCAATCTAAAATAGCATCTCAATATCCATCGGATCCCCACAAACATAACATGTATGAATTACAAATAGATGATCTTGATCATGAACGGAGCTCACAAGATCTAAACATGAAAGCACAAAGGAGGAGAACCAGCCATCTAGCTACTACATGGATCCGTAGTCCAAGGATGAACTACTCACGCGTCACACCGGAGGCTTGCATGGTGACGAAGAAGGCCTCCAGGGTGAATTCCCCTCTCCGGCAGGGTGCCGGGAAGAGTTTCAGATCCCTCCCAATCTAGGGATGGAGATGACGGTGGCTACAACTATCCAGCTGCCCCACCCTCTCCACCACACAATCATCAGAACGGCTCCCAAGGAGGGCAAGGAGGACGACATGGCGGAGGAGGTGGTGGTAGAAGCCAAAGTCCGGCTCCAAGGCACCGCAGCCACAACCGACATTCGGGACAATCTCTATCTCCGAATGACGCAAGGCACAGGATCAACTCCAACATAGAGGCTCAGTGCTACGAAAACGATGATATCTACATGGGCCCAAAGTGCTTCGAACCACGCATCAGAGCTACAAAATTCCCGGAAGGATTTGCTATCTCAAGACATATCCAAGCCTACGATGGCATTCCTAGGCCAGATACCTGGCTACAGGATTTCTTCTAGGCTTGCTGCATTGCTAAAGGCGGAAACAGCCTAGTCGCTACCCGATATCTCCCACTTATGTTGCGGAAGACGACACGATCATGGCTCAATGAACTTCCGGAGAACACCATCCATAACAGGTATGACATGCAAAGTGCGTTCTTTCGGAATTTCGAAGGTACATATCGGAGGCCCTGTACGGTCGGAGACCTACAACATTGCACCCAGAAAGCCGAAGAAACTTGCCGGGACTACCTCGGACGATGGATTGACACCAAGAACTCCTATGAAGGAGTGAATGATCAAACTGCAATTGAAGCTTTCATTGTAGGTCTCCCAATTGGTCTACTGCGCCATCGCTTGAAGTGTGACAAGGTCACTGATTTGGGAGAAATGATAGAAACAACGAGCAAGTATGCAGATGCTGACGATGATGCAGAGGGATTGCTCAATGCCCTAGCTGTGCCTCAGTCGGCAAAAAAAACAAAGCAACAAGCTCAGAAGCACAAAAATACCTCGGAGGAAAAACCCAACACGGAAACGGCAGTGGTCACTGCTACTTTCGGGTCTGGAGGGCGAGGAGGACGAGGCGGAGGCCGCGGGCGTGGTCGTAGAACTTCAAGAGTCCAGGGTAGAGGAGACCAGCAACCAGGCAAAACCTACTCTTGGGCCGACATTGCCAATAACCCATGTGTGCATCACCTAGACGCCAATGGGGGCTCGTCCCACACCAACGCTGAATGTCGTTTCAATGACGACATCAAAAGAGATGACACTACGGGCTACAAAGCTAAGCGGAAGAAGGGAAAGAAGAATCCCGAAAAAGAAAAAGAGACCAAGGAAGATTCCGACATGGAGGAAGCTGATGCTTCAAATCCCAAGTCGGAAGGGAAGAAAACTTTTCCCACCAAGAAGGACTCTTATGTCACTTTCCTCGGATCTCAACCAGCAAAGGTCAAGAAAGCAGTTCTACACGAGCTCAATGCAATAGTTCCGGCTGTCCCCCAGTATCTGGACTGGTCGGAAGTGGCAGTCACATTTGACCGCGATGATCATCCGCCTAAGTTACACGGGCGAGGAAAATACGCTTTAATCGTCAATCCACTAATTGACGTTTATGGTTTCTCCAAGACCCTCATGGACGGTGGTAGCAGTATCAATATTCTCTATGTCGAAACGCTACGCCCGATGAAGATCTCAGAAACACAGCTGAATCATAGCTTTGTGATCTTTCACGGAGTTGTCCCAGGAAGACAAGCTAATTCCCTGGGAGAGATCACTTTGGATGTTACCTTTGGAACTCCAAAGAACTATCGGACGGAGGCACTTTCCTTCGAAGTGGTCCCGCTCAAGAGCGCGTACCACGCTATATTCGGACGTCCGGCTTACTAGGCTTTTATGGCTCGTCCGTGTTACATTTACAATATGATGAAAATTCTAGGTCCCAACGGCGTGATCACCATCAGGGGAGACCCGAAGAAAGCGTGAGAGTGCGAGGATGGAAATGCTGCCTTTGCTGAAGCCATGCTGCACGCCCAGGAGTACTAGGAGATCAAGAAGAGCATAGATCCGTCCGAGATGCCCGCAAAAAAGAAGGAGGTGACAAAGCCAAATCCGGAGTTCAAGGCATCAAAAGAGACGAAGAAGACGCCGTTGAAGGATGATGACCCCTCCAAGGTGACCCAGATAGGCATAGGCCTAGGTAGCGCATAGGAAAGCGCGCTCATCAAGTTCCTCCAAGCAAATCAAGATATCTTTGCATGGCAGCCATCTGACATGACCGGAGTACCTAGGGAACTTGTCGAGCACTCTCTAAATGTAAACCCGAACGCTAAACCCGTCAAACAGTCCCTACGATGATTTGGCGATGAAAAGCGTAAGGCAATAGCTAAGGAACTAGCATGGCTCGAGTTAGCCGGATTCATAGAGGAGGTCATCCACACTGAGTGGTCGGCCAATCCTGTAATGGTCCCTAAAAAGTACACCACTGATTTAAGGATGTGTGTTGATTATACTGCCTTGAACAAGGCTTGTCCAAAAGATCCGTTCGCTCTGCCTAGAATTGATCAAGTTATCGATTCTACGGCAGGCTCAGAACTCCTCTATTTTCTCGACGCATATTCCGGTTATCACCAAATCCGGATGAAGGAATCTGACAAAGTCAAAACTTCATTCATAACCCCCTTCAGAACCTTCTGTTTTGTTACGATGCCCTTTGGGCTGAAGAACACAGGAGCTACGTACCAGCACACGATGCAGCGTTGCCTCCATGACCAACTCGGACGTAATGTACATGCATATGTGGATGATATTGCAGTAATGTCCAAAAAGAAGGAAATGCTGATTTCCGACTTGGAGGAAACATTTGCCAACCTACGAAAATACAACATCATGCTTAACCCGAAGAAGTGCTTCTTTGGAATACCAGCTGGAAAATTGTTAGGTTTCATCGTGTCTCAGAGAGGCATAGAGGTGAGCTGAGACAAAATCAAGGCTATACTCAATATTTCTAGGCCAACTCGCCTGAAGGACGTACAAAGACTAACTGGTTGCATTGCTAGAGTCAGTCGGTTTGTAAGCTGGCTTGGTGAAAGAGCCGCACCATTATACAAACTCCTGAAAAAGACCAAAGATTTTGTTTGGACTGATGAAGCTGAAGCTGCACTACAAGAACTGAAGAAAGTACTGCATCCGCTCCTATCCTTGCAGTGTCGGAACCTCAAGAACCGATGTTGCTTTATCTTGCTACGACTAATAAGGTCGTTAGTATCGTGATGGTAGTGGAGAGACCAGAGGAAAATAAGGAGCATCTGGTGCAGCGTCCGAAAATAAGTTCGCTTACAGTGTTTTTCTAGCATCTCGTAAGTTGCGACACTACTTTCAGGAGCATCCAATTACCGTGGTGAGCACAGCTCCCATGAGAGATATAATCAACAACAGTGACGCCACAGGACGCGTCGCCAAATGGGGCATAGAGCTTTCAGCTTTTGAAATTGAGTATAAACCACGGACAACAATCAAATCCCAAATCCTTGCTGACTGTGTCGCTGATTGGACAGAGACGACGGAGAACATGATCCTCCCGAGTCAGAATATTGGACCCTCTTCTTCGATGGGTCTAAGGCTTGCGGGGGTTCGGGGGCTAGCATGGTGCTCAAGTCACCCCAAGGAGATAAACTTTTATACGTGTTGCAGATCCACTTCACAACGACAAACAATATTGCCGAGTATGAAGCACTGCTGCATAGAATCCGAGTATGAAGCACTGTTACGGAGATTCGGATCTTGTTGCTCAACAACTGTCGGATATTTGTAATGAAAATAAGCACATGGCAGCATATAAAGCTGTCGTGGATGATCTATCTAAATCGTTTGAAGCATTTGAAGTTCAACATATTCCTCGAGCAGAAAATGAGGAAGCAGACGCACTATCTCGGATAGGTTCTGGGCAGAAAGAGGTCCCGGATGGCGCTTTTTTAGAGCACCTCAAGGTTCCCTCAATAAAGGGAGTAGATGAGGAATATCCGACCAAATCCGACTCACCTTTGATAGCAGTTCTGGCTGTGATTCCCAGCTAGATTCAACCCTACCTCGATTATTTGGTAGATGGCAAATTACCCGAAGATGAGGTGCTGAGCCGACAGATTATCCGACGAGCAAAAGCTTATACTAGTGTTAAAGGTGAGCTCTATAAGCGGAGTGTTTCTGGGGTTTTTCAGTGCTGTGTATCTCCGGAAGGAGTGGAAATCTTTAGTGGCAAAAGCTTTTAGACACGGATTTTTCTGGCTTACAGCTCAGGCAGATGCCGAACGATTAGTCAAGACGTGCAAAGGCTGCCAAAAGTACGCCAAACAAGCTCATGTTCTGGCTGATCAGTTGCGAACAATACCTATAACATGGCCCTTTGTGGTCTGGGGTCTTGATATGGTAGGACCTTTTAAACGACCTCCAAGTGGATTTACTCACCTCTTAGTGATGGTGGATAAATTCACCAAATGGATTGAGGCTAAAGCTATCACTAGTTGTGATGGAGCAATAGCCAAAAGATTTGTCGAGGATGTTATAATCCGGTATGGTTATCCACATAGCATTATCACGGACAACGGGAGTAACTTCTCTATGGGAGAATTGACCAAATTCTGCAACGAGCAACATATCCGGCTTGACATTGCGTCAGTCGCACATCCATAGGCTAACGGACAAGTTGAAAGAGCAAATGGTTTACTCCTACAAGGCCTAAAACTGAGACTTGAGGCACCACTACAACGTGCTGTGGGGGCTTGGGCAGAGGAATTACCCTCTGTAATATGGTGTTTACGAACGGCTCCAAACAGGTCAACCGGATACACACCTTTCTTCTTGGTCTATGGTGCAGAAGCAGTTCTTCCTAGTGATTTGATTCACACCTCTCCTAGAGTGGCCGCCTATATTGAAGAGGATGCCGAGATTTCTCGACAAAATGATCTCGACTTAGTCGAAGAAATTCGTGTCATTGCTGAAATGAGATCTACAGCCTATCAGCAGAAGTTACGCAAGTATCATAGCAGAGAGTCAGAAACAGATCCTTCAACAAAGGTAATTTGGTTCTCCGGCTTGTGCAACAAAGAAAGCACAAACTTTCCCCAGTATGGGAAGGGTCTTTTTTAGTTAGTCTAGTATTGCACAATGGATCGTACTACTTAACGGGCATGAGGCCAGTCAAAGAAAGACCTGCAACTACGAAGAGAAAGAGAGCTGGAGGCAGTACAGATCTGGATGAGTTAGACAGACCGTGGAATATTGCTCAGCTACGTCCCTTTTATTCTTAGTTTATCCTTCTTTGTAAACATATATATGTACATGTTTTGTGAGCAATAAAAGTTTTGGTTGCCTCAATTTTTTTGAGAAGTTTTTACCATCTTATTTCCGAATGATTATGTCATAGTCAAAAATCCCAGAATGCCTGAAAGTACTTTATGCTCATGTTCATTCTGGTTTAGATTTCCGATTCTAAAACTGCTACCCTCGGGTATAACTCTAAAGTTTCTAGTCTTTACTTTGGTTATTTGTCTGATTGCTGGATGCGGGCATTTTCCGAGTAGTGAATTGTTGGTACTGGAAGCCGGCTTTGTTTCCGAGTTTAAACTGGTTTAGCAATTGAGCTCCGTTGCTCGACAAAGTTTCCGGCAGAAGGTTTCGCCGGCTCATGAAAGGGACGAGGCAGAAAGCCAGATAAGCGATAAGTAGGGATGAAAAAATACAAGTGCTTATGTAAACATTTCAGGCACACAAAAATTAAAGCGAAAAGTGCTGAATAGATCAAAAGCTTAGCACTAGCAAAATCATAGTACTTTGCATTTACAGACGCGTCATGTTTTTTCAGGATAATACAAATATTTCTGGCAATTTATGATGCAGGAGGAGATGAAGGAGCTGCCGGCTCGCTAGAAATTCCGATTTGATATCGTTACGAGATGTCCGCATCCGAGGTGGTGCGTTCATCGTCGGAAACTTCTGCTGATTCTTCCGGAGGAGGAGGCGGAGTATCTACGCGGGTGAAGAAGGGGATCTCGTAGCTGGTCAGGTCAGCCACGTGACACCCATATCTGGCGCAGGAGTGCATGATGGCTTGAAGGTCCTGCTCCTGGCTGTCTTCATCTACTTTGCAATACCCTCTGGTCACTTGCCATATTTCCATGTTTCTATGGTGGCTCATGACCATGGTGAGAGCATTTTGCGCAGCAGTCCGCACGTAGGACATGTTCCAATTTTGAACAAGTTGTGGCATCTCCTTTGCCTTGTCCCGCACCTGAAAATCCGACATGCTAGGCATGTCCGGAATCTTGAGAGCTTCGCCGATGTCCTCAAGGGATTGTCGGAAGTCATGAAGCAGGTCACCGACTTGGGTAAGCTGGTGGGTACGGGGCTCGGTGGAGGAAGAGTTCGTCAAGTTCAGAGGACCTATACACAAAACAAGTCAAGAAAAGTCCGACATTGATAGAAGTCGAAGAAAGTGGAAAAGTCAGACAGATGGAACGTACCGAAAATGACGTCGTCGATTTTGGTCTTCTCTTCCTGAAGACTCTGGAGTTCAGCCCGGAGCGCATCGGAAAGATCCTTCTCTCTGCTAAGCTCATTTTTGAGGTCTGAGATTATTTTATCTTGAGCAGCGATCTTGCGATCACGCTCATCAGTAGCTATGGAGGAGGACTCTAGGATTTGAGCAATGCTCTTTTCATGATCTGCCTTGAGCTTATCCAGCTCTTGACGAAACTCCCTGTTCTCCACCACCAAGGTCTTGATGTTCTCGGCCTCTTCAATCATGGTGCAGGATTGTTTTACCAGCGCTGTAAGTCAAAAAGAACAACAGTTCAGAAAAAATTCAACATTGAAAATACAACGACAAGGTTTGAGTCTCAGAATGTTCACCTTCGGCCTCATCCTTGGCAACTTTAAGTTCAGCATTTTTAAGTCGGAGAGCCTTGATCTCTCTCCGCTTATCACAGACATTCTTCAATAAATCCTAGTTATAGGAACATACTTTCTGTAAGTCAGAATACCCAAAGTCAGAAAGCTACTTAAGACTCGGGCTAATATTTTTGCTAATATCAGCACGAGCCTTGGGGCTACACTAGTTCATTCTTTGGCATCCTAATGAAGCATAAACCCGAATTATATATCCTACTTCATGCTTGGGGGCTAGAGGATATGATATGAAATAAAGGAAAAACAAGAGTTGGAATTCCGACTTACATATTGTTCGCGAGTGAGTTGATCCAAACTCGCGTTCACTTCAACGGCCACCTTCTCGGCGAGAGACAGACGAATCACTTGGGCTGTTGGAAGCTCACCAGTCCTAATCCTCTCGTCGCGAAGGCACACCTGGGCGAGAAGGTTGGAGAACTTGACGTCCTCTGCTTCTTGTGCTTCTTCTTCAGCAGATAAGGTCCTTTTCTCCAGGCATTGCCTCGCGACCCACTGGATCTCTTCAGCAGATTTCCGGGACAGGCCAAACTTAGCAAGTCCCGGATTGCTGATAAGGTTTTCAGCGTAGGTTTCTACCAAGGGATCATTACCCAAAGAGGGTTCACCCTTATCTAAATCGGACTCACCCATGGTGACATCAGTTTGCGGCTCAAGGTTCGCAGGCTCCGTTGAAGGAGCCGGATCTTCTGCGGCATCCGGGGAGATCACCGACATTGTGGAAGGTTGAGGGGCAGGAGTCGGAGGAGCCATGGTAGGAGAAGCTATGGTAAGCTTCGTCTGCCGCAGCGGCTTCAAAGGAATCCCTTTCCCTTTGCCCTTGATGAGCGGTTTTGCTCTGAGAATGTAATAAAGTCGGAAACATTACATCTCGGAAAGAAATTCGAGTAAAATACAAAGGCGGAAAGTTGTGATTGAAAGATACCTCTTCACAATAGGCACCTCCTTTGTGCCAACAGCCACCGTCGGAGCTTTGCGCTTCCTGAGTGCAAGGTCCGGCAATGGGACTACCTCTGTCTCCTGAGAAAACTCAGGAGGATATCCTTCAAGCGGAGCAAGTTCCGACTCGGGGAGGTCAGCAAGCGGAAAATAAGAAAACATATCAGCATTGCAGTGTAACTCAAAGATTGGGACACATAAAAAGGTGTACTGATAGAAGCTTACCGACACTACGGGGTTATCCGCCGTATGCATATCCAGAGAAACCTCCGGGATTCTCCTCTCGATCCGCTCCCTAGCCACTTGACCTGGCTTATGTAACCCTATGTGGTGTAGGCTTTGGGGCTGATGCGGAGGGAGTCTTTCTTGGACAACGTGATGGAATGCATCCGTCGGGTTCCGTGGTACTGAAGGGGCTGGATCCGACATGAGACCCAGTACTGGACCAAGTCGGATCCCTTCAGACCATTGTGTTTGATCAAGTATTCGATCCGCCTCTTAGCGAGGATCAGATCGTTGGTGAGAGCCGGAGCAGCCTCGTCCCAGGATGGTTGGGCCATGGCAGCTCCGTCGATGAAAGCCGGCAAAGCAGTGGCTTTGCCCGGAGCCGGAATATCCCTATGATAGAAAAATGTGGCTGGCCATTGTTTGACCGAGTCACTAGCTAAAATTTTGGGATACGCGCGCTCGCGTCTAAGAGAAAAACTAATAGTACCGGTGATGTAAGGAATACCGGCGGTAATGGAGTTTGTCCAGACATGAAAATAGTACCGGAATAAAGTCAAACTCGGCCTAATGCCGAGAAAGCCCAAACACAATGAAGCGTACGCGCTCATCTCTAAAAGAGAGTTGGGAGGAAGATGATGGAGTTGAACTCCGTAATGATCAATCACCTCGGAGAAGAACTCCGAGGGAGGAAACGACAAACCTCTGTCGAGGTGGGTGCTGAAGTGGACCCGCTCGCCGTCGCGCGGGTTGTGGACGGTTTCCCCAAAGCCGCTCCGCCAGTCATCGGCGCGGAGGAGCCCTTCTTTCTCCACGTTCTTGAGACCCTCGTCGTTGAGCGCGCAGGGAATCCATAGCCCGCGAAAGCTCTCTTTCTCCGTCACCGCTTCCGTCGCCGCCGCTGCTGCCGCCAAGCCGGAAGAGGAAGATGAGTCCATTTCTCTGGCGAGCAGTTGACCTAGAATGGGCGGCGCTGGGAGTTCTTTGGGGGGAACGGGGGAGCTCTATGCGTGCAGGGAGATTGGAAGGAGAGGAAAAGGCAAAGGACTGGTGAAAGGAGAAGGAGAAAATCCTAACCCCTTATATTCACCTAACTGCGCCAAGATTCGTGCAAATGCTACAGTATAACCGCCACGTGGCGGGGAAGGAACTAGGAAGGTCCCACGCGATGATTACATCGCCTCGATCTCCGCGCACGCATTGAAACGGCACCTCGGTTCCGCGAACCTCGGACCCACCAATGGTCGTGCTGACGAAATGCCTGTCAGATGATGTGACTTGACCATGACTTGTGTCGGGTGGCGTTAGAGACCAAGTTCCGGCTTAGTTTGAAATCAAGCTGGAAAACCCGAGTAACCTATTGATAGGTCCGACTTATTTTTTAAGACCCGGATCATATTTTTTATTGTGAAGTTTCAGGAACCCTTCAAGATTCTGCAAGCCGAAGATTAAGCTAGACGATGATAAATACGACTTTGGATCTTGGAGGCCTCCGGGGGCTGCTATTGGGGATATACTTTCCGGGTATCCTCATAGTTCCTCACTAACCAGGGTGGCCCACTTCGGGTTAGAGCTTTGCTTCACGGGCGACCCAGTTAGGGAGAAAAGACGGAGTCCAGTCCGGCTACGGGAAGGCCCAGAAGATTTACTGACTTAGGCCCATAGTGTTACTTGTAGTTCAAGATGTACTCTGTAACTGACTCTTAGTTGTAGCCGGATAGATCTCTTTTGTAAACCCTAGGCCGTCTATCTATATAAGCCGTCCTAGGGAGAGCCTTTAAGGCACCCTCAATAGTCTACAATCTCAACTCGCACAGGCGAAACCCTTGTAACCCATATTCTGGCTCTGCCGTATTACTGGATTGCAAGCAGGAGTAGGATCCGTCCAAAGCCGGCGGATTCGAACCTTGGTAAACTTGTGTGCTCACCATCCCAGAATACCATACGTCTCACACCCCTCTCTTCCGCACGCCTCGAGGACCCCCTCATGGCGTACTTGTCATCAATCCGACGATAATGTGGAAAGACTATGTCATCAATCATACGAGGAAATTTAGGAGATAAGCTTGAGTGCGCTCGACAGGAAAAGGAACATGACTTCAGAGAAGACAACACCAACTTGGAGCAGATATGTACTTGAGACAGATGCACTAAACATTTACACTACAGACATATTTATCAAGTTTCAGAAGCAACTAGCAGATAACACAGCTTTCGAAATAACAAGGGAAGAAACAACTGATAGAGGAATGAAATAAGAACTGACCAAAAGAAGTCATGTCACACATCCTGATTTCAACATAAATGTTTTTATAGTTGAAGTGGATAATGAGAATAAGATTTTCTCATGCAACTGCAAAAAAATGTCAAGGGATGGAATCTAGTGCTCTTACGTCCTTAGGGTTGTGGTACGTCTTGCTTTAGTACATAAGATGCCAGACAGTTTTGTGAACCCTAGATGGAAAAGATGCAACCCACATCAGCCATCCAACTATGTTTTTCATCTTCCTGATGGTAACAAGAGCAACGCAGCAGGTCCAATATGTTATGTGATTGAGTTGACTCGTTTTGCTAAGATCTGCTCAAAAGCATGCAGTACATACAAATCATACCGAGTTCTAGAGTGCATCGATGAAATTGAGAAGAAAGTGAATGCTTCAGTAGACCAGGATGAGCAAAGCAACCCAGAGGGCATGTCAGATGGCATCGATAACTTACATGAAACAATTCGTACTGTGTTGAGAGATCCCCCGATCATAAAAACAAAGGGTAGGAAAAAAGGACAGAGATTAAAACCAGGGTCAGAGAAGACGAAAAGAAAATGTGGTACGTGCGGAAAGAGAGGACACACAAAACCTAAATGTGAATTTTGGCTTAAGGAGAGAGATGTATATATATACACATGAATATATGTTCTTATATTTTACAAAGTATCGTACGTAGCGACAAAGTATATCTATGTAGTTTTTACTATTGCAGATTGAGGTTATTGAAGTATATATTAACTTTTGTTTGCAGGCTAGAGTGATCCAGAAGAAGCGCAAGATAAGATCAAAAACTACAACAGAGAAACGTCCAACTTCAAGCAGTGATTACGAGACGACTGATGCTACTGGTGTAAGTTTTCTTGTAAAAAATAGTAATATTCGATACATTAAGTTGAACTAATATTTTAACAAATAATCTTCAGGACGACCTGACACCACCCAAGAGAAGATTTTTTCAGAAAAATACAAGCCAGAAAACTAAATCAAAACGTGTACGCAGTTATGTTGACAACACTAGCAGATGAAGTAAGCTAATTTTACACAATGATACCTATTACAGCATATCTTGAACTTGATTGTAACCACGCAAGACTAACATTTTGTCTGCTTTTTCTAAAGAAAAATTTGACACCATAGAAAAGAAGAAGAGTATGGAAAGAGAAGGATCAACAAAGTCCATCAGCAACATCAAGTGAGAGCAACTCAACTGATTCAGATAGAGTAAGTATTATATGAAATTTATACTTGCTGATTTTGAAAATAGGAAATTATTGGACATGATATTTGTTAAGTCGTGAAAATAAAACGCTTGATACATGTGATGCAGATGATATCAAAACCACAAAAGCAGAGGAAAAGTTCATTTGGAACACCACGAAAGTCAAGAGAAGAAAGCAATTGTACATGAGGGATCGATGGACAAAAGTCTGACATCAGAAAAGAAAGATCTCATCCATATCCCACACGGAATGTTGTGAATATGTATGAAATGCTCAGATAAATGTTAACCTCAGTGGAAATGATGGAAATATTTCTCCAAGTTATGGTCATACAGAACGAAGCTACAGAACGGCAGAAGAAATGAATAATCCAAAGAGGAAGTGCAGTACAAAAATACAAATAAAAAAGAACAGGGACTACAAGGAGCAGTCCAGTGCATACATCCGTGTTAAGCCACGAAAGACCTCAAGCATCAGTTGAGAGGAATGTACATACAAGAAGCAGTCCTGTGAATTCAGTACAGTTCAATGTACATAAAAGGAATAGTACGAAAAGTCCGGTGATTAGAACCGTCAGAACAAGATGAAGATCTCGACAGTGATCGGTCCAGAAGCAATAATAAAAAGGAAGGCACAAGCAGTTTAAAAATCCTCAGAAAAGGACATGGCCGTCTACAATGGTATTTGACTGGACAAGTTCAAGAGGCAAGGCAAGTTTTAAATTTCATAATATTTAAAATATTACAATTAGGATTGCCCAAATAGTTTTCTCTATATACATGTTATAAAAAATGATTGCTAACAATGTTTCTTTGTTTTATGCAGGAGAAGCAGCAGGATCTGGTCATGATACAAATATTGTTTTGTAGCAGACAGACTCAGAATTAAAAATTCACTCATAATAAATGTAAGAAATTATAGAACAGATTATATATTCTTATCAACTTATCATAAAGTTATAGAGGAAAGTTTTTTGTATCATGGCATCACTTGTTATTTACTGGTATAAAAAGGATAAATTGATTACAACCATATATACCATTACACCGGTTTTGCAAATAAGATAAAAACATTAGGCACAATAGCCATGAAACTCTAGAACAATCTACTGTAGTTCTAAAGAATAGTTTTGTACTAGATATTCAATGGAACATTGCTTTAAAAAAAGAATTGCACTATATATATCATACAAACTTAACAACTAGAAATGTTTTATTTAACAAAAAAAGTAGAACATTTACATATTATTATTTTTATTTTGAAATAATTTACATATTATTCTTACAGACTATAAGATAGACCACTCGTACATCTATGCAATCATAATATAATAGATGAATCAGGGAATTAAAAAATAAAAAAGGAACTAGGGTAGTACATAACTAACATCACTGGCAGTACATGAACTGCATTAAAATACATCAGGATAAAACAAAATAAAGCAGTGCATAATCCTTTAGAGAAGCAGTGCTATGCTTCAAACAACAATGGGCCTGTGAATTGTATTAGTGGGACTTTCTTGTATGGAAGTAGCAGTTTTATGGTTGCGAACTCTTGAGGTATCGTATGGACAATTTCGTAGTGGGCCTTAATTTTTATAACTACTAGCATGATTTGCGCGATCGGTTGGTTATAAGGATATGAGGAGTCGTGGAAGCGGAGGGGGCAAGTTGAAACAAGATCGCAGCAGTTCATCATTAACACCGACGAAACTCAAAAAAACCAAGGTGCCTCTCGAGCGTTGAATTATTTATTCCTTTTCTATTCCATCCATACTTGTTCTTAATAGATTCATCATTGTTCTGTACAACGAGGAATCACAGATTCAAGGCGTGGTAACAGACATCTTCGTCCCAGACATGATAGACGACGGGCTTCAGACCACAGAGACTCATAGCATTACTATTCACGGAACGATGGTTCTTACTGTGGAGTACACCAACGAGGAATCAACGCTGAACAGAATCCTCTCCATGTACGAGGCTTGTCTTGAAGAGGTTTGTACCCATCCAACTTACCGTCTGATTCTATTAAAACGATTGTCATATGAATTATGCATGACTACAACACAAATGAATTCAAGGTAGATTGATTCGTATAAAATAGTTTACCATATTAATTTGAACTAGTTTTTCCTAACAAGTCCTTTTCACTAGTTTAGATACGAATCAAACATCAACCCATACATATTTTATCAGAATCCCTTGATTTTCCAACGGTAGAAACAAATATATTATGTATCATATGAATCTCTACACGATTAGAGTGGATATAGGAAATGCATTCCTACATTATCAATACTCCTAAGTCTTTCATGTCATAAGAATCAATAATACAAGTTCTAAACTGTATCCTTCTAGTGTTCATTTCACCAGACTCTGGTACTAATAATCACATTTCATTTGACACTAGGATAAGAGCAGGTACGTTGGACTAGACATTGAATATACTACTCAAGGAAGTGAAAAAACCATTGTCGTCATACAACTCACCGCGAGAGAGCACGTCCTAGTTTATCATTACGCTAGGGCCACGAAAAAAGCTAGGGACTCCATGATTTTTTCAAAGAAAAACAGATCACCTTCATTAGCGTCGACAAGAGGATTGATTCAAAGATGTTGATGAATGAAAAGTTTTTCATCCCTGAAGAGTACCATGTAGACATACACGGAATATTCAATACATTCCAAGGTGACAATTACAGGTATTGCATGGCTAGTATTGCAGCAGTAATTGATTCATCATACAGTGAGATGAAGGTAGCAACAAGTGACTTAGAAATGCATAACAAATGGGAGTGGAAGCCAATGCCAATGGAGAATCTGCATTACTCAGCAAAAGATGGGTATGTAACATACGAGTTGTACAAGAGAATAACATTCAGCAGCTACTGCCTCAGTTTAGGAAGACAAATTCTCAATGATAGGCTGTGCACCGGGTGTAAAGGAGGTAAAGGATATAAATCATACAAACGTTTTTTGGAGGCAGGTCCATCAGCTGATAACAATAATAAGTGGGACGAAGAATACACGATGTGTCTGGCAACAGATATCGACAGGTGGATGAAGAACGATGAATGGTGGACGAAGAGAGACGACGAGGAAGAAGACTGAATTTAGCTAAAGACTATGATTATATGAGTACGGTCTGCTAGCAATGTTTTAATTCAGTTCGTTAATTCAGTTACACAAAAGTGGTTATGATCTAGTATATTATATTAGGAGTACAATGTAATTAATGTGTGTGTGTATAAATTAAACTAGTTTTTATTATTATTCTGTAATGTTTGTAATTACAGCATATGAATGTATACTTGTATTTCATATGTACATTCCTAATTTAGTCTAGAAGGCGGGCAAGTTAATTGCAAATAAATAAGCAAAATCCCATTAACAAGTTAAAATTTCCTAAAAAATTAATTGAACATTCGACAATTAAACAAATTCGGATGCATCCAGTTGAATATTCACAGCACATCAAACAAAATCAATAGTAATAACAAAATGCATTAACACATAACAAGCAGTTCAAAACATACATCAAGCGGTTCATAACAACAAGCGGTTCAACACAACTTACATCTGCATTAATAAATAATCAGAAGGAACTCAGTCATCATATAAGATGATGTCAATGACAAACATTATCTCAATGTTTCGGTTTGAAGTGGTCCTGCCAGTGACGAGAATTGCTTGCCCAACTTCAAGACATTCATGATGACATTCAACAAAGGTCTTCCACTCAGGGGTGCTGAAGATAATTCGACCATCACTCCCTGTCTTGTACGAAATGAAGCTCACGGCACCATTTGCACCAAGCCGTACTCTAGCCACGCCTTCTTCGGCAATTTCAAGAGAAAAAACAATTCTCGAAGGTAGTTTCTAATTAAGTTGCAGAAGTTAGAAATCTAATAACTAACAAGTAATAAAAAAAAGAAAGTAGAAAAATAATGATAACTAATAATATACCATATCATGACGGCGAACATGCGTCCTGGTCAAGCGAGTAACAAGTGCTAGGCTAACGTACAATTCTTTTGAAGGAATGATGTGGAGAAGATAACACTTTTCACTCCTGGTAAGCTTGCATCTCTGAGCAACAATTGTATTATCCAATGGTCCTTCTTGCTCCTCATCCTCCCGATCCTCCTCATCAGACTCACCCTCTTCGCCCTCATCCTCGTCATCAGACTCGTCATCCTCGGTCTCATCATCCTCGTCCTCATCCCCCTCATCGTTCATATGCATAACAATGATACTTGGACAAGGAGCTCCCATTGAAAATACCAGATACATAGCAGAGTCGATTTGGTTTTCAGCAATAAACCTTCTCCATGAAGAACCTGCAAGGCGAGTCAATGCTCGCTCTTTGCGCACGTCCACAACATAAATTCGCCCAAGAGCTTGAAACTCAATGCTTTGTCCTGTTATTCTATTGAATTCTCTCCTTATATTGTATGGGATAGTCTAAATTGAATAAAATAATTAAATAAATGACAATTGTATGGAAAGAAAATTCAATCAATGTAAAAATCAAGAATTAGATGCATACCAATGAACGCTCAAATCGACCATGTACAAGACGGACAAGGAATGGAGAGGCTGTTTTTGTTTCATCACTACAGTCTGTGAAACAAACGTGACATAGTGCCATGTCCTAAAAAATTAAAATCACTCGTTAATTTATGATAAAGCTAGCTAAGATAAAAAAAGGGCATCATATTTGGAATGAATATAAAGTAATTTTAGGGACGGAGTAAGTGAGCCAAGTAGGAAGCACAAATAAATATTTTTTTCATATACCAGAAGGCTAAATCATACCACCCCAACCCTTCATTTCATAATCATATTGTAACTAATCAATAGAAAAATGAAAATACAAAAGCATAATCAACCTAAAAGTGTATCCTCATTGCATCATCACATTGAATGCTAACTAAAAAACTTAATATCTCCATATATATACAAACTGAACAAAAACTTAATATCTAAAACGCTGTTGAAATTTTTTTATCTGTACAATTTATAATATGAATCGAACAAAAATATGAATACAGCTTATCTAGAACTATGGTTCGAAACAAACAAGACTAAGATGTGCAAGATTTATAGGATAAAAACGAGGGAATAAGTTGAGCATACCTTGAGAGGGAGATTGGGGAGCTAAACAACGGCGAAATCCTACAGATCCGATGGTTTTTAGGGGAGCAATTGAGAGGGAGGGGAGATGGGAATAGGAGGCGATCTCTCTGTGTTAGTCCTGGCGGCTGGGGACGAATAGGTCGGGATGGGAAGGGCAACCACGCGCCTGATGCTACATTTATAAGTGTATGTCCTTTATATTAGGCGATACACTTCCAAACCACGTTGTATTGCACAGCTCCCTCGGCAGTACAATCTAAACTATACGGACAGTACTGTGTATGCAGTGGATACATTTTGCATATGCCCATTTGCATCGAAATCTGATTACACACCACAGTGAATGCACTGCCGTTGGACGTTATCTTACGTCGTCCACACATCACTATATCAAAGACTTAAAGAGCAGTGCACAAGATTTCCACAGGCAGTGCATATGCGGCTGCATGGCAGGTTCAGTGCATTCCAGCATAAGGATGCAGTGCATACGCTCTGCACAACCATACGTTCATCGCGGGTGGAGAACACATCACGATAGACCGCGTGCAAAGGCAACCATAACTTATCAGGACAGCACACGACATGCAGTCAACACAGGCAGTGCATATAGATGTCAATAGCAGTGCCTTCCTAGATAGCAAAGAGACGCAGTGTATCTTGGTGTGCATGGTAGCTGTAGTCCATTCCACGGTCAGTGCACTGCCTGCGCACGCGTTAAAAACGGTCGGTCAGCGTTATTAAAGTTAGCGCAGCCCCCAAGCGGCGAGGCATTATGGATTTGGTATGAGCTATATAAGCGTGCAATTATTTGTAGCACACGACATGCAGTCCACATAAGAAGTACATATACCGCACAACACTATATTGTAGAACATGACATGCACTCCACAGGGGCAGTGCATATTGTAAGAAAGGGCGGTTCACTCCTGCCTACGGATGCAGTGCACAAGATTTCCACAGGCAGTGCATATGCGGCTGCATGGCAGGTTCACTGCATTCCAGTATAAGGATGCAGTGCATACGCTCTGCACAACCATACGTTCATCGCGGGTGGAGAACACACTACACAGACCGCATAGGCAGTGCAATCATAACTTATCAGGGCAGCACATGACATGCAGTCAACACAGACAGTGCATATAGATGTCAATAACAATGCCTTCCTGGATAGCAAAGAGACGTAGTGTATCTTGGTGTGCATGGTAGGTGTAGTCCATTCCACGGTCACTGCGCTGCCTTCGCACGCGTTAAAAACGGTCGGTCAGCGTTATTAAAGTTAGCACAGCCCCCAAGCGGCGAGGCATTATGGATTTGGTGTGAGCTGTATAAGCGTGCAATTCTTTGTAGCACACGACATGCAGTCCATATAGGCAGTGCATATACCGCACAACACTATATTGTAGAACACGACATGCACTCCACAGGGGCAGTGCATATTGTAAGAAAGGGTGGTTCACTTCTTCCTACGGATGCAGTGCACAAGATTTCCACAGGCAGTGCATATGCGGCTGCATGGCAGGTTCAGTGCATTCCAGCATAAGGATGTAGTGCATACGCTCTGCACAACCATATGTTCATCGCGGGTGGAGAACACACTACACAGACCGCACAGGCAGTGCAACCACAACTTATCAGGGCAGCACAACATGCAGTCAACACAGGCAGTGCATATAGATGTCAATAACAGTGCCTTCCTGGATAGCAAAGAGACGCGGTGTATCTTGGTGTGCATGGTAGGTGTAGTCCATTCCACGGTCACTGCACTGCCTACGCACGCGTTAAAAATGGTCGGTCAGCGTTACTAAAGATAGCGCAACACTCAAGCGGTGAGGCATTATTGATTTGGTGTGAGCTGTACTCCTCTCAGGCTTATAAATAGTGCCGGCACCTCTTCACACTTCTAAACAGCATCAGTACCAGGGATAACTATTCGATCTCACATACCTACCACCAGCTTCATAATGCCTCGCCGCCTACCCACCTGTTGGGCCAAGTTCCATCCGGGTGCTCGCATACCACTTCCAACGCCGCCTAGCTCCAACGACGAAGAAGAGAAAGAGGAGGTCTCGTTGCAGGAGTCGGTCACGGCTCAAGGTGTGGTAGCCGCTAGGGAGGAGCGAAGCTACAAGAACCTACATGAATACGCCTCTTCCTCCGTAGATAGCAACCAATCCTACGACCTGATGCTGCGGCCAACCTCAACAAAATTCAACTCGTTCGGTAAGGAGAAGAAGAGGCGGGAGGATGCAAGGAACCGCGAGAAACAGACCACGTTCCTCGATTCCGTGAAGAGCGAGAGTATCTCTGCTCCAGCGGCACTGGAGAAGGAGAAGGAGGAGGTCGACTCATTCGAAAGGCAAAAAAAGAGGAGGGAGGATGCCTGGAACCACGAGAGGGTCGCTGCCTATTTGGCGCATAGGGCCGCCGTTCATGAGGCCAACGGCATAGCAGTTCTGGAGATGACCAATCAGTTTCGACAGGCAGCGGAGGCGAGGAGGAACCAACACGCGGCAGCGGCTGTAGCTCCAGTGGTGGCGGCGAACGACGATGAGGTAGGTCTGTCATACGTCATCCACATATACAACAATGAAGACGATTAGGGGATCTAGCTTTATATTAGGTATTTCTTTATATATCCATAAATGTCATTCAAATCTTGTAAAATATCTCCTGATTTGGATGCACTATTAATTTATCTGAATTTCGAAAATGCCATCGAGTCAGCAGTAACCACGGAAGAAATCCGGTGCACGGTCATCATACCGGGCAGTGCATGACCTTCATTAATATGCATCCAAATCTTACAAACCAAGGCAGTGCATAGCAGGTTTGAAATGCAGTAGTTAAGAGGTAGTGCTCCTTTTCATGGGCTGCCTGCTTTAAAATTGCCATCTCCTCATCAATACTGTATGGAAGCAGCAAAGAAGTCTTTGCGCTGTTTGTCTGACGCTGGGGCTCTTTTAGTTAAAAGTCCATCGACTGACAAACTGTCGGATCCTTAAGTTTGTTACCAAATCAAATAGTCATGTGCATAACAAGCGTGTGTTTAAGAAGCTGTGGCATCCCGCTCAAATCACTACTAGAAAATTGCTGTGTTTTTGTGCATTGCATCATCATGACCGCATGCTCATGTCATCATGCCACATTGCATTTGAGCATCGTCATCATCATGCATGGTTTGTTTAAAAACTATTTTCGAAACGCCTAGTTTTGTCTTCTAAATATTCCCATCTTTATTTCAAATTAAAACCCGGCCTCTTCCGGATATTTTGTTTTGTCTACAATTTTTTTACAAGAGTCTATTCAGACAAAATAAAAATATTTAAAGCTGTTTTTTTAGGGGGAGGCAGCCGGCCGGGCCAAAAGGCCCAGCTAGCCAGCCTACTACCCCATATACCCAAAGCTACCACCTAACCCTAATCCCTCACTAGCTCCCTCCTACCCGCCACACACAGCCGCCACCCCTAGACACGCACACACAACGCACGCGCCCAACCCACCCAGTTCACCACCTACCGCCACCTGCGCCTTCCGCCTCCACCTGCCCGCTCACGGGCCCACCACATCGCCACACCCTGCCCGACCACTTTCCCCTGGAACCGATCCCCAGGCCCCGTGCCACCTATCCCCACCACCTGGCCAACCAACCTCCCCCTGGCCCCACCGCGTGCGACCCGGCCCGCATCGCCCCTACCCCTCCTTGTTTCTCCTCGCTCTCCCCAACACGATCCCTCCTGTGCTCGGCTGCCGCTGAAGGCCCTGTCTGCCGCTCAGATCGCTGCGATGCCGCCAAGGTTCGCTCCCTCAGCATTCCCTCGTCGGTACCCCGTCGCGCCGCCATGGCTTCCTCGACCTCACCCCGCGTGCTCCTCGCCGTCCTTCATCTCGAGCATGGTTGCATCGACCCTGTCCGCCGGCTTCCCGAGCCGCGGCTGCCGGCCTCACCCTCGTCACGGCCCTTCAGATCGGCTGCGCATCCGCCGCCTCTAAGGTCGCCGCCGCGTCCTCCATTCTCTGCGCCGCGGCCTCCGTCCCCGTCGTCCCTGATGCGGCACCACCGCTAGGGCCGTCCCTCTCCAAGCTCCGCCCCGCAGGCTGCCAACCGCCACCGCCGTCTTCGACCCTGGGCCCGCACCCCTATCGTGTCGTCTCCCCAGCACGTGTCGCCTCTACTCGCCTGTCCCGCGTCTCCAAGGCCGTCCTCGACCTCCTACAGCGCCGGCCGCGCCCCTCTGAGCCCGTCGCGGACGTCGCCACCTTGCGATGGCCGCGACCGCACGCTCGGCGCTGCCCTAGAGTTCCTTGTCTACCTGATTAAATGCGTAGGCAGAGTATCCTCTGACGCATCTCCGCTCACATGGGTATCTATAGGTCCAAGTCCACTTGCACGTATCTGTTTGATGATGTATTCCTTGCTCCTGCCTTTGGTCCTCTTCAGTCCTAGTGATGTTGCGATATGCGGTGAAGTGGTGGTGGATGGAGTAGTCTGGTGCCATCGAAGGACATTGTCCAGAAACGTGTATATGACCAGGTGTTCGCTGCCATCCAGGTCCCGTCAACAAGACCTCCTTCACCCACAAGAAGATCTTCTTGGAACCCGAAGGAGATGCTACACAAGTCCTCCTTCCTGGATCCGATGGTCGAGCCCTCGATGCCTCGTTCTCGAACCCCGAAGACCGAACCCTAGGCACGTCAAGGTCTCCTTCTCGGACCCGAAGCCCTGCTCCCGGAGTCCGAAGACCGGTCCCCGTCGACCCCGATACCCTGGATCCGAACGTCAATGTGTGATCCCGAACCGATATCCCTATTTTATAAATGCTATATATACTTGTTGCATATAAATTGTCATAATTGCATACATGTTTGGTGGTTTGGGGGTACTTGGTCGACTCACTTAAATAATTAAATATGGAGTGTTTATGCGGATACATTTGTCTTATTCCGGACTCCATTTAAATTTGTGTAGCGAACCGATACCATATTTTGTCTTGCTAAGACAACATTTAAATTTGCGGGGTATCTAAATAACATGAACCTATTGATTAATTGTCGGGACCCTGGTTCCGCTTAATATTGCCTAGTTGCATCGCATCTTTGCCATGTCATGCATCATACACGCATCATGCCTGTTCTTTTGCCATAGTATTAAATAGTGCATTCGGTGTTTCTTTTACTGCTTTGGTTCTTCGCGGATTAGGCCGTTGAGTTGATGCGAGTATCGGCAAGTTCTTCGGAAAATGTATCTTCGACAGTGTTTTCCTAGGCGAGCAGTCTCCCCCTTTCTATCTATTTTGCATTTATAGTCTTTATTTCCTCCTGTTGATCTATTGCTATCCATGTCGTGATGCTTTAGTGTTCCATACCAGATATATCCCGTGCAGCCTCTATATTGCCTTGGACACCTCATATTACATGTTGTTTGGTAGATATCTGGCCTTGCGAGTCGTAGTTGCTTGCTCAGGTGCGATCTCGTGTTGTCGAGTACCACACTTGTTGGAATGCTGGATGATGTTTGTGGTGGAGTTGATCATGTCTTTAATTACAACTATTAAATTGTTGTGATAGCTAATGAAAGAGGCACCGGTGGGCAATATATACTATTTGGTTTTTCATGTCCACTTGTGTCCCGTAGGCCCCAAGTACTTGATACCTGTTCCTTGACTATCACACTATCCGCATATGGGACCATGAATCCCCTTAGCCAGAGCTTGATTCATTTCTTTTTTCTTGGGGCCACAAACTAGTTTGGGGTTTTATTACTATCTTGTACTTATGCCATGCTTTACCGCTTTATTTACGATTGTGCGTGGAGCACCTGTACTGTTTTGGATCATGACACGTTTTCGCTGTATCGACAAGACCAGTCACACTTTCGGGTTCCCAGTCATTTACCGCCGTCCACACAAACCCTGGGTCCGTCTCGGAGCCGGCCAACTTCGTCGCGGGTAGCTTAGTGGGGTGGCCCCCTGAAATATTTTATGAATCCTATGATTTCTTTGTCGTGAAAGCCTCGTTGGGTTTTGAGTTGGTTTTTCCGAGGTTGATCGTGTGTGTGTTGCTATTTGTGCACCCCTGCAGGGTAAATCTTTCTGAAAGCCGTGTCCGTGATTATGGACGACTTGGAGCACAGTATCTCGATCATAGACAAGCATAACTAAAGTAGTGTTACAAATTTGACTTAATATGTGACTAGTAATCAGCTTCACTACAATGGAATGGATAATAAAAATGCCAACAACTGGTGGATCTGTGGTGATCTGTGTCATACTATACCTGCCTAGTAAGTATTGCAACTCCAATGGAGTGTGATAAAAGTGCCAACAACTGCTGGGTTTTGGGATTCCTTAGGACAATTATATCTGACTAGTAAATATTCCAACTACCACGGAATGATTAATTAAAACTGCCCACTACTTATGCTTCAGGATGACTCATGCTATCTATATCTGATTAGTAAGTGCTGCAACTATAACAGAATGAGTAAAATTGCCAACAGTGTGAGTTCCTTGGTCCAACTTCCTCATTTGGTCTCGAGGGGGAAATACCAGGATGGGTATGTTTGGTGTTAGTATCAGGTTGGAACCGAATAGGTCTTTCTTATCTCTCTCTAATAGCCGACAATTAATCGAGTCTCTATAGGTTGTTTAGTGCATCTTTGCCACGCTTAGTCCACCATACCTATGTAGGCGAGAGTCAATTCTAGCCTCATGCATGTCGACCTCGATCGATGCTCCTCTTTTTCCCTTTGCCCTTTGTCGGCATCCCTTTTGCTTAGCAGGTTTGAGATCGACGTTGTTAGCAGGGTTACCCTTCCGGCTTGGTCTGGGCAGGGTTATGAACGCCATTGGTTATTCTTCAGGGCTCTTAGCCCAATTTGCATCTTGTCCGTACTCGGACGCTGTATCGTTTTCAAGGTGATTTGGATCTTCGTATTTGTATATCTTTATGCTTGACTCGCTGAGTCGCTGTTGTATATATATCTGTTCTGTGGGTCCCATCGAGGACTGTTGTGTAATGGTATTACTTCGTTTTCCACCCGCACGAAAGTGCCTGGTGGGCATCCTTGAATTGTTTCTATGTGGGTTTGGCGGGAAGGGCTAAAACTTGCATAGGGCCGATTCGAGGGTGTTACTGAAGCAGAGCTATGGTTACGTACTTTTAAGGTCTAAAATGTAGTGTTTTTAATTAGGTTTTTGTATTTTTATGTAATATGAGGCAGTGTATAATACTTTACAAAAGCAGTGCTATGCTGCAACTAACGATGGGCCTGTGAACTATATTAGTGGGCCTTTAATGTATATAAGGAATAGTTACATGGTTGCGAAGTTTTGAGGTCTTGTATGGACAATTTCGTAGTGGGCCTTTTTTTATAAATACTAGCACGATTTGCACGATCGGTTAGTTAAAAGGATACGAGGAGTCGTGGAAGCGGTAAAGGCGTAAGTTGCAACAACGGCGCACTAGTTCATCATTTGCAAGGACGAAACTCAGAAGAACAAGGTGTCTATCTAGCGCATAATTATATATTATTTTGTAGTCCATCGCATACTTGTTCTTATTAGATCCATCCTTGTTTACTACTGCAGAAATAAACAGATTCAAGCCGTGGTACCAGACGTCTTCCTCCCATGGACGACGGGCTTCAGACAACGGAGATTCATCACATTCCTGCTCATAGAACGACGGTTCTTACTGTGGTGTACACCAACAAGGAATCCACAGTCGACAAAATACTCGCAATGCACGAAGATTAGCTTGACGAGGTTAGTACTGATCCAATTATGCAGAAAATTTGCAGTACCTTTTCCTAACCATTACTTTGAACCAGTTTTCATTCGAATCAAACATTAAACCCATACATCCTTTTTCAGAATCCATTGTTTTTTCCTATGATCAAGCAAACTATTCGTAATACAAATTAATGTAACCCCATACATACGTTTTTTCCTGTTTGGCACATGCTGTTTTTCTCAGTATTCGGAAGATAACGTAGTATCTAAAAATATTGTAGTTTTCAATAGTTTGGGAGTTTGGCCATAGTAAAACACAAAAGTTTCAAAACAGTGGTATTGCAAAAACTGAGTTTTTTTGCATGTTTCAAGAAATAGGTCTAGACCTATTTTTTTACAAATACTATGGTTTTGTGCAAACTGTAGTATTGATTGCCCGGCGTTGATATACTATGGTTTTAGAATATTTTCGTTTGACAAAAGCCAAGAAGCCAAACGGAGCCTTAGAGTGGGCATGGAAAATGCGATCCTACATTTTCCCCTACTCCTATTCTTCACGCCGTAAGAATCAAACATGTTTCACTAGATTCTGCTACTTACTAAATGATCAAATTTTACATGACAGGACGACAACAGCAGGTACATAGGACTCGACCTCGAATACACACCTAGAGGCAAACAACAAACCATCGCTGTAGTACAACTCGCCATGAGGGAGCACGTCCTAGTGTATCATTACGCCAGGAGCACTAAGGAATGCCAGGGGCTACGGGATTTTCTAAAAAAAACAGATCACGTTCGTTAGTGTGGACAAGAGGACAGACATAAAGATGATGCAGAAAGAGAAATTTGATATCCCTGACGAGTACCACGTTGACATACATGATATATTCAAGTTAGTGCCACGAGATAATCACAGGGATGGCATGTCCAATCTTGCAGCAACACTCATTGATAGGTCATACATTCAGATGAAGATACTAGCCCCTAACTCAAACATGCATGACATATGGGAGTGGAAGCCAATACCGCTAGAGAATCTGCGTTACTCAGCAATAGATGGATATGTCACATACGAGTTGTACAAGAGGATAGCATTCATTAGGAATGTCCTCGGTTTAGATAAACCAATCTTGGATGACAAGCTCTGCATCATATGTCATGGAGGTTATAAACCGTACAAACGACATAAACAAGCAGGTCAATCAGAGGATACCAAGAAGATATGGCAGAAGGAGCAATACGGCATCCGTTCAGAAGAAGATGTCGACAGATCAGAGAAGCAAGATATAAAATGTGGATTTGATTTAGCATTTGATATTTTCCGAACAATGTCATTTTAAAAAGCTTGAAACCCTGCTTAGTGTGTGTAATACTTTGAACAATGTGTAATTATATATAGTTTGTGCATTCTGAATGTTTTATTCCAGTAAAACAAATCATATATCCATTTTAAATACAATATTCTAGTTTGTGTAGGATTATGATGGTTATTCTCATCATTTAACTGTATAGAGTACAAAAATAAATAAAGATGCAAATACAAGTAAAAATGCAGTGCACACATGAACACTCAATGGCAGTGCATATTTACTAGTTAAGGTAGATCATTCAGTATGACTCCATGCATAAAAACTCAGAAACCGGAAAACATAGAGGACAAAAACAAATAAATATTCAGGCAGCTCATAAACCGTATGATCAGCAGTGCATAACTGCGCATAAGTTAGGCAGTGCATCCTTTAAAACCTAGGCAGTGCAAATGGCAGAACTTGTGCAGTACATCAAAATCTGGGAATTCGAAAGCCGAAAACATAGTAAAAAAAATAACTTATCAGGGCAGTACATAAACTGTATGACTGGCAGTGCAAAACGTATCTAAACACACATTCTGACCTTACCGGCTATGGCAGTGCTTATTCCAACCTAGAAGCAGTTAACACAAAACTGCGCATAAATTAGGCAGTGCACCTTTAAAACCTAGGCAGTGCAAATGGCAGAGCTTGTGCAGTGCATCAAAACCTGAGAACTCGAAAGCCGAAAACACGGTGAAAAAAAAATTAGGGCAGTACATAAACTGTATGACCGACAGTGCAAAACTTATCTAAACACACTTTTGACATTACCGGCTATGGCAGTGCTTGCGCCAACCTAGGAGCAGTTAACACAAAACTGCGCATAAATTAGGCAGTGCACCCTTTAAAACCTAGGCAGTGCAAAGGGCAGAACTAAAGTAAATAGGACTTAAGTAGTGCACCCGTACAACTTAGGCAGTGCACCCGACCAAGAGAATACAATGTCACTCCCCCAACACTAAAGTAAATAGGACTTACATCAAATACAAACTGTGTGCAAGCAAAGAGAAGTAAACATATATTGGTCAATAAGAAAGCAGTGCATGAATTACAACTTAGGCAGTACACTCCGTACAACTTAGATACAGCTGGTGCAGTGCATCAATGAAATCTAATAAGGCAGTTAGTCAAATAAAATTATGGCAGATCACTCACGATCACCCGAGGCATCAAAATTAATCAGACACAAGGCAGTTCATTGCTTCTAAACAAGGCAGAGCAACCAAAACTACCAGCCCATACACGATTTTATGTTCCCTCTAGTATCCAACCCACAGAAAGGTAGTCCGAAGAAACAAAACCCGCGGAAAACAGACTCATTCTGCTACCTTCGTCGCCGTCGACCACGAGCAAACCGTCAAACACCGGCAACCGTGAAAACAACCACCTTCCCACACCTCCAACACCAACAGCACACACCGCGCTCCGCCAATAGCAACCACCCCAGATCACCCCGCCCCCGCCGACCCACCCCAACGGAATCTAGTCCAACCCTTCAAATCCAACCCACCACCACCCGCACCAAACAATCCTCCGACGGTAGCAAGTTCGTCCTCAGCAACCTGCACCGATTTGGAATAGAACTCCCCGGCGATCTCGATAGAGAGGATACATTCACAAAAAAGGTAAACGGCAGAAGGCGAGACCGCAGCGGAAGGCCCCTGCTTCCTCTTATTCAAGAAACAAGTAAGCGTAAGAACCTACAACAAGAGGTACGCCTAATTCATATCAATCAAAATCATATAATTCCTGTTTAACACTAGATTCTTCACAAATCTATAACAGAAAGTAAAATTTATAGTACATACTATCTAACTCCACTTTTAATTCATTCATTTCAGTTCCTTATCGCCATACAAAGCATATGTGACTAACAGTTTAGAGACTACATATGTACAGTTGTTTTTCGTAAGTAATTATTGAGAAAAATAGAGAAATAGAATTCGTATATAGAAATCATAGACAAATATATTAAAACTTCGAATCAGTGAAAATAATTACGAAGGATTAGAAGATTGCATAAAGAATTATTAATTTTCTGCCACACTTATTAAGAATTGTCTTATGCTAAAAATATTATTTAATTATTAGGTGAAATGGAGGACAACAGAAGTCCTAGTCCTAGGAAGGTATAGAGCAATACACAACATACCCTGTAGTCATCACTAACATAAATATAGAAATAGCATTTATTTAATACAATTTCTTTGCAAACCATACCTGATAATACGGATGCTGACAAAAAAAGTCATTGCGGACCCAAGGTAATGCTGTAAAACAAAGTAAAAGTACATATAATTTGTGTTTCTTCTTCATGTAGTAAGGAAAAATATTGCCCCAAAACAGATAACCAGGACAACAGTCAGGTCCACACCAGTGTAGCATCCCAATTGTCTAACGATTGCAATGTTACTAGCCTAGTCTACATAAATGCTACTTCCTATATATAATTGTTGCATCATAATTATATCATGCTCATGTCATCATGCCATCTTGCATTTGAGCATCATATAAAACCCTCTTTCTTTGGTTCTTCTCTCATATGCATTATTAATTGTATTTGCCTCTTGATATTGTATTTGGTTATTGATATATTGTTTAATGCCCAAGTTGAGTTGGGGGCATATCTTTTATTCCACTCCACCACCTTTCTTTGTCACCACCTTATAATTCCACCACCCTAATTACCCATGAGCTTGTATTTATTTTTCTTTGATTTTATTCTAGCTCATGTGGGTGGGGTGGATCTAATTCTATAAATTCTTTTGCTTGGCTTTTATTCCACTTCTTGGGAATGCATAAGAATAATGCCATATCATCATTATTGTTTTCACAAGGATAATACATGGCATTTATTATTTTGCATGGGCCATGCAAGAGTACCACCTCCTTTAGCCATTTGCTTTTCTCTTGGTTTAAGTGGGTTTTTCTCTTTATTGGGATCATCTCCATCCCTCACCACCATATCTCTCTACCCCTCCTTCATGCTTGATCTTGTTTGGTTCATGTTAAAAATCCTACACCCATCGCCCCATCCATGCAAGCCATGTGTGGGCATATTCAACCCTTATCTCTAAAAACCCTAAACCATATCCCTACCCCTCTCTCCTCACACTTGTCACCTCATGCTTTGGTCATGATTAAAACCCTAACTACCATACCACACCCTCTCTAATCCCCCCTCTCTAAACCACACCCCCACCCTAACCACTCCATGCCGAGGCACCACCCAGCCTTAGGCTACCCTCTCTAGCCTAACCCCAAACTCTTTACGCAAACCCTAAGCCCCATCGGCCTCCCCCTTGCTTAGCCAAAAAGGTGGCCACCACCACCCCCATGTGCTCCTCTCTCCTTCTTCTACCCCACACCTCGTCTTACCTCACCCAGACCCTCATCCAGGAGGCGCCAGGTTCCCCTCTCCCTCCCTTCTTCCTCCTCTCCCTACCACCTCCCTAAGCCATGGCCATCATGCAATCCCCAAACCCTAGCTCGGCCTCCCCTCTGTGCCAGCTCGAGCTAGTGGCCGCCGCGCCGTTGCAAGGCGCCAGGGGCTCCCTGGGCTACCTCTTCGTCGGCCTAGACCAGGGCGACGCTAGGAGTCGCCGGAGTGGACGCGTCACCGCCGTTGTCGCCATGGACGCTGCTCGGTACATCGTCACCCGTCGCCGTTCTCCTTCCACTCCGCCACCAGAAATGCTCCCCCGAGCCACGGTGAGTCCCGCTGCGCCCCTCTGCCTGTAGATCCCTCTCTGGGGCCTCAGACGTCATGGCTGGCCGCTGGGCCACAGGCTGCCGCCAGCCAAGACGACCAGCAGCAGCCGCTTCTACCCCCTCTGTTTCTCGCCATGCCCCTCGCGTTGTAGTCCTCCTCCGGTGATGCCGCCTGAACGGAAGTCGTAGGCCGTAGACCCCTCTTCGCTTTTCCTTTTTATGGCACGGCTAAATGCACTGCCGTTTAGTCGCTATCGCCGCCGCAAAACCGCCCGAGCTCGCCGT
The DNA here is from genome assembly GCA_023614405.1 of Avena insularis. NCBI lineage: Eukaryota > Viridiplantae > Streptophyta > Magnoliopsida > Poales > Poaceae > Avena > Avena insularis. Next base: position 125,175,572 of record CM042686.1, read on the forward strand.
TCTCTGTTGAGGACGTGCGACTCGTCAGACCAGCTGCCGTCGTTTTGCAGAAAAGCGCAGGAAGTTTTTCCCACCTCAACTCGCGGTCCCAAGTGGCCCACATGTCAGCCCCTGTGTCGTTTTATGAAAAAGGACCCCTGCTTCCGTTGTTTCGTGTCCGCACTCCCTCGGATCTGCCGCGTGGCACGCCTTGGCCGGGCGCGCTGCTGCAGGGTCCGCGTGTACGTCGGCCCCGCTTGTCACTCACTGTGGCTGGGGACGCGCCCGGTAAGAAAAGCCAAGCCAGATCCCGCGGGTCGACCGCTGACTCAGCTTTGCGGTCCCACCCGTCGACGCCTCGGGATAACCCCCTCCGTGTGTAAAAAGTTTTGCGTTTATCTGTTTTAATTAAACCTTTTTCAGAAAGTGATTTAAATTCAATTCAAATCAGTTTTTCATATCTTTTAAAATATAATTCCAAATTCAACATATGATATATGTTTTTGAATCAGAAAAATGTGAGGAATTCAAATATGCTATTCAAAACAATGTTTGAGCACTTTAAAATTTCGAGATGATTAAAATTACAATAAAATGCCCTTTTTCTTAATTAATTAATAACTTTGGTTTTATAACTCCAAATTTGACAAATAATATGTCTAAATCGATCAGCGCGACGAGCCCGTTCTATCTATGCATTCCATGTTCTGAATTGCAGCATGCATCGTATAAATATAAAGTATACAGCAACTTATTTGAGGATAAAAGGTGACTAAAACTCCATAAAATGCTTTATTCTTGTATTCCACACCTCACCCATGCCATGCTACATTATTGCCATGCAAATTGTGCATCATTCATCATGGCATGATTGTTTCCTTGTCGCATTTTAATTCATATGCTTGTGCACTCTATTTATGTTGGCCCTTGTTTGTTTGGTTCTTCTTCGAATAGACGCTGAGCAGGGGATATATCAAGAAACCCAGGAGCACTACCCAAATCCGTCCCTCGCTTCAACCGAGCTGCCAGGCAAGCACTACCACATGCTTGCATACATATAGTACCTATTGCCTCTCTCTTATTCTTGCATCATTGAGTCGCGATTGCATTAAATTGAATCCCAAGTACTGCATAGCCTTTACTTTTAAACCCCACCGAAGCTTGTTCCTCCATCCCATGAGCCATTACTATAGGAGTTGTTTGAGCCATGCGGGTCGAGAACAAAGACGTGTAGGGTATGTGAGTGTCTGATGGATAACGAGGTACCTAAACAACTTAACCTGAGTAGTAATGGGATAACTAATGAAAGTGGCACCGGTGAGCAATATCTGCTATTTGGTTCTTCATGCTCACTTGTGTCCCGTAGGACCCCGAGTACTCGATTCCTGTTCCTTGACTATTCGCACTATCCAGATCCGGGAGGCCTTATGGACCCCCTTAGCGAGAGCTTGATTCATTCTTATTTCTTGTGGCCACAAAGTAGTTTGGGGCTTTATTACTATCCTATACTTATGCCATGCCTTACTGCTTTATTTAAGATTGTGCGTGGAGCACCTGTACTGTTTAGGACCGTGACACTTTTACTGTCGACAAGCCCACCACATTTTCGGGTTCCTAGTCGCATCGCCATCCACACAAACCACGGGTCCATTCCGAGCCGCCAACTTCGTTGCGGGTAGCTTAGTGGGGTGGCCCCCTGAAACATTTCTGAATCCTGTGATCGCTTTGTCGTGAATGCCTCGTTGGGTTTTGATTTGGTTTTTCTGAGGTTGATCGAGTGTGTGTTGCTATTTGTGCACCCTGCCAACGGATGGGGGTTGTTCGTCCGGTTCCTCGTTGGTAAGCGAGGAGGAGGATGGATCTGTTAATATTACTGTTATAACTGTTGTTATTAATTCACGGACATCCCTCTATCTTTGGTTAGGCGGATGGTTAGCGAGTATCTACAGAATTGTTAGGTATTATCTTTTGCTGCAATTGCGTCACCCCAGGTTGTGTCCCCTTTAGAGGCATAAAGACTTGCTAAGTACCCCTAGGGTCTCACACGATAAATTGTTTGATTCAGATGAACAGGTATACTCGCAAGATGGATACTGGGTGGAGGAGACGGACGATGTTGGCAACAATCACTCGGTGTAGAGATTCTGGGAATGGGGATCCGTGAGATCTGGGGGCGGGCTGTGTTTATTTATGGGGCATCTTATGCTGATTTGCTTCTTATCCGTACTCGGATCTTGCTTTCCGCTTCCACCTGATACTCTGATGTTTGATGTATGAGGAGATATCCTAAACTATTATATCTATCTTGGATGTTTGGATCTTCCCGTATGGCATTGCAATATTTCTATTTCTTTTTAGATGGAATGGCTCCGAGGACTGTTGTATGTGGCTTGCATACATACTCATTTGTGTATGTAGTTGATCCCTTCGCCTGCCGATTACGCCACTCGTTCTTGTCCCGATGTGTTGGAAATGGTTAGGACGGCCCAAAGGTCTACCTGTGAGTGGCATTTGGCCCTACCGTACAATTTTAACCATTTCCGCTCATCCAGGATTGTAACTAAGAGCGTAATTCACCGAGGTAGTTACAATTGGTATCAGAGCCATCCCGCCCTTCAGGGTCTCAGCCAAATGGTCGTTGTCAGTCTAGCAAATATTTTTGGTAGCTATGTATACTAGGGAAAAACAAAACGCGAGAGTAGGACTGCTTCCACTTTTCTTCTTACCCACCCACCCACCCTTTTCTGGTAAGGAAGTGTAACATTTTCAATCCTCTTCTAAAAATTCAAACTAGGATTCACGTGTTCTGGGTTTCTATAGTACCATAGAAACTGTGTGTGTGTGTAATTCCTTGTCTATCTGTTGCATCCAATTTGTTATCATAATATGCCTTTGGTTATCAACTATTAGTACATTCCATACTAACAGGCTTTTGAAAACCGGCGCGATCTATCCGACTCCTTATTAACCGGTGCCATCTTCTTAAGGGTGTTCTTCCTTCCAGCATGCTTTCACAGAATGTGGAGTTGCTAATCTCTACCTGATAAGTGATTTTGCGCATCTATTGGTATTTTAATGCCGAAAAATGCGGAAATTTTTTCTTTGATACATCTGTGTTTCCACACTCCTTTTCAGTCATGTGTGAAACATTATCTATCTCCCTTTTATCAGCATGCCCATACTAACTCATTCTTTTATCACCGGCGCTTAATCCTGGAGTTTTATTTCATCTCCAATTCTCTTGGGCTAATTACATAACATGTGTCGATCCGATGCTGGTGATTCTAATTTGGTTCTCAGCATAGCTATAGGACACTTATGATGAGTGGAATATGGAAAATGCTATCAACACTACCCTCCAAATGGTGACGGTTATCTCCTGTGATTTTGAGTACACCGTGATCATATCTATGCATATTCAAGCATCTTTGGCAATCCAGAGTTTCTCAAGGCACTACGGCGGTCTATCATTTGTCCATCATGCTGCACATCTTTTTGAACTCCATATCTGCAAAATTCTCTTTGAGACGAGGGAATTGCATCTTTTCGTCTCTGATAGCTTTGCCTAAGGAATGATCTATCATCTTTTCTTTATCCAAGATCTCTTTATCTTTGTAACCGGTGATCCGATCGACAATGTGAAACAGGTGGCATTTCCTGTTCTCTTCTGAAGGACCAGATAATCTATTCTGCCAGTGCATCTTTCCAACATGAATCCTTACTCGTAACGTGATCTTTCAAAGAGCGTTGAGCTCAGAAAGTGTTTCGAGCATTTGTTCGTTTCTCCCGCCTCTTGAACTTGATATTCTTAGAATATCTTGGTAATCTGTGGTGGTATATCTTGATGATATGCTTGCCTATTCTATGTCAATGGAAGAACATGGAAGGTCATCTGTGTCTCTTTCTCTCAAGCTTCGCGAACACTGCCGTGTGCAAAGTTCCCAAAGTGGAAATTCTGACCTTTTGAAGTCACCTATCTCAGCCACGTCCTTCTGCTAAATAGATCGCTTCAATTCTGGAATCAGCAAGTTCATTGTTAATTCCATCTTCCATCTTCAATCAAACCCGGAGTTTTCCTTGTTGGCGAGTTATCATCGTCGTTCACCAGAGATTTCCTCAAAACTGCTAAATCTCTCTCAATAATTTCAAGAAGAACATGGAGTTCTTTCACCTCAGTCTCGTCAAGTGATCTTTTGAAACCCTCTCGTTCTATCATCTATGCTCAATCCACCGGAGGCCATGAAGATTTTTCAGATCTTTTGTAATCCTTATGTTCAAGTGGTGCTATCTTTTTCTTTATCTGTGGAATATTGCAGTTGTCTCTGTGATCTTCCTTCATATCTTTCCGGTGGCTGGTTACTTATGATATGACGACAACATCATCACCCTTATCTATCTTGGATCCGGTGAATCGTTTGCATCAATCTTTGTTTTCTTACGGAGTTCCATGAGCTCTTCTTGGCAATACCTTCAGTCTGTTTTGGTAGTTGGGTTGCATGGTTTTCTTATTCATGTGCGGAGTAATGCTTCGAGTGCGTGATGGAGTAGCTACCATACCACTACTCTTATCATTCGCTCTTGTACATTGAATTGGTGAATTAATGTGATTTCACTCATTCCACGGAAGTTAGAAGTGGCCTTTATCTCTCGATACTTTTACTTCCGTCCTTGTTTTTCCGGAGTGCTCTCTCGAAGAAAGTAATCAATAATCTCTTGTTGGTGGTCTGCCTATTCTAGATGGAGGAAAATCTACAATTATCTGGTGGAAACAAACGCAAACTCTTTTCTGTCCTCGTCATTCTACCGATGCTCGACATCCACAAACAAGATGAAAGGAAACTATCTCTCTCTTTGTTTCATCAATTCTTTTTCTGTGGTAAAGCCAATTATGGTTGATGCCATCAGCCACAAATCTATTGCGTTAGCCTCAAGGCTAAAGAAAGCAATAAGTATCTCTACAATAAACTCCAGATCCTCCATATTCTTTGCTTCTCGGGATTCCACCATGATCTGGCTTCACATCCGTCTCTAGAAGTTATATCCGCGCACCTCAATTGCGTGATCCTTTGGGTCTTACCGGCGCAAGAAGAATCTAATCCGACGATGTCTAACTAAATCTTTCTGTTGATATCAAGGGACTCTATTGTTTGAAGGCAATATTGTTTCCGTACTTCATTTCTCAAATCCAAGAGAAGATACGATGCTATCATCATAGTGGTTCAAAACCTCTCCAACCTAGTCTTCCGGCGACACAAAGATTCATCCTCTCTGGTATCGGTAAATCTTTAATCTTAATGGTGTGCCTTTCTGTATCCATGATACATCATCTTGTCCTTTCTTTCACAAGTGGTTCTATTTGTCTTATCATGTTTCTTGAGAAAACCGGAGCTATGTTCATCCTATCCTTCTTGTCTCACGACAATCCTTCAACTCTTCTAACCGTTGTTTCTCAAGCAAAACGCAAGACTCGCAACAAGTCTAGCAAGTTTTGCAAGGTGTAGCGGTTGCACCATTCCGTTGTTCATCAACTTGGGAACGTGAGGGTCACCTTCGTTCGAACACCCGCCTCTCCTTGTGTTGTTTTCTTTTTCCTAGGAATCTCGGGGCGAGATTCTTGTTTAGTGGGGGAGAGTTGTAGCATCCCAATTGTCTAACAATTGCAATGCTACTAGCCTAGTCTACATAAATGTTACTTCCTATATATAATTGTTGCATCATAATTATATCATGCTCATGTCATCATGCCACCTTGCATTTCATCATCATATAAAACCCTCTTTCTTTGGTTCTTCTCTCATATGCATTATTAATTGTATTTGCCTTTTGATATTGTATTTGGTTATTGATATATTGTTTAATGCCCAAGTTGAGTTGGGGGCATATCTTTTATTCCACTCCACCACCTTTCTTTGTCACCACCTCATAATTCCACCACCCTAATTACCCATGAGCTTGTATTTCTTTTTCTTTGATTTTATTCTAGCTCATGTGGGTGGGGTGGATCTAATTCTATAAATTCTTTTGCTTGGCTTTTATTCCACTTCTTGGGAATGCATAAGAATAATGCCATATCATGATTATTGTTTTCACAAGGATAATACATGGCATTTATTATTTTGCATGGGCCAAGCAAGAGTACCACCACCTTTAGCCATTTGCTTTTCTCTTGGTTTAAGTGGGGTTTTATCTTTATTGGGATCATCTACATCCCTCACCACCATCTCTCTCTCTCTACCCCGCTTTCATGCTTGATCTTGTTTGGTTCATGTTAAAAACCCTACACCCACCCCCCATCCATGCAAGCCATGTGTGGGCATATTCAACCCTTATCTCTAAAAACCCTAAACCATTTCCCTACCCCTCTCTCCTCACACTTGTCACCTCATGCTTTGGTCATGATTCAAACCCTAACTACCATACCACACCCTCTCTCTAATCCCCCCTCTCTAAACCACACCCCCTCCCTAACCACTCCATGCAGAGGCACCACCCAGCCTTAGGCTACCCTCTCTAGCCTAAGCCCAACCTCTTTACCCAAACCCTAAGCCCCATCGGCCTCCCCCCTTGCTTGGCCAAAAAGGTGGCCACCACCACCCCCATGTGCTCTTATCTCCTTCTTCTACCCCACACCTCGTCTTACCTCACCCAGACCCTCATCCAGGAGGTGCCAGGTTCCCCTCTCCCTCCCTTCTTCCTCCTCTCCCTGCCACCTCCCTAAGCCATGGCCATCATGCAATCCCCAAACCCTAGCTCGGCATCCCCTCTGTGCCAGCTCGAGCTAGTGGCCGCCGCGCCGTTGCAAGGCGCTATGGGCTCCCTTGGCTACCTCTTCATCGGCCTAGACCAGGGAGACGCTGGGAGTCGCCGGAGTGGACGCGTCACCGCCGTAGCCGCCATGGACGCTGCTCGGTACCTCGCCACCCGTCGCCGTTCTCCTTCCACTCCGCCACCAGAAACGCTCCCCCGAGCCACGGTGAGTCCCGCTGTGCCCCTTTGCCTGTAGATCCTCTGGGCCTCAGATCGCTGGCGGCCACGCGCTGCCGCCGCTGCGCCAAGGCGCCTTTCGACCAGCAGCAGCCGCTTCTGCCCCCTCTGTTTCTCGCCATGCCCCGCGCGTTGTAGTCCTCCTCCGGTGATGCCGCCTGAACGGAAGTCGTAGGCCGTAGACCCCTCTTCGCTTTTCCTTTTTATGGCACGGCTAAATGCGCCGCCGTTTAGTCGCTATCGCTGCTGCAAAACCGCCCGAGCTCGCCGTTCTCTGTCGAGGATGTGCGACTCGTCAGACTGCCCGCCGCTTTTGCGTAAAAGCCCAGAACTTTTTCCGCCAACCCATGGGTCCCAAGTGGCCCACATGTCAGCCCCTGTGTCGTTTTACAAAAAAGGACCCCTGCTTCCGTTGTTTCGCGTCCGCACTCCCTCGGATCTGCCGCGTGGCACGCCCCGGCTGGCGCACCCACGTGTGGGTCCGCATGTACGCCGGCCCCGCTTGTCACTCACTGTGGCTGGGGACCCGCCCGGTAAGAAAAGCCAAGCCAGATCCCGCGGGTCGACCGCTGACTCAGCTTTGCGGTCCCACCCGTCGACGCCTCGGGCTAGCCCCCTCCGTGTGTAAAAAGTTTTGCGTTTATCTGTTTTAATTAAACCTTTTTCAGAAAGTGATTTAAATTCAAATTCAAATATGTTTTTCATATCTTTTAAAATATAATTCCAAATTCAACATATGATATATGTTTTTGAATCAGAAAAATGTGAGGAATTCAAATATGCTATTCAAAACAATGTTTGAGCACTTTAAAATTTCGAGATGATTAAAATTACAATAAAATGCCCTTTTTCTTAATTAATTAATAACTTTGGTTTTATAACTCCAAATTTAACAAATAATATGTCTAAATTGATCAGCGCAACGAGCCCGTTCTATCTATGCATTCCATGTTCTGAATTGCAGCATGCATCGTATAAATATAAAGTATACAGCAACTTATTTGAGGATAAAAGGTGACTAAAACTCCATAAAATGCTTTATTCTTGTATTCCACACCTCACCCATGCCATGCTACATTATTGCCATGCAAATTGTGCATCATTCATCATGGCATGATTGTTTCCTTGTCGCATTTTAATTCATATGCTTGTGCACTCTATTTATGTTGGCCCTTGTTTGTTTGGTTCTTCTTCGAATAGACGCTGAGCAGGGGATATATCAAGAAACCCAGGAGCACTACCCAGATCCGTCCCTCGCTTCAACCGAGCTGCCAGGCAAGCACTACCACATGCTTGCATACATATAGTACCTATTGCCTCTCTCTTATTCTTGCATCATTGAGTCGCGATTGCATTAAACTGAATCCCAAGTACTGCATAGCCTTTACTTTTAAACCCCACCGAAGCTTGTTCCTCCATCCCATGAGCCATTACTACAGGAGTTGTTTGAGCCATGCGGGTCGTAGAACAACATGTGTAGGGTATGTGAGTGTCTGATGGATAACGAGGTACCTAAACAACTTAACCTGAGTAGTAATGGGATAACTAACGAAAGTGGCACCGGTGAGCAATATCTGCTATTTCGTTCTTCAAGCTCACTTGTGTCCCGTAGGACCCCGAGTACTTGATTCCTGTTCCTTGACTATTCGCACTATCCACATCCGGGAGGCCTTATGGACCCCCCTGAGCCAGAGCTTGATTCATTCTTATTTCTTGGGGCCACAAGGTAGTTTGGGCTTTATTACTATCCTGTACTTATGTGATGCCTTACTGCTTTATTTAAGATTGTGCGTGGAGCACCTGTACTGTTTAGGACCGTGACACGTTTTTGCTGTATCGACAAGCCCAGTCATGTTTTCGGGTTCCCAGTCGTTTACCGCCGTCCACACAAACCCTGGGTCCGTTCCGGAGCCAGCCAACTTCGTTGCGGGTAGCTTAGTGGGGTGGCCCCCTAAAACATTTCTGAATCCTGTGATCGCTTTGTCGTGAATGCCTTGTTGGGTTTTGATTTGGTTTTTCCGAGGTTTATCGAGTGTGTGTTGCTATTTGTGCACCCCTGCAGGGTAAATCTTTCTGAAATTCGTGTCCACGGTTATGGACGACTTGGAGCACAGTTTCTCGATCATAGACAAGTATAACTAAAATACCGCTTTTAATTTGACTAAGTACCTGACTAGTAAATAGTGCAACACTCATGGAATGGATAATCAAACTGCCAACGGATGGGGGCTGTTCGTCCGCTTCCTCGTTGGTAAGCGAGGAGGAGGATGGATCTGTTAATATTACTGTTATAACTGTTGTTATTAATTCACGGACATCCGTCTATCTTTGGTTAGGCGGATGGTTAGCGAGTATCTATAGAATTGTTAGGTATTATCTTTTGCTGCAATTGTGTCACCCCAGGTTGTCCCCTTTAGAGGCATAAAGACTTCGAAAATTCTAGGGTCTCACACGATAAATTGTTTGATTCAGATGAACAAGTATACTCGCAAGATGGATACTGGGTGGAGGAGACGGACAATGTTGACAACGATCACTCGGTGTAGAGATTCCGGTAACAGGGATCCGTGAGATCTGTGGGCGGGATGTGTTTATTTATGGGGCATCTTATGCCGATTTGCTTCTTATCCGTACTCGGATCTTGCTTTCCGCTTCCGCCTGATACTCTGATGTTTGATGTATGAGGAGATATCCTAAACTATTATATCTATCTAGGATGTTTGGATCTTGCCGTATGGCGTTGCAATATTTCTATTTCTTTTTAGATGGAATGGCTCTGAGGACTGTTGTATGTGGCATGCATACATACTCATTTGTGTATGTAGTTGATCCCTTCGCCTGCTGATTACGCCGCTCGTTCTTGTCGCGATGTGTTGGAAATGGTTAGGACGGCCGAAAGGTCTACCTGTGAGTGGCATTTGGCCCCACCGTACTATTTTAACCATTTCCGCTCATCTAGGCTTGTAACTAAGAGCGTAATTCACCGAGGTAGTTATAACCAGCCAGCTATCAATAACACCATCACAAAGTGTGGACTGCACAGAAACACCCACACAGGAATGGCAAGTGGAAGATCAACTAGCAGAAGAGGAAGAGAAGAAAAAGACTAAGAAAGCAGTAAAAAAAGGAAATTGAACCTGGATAAAGTTAAGAAGAAACTACCTCTTGCATCAACCTTTGAAGAAAGTGTGGACGATGAAAAAAATGAACAAAACATACCCTAGGATGACCCAATCCCACTGAGTGTTCAGCTTCCAGACAGCAGTACCAAAGTAGATTTACAGTCCAGTACAAGAAGATTGAAGACAAGGAAAGCAATAGTACCAGAAGAGTAAGATAACCCTCAGGAAAAAAAGAGGAGAGCATCTAGAATATCAAAGGAAGAAAAAGGACATCTGAAAGAGCAAGAGAACAACACAGATGAGGATGAGAGCAGTGATGATGATGATGAAGACTACAACATTCTTCCAGAAGGAATACAATCTGAAACAGAAGATGATGATGCTGTAGGTGATACGGAAGAAAATTAAGGAGAATTGGATAATCAGGTTAGTAAGGATTTACATAAATAAATTAACCATATGACATTCATTTTGGAAAATCCATAGCATGAACTGACAGCATAAAATCTTACATGCAGCAAACTGGGAGAAAACACAAACGCAAGGATCAGAGCAAGAATATGATTCAAGGAACTTTGACAATAGGTGACAAAAAGCTACGCAAGGACAGAAGCACAAACTACACAGTAAGGTGTTCACTCAAAGACCTCAACAAATTGCTTACACAGGTCCTTAGCGAAGATCAAAAAACCGAGCTATCAAATGTTGGGTGGGGATTCCTGTTTAATTACAGAGTAACATCAAACCTGTCACGGCCAATGATCTCGTGGTTATACGAGAAAATTGATAGAGTTACAATGGTAATGGAACTTGGAGCCGGTGTGGACATTGAAATAACACCAGAAGTTGTGAAATCAGTGTTCGGCTTCCCTGACGGACCTAACGCAGCTCCATTACCATCAGTGGATGGTAACACAGAAGCTCTAAAATGGCTAAGGAAAGAACTTGGAATAACACCGACAAAACAAGTTCAACTTAATGATTTCTATAAGCAAATAAAGAAAGGTGGCACAAGTCCTTTCACAATGCAATGCATATTTCTGGTCATTTTCAAGAGTATTGTCTTCCCCACTCTACACGCAAGGTTAGGCCGAGAGGCTGGAATGATACACAATGTAGACTACAAAAAGCTTCAAAAAATGGATATCTGCCGCGTAGTAGTGGATGAACTTAAGAGAGGAGTTCAGAATTTTTTTGCAAAAAAAATAAAAAGAAACAAGAAAAAGGGTAAGGGTCCTGTTAAAAAAGCAAATACCAAAGGAGCTGAGGGATGCAGAATTCTGCCCTTAATAGTCTATCTGGACACTAAAAGGTGTGAGAATTCAATCAACACGATTGAAACACCACGACTACATGTTCTTGACAATGAATTATTGTCATCCATTGTGAAGAAGGACAAACAGAAACACAACATTGAGGAATTCGAAGCATTGAAATATGTAAGTACACATACTGGTAATATGTATCTTTGTATTTCCTTATTGCATATCTGATTTAATTCCGTAACATAATAAGATTGAGCATAAAAATATCTAAATTGTCCTCTTCACATGAAATAGGTTAAGACTAGTTCCGAGCTGCAGCACTACAACAAAGGTTTTCATATAAAGAAAAATAGTTCCTCAAATATGTTGGTGGATAATGACCAGGAGAACTGGAGGAACAAGTATGCAATAGTTCTTGTCGGAGACAACTCAAACATTCCAACTAAAGAACCTTCTGTCCAGCAAAATCCAATCGGAGGTCTCATGACAGATGTTGAGAAGATGCAGCAAGCAATGGATCTCCTGAGACAGATTGTAGACAACCCAGAAAACATATGTCAAAATTTAGAAACTAACAACGAACTAGGCCTCATCAGTAACTACAAACAAGATGTCAATAGAGCAGGACTTGAGATTCTAGACGCAATGGATAAGCTTAAGTTATACATGGAGTCGGCGAAAGATATAGCAGTTAGATTAACAGCAAAAAGAGGACCTGTCAGAATGAAAGATCCTGCATCATGTTCATTGCCGCAGAATGAAATTGAGAAAAAACAACTCTGGCAGTGTTGATACGTCTAAAAAAACAGAAGACACAACGATCGAAGCTACAAAGGTAATTTATATACCTATTGCAAATTATTGCACGATATAATTAGAATGATTACTCCTAGTTTAAATATGCTGTATTTTTATTTCTAAATGGATTGGACATTCAGGCAGATGATACCAATAATGAAACTGCAGCAGAAGGACAGGAGCATGCAACATCAACAATAACAAAAGACAAATCTCTAAAGGTAGACGCTCATTTAGTAGAAAGGGGACAATTTGCTATAATATAAAGAAAAAAGAAAATCTGATGATGGTTATAACATTCATAACAATTCAACAAAGAACTAATATAAATTTCTGATTATAGGAGGACGCAGGAGGAGATACAAATAACCAAACCCCCTCTGACGAAGCAGCAGCAACAGCAGAAACAAGCATACGCTCATCTAACACAGCGAATAGGCAGGAACAAGATAAACAAAAGAACATCAAACAAAAGATAAAGAAAAACAGAAGATCAAAGTTAAAGACAGTGAAGTTGGACACAAAGCAGAAGATTTACTGCCAGTCAGTACCAATCTGACAGCAGAAGGTCGTATGACGTAGATACAACTTATATTTATGAAAATTAATTTGTTGAAAAATTTGATTCATTTGTAAACATACCATGTTTCTACTGGTGTAAATAAATTAAAGATACACTTGCAAAATAGAGCTTACTAAACATATCAAAAAATTTGGCTGTAATGACCATGAAGAGATTTGTATGAACGATTATGGTTACAAGTACTAGATAGTCTACCATTTGCACTCGTCAAACACGACAGTTGAACCAGTAAACTGCCTCAACTACTGTAACTGAACTGTCATCGAACTATCATTCTGATGCACTTTCTAAAATCAGTCATTGCACTGATTTTTCTGCACTTCATTTTTTCACACACTAACTATTTTTTCTTTCCACAGATACAGATAGTGGAGACCAAGCAAACAAGGAAAGCAGACAAATACAATCAGAATGGACAAAATTGTATAATCTGATATGCAAGTTTACAGACAAAAAACTGTCAAAAGAAGATATAGCTATATTAAAGTGAGATGATTTTAAAAATTATCATTTTGCACTTTGCATATTTTTTCAGAACCATACTATGTTATAATAAAAATTACTCCACTCTGCAGATCTCGGTATATCTTGAAGCACGAGAAAGCCAATATGAATGTGCCACTATATTACATATCAAGTGCTTTTAGAAACGAAGGACTCTTAGGCGATATAGAGGGTGAATTTGTGTTAACCTATCTTGAAGAACAACTTAGGGGAACCAAGTCGAAGAAGAAAAGGGTATTCATTACAGAGCAACTGTAAGTACTACAGAAAAAGGAACTGTAAATAATAAACAAAGGTTTTATATATTAAGAGCAAACAAACTAACGGTTGTTTTGCAGCAAAAACTTATTAACATTAGAGCAGTGAAAGACGATAAAAGAAGTATGTGTTGGGTAGAGGACTTGTTTAAACCAGATGCAGCAGACCATCTAGACAAATACTAACTAGTAAGTAGAACAATAATGTTCATTACAGTATATTTTTTGACAACTTGAAGAACACCATACTACAAATACAAGCTTGTATATTCATTTTTTGAACAGAAAAAATATGTTAACAAATTTAAAATAATTGCTCATGCAGATAATGTTTCCTTTCCCCGAGCGACCTCCTAAGGGAACTTCAGGTTCAGTAGGTCACTGGTTCAAATGGACAGTAGATATTTTGGAGAAGAAGTTCAGAATTTATGATTCGTTGAGAGAGCCAGGGGAATTGATCTTGAAAAAATATGCTCAAAATTGATCAAAATTGATCAGAAAAATAAAGACATTGTGGAGTGAAGGTTTTGGAACAACAGAAACAAAAGTCCAAACGCTGGATGATTTTGAGGTAGTATATGAACACATGCCTCTACAAGATAACTGGTAAATGTTCATACATAACATAAAATTTAGTCTTGCATTGAACTACTTATCTTTGTCAACTTTTAACCATCCGACAACAACTAAAACGAAAAATGTTATACAGATGTGATTGTGGGTTCTTCATGCTCTATATGATCGAGAACTGCACTAGAGATCATGTTCTAGAATTCACAAAAAAAGATATTCCGGGTTACAAGGAAATGCTTCTCATGAGGATGCTGACATCAGACATCTTCACCGTAAACATCGAAACATTAAATGATAGAATATTAGGTAATCCTTTACATAGTTTTTGACTAGTATTGTTCATACTACAGTATGTTGTTTCATAACATTGTTACTATCAAGTGCAACACAAGTATTTACAAATTTGCAGCATCTACAGGCCATTCTGAATATCAAGAGATATTCACAAGAAGAGATTTCTAGGACTTGAAGAGATATATATTGCTAGGAATTCAAGAGAAAGAAAACAAGATGTCAAACAAATCGACGATACAACTGAAAGAAACTAAGGAGAAAGAGATCTTCAAAGAAAGATATAGAAGAAATCCAAAAAGGTGCAAGGTTTCAATGGAAGAACAGAAAAATCGAAATCCAGAAGAAAGACTTGTTTTCATTCCACCAGAATTTAAAGAAACAGAGAATGCAAGGAAAGTACGGCAAAAACTAATTGAATATGCATCAAAACCAGATTACGGAGAGTAAGTGTAAAGCTTAACTTGATACAGCTAGATCTCTTTTAATTAGCCTAGATATTTTTTGATCTAATCTAAACTAACACCCCTGTAATACTAATCCTGTTTTTTGTAATACAACAAGAGAGTTTTTATCAACACAACTAGATCCAATGAATAAAGAGATTTTAATCTGACATATACTGCACGTGAACTAGCAGACAGTTTCAAAGAGAATGGATGGACAGACAATGAATTTTTAGATGCCGTCATCCACACATGGAGAAGTAATGATGAGTTCAAATATCTTTTCCAGGAAGGTAAAAGGGTAATCCTACCCACACAGGTAACATCAGTATTAGATTTTATGGACAAAAACAAAAAATTCGAACCTAAAGATATTGCACGCACAATTGATTACCTCATAGGAACAGACGACCTTACAAAAGCAGGCACGGTGAGTTATTTTAGAAATAATCATAAATTTCTATATTTAGTATTAAGACACCTCATTAAACTAAAAATTACCACATCTTTAAAACTTACTTGAGTATTATATCTACTTCCATACATAGATACTACTACCGGTTCATTGCAAGAAATATTTTTTAGTTTATGTCTTAAATGGGTCTGCTCGGAATCCAAAGGTTGAGATCATAGACTCCTTCGCATACAATAACAGTACAGAGATGCAGGATTACCATAGTAACATAGGACAAATTATGGTAAGACTCCTACCAAAATGTAGACATTACTAGAAAACTTTGACTAGAGTAAGAGTGTTATTTCTAAAAAAAACATATAAGAACTTACTAGCCTTTTTATCTAACAATGTCACTATAATGTTTCAATATACAGCTAAGCAGGTTTGAACAAGTGCTAGAGTGTATTTACAAAGATGACACATTGCCAAGATGGAGTGCACCATTCAAAAGTGCACGCTACGTCAGAACTAAAAAACAAGATGAAGACGCATGTGGACTGTGGACATTATATTACCTGTAGAGATACAATGGCGAAATTATAGAAAAAGGAAAGACGTAAAGTGTAAGCAGTAGTTAGATAGAAATTTTTCAAAAATGTTGATTACATATACTTGAAAACTAACAAGACTTTACAATACTTCACACAAGCTCCAGTATCAGAGATGAACAACTGTACACAATGTTGTTCCACAGATCTAACCAAGCACTAAAGAACCTACCAGCAGATCTTAGTGAGTTGGGCCCATACATGGAGATGCCACAAATTGCAATAACATTAAGTGATTAGAAGAAGATTCCGAAACATGAACATTATTTCGTCAAACCTGATTGCATGCACATATTGCATCTAACTAGGCAGAGGCAAAGGAAATAACAATATCTGTGGATATAAGTACACGCTTGTTAATCTATTACAGATAACTTGTTTTCTGATTCTAAGTTGGTAGTGCAATATCTACTTGTAGTGTATCAGCATCTATGGTCCAGTGCATCTGCATACACTCTTGCATAGCTATGTGTAAAAATTATAATTTCATCACAATGAACCAAATAATAACTGGCATCTATCTGAGCAGTGCATATCACAAACACATATAGTGATAAAATAATTGTATAACTATGTGTAAAAAATATATTTTCATCACACCGAACCAAGTATAAACTACTTCCACATGACGATAATAATCAAGCCAGTATAAACTTCTTCTAAGTAGTCTTTAAACAAACTGCTTACATAGGTACCCTTGCACTACCATGGACAAATTGCATACATAAGTAAAGAAGCAGTGTAAAAAATCAGCACAAGGCAGAATATACATATGTACGAGGCAGTGCATCTAAATTTACGTGGGTAGTGAATGCACCACTAAAAACACTCTTCCATCCCTATGTGTGAAAATTATATTTTCAGCGCACTCAACAGAGTATAAACTGCTTCTAGATGATCATTTAAAAAACTGCCTAAATAGATATCCTTGCACTACCATAGAACCATGCGTATATGAGTAAACACGACAGTGTAACCAGTCTGGTCAAGGCAGAACAAATAAGCTGTATAGCACACACGGAAAGAACACCGTAGTGCACCGTAGCTAGTCAGAGCAGTGCAAATAGAAAAATTCACTGACAGACAGACACTTGCACATACGTACTTACTAAATTACATACAATCTTTCTCCATCACATTCATTAAGTGTTCTTGACAAACACCGTTACAAACACTTACAACATGATAGGCCAAATTTAGCTAGCATTTAAAACATGGAAGACACTTCACAAGTTATTTGGACAGTTTCTTATCAAGCTCCTTGACCTCTTTGTGAATGTCATCCGTGCACTCTGTACAGTTACGACGGCGCTCAAGAATGTCCTTCAGAGACTGCATTGCATGTAACCTGTCAAGACGTGCATTTTTTGTTGTTTCAATGTCTTCAAAACGATTGGCTATCATGTTGGCCAATTGCTCATCAAGCTTCTGTCTACCAGCTAGTAGCTGAGCCATATCTATCGTCAGAGTATCCCGCTCTAAGTCCCAGGCTGCAGCGCCAGCTTTATACTTGTTCAGCTCCACCTTCATCATAGCAGCATCTTTGACAACGTGCTGCATTCCGACAATCTCGTGTCGAAGAAGGTCACACTCTATAGTAATAGTCATCTTTTCTGCCTCCTTCTCGGAGAGCTTGACACACAATTCTGATACCTTAGCCTTCTTAGCAGCAAGTTCATTACGAAGCCTCTGATATTCTGCATCAACATGATTACTGCCATCCGAAACTCCCGTAAATAATGGCAATGAATCCTAATATTTTCACAGAAAACAACAACAAGATTTAGTGTAAATAGAACTGATCGTAGTAAAAAATAGCCAACATACAAATACACGCACATTGATTAGCCCGCTCGGATGCACCACAGGAACAGACCGCGACGGAGTAGATGCCAAATGCGAGCAACCATGAACACCAGAGGAGTAAGCCCTATATGTAAGTTCCAAACGTCAACGACACAACAAGAGTTTCAAAAACCTAATCCAAAAGCTTAGAAATGAATACAAGAAAAGATAAAAAAAGCAAAACTAACCCGGGCTCGTCGATGTTGCGACGGTTGCATCGAGACGACGACGAACCTTCGGCGAAGGAATCCACGATGGTGGGCAGCAGGGGAGCGCCCTCCGAGCCCCGTCTCCTCCGCTCAGCATCTTCCAAACATTTCGTAACAGCTGTCTGCTGCTTTCTAGAAATAGGCTTCCTCATTGGATCCATGGTAGAAATAACTAAAAATAGAACTGGAAGATGAACCGTCTAGAGGAAAACAAACCGTCTAGTAGAAGAGGAACTGGGACTGGAACGCGAAATGTTAAGCATCGACGTCTGCATTTATCATGTACCTATACACATTGAACAATCGTCTCACCTACCAACAATAAAACACACCCCACACATCATCCAAGACCAAAGATTGACCAAAGCTATAATACTATGCCTAATATAAACGCAATTAACAATTCAGCAAATGAATCAGCACGCGCGGATCGAAAGTTAAGTTTACCAAGGTTGCGAACAACAATACGCATGACACTGCAGTAAAAATAGAGCAGTTCAACATAATACAATACTAGGGCACTTCAACAAGCTAATAATATGGTAGTGCACATAGATAAACTGTGCAGTACTCAATGTAGAAATTTGATAAAAAGTATACTACTTTAAGTAAAATGAACTATAAAATTTCAATTACCCGTAAATAAAAAAACATAATATGCACTGTCAAAAGTGTCAACTATGAATTGCCTGGATGTACAATTTCAGATTTGTTGTTAGTTTGTCAGACTTTCAATTTTGTTGCATAGGGACAGAGGGATTGTCAGTCTCAGATGGTAAATGATAGGATACCTGAGATAGTGGGCGGGGGAACAGCACGTCGAAGCGTTACCACATAACCGTTTTAGTTGGTTGGTTTATAAATGCAGGGAAACCGAAGGGACCCCGTTCAGTTCTCTCCACCGCTCTCCCACTACGCACGTCCAGAGCACTTCCCGAGAACAGTTCCTAAGAGCAGACCAATTTCTCAGAAAAGTGCGTCCCCTCCCGATCGAGTTTACTCCTATAATTCAGTATCCCTTTCCTTTTCTTTATTGGTTTGAGTTCTAATCCTTATTTGTTTCTTCATTTCAAGAAGCTTTGTTCTTTTATTTTAATGTCCATTCCATTGTCTTAGTACAAATCGACGGTGAGTTCTGCATCACACTTCCAATTACTTTTTTAGTTTCCTCGTAATCCTTTATGCGTTCTTCCCATCATCTTATCCCCATAATACTATGGTCTAATTTATGCCTGATAAATGATCTGTTTTACACTTTCTAGATTAGGAGTTAATGCATAGTTCACTCCTTAAATGCATTATTAATTTTATCAGGTGTTTCTTGGAATGGACTGTATAGTGTGCGGCCAACCTGCCAACAATTGTGGTAGGGAACAGAGGAGAGCAACCAGCTTCCAGGTTAACATTGTTCAAGGTTTTCCCATCAATGGTGTGGTAAGTTTTTACATATTTAGGAGAAGTTTTTCAAAGGTTTTATTCAAAAAGTTCGAAATTTTCATTTTATGTAATGTTTCTTTTACTATCTCGTTGTCACATGAACTGAACCATGTTGTTTACCTTCAGGTAGTGCCATGCTCATTTAGGGAAATACTGCATGATTTCACGCCAAATAATTGGATGGCTGCAAACAGTGAAGAATTAAGGAATTTTGATTTGTTCTTCAAGAAGTCTAATGTTAGGGCAATAATTTGTGGCCCATACTGGAAGTCCCTGATGAGGGTTTATGATATAACACTTGGAGATGTAGTGCATTTTGAATATGATGACGACCAACTTGATTATGTTGGTTTGAACTTGACCAACTTATTTCATGTCACTATTTACTCTAATGGTGAAGAGAAAAAGATTCATGAAGCAACTGGTATTTCCCTTATTTACTATAAATAATTTGCATATATAGTTTTTCCTTGTCCTACTACTATTTCATCATAATAACATCCTTTAATACTCAACATGTATTTCCACTCATTCATTAGAGGTGGGAGATGTGCTTACATCCATCAGAAGCATTCTGCACAGGACCATCTTCTCAGACATAAATGCACTAACTAAGCAGCAAATGGCTTCAATCCTGTTTGGCATTTACAAAGATCTTCATGTCACGGAACATCAGTTTTTTGAAAGTAAAGATGAAAAGCATTTATGGGTACACATGATGAATATGGATAACCATGACCATAATGCACTGGTTAGTTTCCACATATTTAATAATATTTTATGTTCAGATTAAACATATAATTGAGTGAACTTGTTAATTTAGAATGCTTGTTAAAATACTGACTTTTTTCTTTATTACAGTTCATGCCAATTGAGGCTGTAGATGGTTTCAGGTACCCAACTCAGGGCATAACACATCTGTAAAGGCAGGGACATGATCTTGAAGGAGAAGAAGAGAATTATATTGCATGCGCATATACTGTACAAAGGGACAATGGATGTGTCAGCTTCACCACATGATGGTCTAACTTCACATTTGCTGCTGATGTTGGATGGGCATCACTACTTCTCATTAAAGTAGAGCATATGCATGAGCACCTTGGTATTAACTTTGTTGAGATTGTCATCTAGTGGTTAACTTGGGAAAACACTGTTCAGATAGTCATCTTTTCTTGTTTAATCTAGTGCTGAAGTGTATTGTACCCGTGTTGTTTAGTAAATTGAACATCTTTAATCTACTGTAATGTCAATGAATGTACTCAGTAAGTCGAACACTTTAATCATCTTCTAAATATTGCATATGTGAATCTTCGACCATGAATACTACACACTGCTCAAGCTACAACAAATGCACTGCCTCCTACGCTACGAGCAAGCCAATCGATCTCATCCTATAAGCGGTAAGACCCAAAGAAGCGAGATGATCGACCTTGCACCATATACACTGCCCAATCTGCAACCAATGCAATGCACTCCTGTAAGAAGTGCATGGCCTCCTGTAAGCTATGCATGACTCAGTACAACGCAGATGCCCAGCACTACACGCCATGCACTGCTCAAGATACAAACAATACACTGCTGCCATGTGCTACCAGCAAGCCACTCGAAATCCTACTGTAAGCAGTGCACGGCTCAGCAAAGCGCAGATGCTCAGCAGTGCATGCCGTGTACTGCTGAACATACAAACATTAAACTGCCTCCCTGTCTTACAAGCAAGCCACTCGAACTCCTCCTGGCGTATGCATGGCCTCCTAAGCGATTACGACTCAAGACAACATGATGCCCAGCACTACACGCCATGCACTGCTCAAGATACAAACAATACACTGCCGCCCTGTGCTACCAGCAAGCCACTCGAAATCCTATTGTAAGTAGTGCACGGCTCAGCAAAGCGCAGATGCTCAACAGTGCATGCCGTGCACTGCTGAACATACAAACAATGAACTGCCTCCCTGTGCTACCAGCAAGCCACTCGAACTACTCCGGTAAGTAGTGCATGGCCTCCTGTAAGCAGTGCACGACTTAGTACAACGCAGATGCCCAGTACTACACGCCATGCACTGCTCAAGATACAAACAATGCACTACGGCCCTATGCTACCAGCAAGCCACTCGAAATCCAACTGCAAGCAGTGCACTGCCCAGCAAAGCGCAAATGCTCAGCAGTTCACGCCATGCACTGCTGAACATACAAACAATGAACTGCCTCCCTGTCCTACAAGAAAGCCACTCAAACTCCTCCTGTAAGCAGTGCATGACCTCCTGATGCACAACACTGCACGCCACGCACTACTCGAGATACAAGCTATGCAATGCCTCTATGTCCTACGAGCAAGCCATTCGAACTTCTACTCTAAGTAGTGCACGGACTAGCACAACGCAGATGCTGAGAGGTGCACTCCATGAACTGCTCAATCTACAACCGGTGCACTGCTTCCCTGTGCTACCAGCAAGCCACTCGAACTACTCCAGTAAGTAGTGCATGGCCTCCTGTAAGCAGTGCACGACTCAGTACAACGTAGATTCCCAGCACTACACGCCATGCACTACTCAGGATACAAACAACGCACTGCCGCCCTATGCTACCAGCAAGCCACTCGAAATCTCAAGATGGCAATCGCCTTAGAAAGCAAAGAAGCTTCAGCACGCCCTGCACTACTAAACATACAAACAATGAACCGCCTCCCTGTCCTACAAGCAAGCCACTCGAACTCCTCCTATAAGCAGTGCATGGCCTCCTGATGCACAACACTGCATGCCACGCACTGCTCGGGATACAAGCTATGCACTGCCTCTATGTCCTACGAGCAAGCCACTCGAACTTCTACTCTAAGCTGTGCACGGACTACCACAACGCAGATCCTGAGCGGTGCACTCCATGAAGTGCTCAATCTACAATCGGTGCACTGCCTCCCTGTGCTATAGCAAGCCACTCGAACTACTCCGGTAAGCAGTGCATGGCCTCCTATAAGCAGTGCACGACTCAGTACAATGCAGATGCCCGACACTACACGCCATGCCGCCAGATACAAACAACGAGTGCCGCCTACATGCTACCGGCAAGCCACTCGAAATCCTCGTAAGGCGATGCCTTTGCCCGCCAAAGTGCAGATGCTCAGCAGTGCATGTCATGCACTACTGAACATACAAACAATGAACCGCCTCCCTGTCCTACAAGCAAGCCACTCGAACTCCTCCTCTAAGCAGTGCATGGCCTCGATGCACAAAGATCGCACGCCACGACCGCCGCTCGGGATACAAGCTATGCACTGCCTTTATGTCCTACGAGCAAGCCACTCGAACTTCTACTCTAAGCAGTGCACGGACTAGCACAAGCAGATGCTGAGCGGTGCACTCCATGAACTGCTCAATCTACAACCGGTGCACTGCTTCCCTGTGCTACCAGCAAGCCACTCGAACTACTCCGATGGCGGTGCATGGCCTCTGTAAGCGATTGCGACTCAGTACAACGTAGATGCCCAGCACTACACGCCATGCACTACTCAGGATACAAACAACGCACTGCCGCCCTGTGCTACCAGCAAGCCACTCGAAATCTCATCAGAAGCGAATCGCCCAAAGCGTTAGAGCTCAAAGGCACGCCGTGCACTACTGAACATACAAACAATGAACTGCCTCCTTGTCCTACAAGCAATCCACTCGAACTCCTCCTATAAGCAGTGCATGGCCTCCTGATGCACAACACTGCACGCCACGCACTGCTCGGGATACAAGCTATGCACTGCCTCTATGTCCTACAAGCAAGCCACTCGAACTTCTACTCTAAGCTGTGCACGGACTACCACAACGCAGATCCTGAGCGGTGCACTCCATGAAGTGCTCAATCTACAACCGGTGCACTGCCTCCCTGTGCTATAGCAAGCCACTCGAACTACTCCGATGGCGGTGCATGGCCTCCTATAAGCGGTGCGACTCAAGATAATGCAGATGTTCGACACTACACGCCATGCAATCGCCAGATACAAACAATGCAAGGTCTGTGCTACCAAAGAAGCCACTCGAAATCCCATCAGAATGGCGATTACCGCCCAAAGAGATGCTCAGCAGTGCATGTCATGCACTACTGAACATACAAACAATGAACCGCCTCCCTGTCCTACAAGCAAGCCACTCGAACTCCTCCTGTAAGCAGTGCATGGCCTCCTGATGCACAGCACTGCACGCCACGCACTGCTCGGGATACAAGCTATGCACTGCCTTTATGTCCTACGAGCAAGCCACTCGAACTTCTACTCTAAGCAGTGCACGGACTAGCACAAGCAGATGCTGAGCGGTGCACTCCATGAACTGCTCAATCTACAACCGGTGCACTGCTTCCCTGTGCTACCAGCAAGCCACTCGAACTACTCCAGTAAGCAGTGCATGGCCTCCTGTAAGCAGTGCACGACTCAGTACAACGTAGATGCCCAGCACTACACGCCATGCACTACTCAGGATACAAACAACGCACTGCCGCCCTGTGCTACCAGCAAGCCACTCGAAATCCTACAGAAGGCGATTACCGCCCAAATAGTGTAGATGCTTTCGATGCATGTCATGCACTACGAACCGAATATACAAACAATGAACCGCCTCTGTCCTACAAGCAAGCCACTCGAACTCCTCCGTAAGCGGTGCATGGCCTCGATGCACAAAGATCGCACGCCACGCTTGCTCGGGATACAAGCTATGCACGCGCTTTATGTCCTCTGAGCAAGCCACTCGAACTTCTACTCTAAGCGGTGCGGACTAGCACAAGCAGATGCTGGCGGTGCACTCCATGAACTGCTCAATCTACAACCGTGCATCGCTTCCTGTGCTACCGAAGCCACTCGAACTACTCCAGTAAGCAGTGCATGGCCTCCTGTAAGCAGTGCACGACTCAGTACAACGTAGATGCCCAGCACTACACGCCATGCACTACTCAGATACAAACAACGACCGCCGCCTGTATACCAAAGAAGCCACTCGAAATCCTAAGATGGCGATCGCCCAAAGAAAGCGTTAGAAAGCTGCACGCCGTGCACTACTGAACATACAAACAATGAACTGCCTCCTTGTCCTACAAGCAATCCACTCGAACTCCTCCTATAAGCAGTGCATGGCCTCCTGATGCACAACACTGCACGCCACGCACTGCTCGGGATACAAGCTATGCACTGCCTCTATGTCCTACAAGCAAGCCACTCGAACTTCTACTCTAAGCTGTGCACGGACTACCACAACGCAGATCCTGAGCGGTGCACTCCATGAAGTGCTCAATCTACAACCGGTGCACTGCCTCCCTGTGCTATAGCAAGCCACTCGAACTACTCCGGTAAGCAGTGCATGGCCTCCTATAAGCAGTGCACGACTCAGTACAATGCAGATGCCCGACACTACACGCCATGCACTGCTCAGGATACAAACAATGCAAAGGCATACGCTGCTACCAAAGAAGCCACTCGAAATCCATCAGTGGCGCAACGCCGCCAAGCAAAGTGCAGATGCTCAGCAGTGCATGTCATGCACTACTGAACATACAAACAATGAACCGCCTCCCTGTCCTACAAGCAAGCCACTCGAACTCCTCCTGTAAGCAGTGCATGGCCTCCTGATGCACAGCACTGCACGCCACGCACTGCTCGGGATACAAGCTATGTTTGCCTTTTATGTCCTACGAGCAAGCCACTCGAACTTCTACTCTAAGCGATTGCGGACTAGCACAAGCAGATGCTGAGCGGTGCACTCCATGAATCGCTCAATCTACAACCGGTGCTTTGCTTCTGCTACCAAAGAAGCCACTCGAACTACTCGATGGCGTGCATGGCCTCCATAAGCGATGCACGACTCAGTACAACGTAGATGCCCAGCACTACACGCCATGCACTACTCAGGATACAAACAACGACCGCCGCCATGCTACCGCAAGAAGCCACTCGAATCCTACAAGAAGCAAGTAAGCTCAGCACAGTGCACGCCATGCACTACTGAACATAAAACAATGAACTGCCTCCTTGTCCTACAAGCAATCCACTCGAACTCCTCCTATAAGCAGTGCATGGCCTCCTGATGCACAACACTGCACGCCACGCACTGCTCGGGATACAAGCTATGCACTGCCTCTATGTCCTACGAGCAAGCCACTCGAACTTCTACTCTAAGCAGTGCACGGACTACCACAACGCAGATCTGGCGGTGCACTCCATGAAGTGCTCAATCTACAACCGTGCCTCGCCTCCTGTATATAGCAAGCCACTCGAACTACTCCGTAGCGATGCATGGCCTCCTATAAGCATGCACGACTCAAGACAATGCAGATGCCCGACACTACACGCCATGCAATCGCCAGATACAAACAATGCAAGGTCATGCTACCAGCAAGCCACTCGAAATCCCATCAGAAGCGGTGCATCGCCCAATAGTGTAGATGCTCAAGAAGGCATGTCATGCACTATCGAACATACAAACAATGAACCGCCTCACATCCTACAAGCAAGCCACTCGAACTCCTCACCCGTAAGCGGCATGGCCTCGATGCACAAGATCGCACGCCACGCCTTTTTCGGGATACAAGCTATGCACTGCCTTTATGTCCTACGAGCAAGCCACTCAAACTTCTACTCTAAGCAGTGCACGGACTAGCACAAGCAGATGCTGAGCGGTGCACTCCATGAACTGCTCAATCTACAACCGGTGCACTGCCTCCCTATGCTACCAGCAAGCCACTCGGACTACTCCGGTAAGCAGTGCATGGCCTCCTATAAGCAGTGCACGAGTCAGTACAACGCAGATGCCCAAAACTACATGCCATGCACTGCTCAGGATACAAACAATGCACTGCGCCCTATGCTACCAGCAAGCTACTCGAAATCCTACTGTAAGTAGTGCACTGCCCAGCAAAGCGCAGATGCTCACGGTATAAAAAGATGAACTGCCTCCATTTCTATTAGACATTGCACTGCCTCACATTACTATTAAAAACACAATATCATAGAAAACAGTACCCTTAAAAGACTTTGTTCAAAGTATAGATAAATAGGAGTTCAAAGTAGGACACCTCCCATTACACCACACAAAATCTCCATTGCCCGTAAATAAAAGAAAACAAACAAAATTAAATAAAAGTAAAAAATAAAAGCAGATACTATCTACCAAAAAAGAGAAGAAAAAAGACCAACAAAGAGAAAAATAGGACCGAAAAATAGTAACCATAGCACTGTGCCACTGCCAAGACAGATTATTGTGCACTGCCTCCTAGTCCTACGAGTAACTAGAACTCATCCTACAAGCAGTGCACGCAACGCAAACCGCAGTTCATATGAACCAGAAAAGATAAAAAACCGACAAAACAAAGAAAAACCGGGAGACGTCCCGTGACGGAACAAAACCGCCGAACTCCCCAACCCAAACATCCAGAAGCGCTAGAAGAACTACACGTGTCGAGAAAACAAGACACCCCCGCTCGACGGGACGCACCAAAATCATCCACGTGCTGCCACGAGCAGTGTCGTGGAGCGTACTCCCATGAGGGCCGATGCCCTAACCTAAGAGAAATAGTACTTTTCATAAAAGGGGAGTAGCCCTTTTTCTAGCGTTTTTGATCCATAATACGTGAAATCAAGGACTTTTTGGTTAAAACTCTCAAACCTGTATCGGGTCTAACGAGCCATGCAAATCCCCCTGGAAACTCGCAACTGTAGGTAATAGCGCATGAAAACAACAAGTTTTTGGTCATGCCCTCTAACATGTATCGAGTTTAATGGTCATTGTAAATCGTCCTAAAACCCTAGAACTGTGGCAATAACTCATGAAAAGGGTCATAAAACACAGGAACGACAAATTTTTGGTGATCCCTAGAAACATGCATCGGGTGTAACAGTCCATGTAAATTGCCATGGAGCACCAAAACAGTGTGCAATAGCTCATGAAAACGGCCGCAAAACATGAAAACGACGAGTTTTTGGTTATAACTCTCAAACATGTATCGGGTCTTAGGATTGTTGTAAATCCCCATGAACCACCAAAACAGTGTGCAATAACTCATGAAAACAGCCATAAAACGTGAAAACAATGAGTTTTGGTCATAACTCTCAAACATGTAGCAGGTCTTAGGGTCGTTGTAAATCCCACTGGAACCCCTAAAACTGTGGGCAATGTTGGGGATATACTTTCCGGGTATCCTCACAATTCCTCACTAACCAGGGTGGCCCACTTCGGGTTAGAGCTTTGCTTCATGGGCGGCCTAGTCAGGGAGAAAAGACGGAGTCTAGTCCGGCTACGGGAAGGCCTAGAAGACTTACCGACTTAGGCCCATAGTGTTACTTGTAGTTCAAGATGTACTCTGTAACCGACTCTTAGTCGTAGCCGGATAGATCTCTTTTGTAAACCCTAGGCCAGATATCTATATAAGCCATCCTAGGGAAAGCCTTTAGGGCACCCTCAATAGTCTACAATCTCAACTCGCACAGGCGAAACCATTGTTACCCATATTCCGGCTCTGCCGTATTACTGGATTGCTAGTAGGAGTAGGATCCGTCCAAAGCCGGTGGATTCGAACCTAGGTCAACTTGTGTGCTCAACGTACCGGAATACCGTACGAATCACACCCCTCTCTTCTGCATGCCTCGAGGACCCCCTCATGGCGTACTTGTCATCAATCCGACGACAGTTGGCGCCCACCGTGGGGCAAGTGAGCTTCGGATCTGCGTTCCGAGCGGAATCTGCAAGAATCGGAATCGGCAAGACTATCTCCGTCGAATGCACCCTCTACGCCAGCGACGTCCCTCTCATCGTTCTCGACGAGACTTGGATTCCAGCTAGGGAGGCTGTGACTGCCTACACAATCATGTCTTTTGGCGAGATCGATGTTTACATCGGTTTCGCTGAACCTGCCCCACCCACCCCAGCGGTGATGATAAAGGCAAAAGAATCTTCTGGGTCCCCTTTGTCCACTGAGGCGGCAGAGTTCCGGATCTCAGAAAACCCTAAACCCACCCTGCCCGCGCCAGTTGCGGAGATAGTGGAGAAATCCGAGCCTAAAGAAGACCTAGCGGTCCAAGTCGAAACTGGAGTGAATCTCCCTGGAGGAGCCTAAAGAAGACCCACCCGTGGAAGTCGAAATCCAGGAGGGGCATATCAATGAAACTGATTCTGGCTCTGATGATGCCGTGACAGACAGACCTTTCCTAAGGTACACACTACGACGTATGATAATGCAAGATGCAAACGCAGATGCAATTCTCGAGACCATCAAAAGTTTCGACATGGCTGGTCGCGAAAGCCGTAGGTACCTCAGGAAGCACGCGTCGCACTTCGTCGAGTACGTGGGATCCGGATCCGGCTCTACCAATGCTGGAGAAAACACCGATTCGGTGCCGGAGGCAATTAGAACAAAAGCCGACGTACCCGCATCCTCGGATGAATCAATGACGTCAGCAGATTTCTGAAAGTTCTCCGCGGAATATGAAGAGGAGTACAACTCCAAGGCTGCAGAAGAAGGAGAATCCATGGATGAAGGATCCGGGGAACACTCTCCTAAAGCGCAGGATGACATGGACGTCGGAGATAATCCCGAGGTCCAGATGTCCAAAAGTACCGATCAGAGCTTGACTCCGGGAAACGGACCCAAAGCCGTCTTTGCTACCGGCGCTTCCAAGAAGGCAAAGAAGAAGAACAAGAAAAACAAGACCCCGACAAAAGACCCTCTGGCAGAGGAGGTGATTGCCGAGGAATACGAAGAAGACTCGGATGGAGCACTTATCCCAGAAGAGCCTAAAAAAAGAATCGGTGGATGGACACGTAATCACTGAAGGTTCGCGTAAACTCATCGATGTTGCATTAACCACACCCATCCCTAAAGCTACAGAACTTACTGCTGAAGAGCTGGACGAAAGGGCCCAAGCCCTAGAAGCGTGTCGTCAACAACTCCTGGATGAAGCCAAAAACATCGAGGAGGAGAAGAAACGCATGGCAACTAAGGATTACATGTCTCGGTTGCATCAGAAGACACGGAAGCGTCACACCAATGACGACCAATTCCCACAAATCCGTGCCGTCCTTTTTGGAGATGAGATGGGGAAGCCACGGAAATATAGCAAAGGAGATTGGGTATATCCAACCCCAGTACAGAATATCGTGGCGGCCCGAGAAATTCTATCGGCTAATCCAGGACCAGAGGAGATCCGTTTGGGTATCAAACTACTCGATAAGGGACTAGAGCAGCAAAAGGTCGCCCTGTCTAGAAGTCAAAAACTGGTCTCGGATTCCGACCAATGTCGCATAGATCCGGCATGGGCTGACGTAAGACCCCACTGTGTTCTGGAGCAGCATTATCGCCCCGAACGATGGGAGGACAATTATTCGAGAACCAGATCGTTAGGACAGCATCGCAGGACTACACGCGACTGGAGCAACGTCGCACCAGCGGCCGAGAAAGAGGCCATCTCTGCTCTGAATCTGAGGAATCCTCCCCGACGAGAATCTAACGATCGAAAGGGAGAAGATAAAGAGAAACGTCGGGAGGAGGATCGTCAAAAAATGCCACCTCCTAGACATGCAAGCCGTCCGGCTGAGCCCCACCATGATGGGAACGACGGACGAAGAAACGACGGAAACCATGCCGAGACAAGCCGGAAGGGGGCTCGTCGTAGTCAAGATCCTCCTCGGAATCGGAATAATGACGTTCCGGACGGAGGCCGGCGATCAGCCGAAAACTATCCAGCTGCCCCATCCTCTCCACCACACAGTCATCACAGCTGCTCCCAAGGAGGGCAAGGAGGACGACATGGCGGAGGAGGTGGTGGCAGAAGCCGAAGTCCGGTTCCAAGGCACCGCAGCCACAGCCGACATTTGGGACGATCTCTATCCCCGAACGACGCAAGGCACAAGATCAACTCCAACATAGAGGCTCGACGCTACGAAAACGATGATATCTACGTGGGCCCAAAGTGCTTCGGACCACGCATTAGAGCTACAAAATTCCCGGAAGGATTTGCTATCTCAAGACATATCCAAGCCTACGATGGCATTGCTAGGCGAGATACCTGGCTACAGGATTTCTTCGAAGCTTGGTGCATCTCTAAAGGCGGAAACAGCCTGGTCGCTACTCGATATCTCCCACTTATGTTGCGGAAGACGGCACGATCATGGCTCAATGAACTTCCGGAGAACACCATCCATAACTGGTATGACATGCAAAGTGCGTTCTTTCGGAATTTCGAAGGCACATATCAGAGGCCCTGTATGGTCGGAGACCTACAACGTTGCACCCAGAAAGCCGGATAAACTTGCCGGGACTACCTCGGATGATGGATTGACACCAAGAACTCCTGTGAAGGAGTGATTGATTAAACTGTGATTGAAACTTTCAGTGCAGGTCTCCCAATTGGTCTACTGCACCCTCGCTTGAAGTGTGACAAGGTCACTGATTTGGGAGAAATGATAGAAACAGCGA
Organism: Avena insularis; assembly: GCA_023614405.1. Lineage (NCBI taxonomy): Eukaryota > Viridiplantae > Streptophyta > Magnoliopsida > Poales > Poaceae > Avena > Avena insularis. The sequence continues at coordinate 125,206,303 of CM042686.1, forward strand.
GCAAGTATGCAGATGCTGACGACGATGCATAGGGATTGCTCAATGCCCTAGCTGTGCCTCAGTCGGCAAAACAACCAAAGCAACAAGCTCAGAAGCACAAAAATACCTCAGAGGAAAAACCCAACGCGGAAACGGAAGTGGTCACTGCTACTTTCGGGTCTGGAGGGCGAGGAGGACGCGGCGGAGGCCACGGGCATGGTCGTGGAACTTCAAGAGTCCAGGGTAGAGGAGACCAGCAACCAGGCAAAACCTACTCTTGGGACGACATTGCCAATAACCCATGTGTGCATCACCTAGACGCCAATGGGGGCTCGTCCCACACCAACGCCGAATGTCATTTCAATGACGAGATCAAAGGAGATGACACCGCGGGCTCCAAAGCTAAGCGAAAGAAGGCAAAGAAGAATCCCGAAAAAGAAAAAGATACCAAGGAAGATTCCGACATGGAGGAAGTTGATGCTTCAAATCCCATGTCGGAAGGGAAGAAAACTTTTCCCACCAAGAATGACACTTATGTAACTTTCCTCGGATCTCAACCAACAAAGGTCAAGAAAGCAGTTCTACACGAGCTCAATGCAATAGTTTCGGCTGTCCCCCAGTATCTGGACTGGTCGGAAGTGGCAATCACATTTGACCACGATGATCATCCGCCTAAGTTACACATGCGAGGAAAATAGGCTTTAATCGTCAATCCACTGATTGACGGTTATGGTTTCTCCAAGACCCTCATGGACGGTGGTAGCAGTATCAATATTCTCTATGTCGAAACGCTACGCCGGATGAAGATCTCGGAAACACAGCTGAACCATAGCTCTGTGATCTTTCACGGAGTTGTCCCAGGAAGACAAGCTAATTCCCTGGGAGAGATCACTTTGGATGTTACCTTTGGAACTCCAAAGAACTATCGGACGGAGGCACTTTCCTTCGAAGTGGTCCCGTTCAAGAGCGCGTACCACGCTATATTCGGACGTCCGGCTTACTAGGCTTTTATGCTCGTCCGTGTTACATTTACAATATGATGAAAATACCAGGTCCCAATGGCGTGATCACCATCAGGGGAGACCCGAAGAAAGCGCGAGAGTGCGAGGATGGAAATGCCGCCTTTGCTGAAGCCATGCTGCACGCCCAGGAGTACCAGGAGATCAAGAAGAGCATAGATCTGTCCGAGATGCCCACAACGAAGAAGGAGGTGACAAAGCGAAATCCAGAGTTCAAGGCATCAGAAGAGACGAAGAAGACACCGTTGAAGGATGATGACCCCTCCAATGTGACCCAGACAGGCGTAGGCCTAGGTAGCGCATAGGAAAGCGTGCTCGTCATGTTCCTCCAAGCAAATCAAGATATCTTCGTATGGCAGCCATCTGACATGACCGGAGTACCTAGGGAACTTGCCGAGCACTCTCTAAATATAAACCCGAATGCTAAACCCATCAAACAGTCCCTACGATGATTTGGTGATGAAAAGCGTAACGCAATAGCTAAGGAACTAGAACGGCTCGAGTTAGCCGGATTCATAGAGGAGGTCATCCACACTGAGTGGTCGGCCAATCCTGTAATGGTCCCTAACAAGGACACCATTGATTTAAGAATGTGTGTTGATTATACTGCCTTGAACAAGGCTTGTCCAAAAGATCCGTTCGCTCTGCCTAGAATTGATCAAGTTATCGATTCTACGGCAGGCTCGGAACTCCTCTGTTTTCTCGACGCATATTCCGGTTATCACCAAATCCGGATGAAGGAATCTGACAAAGTCAAAACTTCATTCATAACCCCCTTCGAAACCTTCTGTTTTGTTACGATGCCCTTTGGGATGAAGAACGCAGGAGCTACGTACCAGTGCACGATGCAGCGTTGCCTCCATGACCAACTCAGACGTAATGTACATGCATACATGGATGATATTGCAGTAATGTCCAAAAAGAGGAAACGCTGATTTCCGACTTGGAGGAAACATTTGCCAACCTATGAAAATACAACATCATGCTTAACCCGAAGAAGTGCTTCTTTGGAATACCAGCCGAAAAATTTTTAGGTTTCATCGTGTCTCAGAGAGGCATAGAGGTGAACCGAGACAAAATCAAGGCTATACTCAATATTTCCAGGCCAACTCGCCTGAAGGACATACAAAGACTAACTGGTTGCATTGCTGCAGTCAGTCGGTTTGTAAGCCGGCTTGGTGAAAGAGCCGCACCATTATACAAACACCTGAAAAAGACCAAAGATTTTGTTTGGACTGATGAAGCTAAAGCTGCACTACAAGACCTGAAGAAAGTACTCTCATCTGGTCCTATCCTTGCAGCGCCAAAACCAAAAGAACCGATGTTGCTTTATCTTGCTGCGACAAATAAGGTCGTTAGTATCGTCATGGTGGGTGAGAGACCGGAGGAAAATCAGGAGCACCTGGTGCAGCATCCGACTTACTTTGTTAGTGAAGTCCTAACAGAGTCAAAACAGCGGTATCCGCACTATCAAAAATTGGCTTACGGTGTTTTTCTAGCATCTCGTAAGTTAGGACACTACTTTCAGGAGCATCCAATTACCATGGTGAGCACAGCTCCCATGAGAGATATAATCAACTACAGTGACGCCACAGGACGTGTCGCCAAATGGGGCATAGAGCTTTCAACTTTTGACATCGAATATAAACCTCGGACAGCAATCAAATCCCAGATCCTTGCTGACTTTGTTGCTGATTGGACAAAGACGAAGGAGAACATGATCCTCCCTGAGTCGTTATATTGGACCCTCTTCTTCGATGGGTATAAGGATTGCGGGGGCTCAGGGGCTGGCGTCGTGCTCAAGTCACCCCAAGGAGATAAACTTTTATACGTGTTGCAGATCCATTTCACAGCGACAAACAATATTGCCGAGTATGAAGCACTGCTGCATGGAATCCGGATTGCTAAGGATATTGGAATCCGACGTTTGATGTGTTGCAGATTCATACGTGTTGCAGATCCACTTCACAGCGACAAGTGTCAGATATTTGTAATGCAAATAAGCACATGGCAGCATATAAAGCTGTCGTGGATGATCTATCTAAATTGTTCGAAGGATTTGAAGTTCAACATATTCCTCGAACAGAAAATGAGGATGAAGACGCACTATCTCGGATAGGTTCTACGCGGAAAGAGGTCCCGGATGGCGCTTTTTTAGAGCACCTCAAGGTTCCCTCAATAAAGGGAGTAGATGAGGAATATCCGACCAAATGCGACTCACCTTTGATAGCAGTTCTGGCTGTGATTCCCAGCCGGACTCAACCCTACCTCGATTATTTGGTAGATGGAAAATTACCCGAAGACGAGGTGTTGAGCCGGCAGATTATCCAATGAGCAAAAGCCTATACTATTGTTAAAGGTGAGATCTATAAGCAGAGTGTTTCTGGGGTTTTTCAGCGCTGTGTATCTCCGGAAGAAGTAGTGGAAATCTTAAGGAAATCCACGAAGGCGAGTGTGGTCACCACGCTGTAGCCAAATCTTTAGTGGCAAAAGCTTTTAGACACGGATTTTTCTGGCTTACAGCTCAGGAAGATGCTGAACGATTAGTCAAGACGTGCAAAGGCTGCCAAAAGTACGCCAAACAAGCTCATGTTCCGGCTGATCAGTTGCGAACAATACCTATAACATGGCCCTTTGAGGTCTGTGGGCTTGATATGGTAGGAACTTTTAAACGATCTCCAAGTGGATTTACTCACCTCTTAGTGATGGTGGATAAATTCACCAAATGGATTGAGGCTAAACCTGTCACTAGTTGTGATGGAGCAACAGCCAAAAGATTTGTCGAGGATGTTATAATCCAGTATGGTTATCCACATAGCATTATCACGGACAACAGGAGTAACTTCTCTATGGGATAATTGGCCGAATTCTGCAACGAGTAAAATATCTGGCTTGACATTGCGTCAGTCGCACATCCACAGGCTAACTGACAAGTTGAAAGAGCAAATGGTTTAATCCTACAAGGCCTAAAACCGAGACTTGAGGCACCACTACGACGTGCTGCGGGGGCTTGGGCAGAGGAATTACCTCTGTAGTATGGAGCAATCTCATAGTTTTGTGCAAGTTTTCCCTCAGCAATACTTTCTGTAAGTCAGAATACCCAAAGTCAGAAAGCTACTTAAGACTCGGGCTAATATTTTTGCTAATATCAGAACGAGCCTTGGGGGCTACACTAGTTCATTCTTTGGCATCCTAATGAAGCATAAACCCGAATTGTATATCCTACTTCATGCTTGGGGGATAGAGGATATGATATGAAATAAAGGAAAAACAGGAGTTGGAATTCCGACTTACATATTGTTCGTGAGTGAGTTTATCCAACCTCGCGTTCACTTCAACGGCCACCTTCTCGGCGAGAGACAGAGGAATCAATGGGGTTGTTGGAAGCTCACCAGTCCTAATCCTCTCGTCATGAAGGCGCACCTGGGCGAGAAGGTCGGAGAACTTGACGTCCTCTGCTTCTTGCGCTTCTTCTTCGGCAGATAAGGTCCTTTTCTCCAGGCATTGCCTGGCGAGTCGCTAGATCTCTTCAGCAGATTTCCGGGACATGCCAAACTTGGCAAGTCCCAGATTGCTGATAAGGTTTTCGGTGAAGGTTTCTGCTGAGGGATCATTACCCAAAGAGGGTTCACCCTTATCTAAATCTGACTCACCCATGGTGACGTCAGTTTGTGACTCAAGGTTCGCAGGCTCCGTTGAAGGAGCCGGATCTTCTGCGGCATCCGGGGAGATCACCGGCGTTGTTGAAGGTTGAGGGGCAGGAGTCGGAGGAGCCATGGCAGGAGAAGCTATGGTAAGCTTCGTCTGCCACAGTGGCTTCGAAGGAATCCCTTTCCCTTTGCCCTTGATGATCGTTTTTGCTCTGAGAATGTAATAAAGTCAGAAACATTACATCTCGGAAAGAAATTCGAGTAAAATACAAAGGCGGAAAGTTGTGATTGAAAGTTACCTCTTCACAACAGGCACCTCCTTTGTGCCAATAGCCACCGTTGGAGCTTTGCGCTTCCTGAGCGCAAGGTCTGACAATGGGACCACCTCTGTCTCCTGAGAAAACTCAGGAGAATATCCTTCGAGCGGAGCAAGTTCCGACTCGGGGAGGTCAGCAAGCTGAAAATAAGAAAACATATCAGCATTGAAGCTTACCGGCACTACGGGGTTATCCGCTGTATGCATATCCAGAGAAACCTCCGGGATTCTCCTCTCGATCCGCTCCCTAATCAGCCACTTGACCTGGATTATGTAGCCCTGTGTGGTGTAGGCTTTGGGGCTGATGCGGAGGGAGTCTTTCTTGGACGACGTGATGGAATGCATCAGTCAGGTTCCGTGGTACTGAAGGGGCTGGACCCGACGTGAGACCCAGCAATGGACCAAGTCGGATCCCTTTAGACCCTTGTGTTTGATCAAGTATTCGATCCGCCTCTTAGCGAGGATCAAATCGTCGGTGAGAGCCGGAGCAGCCTCGTCCCAGGATGGTTGGGCCGTGGCAGCTCCGTCGATGAAAGCCGGCAAAGCAGTGGCTTTGCCGGGAGCCAGAATATCCCTATGATAGAAAAACATGGCTGGCCATTGTTTGACCGAGTCACTAGCTAAAATTTTGGGATACGCGCGCTCGCGTCTAAGAGAAAAACTAATAGTACCGGTGATGTAAGGAACACCGGCGGTAATGGAGTTTCTCCGGACATGAAAATAGTACCGGAATAAAGTCAAACTCGGCCTAATGCCGAGAAAGCCCTCACACAACGAAGCGTACGCGCTCATCTCTAAAAGAGAGTTGGGAGGAAGATGATGGAGTTGAACTCCGTAATGATCAATCACCTCGGAGAAGAACTCCGAGGGAGGAAACGACAAACCTCTGTCGAGGTGGGTGCCGAAGTGGACCCGCTCGCCGTCGCGCGGGTTGGGGACGGTTTCCCCGAAGCCGCTCCGCCAGTCGTCGGCGTGGAGGAGCCCTTCTTTCTCTATGTTCTTGAGACCCTCGTCGTTGAGCGCGCAGGGAATCCAGAGCCCGCGAAAGCTCTCTTTCTCCGCCACCGCTTCCGTCGCCGCCACCGCCGCCACTACCACCAAGCCGGAAGAGGAAGATGAGGCCACTTCTCTGGCGAGCAGTTGACCTAGAATGGGTGGCACTGGGAGTTCTTTGGCGGGAACGGGGGAGCTCTGTGCGTGCAGGGAGATTGGAAGGAGAGGAAAAGGCAAAGGACTGGTGAAAGGAGAAGGAGAAAATCCTAACCCCTTATATTCACCTAACTGCGCCAAGATTCGTGCAAATGCTACAGTATAACTGCCACGCGTCGTGGAAGGAACTAGGAAGGTCCAACGCGATGATTACGTCGCCCCGATCTCCGCGCACGCATTGAAACGGTGCCTCGGTTACGCGAACCACGGACCCACCAACGGTCGTGCTGACGAAATGCCTGTCAGATGATGTGACTTGACCATGACTTGTGTCAGGTGGCGTTAGAGACCAAGTTCCGGCTTAGTTTGAAATCAAGTTGGAAAACCCGAGTAACCTGTTGATAGGTCCGACTTATTTTTAAGACCCGGATCGTATTTTTTATTGTGAAGTTTCAGGAACCATTCAAGATTCTGCAAGCCAAAGATTAATCTAGACGATGATAAATCCAACTTTGGATCTTGGAGGCCTCCGGGGGCTACTGTTGGGGATATACTTTCCGGGTATCCTCACAATTCCTCACTGACCAGGGTGGCCCACTTCGGGTTAGAGCTTTGCTTCACGGGTGACCCAGTCAGGGAGAAAAGATGGAGTCCAGTCCGGCTATAGGAAGGCCTAGAAGACTTACCGACTTAGGCCCATAGTGTTACTTGTAGTTCAAGATGTACTCTGTAACCGACTCTTAATCATAGCCGGATAGATCTCTTTTGTAAACCCTAGGCCGGATATCTATATAAGCCGTCCTAGGGAGAGCCTTTAGGGAACCCTCAATAGTCTACAATCTCAACTCGCACAGGAGAAACCCTTGTAACCCATATTCCGGCTCTGCCGTATTACTGGATTACTAGCAGGAGTAGGATCCGTCCAAAGCCGGCGGATTCAAACCTGGGTAAACTTGTGTGCTCACCCTCCCGGAATACCCTACGTCTCACACCCCTCTCTTCCGCACGCCTCGAGGACCCCCTCATGGCGTACTTGTCATCAATCCGACGACAGTCAATAACTCATGAAAACAACTATAATACGCAAAATCGAAGAGTTTTTGGTTAAAACTCTCAAACATGTATCGGGTCTAACGAGCCTTGAAAATCCCCCTAGAAATTCGCAATTGTAGGTAATATAGCATGAAAACGGCCATAAAACATAAAAACAACAAATTTTTTGTCATGCCCTCAAACATGTATCGGTTCTAATGGTCATTGTAAATAGCCCTGAAACCCTAGAACTATGTCAATAGCTCATGAAAACGGTCATAAAACACAAAAACAACGATTTTTTGGTCATCCCCTTAAACATGCATTGGGTCTAACGGTCCGTGCAAATCCCCATGGAGCCCTAAAAAAGTGTGCAATAGCTCATGAAAATGGCCGTAAAATGCAAAAACAAAAAGTTTTTGGTCGTAACTCTCAAACATGTATCGGGTCTTAGGATTGTTGTAAATCCCCATGGAGCACCAAAACAGTGTGCAATAGCTCATGAAAACGGTCGTAAAACGCGAAAACGACGAGTTTTTGGTCATAACTCTTAGACATGTATCGGTTCTTAGGATCATTGTAAATCCCCATGGAGTGCCAAACTCTGTGCAATAGCTCATGAAAACATCTGTAAAACATTAAAAACGATGAGTTTTTGGTCATAACTCTCAAACATGTATCGGGTCTTAGGGTCGTGGTAAATCCCCCTGGAACCCCAAAACTATGGGCAATAATCTTGAAAATGGCCATAAACGCGAAAACGATGAGTTGTGGTCATAACTCTCAAACATGTATCGGGTCTAACAAGCCATGCAAATCCCCCTGGAAACTCGCAAATGTAGGTAATAGAGCATGAAAACAGCCATAAAACATAAAAACAACAAGTTTTTGGTCATGCCCTCTAACATGTATCGGGTCTAATGGCCATTCTAAATTGCCCTGAAACCCTAGAACTGTGGCAATAGCTCATGAAAACGGTCATAAAACACAAAAAGACGATTTTTTGGTCATCCCCAGAAACATGCATCGGGCCTAACGGTTCATGCAAATCCCCATGGAGCTCCAAAACATTGTGCAATAGCTCATGAAAACGGCCGTAAAACACGAAAATGACTAGTTTTTGGTTATGACTCTGAAACATGTATTGGGTCTTTGGATTGTTGTAAATCCCCTGGAGCACCAAAACAGTGTGCAATAGCTCATGAAAATGGCCATAAAACGTGAAAAACAACGAGTTTTTGGTCATAAGTCTCAAACATGTATCGGGTCTTAGGGTCGTTGTAAATCCCCATGGAAGCCCAAAATTATGTGCAATAACTCATGAAAACAGCCATAATACGCGAAATCGATGACTTTTTGGTTAAAACTCTCAAACATGTATTGGGTCTAACGAGCCATGCAAATCCCCCTAGAACCTCAAAACTATGGGAAATAACTCATGAAAGTGGCCATAATGTGTGAAATTGACGAGTTTTTGGTTAAAACTCTCAAACATGTATCAGGTCTAACGAGCCATGCAAATCCCCCTAGAAACTCGCAATTGTAGGTAATAGATCATGAAAACAGCCATAAGATATAAAAACAACAAGTTTTTGGTCATGACCTCAAACATGTATTGGGTCTAATGTTTGTTGTAAATCACGATGAAATCCTAGAACTGTGGAAATAGCTCATGAAAAGGGTCATACAACACAAAAACGACAAATTTTTCGTCATCCCTAGAACCATGCATTGGGTCTAACAGTCCATGCAAATCCCCATGGAGCCCCAAAACAGTGTGCAATCGCGCATGAAAACAACCATAAAACGCGAAAACGACGAGTTTTGGGTCATTACTCTCAAACACGTATTGAGTCTTAGGATCATTGTATATCCCCCTAGAGCACCAAAACTGTGTAGAATAGCTCATGAAAACGGCCGTAAAGCATGAAAAACGGCGAGTTTTTGGTCATAACTCTCAAAAATGTATCGAGTCTTAGGGTCATTGTAAATCCCCATGAAACCCCAAAATTATGGGCAATAACTCATGAAAACAGCCATAATACGCGAAATCGACGACTTTTTTGTTAAGACACTCAAACATGTATCGGGTCTAACGAGCCATCCAAATCCTCCTGGAAACTCTTAGCTGTAGGTAATAGAGCATGAAAACATCCATAAAATATAAAAACAACATGTTTATGGTGATGCCCTCAAACATGTATTGGGTCTAATGGTCGTTGTAAATCCTCCTGGAACCCTAGAACTATGGCAATAGCTCATAAAAAGGGTCATAAAACACAAAAATGACAAAGTTTTGGTCATCCCTAGAAACATGCATCGGGTGTAATGGTCCATGCAAATCCCCATGGATCCCCAAAACAGTCTGCAATAGCGCATGAAAACAACCGTAAAACGCGAAAACGATGAGTTTTTGGTTATAACTCTGAAACATGTAACGAGTCTTAGGATCATCGTAAATCCCCCTGGAGAACCAAAATAGTGTGCAATAGCTCATGAAAACAAGCCGTAAAACATGAAAAACGACGAGTTTTTGGTCCAAACAAGTATCGGGTCTTAGGGTCATAGTAAATACCCATGGAACCCCAAAATTATGGGCAATAACTCATGAAAACAGCCATAATACGCGAAATTGCTGATTTTTTGGTTAAAACTCTCAAACATGTATCGGGTCTAACGAGCAATGCAAATCCCCCTGGAACCCCAAAACTGTCGGAAATAACTCATGAAAGTGGCCATAATGTGTGAAATCGACGAGTTTTTGGTTAAAGCTCTCAAAAATGTACCGAGTCTAACGAACCAAGCAAATCCCCCTAGAAACTCGCAATTGTAGGTAATAGAGCATGACAATAGCCATAAAATATAAAAACAACAAGTTTTTGGTCATTCCCTCAAACATGTATTGGGTATAATGGTCGTTGTAAATTGCCATGAAATCCTAGAACTGTGGCAATGGATCATGAAAAGGGTCATAAAACACAAAACTGACAAAATTTTGGTCAACCCCAGAAACATGCATCGGGTCTAACGGTCCATGCAAATCCCCATGGAGCCCCAAAACAATGTGCAATAGTGCATGAGAACGGCCGTAAAACGCGAAAACGACGAGTATCGAGTATTAGGATCATTATAAATCCCCCTGGAGCACCAAAACAGTGTGCAATAGCTCATGAAAACGCCCGGAAAATGTGAAAAACAACTAGTTTTTGGTCATAACTCTCAAACATATATCGGGTCTTAGGGTCATTGTAAATCCCCATGGAACCCCAAAAATGTGGGCAATAACTCATGAAAATAACCATAATACACGCGACGACTTTTTGGTTGAAACTCTCAACCATGTATCGGGTCTAACGAGCCATGCATATTGATACGTCCATTTTGCATCACTATTCTATATCACAATTTACTGTTATTCATTGATATATTTTATATTAAGAGATGATACTTATGTAATTTCATCTGTTTTTGCATGGTTGATGACTTTTGGAGCATGGACCGCTGCAGTCAGGATTCTGATGGAAAAGGTGTTGTTTGGAGGCAAAATTCGCGAAGATCAGAAAATCCAGGAAAATACATGGAAAATCTTATTTTTCCAGAAGACGAAGGCTGCCAGAAGGAGGAGTGGAGATGGGCCACAAGGGGCCCACACCACCTGGCGCTGAGCCACTGTGCCTGCGCCACAGTCCACCTTCAGCTCTCCCTTGTGGCGTATATTATCCTCCTGAAACCCTAAGACTCGGGGAGCGACCACAGAAAGATTTCGTCGCCTCTGCGGGGCGGAAAACACCGAGAGAGAAAGATCTCTCTGACAGATAGAATTCTGCTAGGGAAATTCCTTCCTAGAGAGGGGAGATCGTCGCCATCAACACCACCATCAAGCTGGACTTCATCGGGATCATCATCATGACCACCATCATCTCCACCAACACCATCATCACCACCATCATCTCGCTGTAACAATTGTGTTGAATCTTGAATAGTTCTTAGGGGAAACTTTCCCGATGTTGGTTACTCCTTATAGTTGATGCTATTGAGTGGAACCATTGAATTATTGTTTATGTTCAGATTGTTATACATCATTATTCCATCTATGATCACGATCCATATGATGTCTTGTGAGTAGTTCGTTTTTTTTTCAGGACATGGGAGAAGTCATGTTGTTAGTAGTGGAGTTCTGTTGAGAAAGATTCAATGGTTTGATATTTAAGTTGTGGTGTACTTCTTCTAGTGGTGTCATGTGAACGTGGACTACATGACACTTCACCTATATGGGCCTAGGGGAATGCATTGTGTATTTGGCTACTAATCGTAGGGGTTGCCAGAGTGACAGAAACCTAAACCCCCGTTAAGAAACCATTGCACAAGGGACGACAGGGTCTTAGAGTTTAAAGCTGTGGTTAGGTTTTACATTACTTACTTTCTTGTACTTACAGATCTTTGCAAGGGGTATAATAACAAGTATATATTAGTCCTAGGAAGGTCGGTACATTAGCATAGGTTCACCCACACAACACTTAGTAAAATAATGAAGATTAATCAACTATATGAAGCGAAAGCACTTGACGATATTCCCATGTGTCCTCGAGAACGTTTGGTCATCTTAAGTAATACAACCGTCTTGTCCTTTGCTGCATAAAGGACTGGGCCACTTGCTGCATTTATTCTTATTGTCTTTCATTTACTCGTACTATAACATCCCAATTTCAGCAACCCTGATTTGTTGATCAGAATGCAAAAATCAGGGGGAACAAAAACGTTTTCTTGTTCATTGGTGCAGTGCTTGCTTGTTGAATTGTTTGTGCTTGTGCCTATGAGAGTGTATCTTATGATATTCCTTACCTCACCCTCAGTTGACAAAATGCTATTTACCAAAACTATCCTGGCTCAACTTACATATTATCAAATATTCGGGCATTTCAAATCCTGAGCCAAGATGCTTGTGTACCAAAAACTATTTTGGTAGCTTCTATTGACAAAACTATGGAGAGATATATAATACAACCTCCTTATGTTTTCAAGACAGAACCCTCAACTAACCTTAACTCTAGTTTTCCCAAAACCTCTTTTCAAAGCATTTGAGTTCTACTCTTGGTAGAGATACCAAGGACTCTCACCTTATTCAAATCCTACCTCCTCAAAATGCCCCAACCTTACCTCAAGCTAAACTTGATGGTAACCCCAGTAGTGGATTCCCTTAGTTAATAAGATGAGTTGCCTTGATCTGCTTTAAGATGAGTTGCCTTGATCTGCTGTTTGACTTGTTTGCTTAGGAGGTAGTATGAGCTATTCTAGGAGCTCATTACTAGGATCAAGATGTTTCCAAATCATCACATCCCAAGCAAGATAACAAAGCAAGATCAACTCACTAGGTACTAAGTGATCATCTAAAACCCTTAGCTAGATCAATTCTGCAGTGATCCATTCTAGAAGCTACCAAGTCAATAAAGACCAAGATCAAGCATGGATCCCTACTACTCAATCTACACTTCAACATCATCCACTTGTTGATGCTCTGATACCTTTCAACCCCTCCAAGAACATTCCCTCTCATACTCTAGTCAAAATCCTCAAAACTGCCAAATTTGACTAAGTCTAGAAACTGTTCCAACATCACCTCTTTGAATGCCTCCCTTTCTCAAACCATGTGCATTTTTGGAAACACACTTGAACCATCTTGTTACCCATCCTAAGGACTACCAAGGACCACATTTTCCCTTGGTTAGATCCTCATCCAACCCACTTGTTCTTGATGGTTTTGCAGACAGGAAAATAACTTTTCCTGCAAATCTAGTCATCATGCCCACTTTGACAGAAGCTCACACCATCATCCAACCTTCTATGGAACAACTCTCTGCATGGTTGTGTTCTACTCATATAGGTATATCAAAATATACTCCACTTGTTCCAAGTCAATCTCTGTGCTGCTTGAATCCACTTGGTTTATAAGGCATCATGACTCAATTGGTATGGCAGCCTTAATTTCAACAAAGTTTGCCATCACTTCTAGATCACTCATCTATATGACCTGGTTTACCTATCCATCTATCCCTCTCATCAAGGTGAACTCTTAACTCCAAGATACAACCGTGTTTTGGTGGTATAAAAATAACACCACCCTAGATCATCAACTCGTTTTCCATCTTATTCCAGTTGGAATTTCATTCAACAAGGTTGCAAATGCTTGATACACCTTGTCTATATCATCTACCTTGGTCCTCAAGATTTATCAACAATTATCCATAATTATTATGGCCCCAAAACAATTTAATCCTTTAATAGTCAAAATCTCCAAAACCCCTTCATAAAGGAAAGTTTGGTTTTTGCCAAAACACTTCCCCAACTTTTTGCTCATGTGAGTTCCACATATCATACCCTATCTATCCATCTCAAAAATAAATATTTTTGAGAAGCTTTATTATTTCTTTTTGCCCATTTTCTAAAATGGCTAAATTGGAATAATAATTGTTTTAAATACTTTTATGCCTCAATAAATCTTGGAAAAATTCCTCTAAGTGTGTATTCACATTTGGGACTCTCTAAAACCAAAAACCAACATTGCCCAATGTAAAAATATCAAATGATCTTCTCGAATCCACTTCTGACCCTTTTGAATAATTGGTTCAAGTTGACTAAAACTCCTCTGAAAAATCTCAATTAAATCCTAGGAGCCTACCTTGACCTCATCTATCTACCAGTACCATTTCATCATCTGGTCCAATACAAGCTTTTGGATTTACTTCATAATCACCTATTTTGATCAAAGTTACCAATTAAGCAAATCCATTACTCAAACCACTTCCAAATCTCATCAAAACTTGCTCAATAATTCCCCTCAACACCTAGACACACCCCAGGTCGACACCACTGTAGCTCTACCCCAGCCTTGCCTCGTTTACCCTTGTACTAGTAGAAAGAGAGAGAGAGACAACAAGATCATACAAAGATTTACCCCCACTTAATTACCACAGCTGCCACCCCCTCCCTCTCTGATCCAGCACGACCCAAAACCCCTTCCTACCCCTCCCCACCTCCCTCTGGACCAATCCCTGGCCAGCATCCCCTCTCCACCATGTACAAATTGGACATTCACACCCTCTAGCTCTCATCCCTAGTATATATGGCCAGAGGCCTCCCCCAGCGAGCCCTTGCCCCTCATTTGCTTCCTCTCCCCTCCACTCACTCTCCCCAGGCTCCACTCCCTCGCCCCTGCTCTGAGCTACTCGAAAGAAGAAGAAGAGGAGCTCTCGGCCTCCCCAAGAAATCGAGCAAGGCTCTCTCCTCCTTGCTCCCCCTCCTCTGCATGTTGCATGGCCGACTCCCCTACCTCTCCTCTACCGAACCACATGCTCCTTTTTGTCCAGGACCAACTCGTCTGTCCTCGTCAGTGAGCTCCGACGAGGTCACTCTCGGCCGCCGTCGCGAAAGCTGCTTCCCGGAGGCCAACCCTGCCGTGTCGCCCATCGATCTGCTCGTCGTCGTCGACCGCGTTGCCCTGCCGCCTCCACGACCTCTCCCGAGCCCTCAGGTGAGCTCCCCGTCCCGCGCCACCCTTTGCTAGGGTTAGCCCTTGTCTCCGGCGCGCCCAGGAGGACGTTGAAGCCCCGCCGTCCATCTCTAATTAAACCAACGGCCAAGATCTACCGATACCCTTTTGGCTGCCTGCTTCCACTGAACGCCGGGCCCCGCCTGGCAGGTTCAAGCCGCGGCTCCCGCGCGCTGCGCCGCCCGCCATGGGCCGATTCTCCCCCTACGGCCTAGTACCTCCCTAGATCCGGCCCACTACATCATCTTTCCTTTTCTTTTTAGCTAGTCTATTATTTCCAGAAAACTTCCTGCTAGGATTAAATCCAAATAAAAATGGAAACCACCATATTTTGTCAAGATCTAAATTTTTGGTAGTTCTCTGATGTTTTATCAAACATACAGAGGCATCACCTAGCCAAAAATAATTTCCTTTATTGGCTCGAGTTTTATTCTGCAGCAAGGTGTACCTTGCACTAATTTATCTCCTATGACAGTTCTATATCTGCATTTGGGGAGAACCAAGGCTCTAATGGAAGGTATTTCATATACCTACCTTCTAGCATAGGTCCTATGCCAAGGTGAACAGAAGGGTACCTTTAAGAAAAATAACAAAATCAGCTTTTATCTGCCTTGGATAAATTCTCTAGGTCAAAAAAAACGTGATATTGACCTAATTCCACCTCCCAGTACATCATAGTATCAGTATCTACCAAACCCCAGTAGCTCAGAATTTATTGAGCCTTGGTTGGATTTTTGTGATTTAAATACTTCTGTAATGGGTATTTTCACTAAATAAATCACTCCAGGAGTTTGGCAACTCCAATTTCTACAGAAAGGTAGTCTAAATGCCTACCACATTCCCTTGGAATCCACTCAATAGCTTCTGCAAAATTAATCTGGTGAAAAAGAGAAAAACCTTACAGAACTGCCTTTGGGAATTTCCTGAGGGCATTCTGGTAATTCTTTTGACAAGATTCCAACTCTAGGTGGTTCAGTACATCAAACACTACCTAACCATCCAAGAAAATATTTTTTGGATCTCCAGATAAATTCTGGTGAATTATTTCCTCAAACTAGAGTTATTACCACTAAATAAATCATAATGAAATCTAGGAAATTGATATTCAAGTGAAACCACTTGTAATGGTTTTGTCTTGTCAGGACCTATTTGAGGATATCATGGTTACCCTTTGGTAGCCTACTGACCCCAGAACCCTAATCCAAGTTTATGGTATCTAGCCTTGACAACTATCCTCCAAATAGAAAACACCTCCATGGCAAATTAGTAATTCCACTATCATTACCCAACTTCTCCAAAACCTACCAAATTCAGTAGTACTCCTTATGTTTGTTTGCTGTATGGTTTTTTGCATGAATGCCTTGTATTGATTGTGGATTTTCCTGCTTGCATGTATACCCGATGATGACGATAGTGTGAGTGTCTAACGACAGGAAGGGACCTCTTATTATTATTTTATTGGATATTCTTGGTTATCTAAAGAAGCCCAGGGACTTATTGTTGACCACAGGCAAGCCACCAGTCCTGAACTCTGATATATGTCCTACCCTCTTTTACCTGTTTTGTACCCCCTTTATAAATTGCATTATCTATCTGCATGTCTTGTTTTACAAATACTGCGATAGTAACTTGGCTCCTCCAAGTTATGACTTTGTGTCCTTTGAGGCACCACCCCGATGTACCTACCATTTTATCCCTTTAGATCGAGAGTATGATGGTTAGCATCCTACCTCATTGGAAACTCCCGTTTTTGAGAAAATAAACTATTTTGGGGATTTACCCCACTACAAAGGTTTCAAAAATGCTTTGTAAAACCCTTGGGAAGAGGCATCGTTCCAAGCGGATGTTTTAACGAAAGAAATGGTGATGATGAGAAATGAGAATGTCAAGGGATGTTCTACGCCTTTACCGGAACAATTTCTATCAGTGCAACCACATAACCCAGGTACTGGGGCTTAGCCTGTAGTTTGTCTGCATTAGCCGAGGCAGCTCGTACCATGCTTATCGGGAGAGGTCCCAGGAATTCTGGGCAGGCACCACCAGATCTCGGATCTGAAGCATGTTGCTTGCTTTGGCAAGAGTGAGCCTGTTCTGGCAGGAGGCCGGTGCAACAATTGGGTCTCACACGGACGGTATGACTTGGAGTACGGAAGGAAGTGGAGTCACCAGATTTAAGGTATATGCCAAGTTGCGGCTTGGGTATGCGCGTGTACGGAAGGCAGGACTATGGCTGGGAGCCCCATACTCGTTACCGGGGAGAAAAAACCCAAAAGGAAAAGCAGCCTTTGCTCGGGTCGACAAGCGAAAGGTTAGGTTTGATTATCCGGACCCCCATCTACAGTGGTAGTGGGCTGTGGTTGTATCCCGGCGGATGTATTGATTCTTGTGGGGAATGTGTGCAAGCTCTACAAAGTATAATCTATTCAAATAGTCGTGTCCATGGTCAAGGACGGTTGTAAACGTGTTGTCTAGGAGTACCCAAACTGTGCGTGTTTGGGAAACAAGGATGAAGAGGATGAAGGTTCTGGGTGAACCCGAGTTCGAAAGCTTTGCTTTGATCCGAGGTGGTCGAAGAGGTTTAAAAAGGGTGTTTACTCCAAAACTGTTTTCAAAACTCTTTTTCAACAAAGATATGGAGATGTCTTGATTGATAAAATAAAGGCATGTTTACAAAACTCTTTTTGAACAAAGATATGGGGATGCCATACTTCAAGTGATAGCCTAGGATTTTCAAAAGCAACCCAGATAGAGCTATCTCGCCATAGCCAGACTGCATTTCCTTATTTCCTTTATCCTGGTGGTTTGCGAGTACATTCAAAAGTACTCACGGCTTTGTCCCTGGCTATTTACTTGGCCAGACTTTCAGAGGTTCGACTTCGGAAGATTCAAGTGACGTCTAGCGAGCTAAGCCGTCTTCCCAGTAAGTTGCATGTAGGTTGAGGCACGATTGGGCTCTACGCATGATGATACTCCGCTGTTAAGGATGGTGTAGCCATAATGGCATCTATGTAAGTCTTTTAATTCTTTATGTTATGGATGTTGTAATGATACTTGTCGGTTATGTTCCACGGCTCACTGATCATGGAAACGTGGAAATATGCATAATAGGGATCTCTTGGATGAATAATCCGGGGAGCCCACAAACTTGGTATCAGAGCCATCCTGACTGTAGGAGACCTTAGTTAGCATGGACGTTAGACAGGGAACGACAAACCTATTTTCTAAGAGGACAAAGGAGAAGAGATGCTTATTTGCAAAAGTGCTTATGTCTTCTCCCCTCCATTTCGAAAACTACTTGCAATAATATGATTTCATAATCTTAAAATCATGCACACCTGTCACTAACCCGACCCCATCCCAAAAATTCTGCTGTAGATGGCCTCCTTCCGCTCGGAGCACATCATCGTTGGAGATAGTTTCTGGCCCTTTGAAGAGAAGCTTCACAACCTACTGAAGATAGTCAAGAGGCCCTCGCCAATGATTGAAGGAACCGAACTTCCTCGCAGTAACACCAATGTGATGCAATGGGTCATCAAGGCTATGATTCCTTCCCCAAATGAGGACACCGTGCCCACAATCTTCACCTTCCTCGACAACAACTAGATAGATGGCGTGGTACGAGCCATACAGGATATCATGGCGCGCCTCTGCAAAATTCATGAAGATGAGCTAAAAGAGACCCCTTACCACCTGTTTGGAAAGCGCGACGAAGATGGACTTCCTACTGAGTCTTTCCTCACCTGCTGCATTGGGAATCAGCTGGAGAATATGGAATACCTACTCCAACATTCCAGGAAGATCTTGACAAGGCCAGACGCAAGAATTTGCTTCTAAATATGGATATCAACCTACTCCATAAGCGTGAAAGAAGTCTTCAAGCCACCAATGCTCGCTTGGACAAGAAGCTGACCATTGAAGTACCCCCAACCCCTGAAGACGAGAATCCCGGGACTGACGACGAACTCTCCTTCCTCAATGAGTATCACCCGATCATACAGTCACCCGCCCCGACTGAGTCAACATCCAACCCTACACCTTGGGAAGGCACCACTCTCACCTTCACTGAAGACGAGCTCAATATCGCGCAAACCCCAGAGGATCTGCAGTAGTTGAAACCCCGGAGTCAGCACGAACCACAGATGCACCCTCCGAGTAATCACTCGCGTTATGGTACTCACCTAGCTAGCGATAGGGTAGAGTCATGTATCGTCCCTGAACGCGTTTTGTAATGCTTAAGTACTATTGGCACCTTCGGGTGCAGATTGGTTGGTTATGTAATAACTCCCTTGGATTGCTATGCTTGTTTGGTTGTTTTCTTCTTACGTGTTTTACCCAAGACGTTGCATCATACCCAACCCGAAACACGTACCACCAACAGGACATCCCCCAGGATGGCCATGGAGACTGGAAGCTCGAAGAAGGCCTGTAGCCGTTGCGGAGACGAAAGACACCAAGCCAATAGATGCTCCAGCCACTACCCAAACTGCGGAGAACCTCATTCGTCCAAAGTTTTCCCAACTCGGCCTATCACTTGTTTCCTCTGCGAAGGCCAAGACCATGTCCCCACCAATTGTCCAATATATCCCCTCATTGGCAAGGCCCGTCAACCTCCCGGTACCAGCAAAGGCAAGTCATCAAATCAGTTACGCCGAAGGATAGGTACCTGCTTCACCTATGGTCTACCCGGTCACTTCAGCTGAGAATGCCCTAAGGGTAAACCCGTCAAGACCGCCGCGAAGGTGAAGCCCGAAGGCACCAAGGTCCACACCTTCAGAAAGGACGACCCCCTACCTCTCGTAGCCCTGCAACTCAGGACTGAAGATTTCTCACGCTTCTATAGGCGACAACACCCTGTGGAAGTAAAGATCAAGAGAGAAGCTCCTTAACCCACTCTAGGACTCCCCGAACGTCGGCAAGTGCAGCCTGTAATAACTAGTCCATACCCCCCTTGGAACGACACCTATGATGCTACCCTCTCTTAAGTCGAGGTCTGCTACATTAAGGACTATCCTTGGTCATCCTCATAAGTAATACACTGACTTGTAACTCTCCAATCTACCCTACTCTAACCCTAAGGGGGAAAGACTGTGTCTTTCCCACAAAATGGAATAACCCTCCACCATAAGCACTCCAACAACTAGACCCGAAGACACAAACTTGGATACAATACCCCCCTAGGACGGAAGCCGTAAATCCTAACAGCCGGAAGATCACTCCCCACAATCCTGGTTGAAGCCTTCTCCTCACTCGTGTTTCAAGAAGATTGAAGTTCAACCTCACTGTCAAAGTGTTTCTGTTCAAAGACAAAGCCGGCAAGTTAGTACACAAGAAACACCTAGCACCTACTCCAGAACGAATCCCCTAATCTTATTCTCCCGAATCCCGGGACGAGATTCTTTTAAGGGGGAAAGGTCTGTAACATTCCAATTTCAGCAACCCTGATTTGTTGACCAGAATGCAAAAATCAGGGGGAACAAAAACTTTTTCTTGTTCATTGGTGCAGTGCTTGCTTGTTGCATTGTTTGTGCTTGTGCCTATGAGAGTGTATCTTATGATATTCCTTACCTCACCCTCAGTTGACAAAATGCTATTTACCAAAACTATCCTGGCTCAACTTACATATTCTCAAATGTTCTGGCATTTCAAAACCTGAGCCAAGATGCTTGTGTACCCAAAACTATTTTGGTAGCTTCTATTGACAAAACTATGGAGAGATATGTAATACAACCTCCTTATGTTTTCAAGACAGAACCCTCAACTAACCTTAACTCTAGTTTTCCCAAAACCTCTTTTCAAAGCATTTGAGTTCTACTCTTGGTAGAGATACCAAGGACTCTCACCTTATTCAAATCCAACCTCCTCAAAATGCCCCAACCTTACCTCAAGCTAAACTTGATGGTAACCCCAGTAGTGGATTCCCTTAGTTAATAAGATGAGTTGCCTTGATGTGCTTTAAGATGAGTTGCCGTGATCTGCTGTTTGACTTGTTTGCTTAGGAGGTAGTATGAGCTATTCTAGGAGCTCATTACTAGGATAAAGATGTTTCCAAATCATCACATCCCAAGCAAGATAACAAAGCAAGATCAACTCACTAGGTACTAAGTGATCATCTAAAACCCTTAGCTAGATCAATTCTGCAGTGATCCATTCTAGAAGCTTCCAAGTCAAGAAAGACAAAGATCAAGCATGGATCCCTGCTACTCAATATACACTTCAACATCATCCACTTTTTGATGCTCTGATACCCTGCAACCCCTCCAACAACATTCCCTCTCATACTCTAGTCAAAATCCTCAAAACTGCCAAATTTGACCAAGTCTGGAAACTGTTCCAACATCACCTCTTTGAATGCCTCCCTTTCTCAAACCATGTGCATTTTTGGAAATGCACTTGAACCATATTGTTACCCATCATAAGGAATACCAAGGCCTACATTTTCCCTTGGTTAGATCCTCATCCAACCCACTTGTTCTTAGCCCGAGTCTTAAGTAGCTTTCTAACTTTGGGTATCCTGACTTACAGAAAGTATGTCCCTATAACCAGGAATTACTGAAGAATGTCTGCGATAAGCGGAGAGGGATCAAAGCTCTCCGGCTTAAAAATGCTGAACTCAAAGTTGCCAAGGATGAGGCCGAAGGTAAACATTCCGAGACTCAAACCTTGTCCTTGTATTTTAAATGTCGAATTTGTTCTTGAACTGTTGTTCCTTTTTGACTTACAGCGCTGGTGAAACAATCCGTCGCCATGATTGAAGAGGCCGAGAACCTCAAGACCCTGGTGGTGGAGAACAAGGAGCTTCGCTAAGAGCTGGACCAGCTCAAGGCCAATCATGAAAAGAGCATAGCTCAAGTCCTTGAATCCTCCTCCATGGCTACTGAAGAGCGTGATCGCAAGATCGCTGGTCAAGATAAAGTAATCTCGGACCTCAAGAATGAGCTTAGCAGAGAGAAGGACATGTCCCAGGCGCTCCGGGCTGAACTCCAGAGTGTCCGGGAGGAGAAGACCAAAATTGACGACATCATTTTTGGTACGTTCCATCTATCTGACTTGTCTCTTTCTTTGACTTTTAGCAATGTCAGTTTTTTCTTAACTTGTTTTGTGTATAGGTCCTCTGAACTTGACGGACTCTTCCTCCTCCGAGCCCTGCACCCACCGGCTTACCCAAGTCAGTGACCTACTTCATGACTTCCGCCAGTCCCTTGAAGACATCGGCGAAGCTCTCAAGATTCCGGACATGCCAAGCATGTCGAATTTTCAGTTGCAGGACAAGGAAAAGGAGATGCCGCAACTTTTTCGGGATTGGAACATGTCCTACACGCGGACTGCCACCATGGAACCATGGAAATATGGCAAGTGAACAGAGGGTACTGCAAGGTAGATGAAGACAGCCAAGAGCAGGACCTTCAAGCCATCATGCACTCCTGTGCCGGATATGGGTGTCACGTGGCTGACCTTACCAGCTACAAGATCCCCTTCTTCACCCGCGTGGCTACTCTGCCTCCTCCTCTGGAAGATCCAACAGAAGTTTCTGATGATGAACGCACCACCTCGGAAGCGGACATCTCAGAACGATATCAAGGCAGAATCTCCAGCGAGTCGGCAGCTCCTTCATCTCCTCCTGCATCATAGACCAGAATTTTTTGTATTATTCCGGAAAAACATGATGCATCTGTAAATATGCAATACTTTAATGTTGCTGGTGCTAAGCTTTTGATCTATTCAACACTTTTGGGTTTGAGTTTTTTTTGTGTGCCTGAAATGTTTACATAAGCACTTGTATTTTTTTGTCTCTACTTATCGTTTATCTGGATTTCCGCCTCGTCCCTTTCGTGAGCCGGCTAAACCTTCTGCCAGAAACTTTGCCGAGCAACGGAGCTCAATTGCTAAACTAGTTTAAACTCAGAAACAAAGCCGGCTTCTAGTACCAACAATTCACTACTTGGAAAATGCCCGCATCCAGCAATCAGACAAATAACCAAAGTAAAGACTAGAAACTTTAGAGTTATACCCGAGGGTAGCAGTTTTAGAATCGGAAATCTAAACCAGAACGAACATGAGCATGAAGTACTTTCAAGCATTATGGGATTTTCAACTATGACATGATCATTCGGAAATAAGATGGTAAAAACTTCTCAGAAAAATTTGAGGCAACCAAAACTTTTATTTCTCACAGAATCATGTACATATATATGTTTACAAAGAAGGATAAACTAAGAATAAAAGGGACGTAGCTGAGCAATATTCCACGGTCTGTCTAACTCATCTAGATTTGTACTGCCTCCAGCTCTCTTTCTCTTCTTAGTAGCAGGTCTTTCTTTGACTGGCCTCATGTCAGTTAAGTAGTACGATCCATTGTGTAATACTAGACTAACTAAAAAGGGCCCTTCCCATACTGGGGAAAGTTTGTGCTTTCTTTGTTGCACAAGCCGGAGAACCAAATCACCTTTATTGAAAGATCTATTTCGGACTCTCTAGCTATGATACTTGCGTAACTTCTGCTGATAGGCTGTAGATCTCATTTCAGCAACAACGCGAACTTCTTCGACTTAGTCGAGATCATTTTGTCGAGAAATCTTGGCATCCTATTCGATATACGCGGCCACTCTAGGAGAAGTATGAATTAAATCACTAGGAAGAACTGCTTCTGTGCCATAGACCAAGAAGAAAGGTGTGTATCATGTTGACCTGTTTGGAGTCATTCGTAAACTCCATATTACAGAGGGTAATTCCTCTGCCCAAGTCCCCACAGCACGTCGTAGTGGTGCTTCGAGTCTCGGTTTTAGGCCTTGTAGAATTAAACCATTTTCTCTTTCGACTTGTCTGTTAGCCTGTGGATGTGCGACTGACGCAATGTCAAGCCGGATATTTTGCTCGTTGCAGAATTCAGCCAATTATCCCATAGAGAAGTTACTCCCATTGTCTGTGATAATGCTATGTGGATAACCATACCGGATTATAACATCCTCGACAAATCTTTTGGCTGTTGCTCCATCACAACTAGTGATAGGTTTAGCCTCAATCCATTTGGTGAATTTATCCACCATCACTAAGAGGTGAGTAAATCTACTTGGAGATCGTTTAGAGGTCCTACCATATCAAGCCCCCAGACCTCAAAGGGCCATGTTATAGGTATTGTTCGCAGATGATCAGCCGGAACATGAGCTTGCTTGGCGTACTTTTGGCAGCCTTTGCACGTCTTGACTAATCGTTCGGCATCTGCCTGAGCTGTAAGCCAGAAAAATCCGTGTCTAAAAGCTTTTTCCACTAAAGATTTGGCTGCAGCATGGTGACCACACTCGCCTTCGTGGATTTCTCTTAAGATTTCCACTCCTTCTTCTAGAGATACACAGCGCTGAAAAACCCCAGAAACATTCCGTTTATGGAGCTCACCTTTAACAATAGTATAGGCTTTTGCTCGTCGGATAATCTGGCGGCTCAGCACCTCATCTTCGGGTAATTTACCATCTACCAAATAATCGAGGTAGGGTTGAGTTCAGCTGGGAATTACAGCCAGAACTGCTATCAAGGGTGAGTCGGATTTGGTCGGATATTCCTCATCTACTCTCTTTATAGAGGGAAATTTGAGGTGCTCTAGAAAAGCGCCATCCAGGACCTCTTTCCGTGCAGAACCTATCAGAGATAGTGCATCTGCTTCCTCATTTTCTGCTCGAGGGATGTGTTGAACTTCAAACCCTTCGAACGATTTAGATAGATCATCCATGATAGCTCTATATGCTGCCATGTGTTTATTTGCGTTACAAATATCTGACACTTGCTGAGCAACAAGATCCGAATCTCCGTAACACATCAAACGTCGGATGCTAATATCCTTAGCAATCCGGATCCCATGCAGTAGTGTTTCATACTCAGCAATATTGTTTGTCGCTGTGAAGTGTATCTGCAACACGTATAAGTGTTTATCTCCTTGGGGTGATTTGAGCACCACGCCAGCCCCCGAGCCGCCTCGAGCCTTAGACCCATCGAAAAAGAGGGTCCAATATTCTGACTCAGGGAGGATCATGTTCTCCTTCGTCTCTGTCCAATCAGCGACAAAGTTAGCAAGGATCTGGGATTTAATTGCTATCTGAGGTTTGTACTCAATATCGAAAGCTGAAAGCTCTATGCCCCATTTGGCGACGCGTCCTGTGGCGTCACTGTTGTCGATTATATATCTCATGGGAGCTGTGCTCACCATGGTAATTGGATGCTCCAGAAAGTAGTGTCGTAACTTACGAGATGCTAGAAAAACACCGAAAGCCAACTTTTGATAGTGAGGATACCGCTGTTTTGATTCTGTCAGAACCTCGCTGACAAAGTAAGTCGGACGCTGCACCAGGTGTTCCTGATTTTCCTCTGGTCTCTCCACCACCATGACTATACTAACGACCTTATTTGTCGCAGCAAGATAGAGCAACATCGGTTCCTTAGGTTCCGGCGCTGTAAGGATAGGGGCAGATGAGAGTACTTTCTTCAGGTCTTGTAGTGCAGCTTCAGCTTCGTTAGTCCAGACAAAATCCTTGGTCTTTTTCAGGAGTTTGTATAGTGGTGCGGCTCTTTCAGCAAGACAGCTTACAAATCCACTGACCGCATCAATGCAACCAGTTAGTCTTTGTATGTACTTCAGGCGGGTTGGCCTGGAAATATTGAGTATAGCCTTGATTTTGTCTCGGTTCACCTCTATGCCTCTTCGAGACACGATGAAACCTAACAATTTTCCGGCTGGTATTCCAAATAAGAATTTCTTCGGGTTAAGCATGATGTTGTATTTTCGTAGATTGGCAAATGTTTCCTCCAAGTCGGAAATCAGCGTTTACTTCTTTTTGGACATTACCGCGATATCATCCACGTATGCATGTACATTGTGTCCGAGTTGGTCATGAAGGCAACGCTGCATCGTGCGCTGGTACGTAGCTCCTGCGTTTTTCAGCCCAAAAGGCATCGTAACAAAACAGAAGGTTCCGAAAGGGGTTATGAATGATGTTTTGACTTTGTCAGATTCCTTCATACGGATTTGGTGATATCCGGAATATGCGTCGAGAAAACAGAGGAGTTCCAAGCCTGCCGTAGAATCGATAACTTGATCAATTCTAGGCAGAGCAAACGGATCTTTTGGACAAGCCTTGGTCAAGGCAGTATAATCAACACACATCCTTAAATCAGTGGTGTCCTTTTTAGGGACCATTACAGGATTGGCCGACCACTCAGTGTGGATGACCTCTTCTATGAATCCGGCTAACTCGAGCCGCGCTAGTTCCTTAGCTATTGCCTTACGCTTTTCATCGCCAAACCGTCGTAGGGACTGTTTGACGAGTTTAGCATTCGAGTTTACAGTTAGAGAGTGCTCGGCAAGTTCCCTAGGTACTCCGGTCATGTCAGATGGCTGCCATGCGAAGATGTCTTGATTTGCTTGGAGGAACTTGACGAGCGCGCTTTCCTATGCGCTAACTAGGCCTACGCCTATCTGGGTCACCTTGGAGGGGTCATCATCCTTCAACGGTGCTTTCTACGTCTCTTCTGATGCCTTGAACTCCGATTTGGCTTTGTCACTTCCTTCTTCGTTGCGGGCATCTCGGACGGATCTATGCTCTTCTTAATCTCCTAGTACTTCTGGGCGTGCAGCATGGCTTCGGCAAAGGCGACATTTCCATCATCGCACTCTCGCGCTTTCTTCGGGTCTCCCCTGATGGTGATCACGCCGTTGGGACCTGGAATTTTCATCATATTGTGAATGTAACATGGACGAGCCATAAAATCCTAGTAAGCCGGACGCCCGAATATAGTGTGGTATGTGCTCTTGAACGGGACCACTTCGAAGGAAAGTGCTTCGGTCCGATAGTTCTTTGGAGTTCCAAAGGTAACATCCAAAGTAATCTCTCCCAGGGAATTAGCTTGTCTTCCTGGGACAACTCCGTGAAAGATCATAGAGCTATGGTTCAGCTGGGTCCCCGAGATCTTCATTTGGCGTAGCGTTTCGACATAGAGAATATTGATGCTGCTACCACCGTCCATGAGGGTCTTGGAGAAACCATAACCGTCAATAAGTGGGTAGACGATTAAGGCATATTTGCCTCACCTGTGTAACTTAGGCGGATGATCATCGCGGTCAAATGTGATTGCCACTTCCGACCAGTCCAGATACTGGGGGACAGCCGAAACTATTGCATTGAGCTCGTGTAGAACTGCTTTCTTGACCTTTGCTGGTTGAGATCCGAGGAAAGTGACATAAGTGTCCTTCTTGGTGGGAAAAGTTTTCTTCCCTTCCGGCTTGGGATTTGAAGCATCAGCTTCCTCCATGTCGGAATCTTCCTTGGTCTCCTTGTCCTTTTCGGGATTTTTCTTTCCCTTCTTCCACTTAGCTTTGTAGTCCACGGTGTCATCTCTTTTGATGTCGTCATTGAAATGACATTCAGCGTTGGTGTGGGACAAGCCCCCATTGGCGTCTAGGTGATGCAACATGGGTTATTGGCAATGTCGGGCCAAGAGTAGGTTTTGCCTGGTTGCTATTCTCCTCTACCTTGGACCCTTGAAGTCCCACGGCCACGCCCGCGGCCTCCACCACGTCCTCCTCGTCCTCCAGACCCAGAATCAGTAGTAACCACCGCTGTTTCCGCGTTGGGTTTTTTCTTTCAAGGTATTTTTGCACTTCTGAGCTTGTTGCTTTGGTTTTCTTGCCGACTAAGGCACAACTAGGGCATTGAGCAATCCCTTTGCATCGTCGTCAGCATCTGCATACTTGCTTGCTGTTTCTATCATCTCTACCAAATCAGTGACCTTGTCACACTTCAAGCGATGATGCAGTAGACCAATTGGGAGACCTGCAATGAAAGCTTCAATCGCAGTTTGATCATTTACTCCCTCACAGGAGTTCTTGGTGTCGATCCATCGTCCGAGGTAGTCCTGGCAAGTTTCTGTGGCTTTCTGGGTGCAACGCTGTAGGTCTTCGACCGTACAGGGCCTCCGATATGTGCCTTCGAAATTCTGAAAGAACGCACTTTGCATGTCATACCAGTTATGGATGGTGTTCTCCGGAAGTTCATTGAGCCATGACCGTGCCATCTTCCGCAACATAAGTGGGAGATATCGGGTTGCGACCAGGCTGTTTCCGCCTTTGGCGATGCAGCAAGCTTGGAAGAAATCCTGTAGCCAGTCATCTAGCAGAGCAATGCCATCATAGGCTTGGATATGTCTTGAGATAGAAAATCCTTCTGGGAATTTTGTAGCTCTGATGCATGGTCCGAAGCACTTTGGGCCCACGTAGATATCATCGTTTTCATAGCGTCGAGCCTCTATGTTGGAGTTGATCTTGTGCCTTGCGTTGTTCGAGGATAAAGAGCATCCCGAATGTTGGTTGTGGCTACGGTGCCTTGGAGCCAGACTTCGGCTTCTGCCACCACCTCCTCCGCCATGTCGTCCTCCTTGCCCTCCTTGGGAGCCGTTGTGATGACTGTGTGGGGGAGAGGGTGGGGCAGCTGGATAGTTTCCGGCTGATCGCCGGCATCCGTCTGGAACGTCATTATTCTGATTCCGGGGAGGGTCTTGACTGTGACGAGCCCCCGGCCTGCTTGTTCCGGCGTGGTTTCCGTTGTTTCTTCGTCCGTCGTTCCCACCATGGTGGGGCTCAGCCGGATGGCTTGCATGTCTAGGAGGTGGCATTTTTTGACGATCCTCCTCCCGGTGTTTCTCTTTATCTTCTCCCCTTTGATCGTTAGAATCTCGTCGGGGAGGATTCCTCAAATTCAGAGCAGCGATGGCCTCTTTCTCGGCCACTGGTGCGACGTTGCTCCAATCGCGTGCAGTCCTGCGATGCTGTCCTGACAATCCGGTTCTCGAATAATTGTCCTCCCATCGTTCGGGGCGATAATGCTGTTCCGGAATGCGGTGGGGTCTTACGTCAGCCCATGCCGGATCTGTTCGACATTGGTCGGAATCCGAGACCAGTTTTTGACTTCCGGACAGGGCGACCTTTTGCTGCTCCAGTCCCTTGTTGAGTAGCTTGATACCCAAGCGAATCTCCTCTGCTCCTGGATTAGCCAATAGAATTTTTCGGGCCGCCATGGTATTCTGTACTGGGGTTGGATATACCCAATCTCCTTTGCTATCTTTCTGTGGCTTCCCCATCACATCTCCGAAAAGGACGACACGAATATGTGGGAATTGGTTGTCATATGTGTGACGCTTCCGTGTCTTCTGATGCAACCGAGACATGTAGTCCTTGGTTGCTATGTGTTTCTTCTCCACCTCAATGTTTTTGGCTTCATCGAGAAGTTTTTGACGATGCGCTTCTAGGGCTTGGGCCCTTTCGTCTAGCTCTACAATAGTAAGTTCTGTAGCTATAGGGATAGGTGTGGTTAATGCAGCATCGATGAGTTTACGTGCACCTTCGGTGATCATGCGTCCATCCATCGATTCTTCTTTTTTCGGCTCGTCTTGGATAAGTGCTCCATCCGAGTCTTCTTCGTATTCCTCGGCAATCACCTCCTCAGCCAGAGGGTCTTTTGCCGGGGTTTTGTTCTTCTTCTTTGCCTTCTTGGCAATGCCGGTAGCAAAGACGGCTTTGGGTCCGTTTCCCGGAGTCAAGCTCTGATCGGTACTTTCGGACATCTGGACCTCGGGATTATCTCCGACGTCCATGTCATACTGCGCTTTGGGAGAGTGTTCCCCAGATCCTTCATCCATGGCTTCTCCTTCTTCTGCAGCTTTGGAGTTATACTCCTCTTCATATTCCGCGGAGAACTTTCGGAAATCCGCTGATGTCATTGATTCATCCGAGGATGTGGGTACGTCGGCGTTTGTTCCAATTGCCTCCAGCACCGAGTCGGTGTTTTCTCCAGCATCGGCAGAGCCGGATCCGGATCCCACGTACCCGACGAAGTGCGACGCGTGCTTCCTGAGGTACCTGCGGCTTTTGCGATTGGCCATGTCGAAACTTTTGATGGTCTCGAGAATTGCATCCGTGCTTTCGCCTTGCAGTATCATACGTCGTAATGTGCACCTTAGGAAAGGTATGTCTGTCTCGGCATCATCAGAGCCGGAATTAGTGTCACTGATATGTTCCTCCTGGATTTCGACTTCCGCGGGCGGGTCGATCTGGGATCCGGCTCCTCCAGGGAGATCCACTTAAGATTTGACTTGGACCGCTAGGTCTTCTTCAGGTTCGGATTTCTCCACTATCTCCGCAACTGGTGCGGGCTGTGTGGGATTAGGGTTTCCTGAGATCCGGAACTCTGCCGCCTCCGCGGACAAAGGGGACCCAGAAGATTCTTCTGCCTCTATCATCACCGCTGGGGTAGGTTGGGCAGTTTCAGCGAAACCGATGTAAACATCGATCTCGCCAAAGGACATGATTGTGTAGGCAGTCACGGCCTCCTTAGCCAGAATCCAAGTCTCGTCGAGAACGATGAGAGGGACGTCGCTGGCGTAGAGGATGCGACCGACGGCGATAGTCTCGCCGATTCCGATTCTTGCAGATTCTGCTCGGAACGCAGATTCGACGCTCACTTGCCCCACAGTGGGCACTAACTATCGTCGGATTTATGACAAGTACGCCATGAGGTGGTCCTCGAGGCGTGCGGAAGAGAGGGGTGTGAGACGTACGGTGTTCCGGGACGGTGAGCACACAAGTTTACCCATGTTCGAATCCACTGGCTTTGGACGGATCCTACTCCTGCTAGCAATCCAGTAATACGGCGGAGCCGGAATATGGGTTACAAGGGTTTCGCCTGTGTGAGTTGAGATTGTAGACTATTGAGGTGTTGCCCTAAAGGCTCTCCCTCGGACGGCTTATATAGATATCCGGCCTATGGTTTACAGGAGAGATCTATCCGGCTACGACTAAGAGTCAGTTACAGAGTACATCTTGAACTACAAGTAACATTATGGGCCTAAGTCGGTAAGTCTTCTAGGCCTTCCCTTAGCTGGATTGGACTCCGTCTTTCTACCTGACTGGGCCGGCCGTGAAGCAAAGCTCTAACCCGAAGTGGGCCACCCTGGTCAGTGAGGAACTGTGAGGATACCCGGAAAGTATATCCCCAACACCCCCACTTAATTACCACAGCTGTCACCCCCTCCCTCTCTGATCCAGCACGACCCAAAACCACTTCCTACCCCTCCCCACCTTCCTCTGGACCAATCCCTTGCCAGCATCCCCTCTCCACCATGTCCAAATTGGACATTCACACCCTCTAGCTCTCCTCCCTAGTATATATGGCCAGAGGCCTCCCCCAGTGAGCCCTTGCCCCTCATTTGCTCCCTCTCCCCTCCACTCACTCTCCCTAGGCTCCACTCCCTCGCCCCTACTCTAAGCTACTCGAAAGAAGAAGAAGAGGAGCTCTCGGACTCCCCAAGAAATCGAGCAAGGCTCTCTCCTCCTTGCTCCTCCTCCTCTGCATGTCGCATGGTTGACTCCCCTATCTCTCCTCTACCTAACCCCATGCTCCTTTTTGTCCAAGACCAACTCGTCCGTCCTCGCCAGTGAGCTCCGACGAGGTCACTCTCGGCCGCCATCACGAAAGCTGCTTCCCGGAGGCCAACCCCGCTATGCCGCCCATCGATCTGCTCGCCGTCATCGACCGCGTCGCCCTGCCACCTCCACGACCTCTCCCGAGCCCTCAGGTGAGCTCCCCGTCCCGCGCTATCCTTTCCTAGGGTTAGCCCTCGTCGCCGGTGCGCCCAGGAGGACGACGAAGCCCCGCTGTCCATCTCCAATTAAACCAACGGCTGAGATATGCCGATACCCCTTTGGTCGCCCGCTCCCACTAACCGCTGGGCCCTGCCTGGCAGGTTCAAGCCGCGGCTCCCGTGCGCCGCGCCACCCGCCGTGGGCCGATTCTCCCCCTGCGGCCCAGTACCTCCCTAGATCCGGTCCACTGCATCATCTTTGCTTTTCTTTTTAGCTGGTCTATTATTTCCAGAAAACTTCCTGCTGGGATTAAATCCAAATAAAAATGGAAACCACCATATTTTGTCAAGATCTAAATTTCTGGTAGTTCTTTGATGTTTTATCAAACATATAGAGGCATCACCTAGCCAAAAATAATTTCCTTTATTGGCTAGAGTTTTATTCTGCAGCAAGGTGTACCTCGCACTAATTAATCTCCTCTGAGAGTTATATATCTCCATTTGGGGAGAACCAAGGCTCTGATGGAAAGTATTTCATATACCTACCTTCTAGCATAGGTTCTATGCCAAGTTGAACAGAAGGGTACCTTTAAGAAAAATAACAAAATCAGCTTTTATCTGCCTTGGATAAATTCTCTAGGTAAAACCAAACGTGGTAATGACCTAATTCCACATCCCAGTACATCATAGTATTAGTATCTACCAAACCCCAGTAGCTCAGAATTTATTGAGGCTTGGTTGGATTTTTGTGATTTAAATACTTCTGTAATGGGTATTTTCACTGAATAATCAATCCAGGAGTTTGGCAACTCCAAAATGAGTGAATACAATTTCTACAGAAAGGTAGTCTAAATGCATACCACATTCCCTTGGAATCCACTTAATATCTTTTGTAGAATTAATCTGGTGAAAAAGAGAAAAACCTTACAGAACTGCCTTTGGGAATTTCCTCAGGGCATTATGCTAATTATTTTGACAAGATTCGAACTCTAGGTGGTTCAGTACATCAAAAACTACCTAACCACTCAAGGAAATAATTTTTGGAGCTCCAGATAAATTCTGGTGAATTATTTCCTCAAACTAGAGTTATTACCACTATAGAAATCATAATGAAATCTAGGAAATTGATATTCAAGCGAAACCACTTGTAATGATTTTGTCTTGTCAAGACCTATATAAGGATATCATGGTTACCCTTTGGTAGCCTACTGACCCCAGAACCCTAATCCAAGTTTATGGTATCTAGCCTTGACAACTATCCTCCAAATAGAAAACACCTCCATGGCAAATTAGTAATTCCACTATCATTACCCAACTTCTCCAAAAGCTACCAAATTCAGTAGTACTCCTTATGTTTGTTTGCTGTATTGTTTGTTGCATGAATGCCTTGTATTGATTGTGGATTTTCCTACTTGCATGTATACCCGATGACGACGATAGTGTGAGTGTCTGACGACAAGAAGGAAGGGACCTCTTATTATTATTTTTACTAGATATTCTTGGTTATCTAAAGAAGCCTAGGGACTTATTGCTGACCACAGGCAAGCCACCACTCCTGAACTCTGATATATGTCCTACCATCCTTTACCTGTTTTGTATCCTCTTTATAAATTGCATTATCTACCTGCATGTCTTTTTTACAAATACTGCGATAGTAACTTGGCTCCTCCAAGTTATGAATTTATGTCCTTCGAGGCACCACCCCGATGTACGTACCATTTTATCCCTTTAGATCGAGATTATGATGGTTAGCATCCTACCTCGTTGGAAACCCCCGGTTTTGAGAAAATAAACTGTTTTGGGGATTTACCCCACTACAAAGGTTTCAAAAATGCTTTGTAAAACCGTTGGGAAGAGGCATCGTTCCAATCGGATGTTTTAACGAAAGAAATAGTGATGATGAGAAATAAGAATATGAAGGGATGTTCTACGCCTTTACCAGAACAATTTCTATCAGTGCAACCACATTACCCCAGGTGATGGGGCTTAGCTCGTAGTTTGTCTGCATTAGCCAAGGCAGCTTGTACCATGCGTATAGGGAGAGATCCCTAGAATTCCGGGCAGGCGCCACCAGATCTCGGATTTGAATCATGTTGCTTGCTTCGACGAGAGTGAGCCTGTTCTGGCAGGAGGCCGGTGCAACAATTGGGTCTCCCGCAGACGGTATGACTTGGAGTATGGAAGGAAGTGGAGTCACCAGATTTAAGGTATATGCCAAGTTGCGGCTTGGGTATGCGCGTGTACGGAAGGCAGGACTATGGCTAGGAGCCACATACTCGTTGCCGGGGAGAACAAACCCAAAAGGAAAAGCAGCCTTTGCTAGGGTCGGCAAGCAAAAGGTTAGGTTTGATTATCCGGACCCCCATCTACAGTGGTAGTGGGCCGTGGTTGTATCCCGGGAGATGTATTGATTCTTGTGGGGAAAGTGCACAAGCTCTGCAGAGTATAATGTATTCGAATGGCCATGTCCATGGTCAAGGACGGTTATAAAGGTGTTGGCTAGGAGTACCCAAACTGTGCGTGTTTGGGAAAGAAGGATGAAGAGGATGAAGGTTCCGGGGAAACCCAAGTTCGAAAGCTTTGCTTCGATCCGAGGTGGTCGAAGAGGTTTAAAAAGGGTGTTTACTCCAAAACTGTTTTCAAAACTCTTTTTCAACAAAGATATGGAGATGTCTTGATTGATAAAATAAAGGCATGTTTACAAAACTCTTTTTCAACAAGATATGGGGATGCCAATAATTCAAGTGACAGCCAAGGTTTTTCAAAAGCAACCCCAGATAGAGCTATCTCGCCACAGCCAGACTACATTACCTTATTTCCTTTATCCTGGTGGTTTGCGAGTACATTCAAAAGTACTCACGGCTTTGTCCCTAGCTATTTACTTGGCCAGACTTTCAGAGGTTCGACTTCGGAAGATTCAGGTGACGTCTAGCGAGCTAGGCCATAATGACATCTATGTAAGTCTTGTAATTCGTTATGTTACAGATGTTGTAATGATACTTGTCAGTTATGTTCCACGGCTCACTGAACATGGGAACCTAGAAATATGCATAACAGGTTTATCTCGGATGAATAATCCGGGGAGCCCACACGTACTTTATTTACTTGCATTATCAAAAAACCCTAAAAATCCGTTTGCTAAGTATTTGTAGAGAATTCCTGATCCATACCACTAGCCAACACTTCTACTCCTCGTTGGGTTTGACACCCTTACTTATCAAAAATACTGCGATACACCCCCTATACTTGTGGGTCATGAAGACTATTTTCTGGCGCCGTTACCGGGAAGTGAAGCGCTATTGGAGAGTGGAACTGGTAAAGGAAACTTCTACTGTGAGTATTGTTTATTTCTATTAGTTGCTTTATTTTCAATATGGGTAATTCGCTGAGTTTCTTATTTCGTAATGCTACTACCACTGCTAAGGTAGTAGAAGAACCACCACCTGCTGAGAATGATACTTTTAAAATACCTACAAGAATTAGATCGTGTTATGGATAACTACTATGTTGGGTATGGAACTGTCCATCCCGGTGATCATTTGCTCTTTATACAAGAATTATGTGGGTTGTTCAAGTGTAGGTATTACTACAGATCAAATTAAGAAGAAGTTATTCTCATTATCACTGAAAGGAAGAGCCGAGGAATGGTATAAGTTGCTGAAGAATGGTCAAGCTCTTGAATGGGAGGAAATAGTACCTCTCTTTTATTCAAAGTTTTATCCTCCTAGTGAGATTCATAAAGATCGGGATCAAATTTACAACTTTTGGCCACTTGATGGAGAGAGTACAGCTCAAGCTTGGGGGAGATTGAAGTTACTAATGCTCAAATGTCCCATTCATGAGCTCCCCAACAATATTATTATCAATAACTTTTATGCAAGGATTTCTCTTCATGATAAGGATCTATTGGATGCTTCTTGTGTTGGATCATTCACTCGCATGGAATAAGAAGCTAAATGGGATCTTCTGGACCGTATTCAGGACAATGCTGAAGCATGTGAGAATGACAAAGGAAGAAAGTCAGGTATAAATTATGATTATGAATGCATTGAATCTTTTATGGGAATTGATGACTTTCAAAATATTAGTAATGTTTATGGTCTTGATTCTCAAGTTATTACAAATTCTTTTAAGGCTTTTGCTTTTTATATTGAAATTCCAAAAAGGGGATGGAACAAGTACCATGCACCTTATAAAGATATTGTTGACTGTGTTCATGTTGGGAGTACTGAATTTTGCACTTTTGATCATATCTTACCAGAACTTTATGTTGAGAAAATAAACTTCCCGAATAAAGTAAAGGATCATCCTATGATAACTAGTGTAATCACTAAAAGTGCAAAGAGAACTGTAAAACCTAATGAACAAATAAACATTGAACCTGTTGTAGCAATTGTGAAAGACCTTGTCACTAAAAGTGTAGAAGATGGACACATAGTCTTTTGTGAAGATGCTTCTAATATTGTCTCACAACCCAATAGAACTAAAAAGGCTAGTGTCCCTGTGCTTTCTGTTAGAATTGGTGATCATTGCTACTATGGTGATGTATGTGATATTGGTGCAAGTTCAAGTGCTATTCCTTATGAGCTTTACCGAGAAATTATGCATCAAATCAGTCCCTACGAATTGGAAGAGATTATGTGGTTATTCACCTTGCTAATAGAGAGACCATCTCTCCAATTGGTATTGTACGGGATGTAGAAGTTCTTCGTGGTAAGATTAAGTATCCTGCTGATCTTCTAGTACTCGGTTCATCTGCTAGTAAAACTTATCCTATCATTTTTGGTAGACCCTTCTTGAGTACTTGTGGAGCTATTATAGATTGCAAAAGAGAGAAAATCTTGACTAAGTTTGATGGGGAATCTTATGAGTTTAATTTTTCGAAATTTACTAAAGAACCTTGCGAAAATGGAACCCATAATGAGGATTTTGGGGTTGAATAACTTGCTTCTATTTCTCTTGCTCCTAACAATGCTCTGCAGCAATTTATGGAAGATCATGAAAGTGAAATCTTCATGGAAGAAAGGAATGAGATTGACGAGATTCTCAGAAATCAACCTAAGAAGCTTAAGCATAACTTGCTTGTAGAAGACTTGGGTACCACGTTGCCACCTAAAAAGGATCCAGTCCTCGATCTAAAACCATTACCTAATGATCTTAAATATGCTTACATTGATGATAATAAGATATATCTTGTTAATATTAGATCTAAACTTTCAGGGAAGGAAGAAGAAACGTTATTGGAGGTACTAAAGAAACACCGAGGGCCTATGGGCTATACCCTAGATGATTTAAAAGGGATTTCTCCTACTATATGTCAGCATGCTATCAATATAGAACCAGATGCAAAGCCAGTGGTAGAGCACCAACAATGTTTAAATCCTAAGATGAAGGAAGTGGTAAGAATCAGGTATTGAAACTCCTTGATGCTGGTATTATTTACCATATTGCTGATAGTGAATGGGTTAGTCATGTTCATTGTGTCCCTAAAAAGGGGAGTATTACTGTTGTGCCTAATGATAATGATGAGCTTATTCCCCAAAGAATAGTAGTAGGTTATAGGACGTGCATCGATTTCAGGAAGGTTAACAAAGTTACTAAGAAAGATCACTACCCACTTCCTTTTATTGATCAAATGTTAGAAAGGTTGTCTAAAAGACTCATTTTTGTTTTCTTGATGGTTACTCTGGGTTTTCTCAAATTGCTGTTAAACAACAAGATCAGGAAAAAACTACTTTTACATGCCCTTATGGAACCTATGCTTATAGATGTATGCCTTTTGGTTTGTGTAATGCTCCTCCTACTTTTCAAAGATGCTTGTCTGCTATCTTTCATGGTTTTTGTGAGGAAATTGTGGAAGTTTTCATGGATGATTTCTTCATCTATGGAACTTCTTTTGATAATTGTCTACACAACTTTGATAAAGTTTTGTAGAGATGTGAAGAAACTAATCTTGTTCTTAATTGGTAGAAATGCCACTTCATGCTTAATGAAGGGATTGTCCTTGGACATAAGGTTTCTGAAAGAGGCATAGAAGTGGATAGAGCTAAAGTTGAGGCAATCGAGAAAATTCCTTGTCCAAGAGACATCAAAGGTATTTGCAGTATCCTTGGTCATGCTGGTTTCTATCGAAGATTTATTAAATATTCCTCTAAGATATCAAAACCCCTCACTAATCTTCTTCGAAAAGATGTACCCTTTGTTTTTGATAATGATTGCAAGGAAGATTTTGAAACTCTTAAGAAGGCTTTAACTACAGCTCATATTGTTCAACCACCTAATTGGAGTTTACCCTTTGAAATAATGTGTGATGCTAGTGATTTTGCTGTAGATGCTGTCCTTGGGCAACAAATTGATAAAAAGTTAAATGTTATCCACTATGCTAGTAAGACTCTTGACGTCGCTCAAAGGAATTACGCTACTACTGAAAAAGAATTCCTAGCTATCGTTTTTGCTTGTGATAAGTTTAGACCTTATATTGTAGACTCGAAAGTTACCATTCATACAGATCATGCTGCTATTAAGTACCTTATTACAAAAAAAGATGTTAAGCCTAGGCTTATTAGATGGGTGTTGCTTTTACAAGAGTTTGACCTACATATTGTAGATAGGAAAGGTGCTGAAAATCCTATTGCTGATAATTTATCTCGGTTGGGAAACATCTCTTTTGATCTTATGCCTGTTAATGATAGCTTCCCGAATGAACAGTTGGCCACAATAGGGGTAAGCTCGCGAGGGAGTCCTTGGTACGCTGATTATGCTAACTTTATTGTCTCCAAGTATTTGCCTCCAACTTTTACAGCTCTGCAAAGAAGAAAGTTCTTTTATGATTTGAGGCATTATTTTTGGGATGACCCACACCTATATAAAGAAGGAGTGGATGGTATTATGCGAAGATGTGTTCCAGAATATGAACAAAAGGAGATATTGCGGAAACGTCATGGTAGTTCCTATGGAGGACATCACGCGGGAGATAGAACCGCATAGAAGGTACTGCAATCAGGTTTTTACTGGCCTACCCTTTTTAAAGATCCAAGAAAAAAATTCTTATCTTGTGATGAGTGTTAGCGTGTTGGTAATATTTCTAGACGTAATGAAATTCCTATGAATTACTCTTTAGTTATCGAACCCTTTGATTGTTGGGGATTTGACTTTATCGGTCCTTTCCCTCCTTCAAAAGGTTATACTCATATTCTTGTTGTTGTTGATTATGTTACTAAGTGGGTAGAAGCCATACCTACGAAGAGTGCTGATGCGGAGACCTCTTTAAAATTTCTTAAGGATGTTATCTTCCCGAGGTTTGGAGTGCCTAGGTATCTTATGACTGATGGAGGTTCTCATTTCATTCATGGTGGTTTCAGAAAGACCCTTGCTAAATATGATGTTAGTCATAGAATCCCTTCGGCTTATTATCCCCAAACGAGTGGACAAGTAGAGTTATCAAATAGAGAAATTAAATCCATCTTGCAAAAGACTGTTAATAGAACTAGAAAAAATTGGGCTAAAAAGTTGAACGATGCTTTATGGGCTTATATGACTGCCTATAAAAATCCTATGGGGATGTCTCCTTATAAAATGGTTTATGGGAAAGCTTGTCATCTGCCTTTAGAATTAGAACACAAAGCTTATTGGGCAGTTAAAGAACTTATTAAAGATTGTAAGCTTGCTGGTGAAAAAAGATTATTTGACTTAAGTTCGTTAGATGAATGGAGGAGTGAAGCATACGAGAATGCTAGGCTATTTAAGGAAAAAGTTAAAAGATGGCACGATAAGCGAATACTTAAGAGAGAATTCCATGTTGCTGAGAAAGTTCTATTGTATAGGTCTCGTCTCAGATTTTTTACAGGTAAGCTATTGTCAAAATGGGAAGGACCTTTTGTTATTGAAGAAGTGTACCGTTCAGGAGCAATAAATTTTTTTCTTTAAAATATAACAGTACACAAGTGGTGAATGGGAAGCGACTCAAGCACTATATTGCTGGAGATTCTTACAATGAATATGTTGATGCTTTTCAAGATATAACTCCATAAAAATTCATCAAAGACCAAATTCAGAGACCTGTAGAGTACGTTTTCGAATAGGTAACAGTTCTAGTAAGAAAAGTTCCACGAAAGATCTGTCCAGTTATATTTTGGCAGTTTTTATCCAACAAGGAAGGTAACAAAGCGAAAGAGGGATGGAAACGGAGCCAGGGTGGCTCATACCACCCTGTGGCACGGGCCCACCCTTGGTCGCGCCACCAGGTGGTGTGGCCACCTTGAACTCCGTCTTCGACCCATTTTCTCCCAGTACCTTCCTATTGTTATAAAACTTCGTAATCTATAATCCCCCGGATCCCCCGAGGTTTGTATATCGTGTTCTCGTCGTGTTTTCGTCTCGATCTATTTCTGATAGGTAGAACCCTAGTTTCGAAGCCACAATGTCTTCCTCTGGATCAGCCAAGGAAGATTCCTCAGCGAATATCATCAACCCATACATGCATGAGTTGAAGATTCATCCCAAGGAGTTGTTGCTTGAAGAGGGGGAGGTACGGATAAAAGAGGTTCAAGGCCCTAAAGGTGAAGGAAGTCTGGAGGACAGGATGGAAGCCCTAGAGCAAGAAGTCTTTAGGTACAAGAAGATGGCGGAACACGAAGTGGATATCATCCATAAGATTTGTTCTGAACTCATCGTCGAGCACCAAAAGGAGACTGCTGAGATCAAGGATGAAATCTTCTCACTCCACCAAAGAACCAACCAACTGCAAGCACAGCTCTACGACGTTCAAAATCAAAACCGTGAGTATGAGGTTAGGTTTAAACGCATAAGTGCTGCTGCTAGTTTCAGGATGATGGAGACAAGGATGTCTTTTGTTGATGGGGAGCCCTTACCTTGGAAGTCTGACAACAATGAGAGAACACCACCACCACCGAAGGAGTAATCCGTCATTAGGTTTGGCATCCCCTTGGTTTGTTCCAAGCTTGGGGGAGTGTCGCGGTATCACATCACTATCTTTTGTCTTTTTACCTTTTTAGTAGAGTCATATCATTAATAGAGAAGTTATTGTGTAGGATGGTTTGCAATATGGAAGTGTCCCCTCTCTCGTTAGATATGTATCCCTTGGTGTGATTTGCCGTTATGGAATATTAATGAGAAGTTATATCATTTACTCTCTTGCATGTCTTATATTAGTTTTCAATTCATGGTTATATGATTGATCTTGTCGTTAGCATTGGTATCACTTTGGGATCATTGAGTTAATTTAGTTGGTTTTGGAAAACCTGGCTCGGTCAGTAGGAACACTATTTTTGAGAGCTGGATGAAAAGATAAAAGTACTCTAAAGAAATATAATTTCATCATCTTTCTTTAATGATTTGCTCATAAGTTTAGTATTCTCTAGTTAAGATCGTTTGTGCTTCCAAGGAAGATTGCATGTTTGTTTTTATCGCTTATATGTTTGTTTGTTTCCTTCAACTCTTATACTTGCTACCCAGCCTTGCTAGCCAAAAACCCGTACTGAGAGGGTATTCTTCTCGTGCATCCAATCCTTAAACCAAAACCTATGCCATTTGTGTCCACCATACCTACCTATTAGCATTATTGGTATTCTAAGTAAATTCATGTTTTTATCTCCCTTCCAAATTAAACTTGTTATGTGAAAATTAGTGATTAAAGCTCTCACGAACTTGATGGCACACTTTACTTTCTTGAATTTAATAAACTTGAATCATTGGGTCCATCTTTGTTGCGTATATGCTTGCGCTTTATGAGTTGAAGTTAGCAGAACCATGTATCATGGGGAACGCTTTCAACACTGCATTGGTACTTTGTACCTTGTTGATATCATGTTCTTTTGCTTATGGATCTCGGCGGTGGGAAATAAAAGGGGAACTTGTAAGATCATGGAGTTCGTATATGTGTTAGAGAAACACCTGGGCCGCTAGCCTAAGCCATGCCTAATCATGGTGGAAACTTGCAGCGTAACTATAATGAGCATTCTATGAAGCATCCTCAATAAAAACCTATGCAAATAGCAAATAAAAAGATCGCTGAGATGCTCATTGTCTGCTTGCCTTGTCATTTTGATTATGGGATAGCTCCCGTGTCATGTGCAAGGGGTACCCCGTTGGCGGTTCTCTATGATACACATGTATTTACAATGACAAGAGCTTACTCGTGACTGAAGTTGAGTAGCATGAGGTTCGGTCTTCATAAGTAAGGGGCATGGGACTTAAATTTATAACTTGTCAAGCATATCCTCTTAGTTGTGTCACTTTAACCTTAATCACCAAATGATGCCTATGATAGGGGCAATGAGAGCTGAAAGATAATAAGTATCATAATTTTTGGAAGCTCTTTATGAAACTTGAAATCCCTGCTTCCCTCTACAAAGGGCCTTTCTTTTTTTCGTCGGATTGATGACAAGTACGCCGTGAGGGGGTCCTCGAGACGTGCGGAAGAGAGAGGGGTGAGACGTACGGTATTCCAGGACGGTGAGCACACAAGTATATCCTGGTTCGAATCCGCCGGCTTTGGAAGGATCCTACTACTGCTAGCAATCCAGTAATACGGCAGAGCCGGAATATGGGTTACAAGGGTTTCGCCTGTGCAAATTGAGGGTCTAAAGTATTGAGGTGCCCTAAAGTCTCTCCCTAGGACGGCTTATATAGATATCCAGCCTAGGGTTTATAGGAGAGATCTATCTGGCTACGACTAAGAGTCGGTTACAGAATACATCTTGAACTACAAGTAACATTATGGGCCTAAGTCGGTAAGTCTTCTGGGCCTTCCCGTAGCCGGATTGGACTCCATCTTTCTCCCTGACTAGGCCTCCCATGAAGCAAAGCTCTAACCCGAAGTGGGCCACCCTGCGCAGTGAGGAACTGTGAGGATACCCGGAAAGTATATCCCCAACAGCAGCCCCCGGAGGCCTCCAAGATCCAAAGTCAGATTTATCATCGTCTAGCTTGATCTTCGGCTTGCAGAA
The DNA here is from genome assembly GCA_023614405.1 of Avena insularis. Classification (NCBI taxonomy): domain Eukaryota; kingdom Viridiplantae; phylum Streptophyta; class Magnoliopsida; order Poales; family Poaceae; genus Avena; species Avena insularis. The sequence continues at coordinate 125,248,578 of CM042686.1, forward strand.
TCTTGAAGGGTTCCTGAAACTTCACAACAAAAGATATGATCCGGGTCTTAAAAATAAGTCGGACCTATTAGTAGGTTACTCGGATTTTCTAGCTCGATTTTGAACTAAGCCGAAACTTGGTCTCTAATGCCACCTGACACAAGCATGGTCAAGTCACATGATCTGACAAGCGTTAAATCGGCCTGACCGTTAGTGGGTCCATGATCCCGAATCAGCGCCCGTTTCAATGCGTGCGTGGAGATCGAGGCGACGCCATCATCGCGCGGGTCCTTCCCAGTTCTTTCTACGACGCGTAGCGTTTGCACGAATCTTGGCGGAGGTAGGTGGATATAAGGGGTTTAAATTTCTCCTTCTCCTTTCCACCAGTCCTTTGCCGTTTCCTTCTTTCCCAATCCTCCTGCGTGCACAGAGCCTCCTCGTCCTTCCCCCATAGAAACTCCCAGCGCCTCCCCTTTAAGGTCACTTTCTCACCAGAGAAAAATGGCTTCATCATATTCTTCCTCTGGCTTGGTGACAGCAGCGGCGGCGGTGAAGGCGGAAGCTGCAGCGGAGAAGGAGAGCTTCCGGGGAATCTGGATCCCCTGCACCCTCAATGAGGAGGGCCTCAAGAACGTGGAGAAGGAGGGGCTTCTCGTCGCCGGCGACTGGCAGAGCGGCTCCAGCGAAACCGTCCCCAACCCTCACGAGGGCAAGCGAGTCCACTTTGGCACTCATCTAGACCGAGGTATGTCTTTTCCTCCCTCGTAGTTCTTCTCTAAGGTGATAGATCACTATGGAGTTCAACTCCATAATCTTCCTCCCAATTCTCTTTTAGAAATGAGCGCATATGCTGCACTTTGCGAGGGCTTTCTTGGCATTAGGTCGAGTTTGCTTCTCTTCCGGTTTTACTTCCATGTCCGGAGGAATTCCTTTACTGCCGGTGTTCCTTATATCACCGGCACCATTAGTTTTTCTCTTAGACGAGACCGGGCACATCCCAAAATTTCTGCCAGTGACTCGGTCAAACAATGGCCAATCACTTTTTTCTACCATAGGGATATACCGGCTGCCGGCAAAGCTACTGCTTTGCCGGCTTTTGTTGACGGAGCCGCCATGGCCCAACCTTCTGGGGCAGGCTGCTCGGCTCTCCTGAATGATCTGATCCTTGCTAAGAGGTGGATCGAATATTTGATCAAGCACAATGGTCTGAAGGGATACGACTTGGTCCAGTGCTGGCTCTCATGCCGGATCTAGCCACTTCAGTACCACGAGGATAGACTGATGCATTCCGTCACGTCTTCTCTAACCGACTCCCTCCGCATCAGCCCCAAAGCCTACACCACTCAAGGCTACATAAGCCAAATCAAGTGGCTGATCAAGGAGCGGATCGAAAGGCGGATTCCGGAGGTTTCTCTAGACATGCACACGGCGGAAAACCCCGTGGTGCTTGTAAGCTTTTATCACCACATATTTTATGTGTTTCTATCTTTGAGTTATATTGCAATACTGATATGTTTTCTTATTTTCAGCTCGCTGACATCCCCGAGTCGGAACTTGCTCCGCTCGAAGGATATCCTCCGTAGTTTTCTCAGGAGGTAGAGGTAGTTCCATTGCCGGATCTTGCGCTCAAGAAGCGCAAAGCTCAGACGGTAGTGGTTGGCACAAAGGAGGTGCCTGTCGTGAAGAGGTATCTTTTCGGTCACAACTTTTCCATCTTTGTACTTTACTCAAATTTCTTTCCGAGATGTAATGTTTCCGACTTTGTTACTTTCTCAGAGCAAAATCAATCATCAAGGGCAAGGAGAAAGGGATTTCTTCGAAGCCCTTACGCTAGATGAAGCTTACATAGCTTCCCCTGCCGTGGCTCCTCCGACTCCGGCCCCTCAACCTTCTGCAACTACGGTTATGTCCTCGGATGCTGCAGAAGATCCGCCTCTTCAAACGGAGCATGCGATCCTTGGGTCGCAAACTGACGTCACCGTGGGTGCGTCAGCTCAAGATAAGGGTGAACCCTCTTCGGGTAATGATCCCACGGATGAAGTCTTCGCCGAAAACCTCCTCAGCAATCCGGGTCTTGCCAAGTTTGGCCTGACCCGGAAATCTGCAGAGGAGATCCAGCGGCTAGCCAGGCAAGTCCTAGATAAAAGCCATTTATCCCTCGAGGAGAAAGCGCAAGAAGCAGAGGACGTCAAGTTCTCTGACCTTCTCACTCAAGTCCGCCTTCGCGACGAGAGGATTAGGACTGGCGAGCTTCCAACAGCCCCAGTGATCCCTCTTACTCTTGCAGAGAAGGTGGCCACTGAAGTGAATGCGAGTTTAAATAAACTCACCTGCGAACAATATGTAAGTCAGAATTCCAACTCTTTTTTTTCCATTATGTTATATCATATCCTCTAGCCCCCAAGCATGAAGTAGGATACAGAATCCGAGTTTATGCTTCTTTAGGATGCCACAGAACGAACTAGTGTAGCCCCCAAGGCTCGTGTTGATATTTAGCAAAAATATTAGCCCGAGTCTTAAGTAGCTTTCTGACTTTGGGTATTTTGACTTACAGAAAGTATGTTCCTATAACCAGGAATTACTGACCAATGTCTGTGATAAGCGGAGATAGATCAAAGCTCTCCGGCTTAAAAATGCTGAGCTCAAAGTAGCCAAGGATGAAGCCGAAGGTAAACATTCCGAGATTCAAGCCTTGTCTTTGGGTTTTTCAATGTCGAATTTTTCTGAACTGTTGTTCTTTTTTGGCTTACAGCGCTGGTGAAACAATCCATCGCTATGATTGAAGAGGCCGAGAACCTCAAGACCCTGGTGGTGGAGAACAAAGGACTTCGCCAAGAGCTGGAGAAGCTCAAGGCAGATCATGAAAAGAGCATAGCTCAAGTCCTTGAATCCTCCTCCATGGCCACTGATGAGCGTGATCGCAAGATTGCTGCTCAGGATAAAATAATTTCAGACCTCAAGAATGAGCTTGGCAGAGAGAAGGACTTGTCCTAGGCGCTCCGGGCTGAACTCCAGAGTCTCCGGGAGGAGAAGACCAAGATTGACGATGTCATTTTTGGTACATTCCACCTCTCTGACTTATCTTTTTCTTTGACTTCTAGCAATGTTGGTTTTTTCTTAACTTTGTTTTGTGTATAGGTCCTCTTAAGTTCACAGACTCTTCTTCGTCTGAGCCCCGCACCCACCGGCTTACCCAAGTCGGTGATCTTCTTCATGACTACCGCCAGTCCCTTGAGGACATTGGCGAGTCTCTCAGGATTCCGAACATGCCAAGCATGTTGGATTTTGAGGTGCGGGACAGGGCCAAGGAGATGCTGCAGCTTGTTCGGGACTAGAACATGTCCTACGCGCGGACTGCTGCGTAGAACGCTCTCTTCATGGTCATGAGCCACCATGGAAACATGGAGATATGGCAAGTGACCAGAGGGTACTTCAAGGTGGATGAAGACAGCCAGGAGAAAGACCTTCAAGCTATAATGCACTCCTGCAGGAGGCAGGTGCCGGTGCTATTACGACCAGTTCAGATCCCTTCTTCACCCGCGTGGCTACTCCGCCTCCTCCTGCAGAAGAACCCGAAGAAGTTTCCGATGATGAACGCACCAACTCGGATGCGGACATCTCGGAAAGATATCAAGGCGGAGTGACCACCGAGCTGGCAGATCCTTCATCTTCTCCTGCATCATAGAACAAAAATTTATGTATTATTCCGGAAAAAACCTGATGTGATTGTAAATTGTAAGTACTATTTATCTTTTGCAAGTGCTAAGCTTTTGATCTATTCAGCACTTTTGACTTTTGAAATTTTTGCGTGCCTAAAATGTTTACACAAGCACTTATATTTTTTGTCTCGACTTATCGTTTATCTGGCTTTCCTCCTCGTCCCTTTCGTGAGCTGGCTAAACCTTCAGCCAGAAACTTTGCTGAGCCACGGAGCTCAATTGCTAAACTAGTTTAAATTCGGAAAGAAAGCCGGCTTCCAGTACCAACAATTCACTAGTCGGAAAATGCCCACATCCGGCAATCAGATAAATAACCAAAGTAAAAACTAGAAATTTTTAGAGTTATACCCGAAGGTAGCAGTTTTTAGAATCGGAAATCTAGACCAGAACGAACATGAGCATAAAGTACTTTCAAGCATTCTGGGATTTTCGACTATGACATGATCATTCGGAAATAAGAGGGTTTAAGAACTTCTCAGAAAAAACTTGAGGCAACCAAAACTTTTATTTCTCACAGAACATGTACATATGTATGATTACAAAGAAAGATAAAATAAGAATAAAAGGGACGTAGCTGAGCAATATTCCATGGTTTGTCTAACTCATCCGGATTTTTACTGCCTCCAGCTCTCTTTCTCTTCTTAGTAGCAGGTCTTTCTTTGAATGGCCTCATGTCAGTTAAGTAGTACGATCCATTGTGCAATACTCGACTAACTAAAAAGGGCCCTTCCCATACTGGGGAAAGTTTGTGCTTTCTTTGTTGCACAAGCCGGAGAACCAAATCACCTTTATTGAAACATCTATTTCGGACTCTCTGGCTATGATACTTGCGTAACTTTTGCTGATAGGATGTAGATCTCATTTCAGCAACGACGCGAACTTCTTCGACTAAGTCGAGATCATTTTGTTGAGAAATCTCGGCATCCTCTTCGATATACGCGGCTACTCTAGGAGAAGTATGAATTAAATCACTAGGAAGAACTGCTTCTGCACCATAGACCAAGAAGAAAGGTGTGTATCCTGTTGACCTGCTCGGAGTTGTTCGTAAACTCCAAATTACAGAACGTAATTCCTCTGCCCAAGCCCCCACAGCACGTCGCAGTGGTGCTTCGAGTCTTGGTTTCAGGCCTTGTAGAATTAAACCATTTGCTCTTTCGACTTGTCCGTTAGCCTATGGATGTGCAACTGACGCAATGTCAAGCCGGATATTTTGCTCATCGCAGAATTCAGCCAGTTCTCCCATAGAAAAGTTACTCCCGTTGTCCGTGATAATGCTATCCGGATAACCATACCGGATTATAACATCCTCGACAAATCTTTTGGCTATTGCTCCATCACAACTAGTGACAGGTTTAGCCTCGATCCACTTGGTGAATTTATCCACCGTCACTAAGAGGTGGGTAAATCCACTTGGAGCTTGTTTAAAGGGTCCTACCATATCAAGCCCCCAGACCGCAAAAGGCCATGTTATAGGTATTGTTCGCAGCTGAGCAGCCGGAACATGAGCTTGCTTGGCGTACTTTTGGCAGCCTTTGCATGTCTTGACTAACCGTTCGACATATGCTTGAGCTGTAAGCCAGAAAAATCCATGTCGAAAAGCTTTTGCCACTAAAGATTTGGCTGCAGCGTGGTGACCACACTCGCCTTCGTGGATTTCTCTTAAGATTTCCACTCCTTCTTCCGGAGATACACAGTGCTGAAAACCCCCAGAAACACTCCGTTTATGGATCTCACCCTTAACAATAGTATAGGATTTTGCTCGTCGGATAATCTGCCGGCTCAGCACCTCGTCCTTGGGTAATTTGCCATCTACCAAATAATCGAGGTAGGGTTGAGTCCAGCTGAGAATTACAGCCAGAACTACTATTAAAGGTGAGTCGTATTTGGTCGGATATTCCTCATCTACTCCCTTTATCGAGGGAACTTTGAGGTGCTCTAAAAATGCGCCATCCGGGACCTCTTTCCGTGCAGAGCCTATTCGAGATAGTGCATCTGCTTCCTCATTTTCTGCTCGAGGGATGTGTTGAACTTCAAACCCTTCGAACGATTTAGATAGATCATCCACGACAGCTTTATATGCTGCCATGTACTTATTTGCATTACAAATATCCGAGACTTGCTGAGCAACAAGATCTGAATCTCCGTAACACATCAAACATCGGATGCCAATATCCTTGGCAATTCGGATTCCATGCAGCAGTGCTTCATACTCGCTGTGAAGTGGATCTGCAACACGTATAATAGTTCATCTCCTTGGGGTGATTTGAGCACCACACCAGCCCCCGAGCCACCTCGAGCCGTAGACCCATTGAAAAAGAGGGTCCAGTATTCCGACTCAGGGAGGACCATGTTCTCCTTCGTCTCTGTCCAATCAGCAACAAAGTCAGCAAGGATCTAGGATTTGATTGCTGTTCGAGGTTTATACTCAATATCGAAAGCTAAGAGCTCTATGCCCCATTTGGCGACACGTCCTGTGGCGTCGCTGTTGTTGATTATGTCTCTCATGGGAGCTTTGCTCACCACGGTAATTGGGTGCTCCTGAAAATAGTGTCGTAACTTACGAGATGCTAGGAAAACACCGTAAGCCAACTTTGGATAGTGCGGATATCGCTGTTTTGATTCTGTCAAGACCTCGCTGATGAAGTACGTCGGACGCTGCACCAAGTGTTCCTGATTTTCCTATGGTCTCTCCACCACCACGATGATACTAACGACCTTATTTGTTGCAGCAATATAAAGCAACATCGGTTCCCGAGGTTCTGACGCTGCAAGGATAGGAGCAGATTAGAGTACTTTCTTCAGGTCTTGTAGTGCAGCTTCAGCTTCGTCAGTCCATACAAAATCCTTGGTCTTCTTCAGGAGTTTGTATAATAGTGCGTCTCTTTCACCAAGCCGGCTTACAAATACACCGATCGCAGCAATGCAACCAGTTAATCTTAGTACGTCCTTCAGGCGAGTTGGCCTGGAAATATTGAGTATAGCCTTGATTTTGTCGCGGTTCACCTCTATGCCTCTTTGAGACACGATGAAACCTAACAATTTTCTGGTTGGTATTCCAAAGGAGCATTTCTTTGGGTTAAGCATGATGTTGTATTTTCGTAGATTGGCGAATGTTTCCTCCATGTCGGAAATGAGTTTTTCCTTCTTTTTGGACATCACCGCGATATCATCCACGTATGCATGTACATTGCGTCCGAGTTGGTCGTGGAGGCAACGCTGCATCATGCACTGGTACGTAGATCCTGCGTTCTTCAGCTAAAAGGGCATTGTAACAAAACAGAAGGTTCTGAAGGGGGTTAAGAATGAAGTTTTGACTTTGTCAGATTCCTTCATCCGGATTTGGTGATAACCGGAATATGCATCAAGAAAATAGAGGAGTTCCGAGCCTGCCGTAGAATCGATAACTTGATCAATTCTAGGCAGAGCGAACGGATCTTTTGGACAAGCCTTGTTCAAGGCAGTATAATCAACACACATCCTTAAATTAGTGGTGTCCTTTTTAGGGACCATTACAGGATTGGCCGACCACTCAGTGTGGATGACCTCTTCTATGAATCCGGCTAACTCAAGCCGTGCTAGTTCCTTAGCTATTGCCTTAAGCTTTTCGTTGCCAAACCGTCGTAAGGACTGTTTGATGGGTTTAGCGTTCGGGTTTACATTTAGAGAGTGCTCGGCAAGTTCCCTAGGTACTCCGGTCATGTCATATGGCTCCCATGCGAAGATATCTTGATTTGCTTGGAGGAACTTGACGAGCGCGCTTTCCTATGCGCTATCTAGGCCTACGCCTATCTGGGTCACCTTGGAGGGGTCATCATCCTTGAATGGCGCTTTCTTCATCTCTTCTGATGCCTTGAACTCCGGATTTGGCTTGGTAACCTCCTTCTTCGTTGCGGGCATCTCGGACGGATCTATGCTCTTCTTGATCTCCTGGTACTCCTAGGCATGCAGCAAGGCTTCAGCAAAGGCGGCATTTCCATCCTCGCACTCTCGTGCTTTCTTCTGGTCTCCCTTGATGGTGATCACGCCGTTGGGACCTGGAATTTTCATCATATAGTAAATGTAACACGGACGGGCCATAAAAGCCCAGTAAGCCGGACATCCGAATATAGCATGGTATGCGCTCTTGAACGGGACCACTTCGAAGGAAAGTGCCTCCGTCCGATAATTCTTTGGAGTTCCAAAGGTAACATCCAAAGTGATCTCTCCCAGGGAATTAGCTTGTTTTCCTGGGACAACTCCGTGGAAAATCACAGAGCTATGGTTTAGCTGGGTCTCCGAGATCTTCATCCGGCGTAGCGTTTTGACATAGAGAATATTGATGCTGCTACCACCGTCCATGAGGGTCTTGCAGAAACCATAACCATCAATAAGTGGGTTGACGATTAAGGCGTATTTTCCTCGCCTGTGTAACTTAGGCGGATGATCATCGCAGTCAAACGTGATTGCCACTTCCGACCAGTCCAAATACTGGGGGACAGCCGGAACTGTTGCATTGAGCTCGTGTAGAACTGCTTTCTTGACCTTTGCTGGTTGAGATCCGAGGAAGGTGACATAAGTGTCCTTCTTGGTGGGAAATGTCTTCTTCCCTTTCGACTCGGGATTTGAAGCATCAGCTTCCTCCATGTCGGAATCTTCCTTGGTCTCCTTGTCTTTTTCGGGATTTTTCTTTCCCTTCTTCCGCTTAACTTTGTAGCCCGCGGTGTCATCTCTTTTGATGACGTCATTGAAACGACATTCAGCGTTGTTGTGGGACGAGCCCCCATTGGCATCTAGGTGATGCACACATGTGTTATTGGCAATGTCGACCCAAGAGTAGGTTTTGCCTGGTTGTTGTTCTCCTCTACCTTGGACCCTTGATGTCCCATGGCCACACCCACGGCCTCCGCCATGTCCTCCTCGTCCTCTAGACCAGGAAACAGTAGTGACTACCACTGTTTCCATGTTGGGTTTTTCTTCCGAGGTGTTTTTGCGCTTCTGAGCTTATTGCTTTGGTTGTTTTGCTGACTGAGGCACAGCTAGGGCATTGAGTAGTCATACGCATCGTAAATCGCATCTGCATACTTGCTCGCTGTTTCTATCATCTCTCCCAAATCGGTAACCTTGTCACACATCAAGCGATGGCGTAGTAAACCAATAGGGAGACCTGCGATGAAAGCTTCAATCACAGTTTGATCATTTACTCCTTCGCAGGAGTTCTTGGTGTCGATCCATCATCCGAGGTAATCCCGGCAAGTTTCTCCGGCTTACTAGGTGCAATGCTGTATGTCTCCAACCGTATAGGGCCTCCGATATGTGCCTTCGAAATTCCGAAAGAACACGCTTTGTAAATCATACCAGTTATGGATGGTGTTTGCCAGAAGTTCATTGAGCCATGATCGTGCCGTCTTCCGCAACATAAGTGGGAGATATCGGGTTGCGACCAGGCTGTTTCCGCCTTTGGCAATGCAGCAAGCTTGAAAGAAATCCTGTAACCAAGTGTCTGGCCGAGCAATGCCGTCGTAGGCTTGGATATGTCTTGAGATAGAAAATCCTTCCAGGAATTTTGTAGCTCTGATGCGTGGACCGAAGAACTTTGGGCCCACGTACACGTCATCGTTTTCATAGCGCCGAGCCTCTATGTTGGAGTTGATCCTGTGCCTTGCGTCATTCGGGGATAGAGATCGTCCTGAATGCGGCACTGTGGCTCTTGATGCCGTGGAGCCGGACTTGACCGCCACCACCTCCTCTACCATGTCGTCCTCCTTGCCCTCAATGGGAGCCGTTATGATGACTATGTGGTGGAGAGGGTGGAGCAGCTTGACTACGACGAGCCCCCTGCCAGATTGTATCGGCATGGTTTCCGTCATTTCTTCGTCCGTCGTTCCCACCATGGTGAGGCTCAGCCGGACGGTTCTCATGTCTAGGAGGTGGCATTCTCTGATGGTCCTAGAATATCGACTTTGGCTTTTGTCCGGTCCAATTCCTAGAATATTGATTTTCTTACTTTCCTAGAACCAAAAAATAGCAGAAAACAGGCAACTGACACTGTGGCATGTTGTTAATAGGTTAGTCCAAGAAAGTCTATGAAAGGTACTCCAAAGTGTGCACAAAACACAAGAAAGTAGATAAAACCAAGCATGGAACATCAAAAATTATAGATACATTTGCAATGTATCAACATCCCCAAGCTTAACTCCTGCTTGTCCTCGAGTAGGTAAGTGATAAAAAGAAAGAATAATTTTTGAGGTGACATGCACCATCATAAACTTGATCAAAGTATTTGTAAAACATTGACAGCTAGGATTATAGTACTTCAAACATAACATGAATGACAAAGTTCTAACAATAAGACATAGCAACTATGTTGCAACATGAAAGGGCACAAACAAAAGATTCATGAATAACAATGCTTTGCAAGACGTTTGTTTGTTTCACATAAAGAAAACATAGCATAATAGCGTTCAGCTTGTCCCTCATAGGGTAGCAAATATAAATGCATAGGACACCTTCAGAGTTCATAAGAGTGACTAGATACAAATAGTTTAAAACAAGCAATATCAAGGTATGCATCAATCAACTAGTCTTGGGACAATTCACATAGAACTAAGAATGGCCACTATGCTCTCAAAGTAGGTGCATAAAGGTAGAAGGTGAAGACTCAATATAATGGTGGAAGAAAGGACTTCATAGAAGGAAGTAGGGATTCAAGTTTCAGAAAGAGCTTCCAAAAATTATGGTACTTATTAGCTTTCAGCTCTCATTGCCCCTATCATAAGCATCTTGAAGTGATTAAGGTTAAAGTGAACAAACTATGGTGTATATGCTTGACAAAGTATAAGTTGGAAATCTCATGTTCCTTGAATACGAGGGCCGCTCCTAATGCTACTCAAGTTTAGTCACCGGTAAGTTCTTGTCATCGTAAGTACATGTGTATCATAGAGAACCGCCAACGAGGTACCCCTTGCCCGATGATACGGAAGAATCTCCATATCAAAATGACAAGGCAAGCAGACAACGAGCATCTCAACAATCTTCTTATTTACCATGGGAATATGGTGCTTTTTTCTCTCTTTCCTCTTTTCTCATATTTTTTCTTTTTTCTCTTTTTTTCTCAATATCTGACTCTTTTTTTATAAGAAGAATGCTTCATAGATAACTCATTATGGTTACGCTTCAGGTTTTCACCATATTAGCCTGGATTAGACCAGCGGCCCAGGCGTTTCTCTAACACACATACATAACTCCATGGACTTACAAGCTCCCCTTTGATTTCACACCGATGACATCCATAGACAAAAGAGCATGATATCAACTAGGTACAAAGTACAAGTGCAATGTTGAAAGTGTTCCCCATGACAGCATGGTTCTGCTAATGCCCAACGAATAAGTGCAAGCATATACAACATAGACGACACAATGGTTAAAGTTTATTAAGGGCAAGAAAAATAAAGTGTGCCATCAAGTTCGTGAGAGCTTTAATCACTAGTTTTCTCATAACAAGTTTAATTCGGAAGGTAGATAAAAACATGAATATACTTGGAATAGCATAAGCTAATAGGTATATATGGTGGACTCTTTGGAATAACTTGGTTTTAGGAGTTGGATGCATGAATGGAACTCATACTTGGTTATGGAGGCTAGCAAAAGACTGGGAGGGACCAACTAAGAGAGCAATAATGGCCATAATCATGCAGAGCGACAAAACATCATTAATTAAAGCATAAAGTGATATTACAAGTCGAAACCTAAAATATCATAAAGGCTATGGTGACTTGGGATAGTCATAACATGGTGTGAGCATGTGCCAAGTCAACCCAAATAAAGTATCAAAGGAGAATACCACAATACTATGCTTTAATATGCTAAAACAACGCATGATTCATCCAAAGCACATTAAGAAATCTCAATTGTTTATAACATGTCATGCTACAGCAAAGAATACTAAGCCTAAAGCCAAAACAATATTAAGCATGGCATGACAAAGCATATGCCACAGTCAAAAACAAGCTCTCTTTACCACTTAAGCCTGAAGTTTCCTACTCTTTTCCAATCAAAACCAAACTATTTGAAAACCAATGTATGAAAGAGGGGGTCCAACCAACTTATTCAGCAAACTAAGGGAACCAAGAAAACGAAAAACCAAAACGAAAACGAAAAGGAAGACGCTCCAAGAACAACACAATTGTGCATGAAACAATAAAAATTAAGCGTTTGGAAAAAACCTGGGATTTTTATTGATGAAGAAGGGGATGCCTTGGGCATTCCCAATCTTTGATGCTTGTACTTCTTGGATATTTCTTGGGGTGACACGCGTGGCATCCCCAAGCTTGTGCTTTAGTCCATCCTTCATCTCATTACTCATTCCTTCCATACACCTGAATTTTTTCCTTCATACAAAACTTCACACAATCTTTATTAGCAACATTAGAGCACTCAAGATAATAAGTCTTTTAGGTTCAGTTCCAACACCAATAAAACTTCCATTAAAACACAAGATACTTTATCACTTCCCTCAAAAAGCTCAATTCCCCAAAAGAACTCAAAAAGAAACCAACAAGAAGCAAATGCAAATAATGGCAGAAATCTGTCAAAACAGACCAGCAGGTAAAGACGAATTTTTGCGAAGACCTTCTGTTGGTCAAATGAATAAGTGTTGAACTAACGAAAGTTATATAACAACCTGGGGCAGAAGCACAAAAATTCACGCCTCAAAAGTACTGACAGAGATTTTACACGAATTTTTACGGTGAAGCACATAAATCTGTTTCGGGACAACAACTTTCTCAATCATTACTTTTCTCTCATTAGAGGTTACTCTTGGCACAAAAAGCAAATAAAAAGGATAAGGAGCGGTTATTACAGAGGTAATAACTTCCAAGACTCATCTAAAACTTTTGGGTTATCTCCTAATAAGTACTTTTCTTTAACGCCTTTAAGTCAGGCTTGATAGTTTGAGAAGATGCTCACCTAGAAAATATGAATTAAAGTAAAAGAGAGCATCAAGAAGAAAATTCAAAGAACATTTAAGTCTAACCCACTTCCTATGCATAGCAATCTTGTAATGAAACAAGTCATGAAAGCACAAAGTAACAAGCATAGTAAAGCAAAACAAGTGCAACTTCAAGACTTTCAACATAAAGAGGGGAAACCTAATATTATTGAGATGCATAAAACCATGTTTCCCTCTCTCATAATAAATTTCAGTAGAATCATGAATAAAATTAACAATATAACTATCACATAAAACATTCTTATCATGAGCCACATGCATATAATAATTATTAATCTCCACATAAGCATAGTTATTCTTATTAATTATAGTGGGAGCAAATTCAACGAAATAGCTATCATTATTATTTTCATCACCATAATCATCAAATATAGGAGGCACATTGTAATCATTAATTTTCTCCTCAATAGTAGGTGTACTGAAAATATCATATTCATCATTGTAATCATCATATATTGGAGGTTTGGTATCATCATAAGCAATATAATAGCTATCTTCTAAAGCTAGGGAACTAAAAAGATCATTTTCATAAAAACTAGCTTCCCCAAACTTAAACTTTTCCATAGCATTAGCAATAATGGCGTCCAAAGAATTCATACTAACAACATTGCTATTAGCATGCAAATAAAGCTCCATAGGTTTTTTATTTTTCTCTTCAAACACTTCATGTCCTAACTCAAGATAAATACTATAAAGCTCTCTAATTTTGTTGTTGTTTTCCATTAAGCCTAACTAGTGAAAACAAGAAACAAAAAGACAAAATTGCAGAATCTAAAGGAAATAACTTTGAGCACTCACGCCGGAGGATGTGAGTACCTTTTACCTTACCTCCCCGGCAACGGCGCTAGAAAATAGCTTGATGTCTACGCACTTCTATTCTTGTAGAGAGTTGTTGGGCCTCCAAGTGCATAGGTTTTGTAGAACAGCAGCAAGTTTTCCCTTAAGTGGATCACCGAAGGTTTATCGAACTCAGGGAGGCAGTGGTCAAAGGTATCCCCTCTCAAGCAACCATGCAATCAAGATACAAGAAGTCTCTTGTGTCCCCAACACATCCAATACACTTGTCAGGTGTATAGGTGCACTAGTTCGGCGAAGAGATAGTGAAATACAAGTTGTATGGATAATTATAAGTGGTAACGGTGCCAGAAAATAGCTTGTTGGCGTGTGATTGACGTGGTAAAAGACTAAAGGCAAACTGAAATAAAGATGGAAGCAAGCAAACATGTAACATATCTAATTGCAAACGGTGTTTCAGTGCTTAGAGAGAAGGCCTAGGGATCATACTTTCGCTAGTGAATACTCTCATATAAATATCTTCTCTTTATGATACTACTCTTAACTACTCTCCGGCTGGACACTCTAATCCATGGTAGGGCTATAACAGCACACCTCAAAGTAAGCCTTTCCCATCTAGAAAACCCCACACACTCACCTTGAGCACTAGATGGTTCCAATAAACACCACAATTTCATAAATACATCCAACTCCAAATATAACTCATAACAAGTATTTGTAATCTCTAGCCTAAGTGCCACCATGGTGTGCACGCTGTCACTTCCACACACATGGGGAGAGCAGAGATCATTAAAGCACTTGAGTAGCAAGGTAGATCTACTTGATTACAAAGCCAATGATCACAATATGATCATGCATAGAGAGAGAGATGAACACATAGCTACTGGTAGAACCCTTAGCCTCGAGAAAGAACTACTCCCTCATCATCTTGGGAATCAGCAACGGTGATGGAGATGGTGGTGGAGATCGATGGAGATGGCTCCGGGGGCACTTCCCTGTCCCGGCAGGGTGCCGGAATAGAGACTTTGTTTCCCCCGAATCTTCCCTTCGGTGGCGGCGGCACTACGGAACTTTCGTGGCTAGAGGCTTGACGATTTAGGGTTTATGCATCGGGAGGCTCTTATAGGCGAGAGGGGAGACCGAGGGGGTGCTGGAGGGGCCCACACCACCCCCTAGCGCGGCCTGGCCTGGCCCGCACCACCAGGTGGTGTGGCCATCCCTTGGCCCCTCCCCGTCTCGTCTTCTGGCTCCGTGAGTCTTCCGGTAAAATATCGACTTTGGCTTTTGTCCGGTCCAATTCCTAGAATATTGATTTTTTTACTTTCCTAGAACCAAAAAACAACAGAAAACAGGCAACTGACACTGTGGCATGTTGTTAATATGTTAGTCCAAGAAAGTCTATGAAAAGTACTCCAAAGTGTGCACAAAACACAAGAAAGTAGATAAAACCAAGCATGGAACATGAAAAATTATAGATACATTTGCAATGTATCATACTTACGGATGTTTGCAAGGGGTATAATCATAAGTATGTATTAGTCCTAGGAAGGTCGGTACATTCACATAGGTTCACCCACACAACACTTAGCAAACTAAAGAAGATTAATCAACTATATGAAGCGAAAGAACTTGACGATATTCCCATGTGTCCTCGAGAACATTTGGTCATCTTAAGTAATATAACCGGCTTGTCCTTTGCTGCATAAAGGATTGGGCCACTTGCTACATTTATTCTTATTGTCTTTCATTTACTCGTACTTTATTTACTTGCATTATCAAAACCCCCTAAAAATCCGTTTGCTAAGTATTTGCAGAGAATTCCTGATCCATCCCACTAGCCAGCACCTTCTGCTCCTCGTTGGGTTTGACACTCTTACTTATCAAAAATACTGCGATACACCCCCTATACTTGTGGATCATCACAAATCCCCCTGGAAACTCGCAAGTGTAGGTAATAGAGCATGAAAAAACCATAAAATATAAAAACAACAAGTTTTTGGTCATGCCCTCAAACATGTATCGGGTCTAATGGTCATTGTAAATTCTCCTAAAACCCTAGAACTGTGGCAATAGCTCATGAAAAGGGTCATAAAACACAAAAACGACAAATTTTTGGTCATCCCTAGAAACATGCATCGGGTGTAACAGTCCATGTAAATCCCCATGGATCCCCAAAACAGTGTGCAATAGCTCATGAAAACGGCCGTAAAACGCGAAAACGACGAGTTTTTGGTTATATCTCTCAAACATGTATCGGGTCTTAGGATCATTGTAAATCCCCCTGGAGCACCAAAATAGTGTGCAATAGCTCATGAAAACGACCGTAAAACATGAAAAACAACGAGTTTTGGTCATAACTCTCAAACATGTATCGGGTCTTAGGGTCGTTGTAAATCCTCCTGGAACCCATAAAACTGTGGGCAATAACTCGTGAAAACAACTATAATACGCAAAATCAATGAGTTTTTGGTTAAAACTCTCAAACATGTATCGGGTCTAACGAGCCTTGAAAATCTCCCTAGAAAATCGCAATTGTAGGTAATATAGCATGAAAACAGCCATAAAACATAAAACAACAAGTTTTTGGTCATGCCCTCAAACATGTACCTGGTCTAATGGTCATTGTAAATCACCCTGAAACCCTAGAACTATGTTAATAGCTCATGAAAATGGTCATAAAACACAAAAACAATGAATTTTTGGTCATCCCCTTAAATATGCATTGGGGGTAACGGTCCATGCAAATCCCCATGGAGCCCTAAAAAGTGTGCACTAGCTCATGAAAATGGCCGTAAAATGCGAAAACAAAAAGTTTTTGGTCAAAACTCTCAAACATGTATCGGGTTTCAGGGTCATTGTAAATCCCCATGGAGCACCAAAACAGTGTGCAGTAGCTCATGAAAACGGTCGTAAAATGCGAAAACGACGAGTTTTGGTCACAACTCTCAAACATGTATCGGTTCTTAGGATCATTGTAAATCCCTATGGAGCGCCAAAACTCTGTGCAATAGCTCATGAAAACAGCCGTAAAACGTAAAAACGACGAGTTTTTGGTCATAACTCTCAAACATGTATCGGGTCTTAGGGTCGTTGTAAATCCCCCTGGAACCCCAAAACTATGGGCAATAACTCTTCAAAATGGCCATAAAACGCGAAAACGATGAGTTTTTGGTCATAACTCTCAAACATGTATCGGGTCTAACGAGCCATGCAAATCCCCCTGGAAACTCGCAACTGTAGGTAATAGAGCATGAAAATGGCCATAAAACATAAAAACAACAAGTTTTCACTAGTAGAAAATGGGCCTTTGGTTCGGGCCATTAGTCCCGGCCGTGGCTGGGGCCGGGACTAATGGTCCGAACCAGACGGACCGAGGAGGCTGAGGCACTTTGTCCCGGTCCGTAAGGAACCATTAGTCCCGGTTTGAGATACAAACCGGGACAAATGGGTCTGGGCCGACGCGCGTGCTCCTGGCAGAACCTTTAGTCCCGGTTTGACTAATGGCCTGGCCCTATATATATGCACCCAGCCCTCCACTCTCTCCTGTTTTTTTCCTATGTGAGAGGTGGGTATAACTTTGTGCTAACTTTTTTTCTTCATATGCACTAGAGGTGTTCGGTGAAATGCCTATTAGAGCGATGCCACTTGAGTTCACACAAGAAAAAATATGATATGAGGTGCTAGAGCGACACTTAAGGTTTCTCCTCTTTGTTTTGAAGTGTTCTAAAATGTTAGCAACTATTTTCTTCTTTTGACTGCACGGTACTAATTTAAGCATTGTGATTGCGTTTGATATATATGCATGGTTGTATGATGCAGATGAGCCACCCATGGATGAACGGTGACCGACGCTCTGACGCTTACAGAGAAGGCGTGTGTTCTTTTCGCCTTGTGGCCGAGGCGAACAAGCGATGGGATGGTTTTACGTGTTGTCCATGTGTTGAATGTCAGAATGAGCAGGCTCACACTTCCTCAAGAGTTATTCAGAGCCACCTGCTTCGGTCCGGTTTCATGTCCGGCTATAATGTTTGGACCAAGCACGGAGAAAGAGGGGTTATGATGGAAGACGACGATGATGACAACTACCGATCTATGTTCCTTGAATACGATGATACCGCAGTTGAAGATAATGAAAAAGGGGGTGAAGAACGGGAACCAGATGAGCCCGTTGATGATTTTGGTCGGGTCATCAGTGATGCAAGGCGAGACCGCGACACAGAAAAGGAGAAGTTGCAGTTCGAGCAGATATTACAGGACCACAACACATTGTTGTATCCAACTTGTGAAGATGGCCAGAAGAAGCTGGGTAGCACACTGGAATTGTTGAAGTGGAAGGCAGAGACTGGTATGACTGACTCGGGATTTGAAAAGTTGCCGGTAATAATGAAGAAGCTGCTTCCAAGAAATAACCAATTTCCCTCCAGTATGTACGAAGCAAAGAAACTTGTCTGCCCTCTAGGATTAGACGTGCAGAAGATACATGCATGCCCTAATGACTGCATCCTCTACCACGGTGAGAAGTACGAGAATATGGATAAATGCCCGGTATGCACTTCATTGCGGTATAAGATCAGAAAAGATGACCCTGGTGATGTTGAGGGCGAGCAACCTAGGAAGAGGGTTCCTGCCAAGGTGATGTGGTATGCTCCTATAATACCACGGTTGAAACGTTTGTTCAGAAATAAAGAGCATGCCAAGTTGTTGCGATGGCCATGGAAGACCGTAAGAAAGACGGGATGTTGAGGCACCCTGCTGATGGTCGGCAGTGGAGAAAAATCGAGAGAGACTTCCCGGACTTTGCTGGTGACGCAAGGAACTTATGGTTTGGTCTATGTACCGATGGCATGAATCCTTTTGGGGAGCAGAACTGCAGGCACAGCACCTAGCCTGTGACTCTATGTATCTACAACCTTCCTCCTTGGTTGTGCATGAAGCGGAAGTTCATTATGATGCTAGTGCTCATCCAAGGCCCGAAGCAACCCGGCAACGACATTGATGTGTACCTAAGGCCATTAGTTGATGAACTTCTACAGTTGTGGGCCAAACCAGGTGTACGTGTGTGGGATGAGCACAAACAGCAGGAATTTGACCTACAAGCATTGCTGTTCGTAACCATAAATGATTGGCCTGCTCTTAGTAACATTTCAGGACAGACGAACAAAGGATACAATGCATGCACACACTATGTAGATGAGACTGAAACTATATATCTGGATAAATGTAGAAAGAATGTGTACCCGTACAATCGTCGTTTTCTTCCGCCCAGTCATCCCTTAAAGAAGAAAGGCAAGCATTTCAATGGCAAGGCAGAAACCCGGACGAAGCCTGTCCCCTATAGTGGTGCTGATGTATTTGGTATGGTCAAGGATTTGGATGTAATCTTTGGAAAGGGTCCTGGAGGACAACCTGTTCCGAAAGACCCAATTACCGGTCACGCACCCATGTGGAAGAAGAAATCTATATTTTGGGAGCTACCCTATTGGAAAGTGCATGAGGTCCGCTCTGCAATCGACGTGATGCACCTGACAAAGAATCTTTGCGTGAATATTCTAGGCTTCCTGGGCTTGTATGGGAAGTCAAAAAATACCCCCGCAGCTCAGGAGTACCAGCAACATCATAAAGGACGAGACGGCAAGCATCCAGGGCAGTTTCAAGGGCTTGCCAGCTATGCTCTTACCAAAGAAGAGAAGGAAATCTTTTTTGAAGTCCTTTTCAGTATCAAGGTCCCGTCTGGCTTCTCGTCGAATATAAAGGGAATAGTAAATATGAAAGAGAAAAAATTTCAAAACCTAAAGTCTCATGACTGCCATGTGCTTATGACGCAATTGCTTCCGGTTGCATTGAGGGGAATTCTACCAGAAAATGTTCGACTAGCCATTGTGAAGGTATGTGCATTCCTCAATGCAATTTCTCAAAAGGTAATCGATCGAGAAAGTCTATCAGGGTTACAGATTGATGTGGTCCAATGGATGGTCAGCTTCGAGTTGTTGTTCCTGCCATCCTTCTTCAATATTATGACGCACCTCCTAGTTCACCTAGTCGAAGAGATTAGAATTCTCGGTCCTGTGTTTCTACACAATATGTTCCCCTTCGAAAGGTTCATGGGAGTCTTAAAGAAATATGTTCTTAACCGTGTTAGGCCAGAAGGAAGAATCTCCAAGGGCTATGGAATAGAGGAGGTCATTGAGTTTTGTGTTGACTTTCTTCCTGACCTTAAGCCGAATGGTGTTCCTGAATCTCGGTATGAGGGGAGGATGACTGGAAAAGGCACACTAGGAAGTAAATCAATGGTATGTATGGACGGGCATTCGTTCACTCAAGCAGACTACATAGTTCTACACAATTCCACCGTGGTGGCTCCGTATATCGAGAAACACAAGAATATTCTACGCTCCGAAAACCCGGGGAAGCCTGAAACCTTGATTAAAGGGGAACACGAGAAGAATTTTGGCAATTGGTTGCAGACACATCTCATGATTAACACCACTATTGGAGATGAGTTGTACTCGTTGGCCAGGTTACCATCTTCGACTATATGTACTTTCCAAGGGTACGAGATAAATGGGAATACATTTTACACGATCGCCCAAGATAAAAAGAGCACCAACCAAAATAGTGGTGTCCGCTTTGATGCAACAGATGACAATGGGCAGATTGACACATATTATGGGTACATAGAGGAGATATGGGAACTTGACTATGGACCTACTTTTAAGGTCCCTTTGTTTCGGTGCAAATGGGTCAAGCTGACAGGAGGCGGGGTACATGTAGACAAAAAGTACGGCATGACAACAGTGGATCTCAACAATCTTGCGTACATTGAATGAACCATTTGTCCTAGCCAACGATGTGGCTCAGGTTTTCTATGTGAAGGACATGTCTACCAAACCGAGAAAAAGGAAAGATAAGCAAAAGAGTACAGAATACGATGAGCCAAAGCGCCACATGGTTCTTTCAGGGAAAAGAAACATCATGGGAGTGGATGACAAGACAGACATGTCAGAAGATTACAATAAGTTTCATGAAATTCCGCCCTTCAAAGTGAAAACTGACCCAAGCATCCTGTTAAATGATGAAGATTCTCCATGGCTACGGTGTAGAAGAAAACCACAACACTAGATGTTGGTGATGTGTAATAATGTATTAAACCTTTTATTTGAGACATAAATCTATGTAATTAAACCTTTTATTTGAGACATAAATCTATGTAATGTATTAAACCTTTTATTTGAGACATAAAGGTCCCCTTTCATGTAATACATCTTGCTCAATCAAACTAGACGTTCGAGCATGAGGTGATCACACAAAGAGAAGGAACCATCACAAGAGAAGGAACCCACAAACACTAAGGATACATAGCACAACTGAAAATTAAGAAACATGTCTAATGGTTGGAGCGTTTCAGTCATGCTCTTGCCTAGCCTATGTCTGGCATGTGTAGTCGTAGAGTCGGCGCCGTTATCGTCATTGTCGTCGTCGGGGTCGCCGTACTCGAACCTTGAAGGTTGGGCACGCGTGGGCTGGATTTGAGGGTACCGCAGGCGGGGTTATTGCCGGTCGTGTTGTAGGCCATGACACTTGGAGTGTCCGGCCGCACCACCACAGCCGACGGCCGGCCTCGTTGAAGTTCGAAGGAGGTGGGCTGTCCTCCTCATGCCTGGCGAGCGCCCTCTCACGCCGATTGATGAAGAAGGCTTCCGAAGTCGGGAAATAGTCGGGATGCCAGTTGGGATTCCTCCGCTGCTCTAGCGTGAGCTCGAGGTAGTAGTGGTTCATGATGGCCATCTGGCGCTCCACACCTAGAGGGACAGGAGGGACCGGCACGCCTCCGGCACTCAGCATCCAGCCGGTAGGGACGCGGTAGCCTGGTGGGCAGGGGTAGTTCGAGGCACAAAGCGCCTCCGCCTCCCGGGTGGTTAGAGATACGATGGAAGCCATGGGAAGAGAATGATGAGTCTAGATGTGATATGTAAATGGAGGCCAAGCGTACATAGATATACTGAAAAAATGGCGGGAAGACAGAGGTGGGAACCGGTGGAAAGCGCGGGAACACAGTGGCGCGGGAAACTTTCATCCCGGGTGAGGGCTCAAACCGGGACAAAAGATGGGGGGCCTTATCTAGGGGAGGCTTATCTGAGAGGGCCTTATCTAGGGGGTGGCTAACCTTTAGTACCGGCTGGTTGGTGCAACCGGGACTAAAGGTGGTTTTTGTGTCATCTAACAAAACTGTCGGTGGGATAAGGACGCGTGGGTAACCTTTAGTACTGGGTGGGGGCTCAAACCGGGACTAAAGTTGTCGGTAGGATAAGGACGCGTGGGTGGACGTACTGCTCGATGAGATAAAGCATGTAGCACACGATGCCCTGTCGAAGGAAGAAGTCAAAGTAGAAGCGGCGACGTGCCTATAAAAGGAGCATCGATACGCCATGGCAAGCAACTCAACAAGCCAACATGGATGGAGAGTTTCATCCCCATGGATGGAGGAAAGGGTTGGGAAATCTCCCGTGGCGGAACTTCTCAAATATGCCCTTGGTACACACGCCCTATGGCATCTTCGGAAGTTCCACCTCGGAATTTTTTTTCCTGCTAGCCCATGAAAGACTCCATCTCCGCCTCCCTGGGGTTAGAGGTATGGTGGAAGCCATGGGATAGAGTGGAGAGAGGCGGCAGATATGAGTCTAGATGTGCTATGGCAACGACCAAGCCAACATGGATGGAGAGTTTCATCCCCATGGATGGAGGAAAGGGTTGGGAAATCTCTCGTGGCGGAACTTCTCGAAGATGCCCTTGGTGCACACACCCTATGGCATCGTCAGAAGTTCCGCCTCGGAAAATATTTTCCTGCTTGCCCGTGAAAGACTCCATCTCCGCCTCCCTGGGGTTAGAGGTATGGTGGAAGCAATGGGATAGAGTGGAGAGAGGCGGCAGATATGAGTCTAAACCCTAAACCCTAAACCCTACGTCAGAGGAGGGAACCCTAAACCCTAAACTAAAAACCCTAAACCCTAAACCAAAAACCCTAAACCCTAAGCCCTAAACCAAAAACCCTAAACCCTAAACCAAAAACCCTAAACCAAAAACCCTAAACCCTAAAACAAAAACCCTAAACCCTAAACCCTAAACCCTAAACCCTAAACCCTAAACCAAAAACCCTAAACTCTAAACCCTAAACCAAAAACCCTAAACCCTAAACCCTAAACCCTAAACCAAAAACCCTAAACCCTAAACCCTAACCCTAAACCCTAAAGGGGCTACGATCCAGAAGAGAACGGGCGGGAATAAAACGGGCAGGAAAAAATAAGGCAGGGTAGACGATCCGGGGCCCCCGGTCTAGGGTTTCAAGAGTTAGGAAGACCAATTGAGGTCGGAATTACATGAAAATGGCAAAATGGTTAATAGTTTGACTAGTTAGAATAATTATTTTATAAAACAGAAAATTGATTTGAATCACTTATTCAAAAGTATGCAAAATATAATATTTAATACATTTTTAAAATGAAAATGGCAAAATGGTTAATAGTTTGACTAGTTAGAATAATTATTTTATAAAACAGAAAATTGATTTGAATCACTTATTCAAAAATATGCAAAATATAATATTTAATGCATTTTTAAATTGAAAATGGCAAAATGGTTATTAGTTTCACTAGTTAGAATAATTATTTTATAAAACTGAAAATAGATTTGGATTACTTATTCAAATTCAAGAACTTTTCATGTTGAAATTCTTCTGAAATTCATAAGTATGCAAAAACTGTAAAATTCAAATGTTTAAAACAGAAAATTGATTTTTTTTTAAACAGGCGCGCCCCTGGGGTGAAAATTTTGAAAAAAAGGACCTTTAGTCCCGGTGCGTGCTACACACCGGGACTAAAGGTGTGGCGTTGGCGCGCGCGCTTTGGGCGGTGCCGAAAACCTTTAGTCCCGGTGCGTGGCACGCACCGGGACTAAAGGGGGGACCTTTAGTCCCGGTCCGTATAACGCACCGGGACTAATGACCCTTTAGTCCCGGTTCGTTATACGGACCGGGACTAAAGGTCCCCCACCAATATATCTTCTCCCCACGCAGAGAACACCCACGCGCGCGAGGACGACAAATCGACGTCGGTAGGCTGCCCAACTCGCTCTTTGGCCGCCACCACCCCAACCACCACCGCCGCCACTTCTACGCCATGCCCAGCCGCCACATCGCTACCTTCAGCCGCAGCCCGCCTCCCTTCGCTTCCCCGTCTGCCAGCATGGCGCTTTCTCAGGTGGGCGAGGCGGCGGGCGCCGGGCGTGACACTGCACGACAATCTGGAGGCGATCTTGTGTGGCGCCGCCAAAGTTCTATTTTTTATTTTATAGTAGTTAATTGTAATAGTATTTTGTAATATTTAGTAGTTAATTGTAGTAGTTGTTTGTAGTAATTGTAATAGTTAATTGTAGTAGTATTTTGTAGTAGTAATTGTAATAGTTAATTGTAGTAGTATTTTGTAGTACTATTTTGTAGTAGTATTTTGTAGTAGTAATTGTAATAGTTAATTGTAGTAGTATTTTGTAGTAGTATTTTGTAGTAGTAATTGTAATAGTTAATTGTAGTAGTTAATTGTAGTAATATTTTGTAGTAGTTAATTGTAGTAGTTGTAATATTTAGTTGTAATAGTATTTTGTAGTATATAGTTAATTTTATTTTTTGTGTAATATTATTTAATTTTTTGTGTAATATTATTTAGTAGTGTAATAGTAGTGTTAATTGTAATATTATTTAGTAGTTGTAATATTATTTAGTAGCTAGTGGTCGTGGGCCCCCGGACTTAGGGTTAGAGTGGTGGTGCTCGTGGGCCCCCGGACTTAGGGTTAGGGTGGTGGTGCTCGCGGGCCCCCGGACTTAGGGTTAGGGTGGTAGTGGTCGCAGGCCCCCGGACTTAGGGTTAGGGTGGTGGGGCTCGCGGGCCCCCGGACTTAGGGTTAGAGTGGTGGTGCTCGCGGGCCCTAGGACTTAGGGTTAGGGTGGTAGTGGTCGTGGGCCCCTGGACTTAGGGTTAGGGTGGTGGTGCTCGCGGGCCCCCGGACTTAGGGTTAGAGTGGTGGTGCTCGCGGGCCCCCGGACTTAGGGTTAGGGTGGTAGTGCTCGCGGGCCCCCAGACTTAGGGTTAGGGTGGTGGTAGTGCTCGCGGGCAGCCGGGTGGTGGTGCTCGCGGGCCCTTGGAGATAGGGTTAGGGTGGTGGTGCTCGCGGGCGCCCGGAGTTAGGGTTAGGGTTAGGGAATCACTAGAATTTTGCTATTGTTTAGTATTATTGTAGCAAATTGCGTGTTCATATTATTGTTTAGTATTATTTTATGCATCAATATTGAATGAAAAATGTTATTGTGTGCATTTTGTAGAAAACTATGGATCCAATCCAGAGAGACTTAGCACAGGAAGAAATTCTCGAGGATATGATCAACGACACCCCCCATATTGATCCACCCGAATCTCCATCGATTTATCCGAACCCCTCCGGTGAGGGAGAGGAGGTCGACCGAAATGATCAAGCAGAAGCCGACGGCTCCGGTGGTGGAGAAGCCGACGGCTCCGATGGTGGAGAAGCCGACGGCGAGGTATATATATGAAGTCTGGTGATCAGTAGATGCATTAACTGAGTTGTATAATATATAAATTGACGAATGTTTATTCTCTTAGGCCTCCACATCAAGCAAAAAATATTCCAAACGAGGCCCGGCCAAAAAGTTGGACGCATCTATGCGTTATACAATTACGCGGGTATCACCACGGGGTGAACCGGTGGAACTCGAAAAGGTTAAAACTGTATTTAAACAACAATGCGGAGTTATGGTTAGGGATCGCATCCCGATCACCGTTCGAGAGTGGAATAAGACCAAAGGGGCGAAAGAGGGTGAGTATGTCGCCGACAGGTGCAAAGAGGGTCTTTGGAATGACCTCATGACACATTTCACCCTGCCAGAATGTGAGGATGATGCCGACACAGCTGCATTGAGGAAGAAAGTCAAGCAATGGACTCTTACAAAGATGGCCAAACTATTCAAGAATTGGAAGAAAGCATTATGGCAAAAGTATCAGAAGACGAAGAAGACTCATAAATTTGAATGCTATCTAACGAAGCAGCAGGCTAACTGGGATGCATTTGTGAAGTACAAGGAGTCACAACCTACTATGGAAATGTCGGAAAAAAACAAGAAAAATGCCGCGATGAAGAAATATCACCATCACCTAGGGCCAGGGGGCTACGCGGCTGCGATGCCAAAGTGGGATGCTAAAGAGAATGAGCTGCTTGCTAAAGGGATCACTCTAGAACCAATACGCGAAGAATGGGATCTGAGGGCAAGGAATTGGTTCCTTGGGCATGGGAGTGAGTATGACGAAAGTACAGGGGACCTTATTTGCAGTGACGAGATTAGGATACCCCGAGATACATGGCAGAAAGTGGTGAAGGAGATTAAAGCGGGGACAACAAAGTTCCGTCCTGATAGAGAGAAAGACTTGCTGACAAAGGTCCTCGGGAATGACGAACGCGGAGGACGTGTACGAGGCCTTGGCCCTAGTTATACATTGGAGATGGGGTTTCCCAAAGACAGAGATACTTATAGGATCCGAGAGAGAGGAAATAGGCGACGGCAGGAGGAGGATGGAGACAGGTTCACCGAGTTGCTAGGGACACTTCGAATGCATCAACAATAGATTGATGAACTTCGAGGAGTAGTGCGCCTGCAAGATCCTGCACTCGATATTACCGTCGTTCCATCTCAGTAGAGAAGCAGCGTGGCTGAATCGGAGGTCCCCTCTGACGATGCACGGATGGTAGATGGCGGTCCCGGCTACCCCGTGGATGTAATCAAGGAGCAGGCATCTTGTGAGCTCCATCAGAAGGTGAAGAACCTATCCATCAAGGTGGCGGTCGGATGTTCTTTACCTTGTCCACCTGGCGCACGCTGGCATGGCCGTGAGATTCCAGTTGGCTATGCTAAAGTTGGTGTGGATGAAATCGCAATGGGGTGGGACTCAATGGATCTTGACATCCCTAGACCTGAAGGTCAGAGGACACTCGGAGAAGTACTGGGTGGTATCATTCTATGGGACAAGAACAACATCAAGCTTCTAGGCTGGACGCCAAAGCCAACACCGCCTCCGAGTGGTCACATGTCACCTTCACCTCCATCACCTCCAAGAAGCCCACCCCATGACTACGACCACCACAGCCCGAGTCCATCTCGATCTCCGCCGCAGCCTCCGATTAGTACTAAACGATGCAGGAGCCCAAAATGACAAATGTTGCCCCTCCCAAGAGTACCTCATAAGAATCTTCCTATCAGACCTTACGATCGTACTGACGAGGAAACCGACATGATCGTAAAGGCCGAATGTGTTGCACAGCTTCAAAAGAAGAAACCCGAGCCCGCCCCGGTATACACCGAGAAGCAAAAAGCGTATGCACTTTCTTTTCTGGACACAAAATCACAATATGACTTGCACCATAAGCCAGATGACTATCGACGCACACTTCAGAAGGAAGTGAAGAAGAGCAAATCAAGTAGAAGTGCAAGCGGGAGCAAATCATCAAGTCAAAGTGCAACCGGGAAAAGAAAGGACATCCCCTAGCTCGGGGAACAGGCCAAAAAATCGACCCCACCCCTCAAGGTGGTATCCTATGACACTCCCCAGCAGGATATGGAACAAGCTAATAAGCTTGCGGCCGCTATGAATGTGACTGTTGAGGAATTGCTAGGTTCCCAGGATGACAAGTTACCTAAGGCTCAGGTAGTCCCTACATATGTCCCAGGGAAGCCTCTGGTCAGCTTTGAGGAGTTCCAATAACTGCCAACACAAATGCGGAATTTACATAAATGGTACTTGAAAGCCGTAAAGGAGGAGAGAATAATGATCGTGGCAAAAGTCCCACATGACTACTACTTCCGAGAAGAAGAGGTCCATGTTGAGTTTCCAGAACTCTTCCAGTTATACACTTTCGACGCCCTCGACAAAAGTCTCATGAGTTGCTATTGTCTGTAAGTTGTTGAATTCATTGTCTGTATATAAGCTGTTCATTTTTTTCAGTTGTTCAGTTCATTGCATGTAATTATCCTAATTATATCCTTTTGTACTCTATTATTATGCAGAATGAAGATCATGGAATGTAAAAGTAGGTCAATCTTCAGTGTTGGGTTCATTGACCCAGATAAAATACATTGTCGGATGCTAAAGGATAAACCCGAGGACACACAAGAAAACCTTCTATGGTTTCTAACGGAGCAAAATTTCTGTGACCACATACTGTTTCCTTCCAATTTCGCGTGAGTGTCTTACTCTATTGTACACATTCTCTTTTGCTTACTCGATGTTAAGTGTAATTGATGAGTTACTGATGTATATATAAACATGTACAGTTTCCACTGGATTCTCATGGACATTCAACTTGATAAGGGAAGAGTTGAAATCATGGACCCATTAAAGAGACCCCTGGAATAGTTTAGTGACATGCAGGACATGCTCCAGAGGTAATTTTCGCGCTACAGCGGTCTCTTTTGTTGATTTCCTGAGATATCACGTAATAAATAACTCATTCATTTTCTCTACCGGGTAGGGTTTGGAACCAGTTCAAGAGTGCGGTTACGGGTGGCTTTTTGAGAAGTCGACGTTTAAGCGGTCTCGGTAAGTAGTAGGCATCTCTTTACTTCTAGTTTCAATACAATTATGATGCTGGATTATTATTTTGATTGAATTCTATTCTCGTAAAGTGCGCGAGGCAGCCACAGGGGACGAATCTATGTGGATTCCATGTTTGCGAGTTCATTCGCACGTTTACCAGTGAGCTGAATGATTATAGATTCGATGTAAGCAATACATTCATAACATTATTTTTATTCCCGTCACTTTTTGTTATCATGATTGATATTCATATTGATCTCCTTTTCTTATATAGTTCAAGAAAATGCGGGATCAGCTCCTACAACAGTAACGCGTAGTAGCAATTGCTGAAGAACTGGCAGGATTCTTGATGAACGAGATGATAGATGATGCCGGAGAATTTCTCGTGAATAGGCGCGATGATCCCCGACCGTGTAATTGAATAGGCGGGCTCTAGTCCCGATAATTGTGATCTCCATGTGTAACTATCATGTATATATTTGTATGCTCGATCTTAAGAGAAGTTATCTTATGTATGCACACGAACATGTACGGTATGTGGTAGCGTGAAAACTATTTTGAAATGAAAAAAGAATACAAATTAAATTCTACGCATGGCGAAGAAAGTGCCTAAAATTCTACTGGCGAGGGACCATTTGATTTGTCCCGGTTAAATGTCTGACGGGACTAATGGGGGGGCACCCAGCACCCGCAAAGACAGCCACGTGGATGCCCATTGGTCCCGGCTAGTAAGAGGGCCAGGACTAGTGGGTGGGCCTTTAGTCCTGCCCCTCTAGTCCCGGTTACCAGGACCGGGACTAAAGCCCCTTACGGGCCAGGACTGGAGGCCCGTTTTCCACTAGTGTTTGGTCATGCCCTCAAACATGTATCGGGTTTAATGGTCATTGTAAATTGCCCTGAAACCCTAGAACTTTGGCAATAGCTCATGAAAACGGTCATAAAACACAAAAAGAATTTTTTTGGTCATCCCCAGAAACATGCATCGGGTCTAACGGTTCATGCAAATCCCCATGGAGCTCCAAAACATTGTGCAATAGCTCATGAAAATGGCCGTAAACACGAAAACGACCAGTTTTTGGTTATAACTCTCAAACATGTATCGGGTCTTAGGATTGTTGTAAATCCCCCTAGAGCACCAAAACAGTGTGCAATAGCTCATGAAAATGTCCGTAAAACGTGAAAAACGACGATTTTGTGGTCATAACTCTCAAACATGTATTGGGTCTTAGGGTCATTTTAAATCCCCATGGAACCCCAAAATTTTGGGCAATAACTCATGAAAACAGCCATAATACGTGAAATCGACGACTTTTTGGTTAAAACTCTCAAACATGTATCGGGTCTAACGAGCCATGCAAATCCCCCTGGAACCCTGAAACTATGGGCAGTAACTCATGAAAGTGGCCATAATGTGTGAAATCAACGAGTTTTCGGTTAAAACTCTCAGACATGTATCAGGTCTAACGAGCCATGCAAATCCCCCTAGAAACTCGCAATTGTAGGTAATAGAGCATGAAAACAGCCATAAAATATAAAAACAACAAGTTTTTGGTCATGCCCTCAAACATGTATTGCGTCTACTGGTGGTGGTAAATCGCCATGAAATCCTAGAACTGTGGCAATAGCTCATGAAAAGGGTCATAAAACACAAAAACGACAAATTTTTGGTCATCCCCACAAACATGCATCGGGTCTAACGGTCCATGCAAATACCCATGGAGCCCCAAAACAGTGTGCAATAGCGCATGCAAACAACCGTAAACGCGAAAACGATGAGTTTTTGGTTATTACTCGCAAACATGTATCGAGTCTTCGGATCATTGTAAATCCCCCTGGAGCACCAAAATAGTGTGGAATAGCTCATGAAAACGGCCGTAAAACATGAAAAACGACGAGTTTTTGGTCATTACTCTCAAACATGTATCGGGTCTTAGGGTCGTTGTAAATCCCCATGGAACCCCAAAATTATGGGTAATAACTCATGAAAACATCCATAATACGCGAAATCGGCGACTTTTGGTTAAAACACTCAAACATGTATCGGGTCTAACGAGCCATGCAAATCCCCCTGGAACCCCAAAATTATGGGCAATAACTCATGAAAGTGGCCATAATATGTGAAATCGAAGAGTTTTTGGTTAAAACTCTCAAACATGTATCGGGTCTAACGAGCCAAGCAAATCCCCCTAGAAAGTCGCAATTGTAGGTAATAGAGCATGAAAACAGCTGATGACCCACAAGTATAGGGGTTGTATCGCAGTATTTTTGAGGGAAGTGGAACCCAATTTATTGACTCGACACAAGGGGAGCCAAAGAATATTTATAAGCCTTAACAACTGAGTTGTCAATTCAGCTGAACCTGGAAACAATCTTGCTCACGGTAGTTTATCAGTAGCAACAGTTTTGTAATAGTAATAGCAAAGTAATAGCAGTAGTAAAAGTAAAGACAGTAGTAACAATGGCAGTAAACAGTAGGATTAAAGTGCATAGGGATGGATGGACGGGCGTTGCGTAACACCCTCGAATTGGCCCTATGCAAGTTTTAGCGATTCCTGCTAAACCCGCATAGAAACAATTCAAAGATGCCCACCAGGCACTTGCGTGCGGGTGGAAAACGAAGTAATAACATTACACAATAGTCCATGATGGAACCCACAAAAACATATATATACAACTCTCGTCAGAGTGATGACAAGTACGCCATGAGGGGGTCCTCGAGGCGTGCGGACGAGAGGGGTGTGAGACGTACGATGTTCCGGGACGGTGAGCAGACAAGTTTACCTAGGTTCGGATCCGCCGGCTTTGGACGGATCCTACTCCTGCTAGCAATCCAGTAATACGGCAGAGCCGGAATATGGGTTACAAGGGTTTCACCTATGCGAGTTGAGGGTCTAAAGTATTGGTCTGCCCTAAAGGCTCTCCCTAGGACGACTTATATAGATATCCGGCCTAGGGTTTACAGGAGAGATCTATCCAGCTACGACTAAGAGTCGGTTACAGAGTACATCTTGAACTACAAGTAACATTATGGGCCTAAGTCGGTAAGTCTTCTGGGCCTTCCCGTAGCCGGATTGGACTCCATCTTTCTCCCTGACTGGGCCGCCCGTGAAGCAATGCTCTAACCTGAAGTGGGCCACCCTGGTCAGTGAGGAACTGTGAGGATACTCGGAAAGTATATCCCCAACAGTAGCCCCCGGAGGCCTCCAAGATCCAAAGTCAAATTTAGCATCGTCTAGCTTAATCTTCGGCTTGCAGAATCTTGAAGGGTTCCTGAAACTTCAAAACAAGAATTCTGATTCGGGTCTTAAAAAATAAGTCGGACCTATCAACAGGTTACTCAGATTTTCCAGCTTGATTTCAAACTAAGCCGGAACTTGATCTCTAACGCCACCTGACACAAGTCATGGTCAAGTCACGTCATCTGACAGGCATTCCGTCAGCATGACCATTGGTGGGTCTGCGGTTCGCGGAACCGAGGTGCCATTTCAATGCGTGCGCGGAGATCGAGGTGACGTAATCATTGCGTGGGACCTTCCCAATTCCTTCCACGATGCGTGGCGGTTATACTGTAGCATTTGCACGAATCTTGGCGTAGTTAGGTGAATATAAGGGGTTAGGATTTTCTCCTTCTCCTTTTACCAGTCCTTTTCCTCTCCTTCCAATCTCCCTCCGTGCATAGAGCTCCCCTATTCCTCCCCCAAAAACTCCCAACACCGCCCCTTTTAGGTCAACTGCTCACCAGAGAAATGGCTTCATCTTCCTCTTCCGGGTTAGCGGCAGCGGCGGCGGCGGGGAAACGGTGGCGGAGAAAGAGAGCTTCCGTGTGCTCTATATCTCCTATGCGCTCAACGACGAGGGCCTCAAGAACATGGAGAAAGAAGGGATCCTCCGCGCCGATGACTGGCAGAGCGGCTTCGGGGAAACCATCCCCAACCCGCGCGATGTCGAGCGGGTCCATTTCGGCACCCACCTCGACAGAGGTTTGTTGTTTCCTCCCTCGGAGTTCTTCTCCGAGGTGATTGATCATTACGGAGTTCAACTCCATCATCTTCCTCCCAACTCTCTCTTAGAGATGAGCGCATATGCTTCGTTGTGTGAGGGCTTTCTCGGCATTAGGCCGAGTTTGACTCTATTCCGGTACTATTTTCATGTCCGGAGAAACTCCATTACCGCCGGTGTTCCTTACATCACCGGTACTATTAGCTTTTCACTTAGACGCGAGCGCGCGTATCCCAAAATTTTAGCTAGTGACTCGGTCAAACAATGGCTAGCCATGTTTTTCTATCATAGGAATATTCCTACTCCCGGCAAAGCCACTGCTTTGCCGGCTTTCATCGACGGAGCTGCCACGGCCCAACCATCCTGGGACGAGGCTGCTCCGGCTCTCACCGATGATCTGATCCTCGCTAAAAGGCGGATCGAATACTTGATCAAATACAAGGGTCTGAAGGGATCCGACTTGGTCCAGTGCTGGGTCTCACGTCGGATCCAGCCCCTTCAGTACCACGGAACCTGACTGATGCACTCCATCACGTCGTCCCAAAAAGACTCCCTCCACATCAGCCCAAAGCCTACACCACTCAAGGCTACATAAGCCAGGTCAAGTGGCTGATTAGGGAGCAGATCGAGAAGAGAATCCCGAAGGCTTCTCTGGATATGCACACGGCGGATAACCCCGTAGTGCCAGTAAGCTTCTATCAGTATACCTTTTTATGTGTTTCAATCTTTGACTTATATTGCAATGCTGATATGTTTTCTTATTTTTAGCTTGCTGACCTCCCCGAGTCGGAACTTGGTCCACTCGAAGGATATCCTCCGGAGTTTTCTCAGGAGGTAGAAGTGGTCCCATTGCCGGATCTTGCGCTCAAGAAGCACAAAGCTCTGACAGTGGCTGTTGGCACAAAGGAGGTGCCTGTTGTGAAGAGGTAACTTTCAATCACAATTTCCGCCTTTGTACCTTACTCGAATTTCTTTCCGAGATGTAATGTTTCTGACTTTACTACATTCTCACAGCAAAACCACTCATCAAGGGCGAAGGGAAAGGGATTCCTTGAAAGTCGCTGCGGCAGACGAAGCTTACCATAGCTTCTCCTGCCGTGGCTCCTCCAACTCCTACCCCTCAACCTTCCAAAATGCCGGTGATCTCCCCGGATGCTGTAGAAGATCCGGCTCCTTCAACAGAGCCTGCGAACCTTGAGTCGCAAACTGATGTCACCATGGGTGAGTCAGATTTAGATAAGGGTGAACCCTCTTTGGTTAATGATCCCTTGGCAGAAACCTTCACCGAAAACCGTCACCAAGTTTGGCCTATCCCGGAAATCTGCTGAAGAAATCCAGCGGCTCGCCAAGCAATGCCTGGAGAAAAGAACCTTATCTGCCAAAGAAGAAGAACAAGAAGCAGAGGACGTCAAGTTCTCTGACCTTCTCGCCCAGGTGCGCCTTCACGACGAGAGGATTAGGACTGGTGAGCTTCCAACAGCCCCAGTGATTCCTCTGACTCTCGCCGAGAAGGTCGCCGTTGATGTGAACACGAGTTTGGATAAACTCACTTGCGAACAATATGTAAGTCAGAATTCCAACTCCTGTTTTTCCTTTATTGTATTTTATATCATATCCTCTATCCCCCAAGCATGAAATAGGATAAACAATCTGGGTTTATGCTTCATTAGGATGCCAAAGAATGAACTAGTGTAGCCCCCAAGGCTCGTGCTGATATTTAGCAAAAATATTAGCCCGAGCCTTAAGTAGCTTTCTGACTTTGGGTATTCTAACTTACAAAAAGTATGTTCCTATAATCAGGATTTATTGAAGAATGTCTGTGATAAGCGGAGAGAGATCAAGGCTCTCCGGCTTAACAATGTTGAACTTAAAGTTGCCAAGAATGAGGCCGAAGGTAAACATTCCGAGACTCAAACCTTGTCTTTCTATTTTTCAATGTCGAATTTTTTCTGAATTGTTGTTCTTTTTGACTCACAGCACTAGTAAAACAATCCTTCGCCATGATTGAAGAGGCCGAGAACCTCAAGACCTTGGTGGTGGAGAACAAAGAGCTTCGTCAAGAGCTGGATAAGCTCAAGGCGGGTCATGAAAAGAGCATTGCTTAAATCCTTGAGTCCTCCTCCATGGCTACTGATCAACGTGATCGCAAGATCGCTCCTCAAGATAAAACAATCTCAGACCTCAAAAATGAGCTTAGTAGAGAGAAGGACATGTCCCAGGCGCTCCGGGATGTACTCCAGAGTCTCCGTGAGGAGAAGACCAAAATTGACGACGTCATTTTCGGTATGTTCCATCTATCTGACTTGTCTCTTTCTTCGACTTCTATCAATGTCGGATTTTTCTTAACTTGTTTTGTGTATAGGTCCTCTGAACTTGACGGACTCTTCCTCCACCGAGCCCCGCACCCACCGGCTTACCCAAGTCGGTGACCTGCTTCATGACTTCTGCCAATCCCTTGAGGACATCAGCGAAGCTCTCAAGATTCTGGACATGCCTAGCATGTTGGATTTTCAGGTGAGGGACAAGGAAAAGGAGATGACGCAACTTGTTCAGGATTGGAACATGTCCTACGCGCGTACTGTTGCGCAGAATGCTCTCACCATGGTCATGAGCCACCATGGAAACATGGAAATATGGCAAGTGACCAGAGGGTACTGCAAAGTAGATGAAGACGGCCAGGAGCAGGACCTTCAAGCCATCATGCACTCCTGTGCCGGATATGGGTGTCACGGGGCTGACCTGACCAGCTACAAGATCCCCTTCTTCACCCGCGTAGATACTCTACCTCCTCCTCCGGAAGAATCAGCAGAAGGTTTCGACGATGAACGCACCACCTCGGATGCGGACATCTCGGAACGATATCAAGGCGGAATTTTTGGCGAGGCGGCAACTACTTCATCTCCTCCTGCATCATAAATTGCCAGAAATATTAGTATTATCCTAAAAAAACATGATGCATTTGTAAATGTAAAGTACTATGATTTTGCTAGTGCTAAGCTTTTGATCTATTCAGCACTTTTGGCTTTAACTTTTTATGTGCCTGAAATGTTTACATAAGCACTTATATTTTTTTTGTCCCTACTTATCGTTTATCTGGCTTTCCGCCTCGTCCCTTTCGTGAGCCGGCTAAACCTTCTGCCGGAAACTTTGCCGAGCAATGGAGCTCAATTGCTAAACCAGTTTAAACTCAGAAACAAAGCCGGCTTCCAGTACCAACAATTCACTACTCGGAAAATGCCCGCATCCAGCAATCAGACAAATAACTAAAGTAAAGACTAGAAACTTTAGAGTTATACCCGAGGGTAGCAGTTTTATAATCAGAAATCTAAACCAGAACGAGCACGAGCATAAAATACTTTCAAGCATTCTGGGATTTTCGACTATGACATGATCATTCGGAAATAAGATGGTAAAAACTTCTCAGAAAAAACTTGAGGCAACCAAAACTTTTATTTCTCACAGAACATGTACATATATATGTTTACAAAGAAGGATAAACTAAGAATAAAAGGGACGTAGCTGAGCAATATTCCACGGTCTGTCTAACTCATCCGGATTTGTACTGCCTCCAGCTCTCTTTCTCTTCTTAGTAGCAGGTCTTTCTTTGATTGGCCTCATGTCAGTTAAGTAGTACGATCCATTGTGCAATACTCGACTAACCAAAAAAGCCCCTTCCCATACCGGGGAAAGTTTGTGCTTTCTTTGTTGCACAAGCGGGAGAACCAAATCACCTTTATTGAAAGATCTATTTCGGACTCTCTGGCTATGATACTTGCATAACTTCTGCTGATAGGCTGTAGATCTCATTTCAGCAACGACGCGAACTTCTTCGACTAAGTCGAGATCATTTTGTCGAGAAATCTTGGCATCCTCTTCAATATACGCGGCCACTCTAGGAGAAATGTGAATCAAATCACTAGGAAGAACTGCTTCTGCACCATAGACCAACAAGAAAGGTGTGTATCCGGTTGACCTATTTGGAGTCGTTCATAAACTCCATATTACAGAGGGTAATTCCTCTGCCCAAGCCCCCACAGCACGTCTTAGTGGTGCTTCGAGTCTCGGTTTTAGGCCTTGTAGGATTAAACCATTTTCTCTTTTGAATTATCCGTTAGCTTGTGGGTGTGCGACTGACGCAATGTCAAGCCAGATATTTTGCTCATTGCAGAATTCGGCCAATTCTCCCATAGAAAAGTTACTCCCGTTGTCAGTGATAATGCTATGCGGATAACCATACCGGATTATAACATCCTCGACAAATCTTTTGGTTGTTGCTCCATCACAACTAGTGACAGGTTTAGCCTCAATCCATTTGGTGAATTTATCCACCATCACTAAGAGGTGAGTAAATCCACTTGGAGATCGTTTAAAAGGTCCTACCATATCAAGCCCCCAGACCGCAAAGGGCCATGTTATAGGTATTGTTCGCAATTGATCAGCCGGAACATGATCTTGTTTGGCGTACTTTTGGCAGCCTTTGCACGTCTTGACTAATCGTTCGGCATCTGCCTGAGTTGTAAGCCAGAAAAATCCGTGTCTAAAAGATTTTGCCACTAAAGATTTGGCTGTAGCGTGGTGACCACGCTCGCCTTCGTGGATTTCCCTTAAGATTTCCACTCCTTCCGGAGATACACAACACTGAAAAACCCTAGAAACACTCTCCTTATAGAGCTCAACTTTGACAATAGTATAGGCTTTTACTCGTCGGATAATCTGCCGGCTCAGCACCTCGTCTTTGGGTAATTTGCCATCTACCACATAATCGAAGTAGGGTTGAGTCCAGCTAGGAATCACAGCCAGAACTGCTATCAAAGTTGAGTCAGATTTGGTCGGATATTCCTCATCTACTCCCTTTATTGAGGGAACTTTGAGGTGCTCTAAAAAAGCGCCATCCGGGACCTCCTTCCACGCAGAACCTATCCGAGATAGTGGATCTGCTTCCTCATTTTCTGCTCGAGGAATATGTTGAACTTCAAATCCTTCGAACGATTTAGATAGATCATCCACAACAACTTTATATGTTGTCATGTGCTTATTTGGATTGCAAATATCCGACACTTGTTGAGCAACAAGATCTGAATCTCCGTAAGACATTAAATGTCGAATGCCAATATCCTTAGCAATCCGGATTCCATGCAGCAGTGCTTCATACTCAACAATATTGTTTGTCGCTGTGAAGTGGATCTGCAACATGTATAAAAGTTTATCTCCTTGGGGTGACTTGAGCACCACGCCAGCCCCCGAGCCCCCACGAGCCTTAGACCCATCGAAGAAGAGGGTCCAATATTCTGACTCAGGGAGGATCATGTTCTCCTTCGTCTCTGTCCAATCAGCAACAAAGTCAGCAAGGATCTGGGATTTGATTGCTGTCCGAGGTTTATACTCAATGTCAAAAGCTGAAAGCTCTATGCCCATTTGGCGACGCATCCTGTGGTGTCACTGTTGTTGATTATATCTCTCATGGGAGCTGTGCTCACCATGGTAATTGGATGCTCCTGAAAGTAGTGTCGCAACTTACGAGATGCTAGAAAAACACCGTAAGCCAACTTTTCATAATGCAGATACCGCTGTTTTGACTCTGTTAGGACTTCACTGACAAAATAAGTCGGACGCTGCACCAGGTGCTCCTGATTTTCCTCCGGTCTCTCCACTACCATGACGATACTAACGACCTTATTTGTCGCAGCAAGATAAAGCAACATCGCTTCTTAAGGTTCCGGCGCTGCAAGGATAGGAGCAGATGAGAGTACTTTCTTTAGGTCTTGTATTGCAGCTTCATCTTCATCAGTCCAAACAAAATCTTTGGTCTTTTTCAGGAGTTTGTATAATGGTGCGGCTGTTTCACCAAGCCGGCTTACAAACCTACTGACTACAGCAATGCAACCAGTTTGTCTTTGTATGTCCTTCAGGCGAGTTGGCCTGGAAATATTGAGTATAGCCTTGATTTTGTCCCGGTTCACCTCTATGCCTCTCTGAGACATGATGAAACCTAACAATTTTCCAGCTGGTATTCCAAAGAAGCACTTCTTCGGGTTAAGCATGATG
The DNA here is from genome assembly GCA_023614405.1 of Avena insularis. Classification (NCBI taxonomy): domain Eukaryota; kingdom Viridiplantae; phylum Streptophyta; class Magnoliopsida; order Poales; family Poaceae; genus Avena; species Avena insularis. The sequence continues at coordinate 125,286,752 of CM042686.1, forward strand.
TTGTATTTTCGTAGGTTGGCAAATATTTCCTCCAAGTCGGAAATCAGTGTTTCCTTCTTTTTGGACATTACTGCAATATCATCCACGTATGCATGCACATTGCGTCCGAGTTGGTCATGGAGGCAACGCTGCATCGTGCGCTGGTACGTAGATCCTGTGTTCTTTAGCCCAAAGGGCATCGTAACAAAACAGAAGGTTCCGAAGGGGGTTATTAATGAAGTTTTGACTTGGTCAGAATCCTTCATCCGGATTTGGTGATAACCGCAATATGCGTCGAGAAAACAGAGGAGTTTTGAGCCTGCCGTAGAATCGATAACTTGATCAATTCTAGGCAGAGCGAATGGGTCTTTTGGACAAGCCTTGTTCAAGGCAGTATAATCAACACACATCCTTAAATCAGTGGTGTCCTTTTTAGGGACCATTACAGGATTGGCCGACCACTCAGTGTGGATGACCTCTTCTATGAATCCGGCTAACTCGAGTCGTGCTAGTTCCTTAGCTATTGCCTTACGCTTTTCATCGCCAAATCATCGTAGGGACTGTTTGACGGGTTTAGCGTTTGGGTTTACATTTAGAGAGTGCTCGGCAAGTTCCCTAGGTACTCCGGTCATGTCAGATGGCTGCCATGTGAAGATATCTTGATTTGGTTGGAGGAACTTGACGAGCGCGCTTTCCTATGCGCTACCTAGGCCTACGCCTATCCGGGTCACCTTCAAGGGGTCATCATCCTTCAACGGCGTCTTCTTTGTCTCTTCCGATGCCTTGAACTCCGGATTTGTCTTTGTCACCTCCTTCTTTGTTGCGGGCATCTCGGACGGATCTATGCTCTTCTTGATCTCCTGGTACTCCACAGGCGTGCAAAGCGGCTGACAAGAAAGGCATTTCCATCCTCGCACTCTCACGCTTTCTTTGGGTCTCCCCTGATGGTGATCATGCCGTTGGGACCTAGAATTTTCATCATATTGTAAATGTAACACGGACGAGCCATAAAAGCCCAGTAAGCCGGACGTCCGAATATAGCATGGTACGTGCTCTTGAACGGGACCACTTCGAAGGAAAGTGCCTCCGTCCGATAGTTCGTTGGAGTTCCAAAGGTAACATCCAAAGTGATCTCTCCCAGGGAATTAGCTTGTCTTCCTAGGACAACTCCGTGAAAGATCACAGAGCTATGGTTCAGCTGTGTTTCCGAGATCTTCATCCGGCGTAGCATTTCGACATACAGAATTTTGATGCTGCTACCACCATCCATGAGGGTCTTGGAAAAACCATAACCGTCAATTAGTGGATTGACGATTAAAGCGTATTTTCCTCGCCTGTGTAACTTAGGTGGATGATCATCACGGTCAAATGTGATTGCCACTTCCAACCAGTCCAGATACTGTGGGACAACCGGAACTGTTGCATTGAGCTCGTGTAGAACTGCTTTCTTGACCTTTGCTGGTTGGGATCCGAGGAAAGTGACATAAGTGTCCTTCTTGGTGGGAAAAGTTTTCTTCCCTTCCGACTTGGGATTTGAAGCATCAGCTTCCTCCATGTCGGAATCTTCCTTGGTCTCTTTTTCATTTTTGGGATTCTTCTTTCCCTTCTTCTGCTTAGCTTTGTAGCTCGCGGTGTCATCTCTTTTGATGTCGTCATTGAAATGACATTCGGCGTTGGTGTGGGATGAGCCTCCATTGGCGTCTAGGTGATGCACACATGGGTTATTGGCAATGTCGGCCCAAGAGTAGGTTTTTACTGGTTGCTGGTCTCCTCTAGCCTGGACTCTTGAAGTTCCACGACCATGCCCGCGGCCTCCGCCGCGTCCTCCTCGTCCTCTAGACCCGAAAGTAGCAGTGACCACTGCCGTTTCCGCGTTGGGTTTTTCTTCCGAGCTTGTTTCTTTGGTTGTTTTGCCGACTGAGGCACAGCTAGGGAATTGAGCAATCCCACGGCATCGTCGTCAGCATCTGCATACTTGCTCGCTGTTTCTATCATCGCTCCCAAATCAGTGACCTTGTCACACTTCAAGCGATGGCGCAGTAGACCAATTGGGAGACCTACAATGAAAGCTTCAATCGCAGTTTGATCATTCACTCCTTCACAGGAGTTCTTGGTGTCAATCCATCGTCCGAGGTATTCCCGACAAGTTTCTCTGGCTTTCTGGGTGCAACGCTGTAGGTCTCTGACCGTACAGGGCCTCCGATATGTGCCTTCGAAATTCCGAAAGAACACACTTTGAATATCATACCAGTTATGGATGGTGTTCTCTGGAAGTTCATTGAGCCATGATCATGCCGTCTTTCGCAACATAAGTGGGAGATATCAGGTTGCGACCAGGCTATTTCTGCCTTTGGCGATGCAGCAAGCTTGGAAGAAATCATGTAGCCAGGTATCTGGCCGAGCAATGCCATCGTAGGCTTGGATATGTCTTGAGATAGCAAATCCTTCCGGGAATTTTGTAGCTCTGATGCGTGGTCCGAAGCACTTTGGGCCCACGTAGATATCATCGTTTTGGTAGCGTCGAGCCTCTATGTTGGAGTTGATCATGTGCCTTGCATCGTTCGGGGATAAAGATCGTCCCGAATGTCGGCTGTGGCTGCGGTGCCTTGGAGCCGGACTTCAGCTTCTGCCACCACTTCCTCCACCACGTCGTCCTCCTTGCCCTCCTTGGGAGCCGTTGTGATGACTGTGTGGTGGAGAGGGTGGGGCAGCTGGATAGTTTCCGGCTGATCACTGGCCTCCGTCCGAAACGTCATTATTCCGATTCTGGGGAGGGTCTTGACTACGACGAGTACCCTGCCTGCTTGTCCCGGCATGGTTTCCGTTGTTCCTTCGTCCGTTGTTCTGACCATGGTGGGGCTCAGCCGGACGGCTTGCATGTCTAGGAGGTGGCATTTTTTGACGATCCTCTTCCCGACGTTTCTCTTTATCTTCTCCCCTTCGATCGTTAGATTCTCGTCGGGGAGGATTCCTCAGATTCAGAGCAGCGATGACCTCTTTCTCGGCCGCTAGTGCGACATTGCTCTAGTCGCGTGCAGTCCTGCGATGCTTTCATGACGATCCGGTTCTCGAATAATTGTCCTCCCGTCGTCGGGGCGATAATGCTGCTCTGGAACGCGATGGGGTCTCACGTCAGCCCATGCCGGATCTGTTCGAAATTGGTCGGAATCCGAGACCAGTTTTTCACTTCCGGACAGGGTGACCTTTTGCTGCTCCAGTCCCTTGTAGTAGCTTGATACCCAAATGGATCTCCTCTGGTCCTGGATTAGCCGATAGAATTTCTCTGGCCTCCACGGTATTCTGTACTGAGGTTGGATATACCCAATCTCCATTGCTATCTTTCCGTGGATTCCCCATCTCATCTCCGAAAAGGACGGCACGAATATGTGGGAACTGGTCGTCATTGGTGTGACGCTTCCGTGTCTTCTGATGCAACCAAGACATGTAATCCTTAGTTGCCATGCGTTTCTTCTCCTCCTCGATGTTTTTGGCTTCATCTAGGAGTTGTTGACGACGCGCTTCTAGGGCTTGAGCCCTTTCGTCCAGCTCTTCCGCAGTAAGTTCTGCAGCTGTAGGGATAGGTGTGGTTAATGCAACATCGATGAGTTTACGCGCACCTTCGGTGATCACGTGTCCATCCACCGATTCTTCTTTTTTTTGGCTCTTTTGGGATAAGTGTTCCATCCGAGTCTTCTTCGTATTCCTCGGCAATCACCTCCTCAGCCAGAGGGTCTTTTGTCGGGGTCTTGTTTTTCTTGTTCTTCTTCTTTGCCTTCTTGGCAGCGCCGGTAGCAAAGACGGTTTTGGGTCCGTTTCCTGGAGTCAAGCTCTGATCGGTACTTTCGGACATCTGGACCTCGGGATTATCTCCGACGTCCATGTCGTCCTGCGCTTTAGGAGAGTGTTCCCCGGATCCTTCATCCATGGCTTCTCCTTCTTCTGCAGCCTTGGAGTTGTACTCCTCTTCATATTCCGCGGAGAACTTTCGGAAATCTGCTGACGTCATCGATTCATCCGAGGATGCGGGTACGTCGGTGTTTGTTCCAATTGCCTCCAGCACTGAGTCAGTGTTTTCTCCAGCATCGGCAGAGCCGGATCCGGATCACACGTACCCGACAAAGTGCGACGCGTGCTTCCTGAGGTACCTGCGGCTTTCGCGATCAGCCATGTCAAAACTTTTGATGGTCTCGAGAATCGCATCTACGATTGCATCTTGCATTATCATACGTCGTAGTGTGTACCTTAGGAAAGGTCTGTCTGTCCCGGCATCATCAGAGCCAGAATCAGTGTCGTTGATATGCTCCTCCTGGATTTCGACTTCTGCGGGTGGGTCGATCTGGGATACAGTCTCTCCAAGGAGATCCACTTCAGATTCGACTTGAACCACTAGGTCTTCCTCAGGCTCAGATTTCTCCACTATCTCCACAACTGGTGGGGCTGGGTGGGATTAGGGTTTTCTGAGATCTGGAACTCTGCCGCCTCCGTGAACAAAGGGGACCTAGAAGATTCTTCTGCCTCTATCATCACCGCTGGGGTGGGTGGGGCAGGTTCAGCGAAGCCGATTGTCGTTGTATTGGGAATGGCAGTACCTAAGTAGGTTAGATAGTGGTGTGGGGACTAACAGGGAGTCTATCGACAGCATCCGCAGGCGAGATTGGATACAAGCAAGCATAGCTAGATGCAGGAAGTACCCAAGTTCGGAGCCCTCGTGATGAGGTAAAGCTCCTACTACTGCCTGATCTGACTATGAGGGATATGCGAGCTACAAATGCTCCTCGAGCTGTGTTCTCTAGCTACTGCCTTAAATGCACTGAGACCAACCGACTGTCTGTCTAGTGTGTGTGCGCGTGTGTGTGCGTCTGGGAGTGAGCTAGCTACCAGAGAGCTAGCTCTCTCTGGTGATCGATCGATGGGTCCGTGAATGAGTGAATGAGTCCCTCCCTGGTGCCTTATATTGAGGCCCAAGGGACAAAGGTGGGACCCGCGTGCCTAGCTAGTACTATTGCATGTGTCATGCATGATGTAGTGCATAGTGGCACACTAGTGCATACATCATCTGATAAAGTAGCATGGGCTTTGTCTTCTCAGTCTTGTCTGTTGTCTTCATGTTGTCCTTCTTCTTATCTTCTCGTACGTCTATCTGGGGATCCAATGTGTAGGTGGGTAGCGATCTAGTAGTAGTAGCAGCTGGTACTGCGCTTGCCGATCGATCCGGCTAGGAGAGGTCAACCGGCCTGGAGGGAGCGACCGCGAGTGGCACCACGTAGTGATCAGCATCTCTTCCCACCGATCGAGCTGGCCTGGGATGCCTGATCCGGCGGTTTCCCCCGGCCGGATCAGCGCCAGCAGCCTAACCGAAGTGGCGGCGGAGCCATCCAGGTAGCAGGGAGGCGGGGGTCGATCGGGGGGGGGTCTGCGCTTAGCGGTGGGCGAGCGAGGAGGCCATCCAGTAGTGGGAGCAGCAGGGGCGACAGCTTGACACGGGGCGCAAGGGCCCAACCGGGGGCGGGAGCAGCGGTGCCAGTCCGCTCGGGAGGAGGTGGCCCAGCCGGGGGGCTAGGTAGAGCGGCAGTGGGCCGGCTGGGGCGGCCCAGCCGGACTGAGCAGAGGGAGCCAGCCGGGGGAGGCCTAGCCGGATAGAGGGACTCCGCGTGACGGACGAGGCAGGCTGGCTGCAAGGTGGTGGGCCGGCTGGGAGGCTCCAGCCGGCCCAGGTCGTCTTTCTTCTGCTTTTTCTTTTATCATTTGCTTTTTTTGACTGTATTGGGACATTTTGGTGCGTCTTTGGGGTGCCTTACATTGGTGTTAGGCCCAAGGGACAATCCCCCTAACACCAATGTAAACATCGATCTCGCCAAAAGACATGATAGTGTAGGCAGTCATAGCCTCCCTAGCCGGAATCCAAGTCTCATCGAGAACGATGAGAGGGATGTCGCTGGCGTAGAGGATGCGACCGACGACAAAAGTCTCGCCGATTCTGATTCTTGTAGATTCCGCTCGGAACATAGATCCGAAGCTCACTTGCCCCACGGTGGGCGCCAACTGTCGTCGGATTGATGTCAAGTACACCATGAGGGGGTCCTCGAGGCGTGCGGAAGAGAGGGGTGTGAGACATACGTTGTTCCGGGACGGTGAGCACACAAGTTTACGAGTTGGATCATGGCTTTGGACGGATCCTACTCCTGCTAGCAATCTAGTAATACGGCAGAGCCGGAATTTAGGTTACAAGGGTTTTGCCTGTGCGAGTTAAGGGTCTAAAGTATTGGTCTGCCCTAAAGGCTCTCCCTAGGACGGCTTATATAGATATCCGGCCTAGGGTTTATAGGATAGATCTATCCGGCTACGACTAAGAGTCGGTTATAGAGTACATCATGAACTACAAGTAACATTATGGGCCTAAGTCGGTAAGTCTTCTGAGACTTCCCATAGCCGGATTGGACTCCGTCTTTCTCCCTGGCTGGGTCGCCCGTGAAGCAATGCTCTAACCCGAAGTAGGCCACCCTGGTTAGTGAGGAACTATGAGGATACACGGAAAGTATATCCCCAACAACAACAACAACTCAATGAGTCAAGAATACAGATATACAATACAAAGATCCAAATCATCTGGAAAATGAGACAACATCCGAGTATGGATAAGAAGCAAATGGGGATAAGAGCCCTGAAGAATAACCAATGGCGTCCATAACCCTGCCCAGGCCAAGCTAGAAGGGTAACCTTGCTAACGACGTCGAACTTATACCTGTTCAACAAAAGGGGTGCCGACAAAGGGCAAAGGAAAAAGGGAGCGGTCGGTACTGAGGCCAGTATAGGGCGAGGCTAGAATTCGATGGCTCTCGCCTACATAGGTATGGTGGACTGAAGCGGCTGCACAGCATGGACTAAACAACCTATAGAGACTCGATGCAACTGTCGGCTATTAGAGAGGGATAAGAGAGATCTATTTGGGACCAACCTGATACGAACACCAATCATACCCATCCTAGAATTTCCCCCTCGGGACCAAACGAGGAAGTCAAACCGAGGAACTCACACAGTTGGCAGTTTTATTCATTCCATTATAGTTGAAGCACTTGCTAGTCAGATATATATAGCATGAGTCATCCTAATAACATAAGTACTGGGCAGTTTTAGTTAACCATTCAGTTGTAGTTGCAGTACTTACTAGTCAGATACAATTAGCATGTGACATCCCAAACCCAGCAGTTGTTGGCACTTTTATTTCATTCCATTGGAGTCGCGATACTTACTAGGCAGGTATAACATGACATGATACACCCCAGTTCCACCAGTTGTTTGCACTTTTATTATCCATTCCATTTTAGTGAAGCTGATTACTAGTCACATATTTAGTCAAATTTATAGAACTACTTTAGTTATGCTTGTCTATGATCGAGATACTGTGCTCCAAGTCGTCCATAACCGTGGACACGGCTTTCAGAAAGATTTACCCTACAGGGGTGCACAAATAGCTACAAACACACGATCAACCTCGGAAAAACCAAATCAAAACCCAACAAGGCTTTCATGACAAAGCAATCACAGGATTCATAAAATATTTCAGGGGGGCACCCCATTAAGCTACCCGCAACGAAGTTGGTCGGCTCTAAGACGGACCCAAGGTTTGCGTCAATGGCTGTAAACGACTGGGAACACGAAAGTGTGACTGGGCTTGTCGATACCACGAAAACACTCCGCATCCAAAACAGTACAGGTTCTCCACGCACAATCGTAAATAAAGCAGTAAAGCATGGCATAAGTACAGGATAGTAATAAAGCCCCAAACTAGTTTGTGGCCCAAGAAATAATCAATGAATCAAGCTTTGGCTAAGGGGGATCCATAGGGTCTCCCGGATATGGACAGTGCGAATAATCAAGGAACAGGTATCAAGTACTCGGGGCCTACGGGACACAAGTGGACATGAAAAACCAAATAGCATATATTGCCCACCCGTGCCTCTTTCATTAGTTATCCCAGCAATTTAATAGTTGTATTTAAAGTCATGATCCTCTCCACCGTAAAGCAAATGACAACATTCCAACAACTGTGTGGTACTTCACGACACGGGATCACACCTAAGCAAGCGACTACGACTCGCAAGACCATATATCTACCAAACAAAAGGTAATAGGAGTCATCCAAGGTAATATAAAGGCTGCACGGAATATATCTGGTACAAAACACTAAAGCATCGTGACACAGATAGCAATCGATCAACAGGAGGAAATAAAGACAATAAATGCAAAATAGGTAGAAAGGGGAGAATGCTCGCCTGGGAAACACTACCGAAGGTTCATTATCTGAAGAACTTGTCGATACTCACATCAACTCAATGTCCTAATCCGTGAGAAAGCAAAGCACTAAAAGAAACACTGAATGCACTATTTAATACTACGGAAGAAGAACGGGCATGATGCGTGTATGATGCATGACATGGCAAGGATGCGATGCAACTAGACAATATGAAACGGAACCGGGGCCCCGACAATTAGTTATATGGTTCAAGTTGTTTAGATACCCCACAATTTGAATGTTGTCTTAACAAGGCAAAATATGGCACTAGTTCGCAACTCAGATTTAAATGGAGCCATTAGAAGACTAGATTAGGCCGCATATGGCCTCCATATTTAATTATGAGGCGAATCTACAAAATATCCCCAAACAAATGAACATGTATGTGAGCATGGAAAATTTATATGGAACAATTATATGGATGGCAATTTATAAAATTGGGGTCTCGGAAAGGGAATCACACATGGGGTTTGGCGAACTTGGTTCCGAGGGTTCGGCTCGGTCTCGCCGGGATTGGTCTTCAGACTTCAAGAACAGGGTCTCCAGGGTCTCGGCATTCCACGTATACGATCTTTGGGTCATCGGCTTCGGGAAGGAGATCTCGGCATTCCGAGAGGTTCGGGCTCCGTCTTCGAGTGTTCGTGGAGAACTTGGTTTCGCATCGGTACATGGTACACAAATTTTCGGATGATCTTGGCGTATTATTGCACACGCGGCATATAGATATCTTGTCGATGCACAGAACAACGGAGTGAAAAGAAGTGCACACGGTTGACGGTCTAGGGAAATCTTCACTGTGGAGTTCACGGCAAACACAGTTGTCTCAAGTCAAAATAGTGACCACGAACTTTGGGCCACCGAGGTACACCACTTGAGGCAGCATCAACGGATGGAAGACAACAAGTGGCAACGCTCGGCGACGATGGCGTCCCGAGTAGCTCAGCCTCGAGCGAAGGAAGACGGCACGTGGTCCTCGGTGAGCTTGTTCGCTTGGAAGGAAAGGCTAGCGGTCGGTGGCGTTGATGTCAATAGAGGAAGCTCGAGGAAGGGGCCGATGAGCACGCGCGGGGCTTGCGGGCTCTCTGGGTCGAGGCGGCCAGCAACAACGACGGTGGCGCCCCTAGTGGTGTCCGATGCGGAGGGAGGGGCGCTGTACTTGGGGCTTGTTGGTCGGAGGAGAGTCGGCCCACGCGCGAGGCGGACAGCGGGCCTCATGCGGCGCGAGGAGCTTGGGAAGGTGGGGTGCAGCGGCGGGCCCGAAGCGGTGGAGGACGAGGCGACACACAACATCGAGGCTCGGCGGCGGCCTGCAGATGCGCGATGACGGGCGGCCGCGGTGGCGGTTGTCGGCGCGTAGAGAGGAGCTCTAGGCGGGGCCGCTGCAGAAAACATGGCGGCGACTGATACCATGCGGCGGAGCTTGGCATGGTGGAGCAGGTGGACAGCCTCCGCAAATGGGGCCCTGTGGGAGACAGGAGCGGGGCCTCACGGAGAGAGGCGAGGCGTCATGCCGCGGTCCTGATGCAGAGACGATAGCCGAAGGGGGCGCTGATGCGAGGCGAGGAGAGGTCCACCGCGGTGGACGGCAAGCAGGTGGGAAGGGGATCGTGGGGAGGCAGGGGAAGGTGAGCGAGGGAGAGGGGTTGGGTCGTGCGGGCGAACGCATCGCGCACGTGTGGGCCAGGGTGGTATCGGCGGGGAGTGTGACGTGGTGGTAGGGTCGGGTCCACGGGACTAGGTCGTGCAACGCTCACGTGCGGTGTGGTGGTGAGTTTGTTTGGGTCCAGACGTGTTGGCGGGTTAGGTGGGTATGGGTTCTGGTGGCAGGGAAGGGGTGGACTAGGATTAGATTTTGGTAGGCATTTAGGGTTAGGGTTTGGTACTTGAGGGGATCTAGTGTCAGGATCTAGCCGGGGTGGTAGGCTGCTGACAGCTAGGCCTTTGGGCCTGGCCGGTGGCAGCCTCCCATGGAAAAAAAATATTTATTTATTTTATTTTTAGAATACTTTTGCAAATAGTTTTTAGACAAATAAAATATCCAGAAGAGACTGGGGTTTTGATTTAAAATATAGACGGAGGATATTTCGAAAACAAGATAGGCTTTTAGAAAATAGTTTTAGGCAAACAGATGCATGATGACGACGATGCTCAAATGCAATGTGGCATGATGACATGAGCAAGCGGTCATGATGATGCACAAAACAGAAATAGCAAGCGATTTTCTAGTAGTGGTTTTATCGGGGTGCTACAATTCGACACCACTAATAATGGATCTCGCCCTCGAGATCTGCCTCATGGTACAGGAAAGAAGGCCGACGATCTAAATCTTCTTGCTTCATGTAGATCCTCTCGACACCACTAACAATGATCCTTGCTCCACCTTAAAATTGATGACACCATCAACAAGAGATCATTGCTCATGTTTGCTGAGGGAACGCTCCGGATAAACAAAGGACGAAGGTAAAGGTCTCAAATGGTAAGGCCACCTCTAACCTCCATGAAGAGAGTATACGTCACATTGATCCATCAGTTCGTTGTACAAGAGTGAATAGTAAGAGTCGGGCAGGGTGATCAGTCCATCCCGCACTCGAATCATTACTCGATACATGGATAGAAGAATCATGCAACCAACTCTCGGAATTCAGACTAAAGATCTTGACAAGCGATGTTCAGAAAACAAAGGAGTGATGCAGGCTCTTCATCGGTTCTGGCGTAGTTGATGTCATCAAGTTGAGGACCGCCGGAAGATACACAAGAAATCGTCTGAAAAGACACAATGATTAGGTTCCGATGGTTCCATTGGCATGAACAACACATGCTCAAGGTATACTCCAACTTCACCAAAGCTCATCCTTCTCATATGTTTTTCAATGATGCGAATATCCGTCGAGGTGTAGATACAGATAAAGAGTTCAAGAACAAAAGACTGGATGAAGGCACAACAAACGAGATGCAGATTAGATGATTGCAGCTCCACCGTTATAAAAGGGAGGAAGAGAAACCCTGAAGGTATGACCGAAACCTAACCACGAGAATTCCTGGACTCGAAGAGAAGATAAGAGAGCAGATTCAAAACACGCGAAGATAAGAGGAGAATAGCATAGGGGTAAGGAGTAAAAGAAGACCTAATCAGATTTATCCAACTGATTATGCAAAATAGTTTTGACACTCTACATCGTCTGTTAGCTAGGTTATCCTACAATCCGGACCACTGGGGAATCGCAAGTGCTGAGCCCTGATACCACTTTGTAACACCCTCAAATCGGCCCTATGCAAGTTTTAGCGATTCCCGCTAAACCCGCATAGAAACGATTCAAAGATGCCCACCAGGCACTTGTGTGCGGGTGGAAAAAGAAGTAATAACATTACACAATAGTCCACGATGGAACCCACAGAAACATATACATACAACAACAACTCAATGAGTCAAGAATACAGATATACAATACAAAGATCCAAATCATCTGGAAAACGATACAACATCCGAGTACGGATAAGAAGAAAATGGGGCTAAGAGCCCTAAAGAATAACCAATGAAGTCCATAACCCTGCCCAGGCCAAGCCAGAAGGGTAACCCTACTAATAACGTCGAACTTATACTTGTTCAACAAAAGGGGTGCCGACAAAGGGCAAAGGAAAAAGGGAGCGGTCAGTACTGAGGCCAGTACACAGCGAGGCTAGAATTCGGTGGCTCTCGCCTACATAGGTATGGTGTACTGAAGCGACAACACACCATACACTAAACAACCTATAGAGACTCGATGCAACTGTCGGGTATTAGAGAGGGATAAGAGAGATCTATTCGGGACCAACATGATACTAACACCAATCATACCCATCATGGTATTCCCCCTCGGGACCAAACGAGGAAGTCAAATCGAGGAACTCACACAGTTGTCAGTTTTATTCATTCTGTTATAGCTGAAGCACTTACTAGTCAGATATATATAGCACGAGTATCCTGATAGCATAAGTACTGGGCAAATTTAGTTAACCATTCAGTTGTAGTTGCAGTACTTATTAGTCAGATACAATTAGCATGTGACATCCCAAACCCAGCAGTTGTTGGCACTTTTATTTCATTCCATTGGAGGCGTGATACTTACTAGGCAGGTGTAACCTGACACGATACTCCCCAGTTCCACCAGTTGTTGGCTCTTTTATTATCCATTCCATTGTAGTGAAGCTGATTACTAGTCACATATCAAGTCAAATTTATAGCACTACTTTAGTTATGCTTGTCTATGATCGAGATATTGTGCTCCAAGTCCATAACATGGACACGGCTTTGAAAAGATTTACCTGAGGGTGTACAAATAGCAACACACACACGACCCACCTTGGAAAAACCAAATCAAAACCCAACAAGGCTTTCACGACAAAGCAATCACGGGATTCATAAAATATTTCAGGGGGCCACCCCATTAAGCTACCCGCAACGAAGTTGGCCGGCTCGAAGACGGACCCAAGGTTTGCGTCAATGGTTGTAAACGACTGGGAACCTGAAAGTGTGACTGGCTTGTCGATACCGCGAAAACACTCCGCATCCAGAACAGTACAGGTGCTCCACGCACAATCGTAAATAAAGTAGTAAAGCATGGCATTAGTACATGATAGTAATAAAGCCCCAAACTAGTTTGTGGCCCCAAGAAATAAGAAATGAATCAAGCTCTGGCTAAGGGGGATCCATAGGGTCTCCTTGATGTGGACAGTGCAAATAATCAAGGAACAAGTATCAAGTACTCGGAGCCTACGGGACACAAGTGGACATGAAAAACCAAATAGCATATATTGCCCGCCGGTGCCTCTTTCATTAGTTATCCCAGCAATTTAATAGTTGTATTTAAAGTCATGATCCTTTCCACCGTAAAGCAAATGACAACATTCCAACAACTGTGTGGTACTTCACGACACGGGATCACACCTAAGCAAGCGACTACGACTCGCAAGACCATCTATCTACCAAACAAAAGGTAATAGGAGGTGTCCAAGGTAATATAAAGGCTGCACGGAATATATCTGGTACGGAACACTAAAGCATCGCGACATAGATAGCAATAGATCAACAGGAGGAAATAAAGACTATAAATGCAAAATAGGTAGAAAGGGGAGAATTCTAGCCTAGGAAACACTACCGAAGGTTCATTATCCGAAGAACTTGTCGATACTCGAATCAACTCAACGTCCTAATCCGTGAGAAAGGAAAGCACTAAAAGAAACACCGAATGCACTATTTCATACTACGGCAGAAGAACGGGCATGATGCGTGTATGATGCATGCCATGGCAAGGATGAAATGCAACTAGACAATATTAGACGGAACCGGGGTCCCGACAATTAGTTATATGGTTCAAGTTGTTTAGATACCCCACAATTTAAATGTTGTCTTAACAAGGCAAAACATGGCACTGGTTCGCTACTCAGATTTAAATGGAGCCATTATAAAACTAGAATAGGCTCCATATGGCCTCCATATTTAATTATGAGGTGAATCTAAAAAATATCCCCAAACAAATGAACATGTATGCGAGCATGGACAATTTCTATGCAACAATTATATGGATGGCAATTTATAAAATTGGGGTCTCGGAAAGGGAATCACACATGGGGTTTGGCGAACTTGGTTCCGAGGGTTCGGTTCGGTCTTGCCGGGATCGGTCTTCGGATTTCAAGAATGGGGTCTCTAGGGTCTCGGCATTCCACGTATACAATCTTTGGGTCATCGGCTTCAGGAAGGAGATCTTGGCATTACGAGAGGTTCAGGCTCCGTCTTCGAGTGTTCGTGGAGAACTTGGTTCGGCATCAGTACATGGTACGCAGATTCTCGGATGATCTTGGCGTTTTATTGCACACGCGGCGGATAGAGATCTTGTCGATGCACAGAACAACGGAGTGACAAGAAGTGCACACGGTTGACGGTCTAGGGAAATCTTCACCGCAGAGTTCATGGCAAACACAGTTGTCTCAAGTCAAAACAGTGACCACGAACTTTGGGCCACCGAGGTACACCACTTGAGGCAGCATCAATGGACGGAAGCCACCGAGTGGCAACTCTCGGCGATGATGGTGTCTCGAGTAGATCAGCCTCGAGCGTAGGAAGACGACACGAGGTCCTCAGTGGGCTTGTCCGCTTGGAAGGAGAGGCCGGCTGTCGGTGGCGTTGATGTGCACAAAGGAAGCTCGAGGAAGGGGCCGACAAGCACGCACGGGGCTTGCGGGCTCTCGGGGTCGAGGCGGGCAGCAACAACAATGGTGGCGCCCCTGGTGGTGGCCGGAACGGAGGGAGGGGCGCCGGACTTGGGGCTTGTCGGTCGGAGCAGAGTCGGCCCGCGCGCGAGGCGAACGGCGGGTGTCGTGCGACGCGTGGAGCTTGGGAAGGTGGGGTGCAGCAGCGTGCCCGAAGCGGTGGAGGACGAGGCGACACACAACATCGAGGCTCAGCAGCGGCCTGCAGATGCGCGACGACGGGCGGCCGTGGCCGCGTTTGTCGGCGCGTATAGAGGAGCTCTAGGCGGGGCCGCTGCAGAAAACATGGCGGCGACTGAGACCATGTGGCGGAGCTTGGCGTGGTGGAGAAGGCGGGTGCGGGTTAGGTGGGTATGGGTTCTGGCAGCGGGGAAGGGGTGGACTAGGATTAGATTTTGGTAGGCATTTAGGGTTAGGGTTTGGTACTTGAGGGGATCTAGGGTCAGGATCTAGCCGGGGTGGTAGACTGCTGACAGCTAGGCCTTTGGGCCTGGCCGGTGGCGGCCTCCCCTGGAAAAAAATTATTTATTTATTTTATTTTTATAATACTTTTGCAAATAGTTTTTAGACAAATAAAATATCCGGAAGAGACCAGAGTTTTGATTTAAAATATAGACGGATGATATTTCGAAAACAAGATAGGCTTTTAGAAAATAGTTTTAGGCAAACAGATGCATGATGACGACGATGCTGAAATGCAATGTGGCATGATGACATGAGCATGCGGTCATGATGATGCACAAAACAGAAATAGCAAGCGATTTTCTAGTAGTGGTTTTATCTGGGTGCTACACGTTGCATGGACAAGACAATTCATATAGCAATCAAGACATCGGGCATTTGCAGATGAATAATATAAAGCATCAAAGTACTAAATAATCATAGGCATGTGTTCCATATATAGTCATACGTGCTCGCAATGAGAACTTGCACAACATCTTTTGTCCTGCCAGCCCGTTTGCAGCGGGGCCTCAAGGGAACTACTGGCAATTAAGGTGCACCTTTTAATAGAGCACCGGAGCAAATCATTAACACTCCATGAACACATGTGATCCTCACATCAAAGCCATTCCCGCCGTATATCCCGATTGCTGTCACTTCGGGGCCTTTGGTTCCGGATAACAATGTGTGTGTACAACTTGCAGGTAAGACCATAAACAATACTATCATAATGAATAAATACCATGTTCAGATCTGAAATCATGGCACTGGGGCCCTAGTGACAAGCATTAAGCATAACAAGTTGCAACAAAGTAAAAAAGCACTAATAATAGATACTAGGCACCATGCCCTAACAATCTGATGCCATTACATGAACGATCTCATCCAATCCCTACTATCCCCATAGCCTACAGCGGGGGATTACTCACTCATAGATGGGGGAATCATGGATGGTCGATGGAGATGCGATGGTGACGATGATGGTGATGATCTCCTCCAATTCCCCAATCATGGCAGGGTGCCAGAACGGAGTTTCTAGTTCCGAATCGCAGAATCTGATGGTGGCGGTGTAGCGGAACTCTCTCTAAAAAACGACGATCCCCCCTCGGTTTTAGGTCAAGAGGCATCTTATAGGCGAAGAGGGAGGCCGAGGGGGCAGCCGAGGTGGCCACACCACCCCCTGGCGAGACCAGGCTTGGCCCGCGCGGCCAGGTGGTCTGGGCCCCTCGTGGCCCTACTCTGTCTCGTCTTCTGGCTCCGTGAGTCTTCTGGTGAAATAGGATTTTTGGCATAATTTCCGGGATTTTTCCTGATAGTTAATATTCTGCACAAAAACTAGACACCAAAGGTAATTCTGCTGAAAACAGCGTCAGTCTGTGTTAGTTGCGTCCAAATCACACAAGTTTAGAGGAAAAACAATAGCAAAAGTGTTCGGAAAAGTAGATACATTTTGGACGTATCAACTCCCCCCAAGGTTACCTTATTGCTTGTCCTCAAGCAATTCAGTTGAAAACTGAGTGCGATAAAAGAAACTTTCACGAACACGGTTGCTTCATATGATGTATATATTCTCAGCATAAGATCAAGTACTTTAGACAATTCATAATAAGGAGTATGCAAAATAAGGTCACTGAATAGCCATTGCAAGCTATGAAGAGATTTCAACTCAAAAATAATAAGTGGCATGGAACATAAACATAACCAACATTGCAATGCTCATAAAAAGGTATGATAGAGTGGTATTGAAGGGAATATGCCCGAGAGGCAATAATAAAGTGGTTATTATCTTATTCCATGTTTATGATAAATGTTTATTTTGCATGCTATAATTGTATTAATTGGAAACGTTAATACATGTGTGGTTAATAAACAAAATACAAAGTTCCTAGTAATGCCTCTCATATAAACTAGCTCATTGATTAACAAGATGATCAAGGTTTCCTGATCATGGACATTGGATGTTGTTAATAACGAGGTCACAACATTGGTGGAATTATGTGATGAACATTCATCTGAAGTGTAGCACTATGATCAAAGTCAATATGTTTATATTGCTATAACATCATACGAAGTAATCTTTGTCCTTAGACCATGAGATCATGTTAATCACTAAGACCGAAAGAGTATCTTGATAACATCAAGCGTCACACCGTAACAGGGTGACTATAAAGGTGGGTTCAGTGATACGAAGGTGTTATGTTGAGGATCATGGATCAAGAGTGGGATTTGTCCATCCCAATGACGGATAGATATACTCTGGGCCCTCTCGGTGATATCACATTGAAATAGCTTGCAAGCAAGTGATGTGATCACTAAAATGTTATATCACGGGAACAAGAAAAGAGTGCATGTCGGTAACGAGATCAAACTAGCTATTTGGATGCTGATGATTGAATCTCGTACATGTAATATATCACGAGACAAAGGGTTTGAGTTACAACGTTAAAGGTTCACACGATCACAAGAGTCATCGTTGAATATCTGGGAGTCAGAACGGATCTTCAGGTCCCGCTGTTGATTATTGATTGGAGAGGGGTCTCGATCATGTCTAAATTATTTGCGAACAGTAGGGTGACACACTTAAGGGATACCGACACCATTTAGGATCAAATATGTTTCAGATAACGATTAATAAAGTGCTAGAATTATTTCGATGGAAACCGGAATTGTTTCAGGTGAAATTGCAGAAACTGGTTCTGCATGTGATATTGAAATGTTGCAGGGGTTTTTATGTGAATGTTTGTTAATTAATGTAATTGAAAAAATTCTGAATAAAATAAATAAAATAGTTTTATCTAATGAGATCTTGCATTAAATTTGGTGGAAATTTAATGCATGTGAGTGGAAGTGTGAGTGGAGGCATATTTATGTGAGTGGAGCATCCACCACATGAATGATGGAAGAGGTGGGGGCACCACCATGGCTGCCACACCATGGCCCTTGGTTGCCCCCTCTTCCCTATAAGAGTCCCCTCTCTCCTCCTCACAACACACACCTCCTCATGAAGGATCTCTCTCCCCCTCTAGTTATTCCCCATGGTCTCGGATTAGTGAGATACATGTTCTCGGTGGCTTTATCTGGAAAGGAATTGCTGCTTCAGCTGCTTTGCTGGAAAAAGGGATGGAGGTTGTCGGGGTACCGGACGTGTGTGCAATCACGGATGCACCACTACTTTGCGGTGCTGGACTTGGTGGTGCTGGAATTGCTGGAGCTAGATCTGATGGACGTGCTGGAGCCGGACCTGCTGGACTTCATCACGATCTTGAGATCGACAAGTGTACGACTACATAATCCACGAGTTCCAACTCGTTAACAAAGCTTTGTTGTCTTCGAGGGTAAGTTCTCTATGGATGTATATCCACCCGTTGCTTGTATCTAGTAGATAGATCTTGGCGTATAGTTCCCATAGTAGGAAATTTTTTGTTTTCTATGCTGTGAACCCAAAAGTGGTATCAAAGCCTGATCTATGCGTAGGTGCTTTGCACGGGTAGTGGGATGAAGCGGCCCGGACCAACCTTACATGTCATCGCATATGAGACCGGTTCCACGACTGACATGCAACTAGTTTTGCATAAGTGGCTGGCAGGTGTCTGTCTCTCCTACTATAGTCAATATCTGATTTACAATGAGTTGCTAATAACTTGGTTATCCTCGTTGTGGTTCCATGTTAGTAGGTAAGACCGGTTCTATCTCCGAAAGCCCAAAGCCACGTAAAACTTGCAATGGATAAATTTCAAGCGTCTAGTTTAGATCGTTGCTGGGCTAGTGTCATGATATGGTAATGTTGTAAGTAGATGTATGATAGATACTCTTACAACACACCTAATGTGTAAGTTCCATAGACCTTGGCCTTACACACAAAGGAATGATAGAGATCATACCATGATGCATATGATAGAGATCAAATGCATGGACCATATCATCCCACTTTACACATTAGATGTTTGTATCTTATATTGCTAGTTTGGCACTTTTATTAGTATTATAAGATGATCCCTACTTTAAATATCAAGATAAAATATGTTCTTCCGTAAGTATGCACTGTTCTATGGATCGTGTTTCGAGACATCACGTGATGATCGGGTGTATTCGACTCTACCCTTTCATACAACGGGTGTAAGACAGTTTTACACACGCGAATACTAAGGTTCTTACTGGGCGAGCCTAGCATGTACATACATGGCCTCGGAACACGGACCAAAAGGTTAAGCATGAGTCATATAGTTGATGTGATGCCCATATTAATGCTCGCCTTTGAAGCTACACTGACTCACGTGATGATCAGACTTAGTGTAGTGGATTTGATTCATGTAATCACCAAAAAGGCACGAGGGATGTCGTTTTTGAGTGGGAGTTCATTTCTAATTTGGATTAGTCGAACTCAATTTGTCATAAACTAATCGAAGTGAATTTTCATAATTTGTTGTAGTCATTGGCATTTGTTCACTACCTTATGCTTAGTTTTAATTGAGATAATAGAACTATAGAATTCTAGATATTTACTTTACGAACTGCTATCGTATTGTTTTGAATGTCAATTTAAAGTTTAGAAGTCCTACTACAAACTTTCATCAAACTCTATTTACTCCATGAAGTTTAATAAGTAGTATTAAATCAAGAGTAAGAATTCCAATGTTAGTATCTAAAGTATCATGTTTGTCTCCATGATTATTGATATTCAAAAGTTGTTTTAATATCAACATTATCTAGGAGCTAAAAAATTGTTTCAGAGACCATCATGTGTGGAAGATATTGTGATATCTGAAACAATGTTTTTGGTTGCATTATGATAGAGTACAATTTAGCAAAATACATGTTCTCATATTTTATGAGAATTTGTGAAGGATGGAGATGCTAGGCATCCGGATCTCCCAAAAAGGTTTTGGGGACTAACATTATACTCGCAATTCTTCCCTATAGGCTATAGTAGCTTGATCATGAAAGTTGTCATGATAATGATGAATAGAATATGTAAGTAAAATGTTTACTACATTAATAGATTACTAAAGAATGGATTTTTGAAAGAACACCAAACATTTGATGATGGTGATCCACTTCAAAGTGCATGTCCAAAGGTATTAGTGTTTGACTATATACACTTTGTACTATGTGTCATGTGAATGACACCACTATTGATGTTGGTAGATTCTTTTAAAAGAAACGGAATTGTTGAAAGAGAATCTATAAAATATTTGGCATAAAAGAAAAGGTTGGAGATATCCAACTTAGGTATATAGAATATATACATGTTATGGCTATATTCCTTGCTTTCTAAACAATGTGGTTCTGAGGTATTGGATACCGAATTGGTTGGTGTGAAGTGTCATATAGAACAATACAATTCATGAACTGCAACGGCCTAAGTAACTTGCAAGAGAATAAGTGATGATGTTCATCGAAAACAAATAAAGTGTTATTGTGTTTCCATTGTCGTCAAACCTAGCCTTCAAGATTTGTTTTAATAATTGTTATTTTGTTCTGGTATTACGAGAACAATGGTTGTTCAAATAATTTCCGTATTCCATAAAGGATGGATGAACTTCTACAAGTCTAGTTGGAGAAATCACGTCCATAAACATTATTGCTAAAATGTCGTAAGACAAATGATTGGAAGATCACTTATGAAGTGACATCGCTATTTGAATTATATTGGAGAGTAACCATGAAGAAACTCCATGTTGATGGATTTTTGGAGTCTTTTGATTTTGATCAATTGACGCTTGTGAAACTTTCCTAGAGACAATTGAAACTCCGTCCATAGGCCAAAAAGGAATGGATGACTAACTTATTGGATATTATGCATGTTGACGTATATAGTCCATTATGTGTAGCCATATGCGATGGATCTTTTTACTTCATATGCTTTCTCCAGAAATTTGAGTGAATATATCTATATATTTACTTAATAAGGGAGAAGTATGAAACATTTGAAAATTGTTCAAAGACTTTCAAGATGAAGTGAAAAATCATTGTAACGAGAAAATAAAAGAGTTTATGATTTGATCATAAAGGAAAATATTTGGGTTACAGATTTAGCAAAACACCTAAGATTTCAGGAATTGTTCCATGAATTTGGATTTCTCCATAAACCACAGGAGTATGGTATGTTCGAGAGATCAAATCAAACCTTGTATGACATGGTAAGATCAAAGGTGTCATTTATAAAACTGCCATTATGTTTTAAGGATTAAAGCTTTAGAGACTACCGCGTTTACACTGAAAAGAGCACCATCGTGATCCGTTGAAATGACACCATATGAGTTATGGTTTGGGATAAAACCCGAATTATCTTTTATTAAATTTTGGTATGCTATGCATAAGTAAAATGTTTACAACCAAAGTCGGATAAGCATGTCTTTGTAGGTTATCCCAAAGAATTTGTTGGGAGTTCCTCCATAACATCAAGGACAAAAGAGTTTGTCGCTTGGAACATCAAGTTTCTTGAGAAGGAATTTTTCGTGAAAGTTAAGTGGGAGGACAATAGAACTTTGATAAGTTTGTTGAACCTTAGCTATATGTGCTAAGTAGCGCAGCACCGGAAAGGGTGTGATCTTGGAGATTAGAGTTCCTATTGAACCATGTGGGTCGGTAAGAATCAAATAGTAAGATTTGAAACAGAAGTTGTTATTGTTTTGACAATGATGAACCGACTGCATGCAAAGAAGCGATGATGGGCCCTGACTCCATAAAATGTCTAGAAGGCATAGAATCCGTAATAGTATCCATACACGAGAAATCAAGTTTCTGAACTTGGAAGACCCTTTGGAAAGGGGTGAAGCCTATCGGTCATGTTTGGATCTATAAAGAAATAGACATGGATATTCAACATCTATGAAATAGTCGACATGTCGGAAATAAGTTTGCGACAATGTTCAAGGAGTTGACTATGACAAGATTTGATCTTTCATAGCGATATTTGGTCTTAACGGATTAATGTAGCAACCACTACATATAATTTGGTATATGGTAGTTGAATAAACAAAACAAGGTTCTTCTAATAGAATGGTTACCTAGGACGTGTACATGACACGGTCCGAAGCGTTTTGTTAATTCAAAGGATGTTAAGAGGGCATGCAAACTTCAATAGTTGAAGTGAGCATAACGGAGTTGGAATCTTCACCATGATGAAAATGTTAAAGGAGTTTAATTTCATCGGAGATGATGAAGATGCTTGCATTTGCAAGAAATTAAGTGGGAGCGCTGAGACAAATTTCCAATACATTATGCAGAGTACATATTGTTGATTGGAAATGATGTATCTTTTATTGACACAAGTTAAGAGTTTCATTAAAATAGGATTTTGATTAAAGACTTGGGCAAAATAGGAATATTTGGCATCAATGTTTGTATGGATGGATTGAGGCGCTAATATGGTTATGCCAAACGTACATATATGAGATATTGAAAGGGTTCAATATGGAAACAACAAGAAAGGTTCTTGCTGCATGGAAATGATTATATCAAGATTCAAGTGTTTCAACACTTGGTGAGTAAAATCACATGAATATTTTGATCGATTATACTATGATATGTATATATCCAGATATGTCCTATGCTCTAAATGTCATGAGCACATACCAGAATGATTCATAAGATGATCATTGGACGATAGTAAAGATATTCTTATGAGCTTTGGAAGAACTAAGAATATATCATGTATAAGTGACAAATAGTTAAAGGTAGTTCATTGTAAAGTGTTACATTGATACTAGTTTTTCAAAAGATACAAATTAAATTTATCTCAATTTAGACTATGGGTGGCACAATGTAATGGAAAGGATGTTCCATGATGGATTTGGATGAGTTCCAAAGTTGAAACATTGTGACGGATACTACAACAAAAGGCTAAGTATATGACTGCTATAGTAGTAGCAAAGGAGGGAAAATTTGTGTTAAGTAGTTTGTTATCAAACTAGGTGTGGTTCAAAGTGGGCTAATACTATGAACATATATTGTATGACAATAATATTGACATATTTTAACCCGAATGAACTAAAGGTCTCACCAAAGGACCAAATTTATACAATGCCATCTCATTTGAGAATGAGTGATGCGTAGAGACGCAAAGACATGCAAATACACACGGACCTAAAACTATCAGATCCAGAGATTATGTTAACCACTAGCAATCGCAAATATGCAACACCAGAAAGCCATAGGTGTTCAATACGCAAAGTTTTTCAAACTATATTATTGACTCTAGTGCAAGTTGGAGACTAAAGGGAATATGCCCGAGAGGCAATAATAAAGTGGTTATTATCTTATTCCATGTTAATGATAAATGTTTATTTTGCATGCTATAATTCTATTAATTGGAAAAGTTAATACATGTATGTTTAATAAACAAAATAAAAAGTTCCTACTAATGCCTCTCATATAAACTAGCTCGTTGATTAACAAGATGATCAAGGTTTCCTGATCATGGACATTGGATGTTGTTAATAACGAGGTCACAACATTGGTGGAATGATGTGATGAACATTCATCCGAAGTATAGCATTACAATCAAAGTCATTATGTTTATATTGCTATAACATCATACGAAGTAATCTTCGTCCTTACACCATGAGATCATGTTAATCACTAACACCGGAAGAGTATCTTGATAACATCAAACGTCACACCGTAACAGGGTGACTATAAAGGTGAGTTCAGTGCTACGAAGGTGTAATGTTGAGGCTCATGGATCAAGAGTGGGATTTGTCCATCCCGATGACGGATAGATATATTCTAGGCCCTCTCGGTGATATCACATTGAAATAGCTCGCAAGCAAGTGATGTAATCACTAGATTGTTATATCACGGGAACGAGAAAACAGTGCATGTCGGTAACGAGATCAAACTAGGTATTTGCATGCCAATGATCGAATCTCGGACATGTAATATATCACGAGACAAAGGGATTTAGTTACAATGTTAAAGGTTCACACGATCACAAGAGTCATCGTTGAATATGTGGGAGTCAGTACGGATCTCCAGGTCCCGCTGTTGATTATTGATCGGAGAGGTGTCTTGATCATGTCTGCATTATTCGTGAATCGTAGGGTGACACACTTAAGGGATACCAACACCATTTAGGAGCAAATATGTTTCAGATAAAGATTAAGAAAGCGCTGGAATCATTTCGATGGAAACCGGAATTGTTTCGGGTGAAATTGCAGAAACTGGTCTTGCATGTGATATTGAAATGTTGCAGGGGGATTCATGTGAATGTTTGTTAATTAATGTAATTGACAAAATTCTGAATAAAATAAATAGAATAGTTTTATTTAATGAGAGCTTGCATTAAATTTGGTGGAAATTTAATGCATGTGAGTGGAAGTGTGAGTGGAGCATCCACCACATGAATGATGGAAGAGGTGGGGGCACCACCATGGATGCCATGCCATGGCCCTTGGTTGCCCCCCTCTTCCCAATAAAAGGCCCCCCTCTCCTCCTCACAACACACACCTCCTCGTGAAGGATCTCTCTCCCCCTCTAGTTATTCCCCATGGTCTCGAATTAGCAAGATACATGTTCCCGGTGGCTTTATCTAGAAAGGAGTTGCTACTTCCTCTGCTTTGCTGGAGCGAGGGACGGAGGTTGTCGGGGTACGGGACTTGTGTGCGATCATGGATGACTTGGTGGTGCTGGAATTGCTGGAGCTGGATCTGATGGACGTGCTAGAGCCGGACCTGCTGGACTTCATCATGATCTTGAGATCGGCAAGTGTATGACTACATCATCCACGAGTTCCAACTCGTTAACAAAGCTTTTTTGTCTTCGAGGGTATGTTTTCTATGGATGTATGTCCACCCGTTGCTTGTATCTAGTAGATAGATCTTGGCGTATAGTTCCCATCGTAGGAAATTTTTTGTTTTCTATGCTGCAAACCCAACAAGTATCTCGCTTGCCTTTGATTGTAGGGCAACTATAAATGCCAAGGCACCTTCTGAAGTTCAGGTGAAGACTAGAAGTAAAGATATCAGGGATACAAGCATCAAAGTCATGACATAAATAACCAAGATTTGAAACAAGCACATTACACTAAGAATGACAACTATGCTCTCAAGAAAGTGCTCATAGAATAAGTCGTGACTTAACAAGGAAGTGAAAAGTTTTTGAAAAGTTTGAAAGGCTTCCAAATGCTGAAAGTATGGTACTTATTAGCTTGGATCTCTCATTACCCCTATCATAAGCATCTTTTAGGTGATTAAGGTTAAAGTTACACAACTAAGAGGATATGCTTGACAAGTTATAAGTTGAAGTCTCATGCCCCTAACTTACGAAGACCGAACCTCATGCTACTCAACTTCAGTCACAAGTAAGCTCTTGTCATTGTAAGTACATATGTATCATAGAGAACCGCCAACGGGGTACCCCTTGCACATGATACAGGAGCTATCCCATAATCAAAATGACAAGGCAAGCAGACAATGAGCATCTCAGTGATCTTTTTGTTTGCTATTTGTATAGGTTTTTATTGAGGATGCTTCATAGAGTGCTCATTATGGTTATGCTGCAAGTTTCCACCATGATTAGGCATGGCTTAGGCTAGTGGCCCAGGCGTCTCTCTAACACACGTACAAACTCCATGATCTTACAAGTTCCCCTTTTATTTCACACTGCCGGGATCCATAAGCAAAAGAATCATGATATCAATGGAATAGTAAGTGCAATGTTGAAAGCGTTCCCCGTGATACATGGTTCTACTAACTTCAACTTATAAAGCGCAAGCATATAAGCAACAAAGATGGACACAATGGTTGAAGATTATTAAATGCAGGAAAAGTAAAGTGTGCCATCAAGTTCGTGAGAGTTTTACTAACTAACTTTCTCATAACAAGCAAACATTTTATTCGGAAGAAAACAAGGCATACTTAATATGCACGGAATAGCAAATGATGCTAATAGGTAGGTATGGTGGACACTTTTGGCAATATTGGTTTTGGGGAGTTGGATGCACGAGTAAAGATTATACTCAGCACAAGTGAAGGCTAGCAATAGAAAGGGAGCGACAAACGAGAGAGCAATAACTGTCATAATCATGCTTGCAACAAAAGAGGACTAATTATGGCATGAAAGTGATTCAAGAACCGTGAGGCAAAATAATTCATCGAGGCTTAACTGATTGTTTCAGTCATTTGCATGCGTGAGCATGTGCCAAGTCAATTAAAGTGAAACATTCAGAGGAGGATACCACGTTGTCATACCAAGTTATGAATAGAACAATGCAAGCAAACATTCATATGACATGCTACAAACTATTAGCAAGCCACAGCTAATCATAAGAAAGCAAGAACTACTAAGCATCCATAAATAACATACACCTTACATGAACAGACTAAGCATGCCCACAATGATTAGTATATGTAAAAAAATGAAAACAAATAGAGTTTGTTGCCAGCCTCTTACCACACCTCAAGTTGTCATTAATCTTCATTATTGTCTTACCACACCAAACTCTACTAAGGACTGCTGAACCCTGCAACAAACTTCACAAAACCAAAGAAGAACAACAAATATTTTTGGGTTTTCGATTTTTAAAGGCAAGAACCAAAAAAAGAACAAGCAAAGCGAAATATTTTTGGGTTTTTCGAATAATCAAACCAAGGCTAAAAGGAGAAAGGCAAACCAAGGCAAAAAGAAAAAGAAGCAAACAAAGAGAAACAATGAAAATAATTGTGGTATTTTTGTGTTTTGGGAAGCAGAAACAAAGCAAGAACGAAAAATAAAAAGAAAGCGAAACATGGATATACAAAGTGCCGACTGAACATGATAAGTAGATGACTGTGCTATCGGAGTACCTCCCCCCAAGCTTAGGCTTTTGGCCTAAGCGGGTATCAATCCCAATGCGGGTAAGGATTCCACGCCGGTGGGTCATCATAAGAATGATCGTGGTTAGGCCCTTGAGAAGAAGAAGAAGCTCCCCAGTCATATGTGGGCTGCTGGTACAAGGACTCCCCCTCATTCGAGGGCTGGACCGAATCATCCGTAGCCTCCCTTACAGTATCTTTCTCCAATATCCTTTGAGAAGCTACTTCCTTGGCAAATCTCCGCATACAAGTCCATGAGTGGTGTATGTCACTCCCTAATCTTTTCACACGATCCTCACTGAGGTACTCTAATATCTGCACAAAAATCATCAAAAGGAAGGTCGACAACTATATTGTAAATTTTGTAGTGAACCATGGGGTTAGGAAAAGAGCAACTAAATCAAAAGTCCTGCACCACAACCATAGTTAGCTTCACAAATTGGTAAGGTTCTTCTCCCACAAAGTGCTCAAATCCTGCAATAGTGATTAAGGTATGGAAATCTTGAGAGATCCCCGTAGCCCCATGAATTCGGGGCATCGATAAATAGAAGGAAAAACCTCCTCCTCATGGTGGACCTTCATTACCATAGGCACCCTTAATTCATGCTGGTTGAGTTGGTGTTCATCCATCCTCTTTTCTGAAATTTAAACATCCATCGTACAAGTGATTGCAAAGTGATTACAAAATGAAAGGAACTCCTATAGGGACTTGTAAGAGGCTTAAACATGCATCAAAATAATTTCTCTAACCATTGAACAATCTTACAAGCTCTCATAACCTGTCACCTACAGTAGCAAAATACTCAAGATATAATCCACTGAACACAAATCTACTTGGACAAGCGGAGGAGTCACATATCGGAGAACAAATGCTCCAAATTTTGCAGCAAAGATGGGCTGAGCAAGGAGATCGAAAATCATGGACAAGAACAGCAAGAACACGAGTTTGAGCAATAAATTAATGTTTTCTCGAGAGAGAGAGAGAGAGAGAGAGAGAGAGAGAGAGCAGTGGCAAATAAGAGAGTGACTGGAGGGCCAGGGGTGGCCCACACCCATGGCCAGGCGCGCCCCTCGTGTGGCTGCGCCACCAGGTGGTGTGCCTGCCTGGTGGGCCCCTGGTACTCCCCAGGCACTTCTCTGCCCCTCTTTTCATGTAAAAATTAAATATGAATTTTCTGGATTTTTTTCGAGACACTTTATTTTTGAGCAATTTTTAGGTATTGATGAATAATTTTTCTGCAGAAAGATGATTTTGAAATGATGCAAAAACAAATCAAAACCTAAACTTCAGAAGTTCTAAGGCACTCTAATTGCAAGCAACTAGCAATAGAAAAGTAAACTAAGCGAAAGCAAAAACAAAAATGGATAAAATAAAAGTAAACAAAGATAATCATGGTGGAAACATTGTTTTGTTCATTAAAATCCTTTTGTTAACAAGGTTGATCAGGTCTTGTTACCAAAACAATTTTATATGAAACAAAACTTTGTAGTCCACTAAATGATTATGTTACCTCAACCTTGATAGCAATGGTCCCAACCATAATAATTTCATATTTTTCTCTTGGTATGGGACAATATATTTCTCCAACTTGAATACCCTCAACATGTTCAATTGAATTTAAACCATAGGTCCTATCAATATTCTTGGGGAAATAGACAGTATGCTCCTTGTCATTGACATTAAAATTCATTTTTTCTTGATTACAATTAATAACAGCTCCTGCAGTATTAAGAAAAGGTCTCCCAAGAATAATAGACATATTGTCATCTTTAGGCATTTCAAGCACAACAAAGTCAGTTAATATCAAGCAGTTATTAGCAACTTGAACAGGTACATCCTCACATATACCAATAGGAATAGTAGTAGATTTATCAGCCATTTGCAAGGATATATCAGTTGGTATTAGTTTTTCCAATTGAAGTCTCTTGTAGAGACAGAAAGGCATAACACTAACTCCTACTCCAACATCACACAAAAAAGTTCTAACATAACTATTTTTAATAGAGCATGGAATAGTTGGAATCCCAGGGTCTCCAAGTTTCTTTGGAAATTTACCATTAAAGGAATAATTAGCAAGCAAAGTAGAAATTTCTTCATTAGGGATCTTCCGTTTATTAGAGACAATATCCTTCATATACTTAATAGCATCAGTCAAAGGAATTTGCAAGAATAAAGGTTTCATCCACTCACAAAACTTGTTGTAGTATTCATCTTCCTTCGAATTGGGTTTCTTATCAGGGAAAGGCATAGGTTTTTGGACCCAAGGCTCTCTTTCATTACCATGTTTCTTAGCAACAAAATCTTCTTTAGTGTATTTAGTATTATTAGTGTGCCTTTCAGGTTCTTCTTCAACTTTTTTTTATTTGGAGCATCATTTTCCTCATTACCACTTTCAATTTCAGCATCAGAGACAAATATACTATTGGGATCTATAACAGGTTCAGGAGATTCTACAATAGTTTTACATTTCTTTTTTCTTTTCTTAGGAGAAGTGCCACTTGTAACATCCCAATTTCAGCAATCCTGATTAGTTGTCTAGAATGCAAAATCAGGGGGAACAAAAACTTTTTCTTGTTCATGGGTGCAGTATGTGCTTGTTGTTTGTTTGTGCTTGTGCATGTAAGAGTATGACATATGCTACTTCTTACCTCACCTTCAGTTGACAAAAGCTATTTAACAAAACCATCCTGGCTCAACTTACATATTCTCAAATGTTCTGGCATTTCCAAAACCTGAGCCAAGATGCTTGTGTAACCAGAACTAGTTTAGTATCTTCCGTTGACAAAACTATGGAGAGCTATAACCTCCTTATGTTTTCAAGACAGAACCCTCAACTAATCTTATCTCTAGTTTTCCCAAAACCTCTTTTCAAAGCATTTGAATTCTACTCTTGGTAGAGATATCAAGGACTCTCACCTGACTCCAACCACAACCTTTTAAAAATACCCATCCTTACCTCAAGCTAAGCTTGATGGTAACCCTAGTAGTAGGTTTACTTTGTTTGTAAGATGAGTTGCCCTGATCTGTTCCTTGATTTTTCTGCTTAGGAGATAGTATGAGATACTCTAGGAGCTCATCCCTAGGGTCAAGATGTTTCCAAATCACCACACCCTAAGCAAGAATTCAAAGCTGGATCTAATCCCGAGCCACCAGGTGATCCTCTAAAACCCCTTACCCAGATCAATTCTGAAGTGATCCACTCCAGAAATTTCCAAGTCAATGGAAACCAATATCAAGCATGGATCCCTTGTACTCAATCTACTCTTCAATATCATCCACTTGATGATGCTTTGATACTTTTCAACCCATCAAAATCATCACCACCCACATTCTAGTCAAAAACCATAAATCTGCCAAATTTGGCTAAGTCTAGGAAAACTATTCCCAACATCACCTCTTTGGATGTCCCCTTTCTCAACCCTTTTGCATTATTGGTAATACACTGGAACCATCCTGTTAGCCATCCTAAGTACTACCAAGTCCCACTTTTGCCCTTGGTTAGATCATACTCCAACCCACTTGTTCTTGATGGTTTTGCAGGCAAGAAAATAACTTTTCCTGCAAATCTAGTCCTCATGCCTACTTTGATAGAAGCTCACACCATCATCCAACCTTATATGGACCAACTCTTTGCATGGTTGTGTTCTACTCATATAGATCTATCAAAATCTACTTCACTTGTTTGAAGTGGATCTCTGAACTTCTTAAACCCACTTGGTTTATAAGGCATCATGACTCATCTGGTATGGCAGCCTTATTTTCAACAAAGTTTTCCATCACTTCCATACCACCTCAAATGTAACCACTCCAAACTCCTTCTACCATTATCATCTATATGACTTGGTCTAACTAATCATCTATCCCTTGCATCAAGGTGAGCTCTGAGCTCCAAGATCTAACAAGGTTTTGGAGGTATAAAAATAACATCACCCTACATCCACAACTCCTTGTTTTCCATCTTATTCAAGTTGGATTCCCATTTCCCAAGGTTGCAAATGCTTGCTACACCTTGTCTACATCATCTACCTTGACCATCAAGATTTATCAAATATTACCCATAATTATTATGGCCTCAAATATATTTAATTCCTTTAATAGACAAAATCTCAAAACCCCTTTCCCAATGGAAAGTTTGGTTTTTGTCAAAACACTTCCCCAACTTTTGGCTCATGTGAGTTCCATATATCATACCCTATATTCCCATCTCAAAAATAAATATTTTTGAGAAGCTTTATTATTTTTTTCTGCCCTTTTTCCTAAATGGCAGAAACAACAAAATAAATGTTTTAAATACTTCTATGCCTCAATAAATCTTGGGAAAATTCCCCTAAGTGTGCTTTCACATCTGGGACCCTCTCACACCAAAAACCAACCTTTACCAATGTAAATATCAAATGATCCTCTAGAAACCACTTCTGCCCCTTTTTAATAAATGGATTTATGAAGACTAAAACACCTTATAAAAATCCCAAATAAATCCTAGGAGTGTACCTTGACCATGCCCATCCACCAGTACTATCTCCCCCATATCTTCTAATGCAAATCTCTGAACTCCTTTGTAACATCCCAAAACTTTAATCCAAGGTTATTAAGATGCAAATCATCAAATTTAGGGTTAACAAAAACTTTTCCAATTAAAAACTATTAAAGCTTTCATATGTATGTGCATTTAAATAGGAGTTGATTTAGATTGCCATGATAAAGTGATCCATTGCTTGTAAAATGATTCTTAGGTGAAATAAACATCATCTAAATCATTCCCAAACAAATCCCAAAGAAAAACAAATCAAAATGAATAAAAGAGGAGAATGGTCATTTGTGCCATTTTAATCAACATGCCTACTTTGGCTATTCCTAGAACTCATTTCTTAACAGAAACAATTGTGGATCTTTGCACCCCTTGCTAGTACACATAATGATGTACCAAGGCCCACTTTGTGATCCGCCAAAAACTTTCAAACACTAATTTTAAATGGCATTTGAAAATTGAATCGAATTCATATGGGAAGATCCCACTATTTCAAAAACCATTCAGATGAGCTCCATTTTCAAAACCCAAGCACCCATAGAGTCTCAAGCTTATTACTAACACACCCACCAAAAATCTTTTCAAAATTCTAAAGTAAATTTCTTGCGGCCATTTCCACAAACACTTGGCAGGCAGAGATTACCCCTAGTATTTAGCTCATTGTTTTCTACAGGGTTTTACCCCCATTTGATCTCCATTTACTCCCTCTTTCCCTTCTTGATCTAACCAAAGCCTAAGCACCTCAACCCTTTGTCCCTAGCAGCAGTGCCATGCCACCCCGAGTACCATGTCGTCGGCCTAACTTGCCATCTCTGCAGCAGACCACCCCTCTCTCTCGCCATGTCTATGCGCTAGCCCAGACCTCACCGCCACCCTCTATTCCTTCCCAGAGCACAGCCGAGCCCTAGACCACCCGCAGTGCGCCTCGCCCAGAGTGTCTGTGCCATGCCGAGCACATGCCAGAGCGCCGCACCCGACACGCGTGCACACGCCGCCCCTCGACCGCAGCCTGCGCCCACCACATCGCCACGACCCAGGGAACCTCCCAGACATGCATGTTCACCGCCAATTGCACCATAGCCACCGCTCACCGTAAAGACCGCCGCCTCTGCCGCTCAGAGCGTGAGCACCGCCCGACCATTTTCCACTTCCCCTAAGCCCGCATTTAAGCCCTAGAGCACCGCCAGGAGACCGCGCATCGATCGCCGCTCATAGCCATGCCGCTAGCAGCCCGTAGCCATGTCGCCTGGCCACGACGTGCTGTCCCATCGTCAAGCCTATAAAAGGAGGCCACCCAGCCTCATTTTGCACACCACTCACCTCCCCTCTTGCCACTGATCAGTCCCCACTTCTCCCCAAAGCCGCTCGAGCTCATAGTCGCCGGAATTTCATCGGAGCTGGCCGCCTCTGGAGGAGAAGGGCCCTGCTGATTGCGACCACCCCTGGAGCTGCCTCGACCACCCCTAAGCTCGCCATCGTCCACCAGTCCGTTTGCCCCCATAGCCATCGTCACTGGAGCCCTGGTACGCCCCCTGAGCACCCCCACCGAGCATCTAGGGTTAGACCTCGCCGACGACCTGTCCGTCGTCCACGACGAGCCCTAGCCGTCGATCCTAGTTCTAATCTAACGGCCCACATCGCCCCGTACCGCTTCGCGTGTAATGAGCCACTGACCGGTGGACCCCCCTGTCAGCTGTGCCCTTTTAGCGTGAGTGTCATTGGGCGGTCCGTAGCTATGCACCCATTTAATTCAAATTAGGATTTTTCTATTTTAGTTTGAACTTAGTTCTATCCCTTAGTTTGAAAATCAATTTAGAGAGATTTACAAATCCAAATGGAGTGATTCCAATTTTGTTAGAAAGCTACTGAAAAGGTCTATCCAAGCCCGTTGGATTTAATTCAGTTAGAGTTAGAGATCTCTCCTAGTAAAAATAACAAGACATAAGCTTTTGCACATTCAAACATTTTTATAAAATCAACCATGATAGCTTTTGAGTTGATTCCAACTCTCAAAAATCACATTTCACCATACCTATCTGAATATGTAATAATATTAGGATTTACATATAGTGACTTTGGACTAGTACCAAAATAATTCTATATAGGCATTTCTAGTCACTTTAAATCATTAAATAATGAACTTAAACCAAAGTAATTGTGATCCAGCCTTTAAATCACATTCCCACATGTTAGAACATGTGGTTATGACATGTGTCCACATGATCCCATATTTTAACTGGTGAGTATTAAATCTTAGCTAATCTTTCAATGAGTAGAAATTACTTTTCTTAAATAAAAAGAATGAAACTAGTTAATAAAACTTATGATGCTTGTGATGATAATAGATCATAAAATGTGTGCCTTAGAGTGCTAATTAGACTAGTTAAGTATTGTTTGGTGATTGTGTACTCCGTATGTATTTATAGACGATAGTACCGACCAAGCTTTCGAGGAGGAGGAGTTCTATCAAGAGGAGGGAGAAAACTTCAACCACTGCACTGCACAAGGCAAGCCACCATTAACAATGCAAGGTAACCCTTGCAAGTATAATGCTTAACAAGCTAGGATTAAGCTATATGATTTAGCAAAGATGCCTTCATGCTTTGGTTATACCACTTTGACTATTATTTACCCCAAGTATTATTTTCAAGCTTTACTTCCTTTACTTTACCCAAAGTTCTTTACTTGTTTTGAAGGTAGCATAAAGAGTATAAAACTTGGCCTATTTAGATAAACCTTAGATGTCATTCTATGGCATGAGATTGATCCCATCTTTCCACATTAGTGAACACTCTTAACTTAGTAGTTTAGAGTAGATAAAAACTTGAGTCACTTTAGATGGGAACACTTCGTGAAAAATGAATTATGAAAACCTTGGAATGATGAGTCATTCTATTGAGATGTTTTGACATGTGTTGAGAAACACCAATGGTTTATGATGGTGAAAATGTTGAGGCATGAGCCTTAACCCTTTTTCAAAACTAATGGTTGGATTCGGATGCGATACCATTCCAAATTTACCGTACAACCACAATACCTGAATTGGGTAAGGCTTAGCCGGAAGTGTATATGCATTAGTATTAGTTCCCTCGCGGGAGTGGTTTGAGCTGAGGCTACCTCTCAATGTTGTCCACCTATGCAGTGCCCAAGATGACAGATGGTCATGGTTGGGAGGCCATGCTCATAGGAGAGGTGCTTATACTAGGGTGTGTAAAGGAAAGGTTATGTTTGATTATCTGCATACTAAGTATGATGATTCAGGGTTATCCCTGACAGATGTATCGAATCTTGTGGTGAAAGTGTACCACCTCTACAGAGTGTCAAACTATTCGAATAGCCGCGTCCGCGGTTATGGACAGTTGGAATGGCCATACTATTTCATTGTCAGATGTTTTCAAAATAACTTATGAAAGGAATGATGAATCTTGACTTGCGACCACAACAGGGTTGTGTTTATGACACTAGCTTCCCAACTTAAGTGATTCTAGAACTTTATTTTATCTTTCTTTGTTTTAGAACTCAACTTAGGTTTCAAACTTAACTTTATAGTTAAACTTAGAGTTAGCACTTTAACTTAGAAATTTACTACTTGTTAGTGGTAGTTTGCGAGTACTTAAAGAGTACTCATGGATTTTGTCCCTAGCTATTCTCATGGCCAGACTATGAAGGAGACTACCAAGATGATGGCCAGCAGGATGGCTATGATAACTAGGACTATCTGCCTTCGTTAGCATTTCCTGTGCCCCTGAAGATGGACCCCACCGCTACGCTTATCTTTTATTCCGCTTCTTGTTGTATTAAGACTGGATCATGAGATCCTTATTTGTGTAAGACCTTATGTATGGTTTGTAATGGATGATGTACTGTTATATCCAATCTGTTATGTCTCGCAAAAATGGTAATCCTGGGATTGCGATGTATGACATAACAGGCATCTGAGATTAAAAATCCGTGTGTTGGCAAGTTGGTATCAGAGCCATCCTGACCATAGGAGACCCTAGTTAGAATGGACGCCCAAACAAAAACTTAGTTTCAGAACCAAAGTGAGTATTTATGAAAAACTATTTCCTCTCTTATCCTTGGGAATTCACTCTTTCTCAAAAAAATTCATGTTCCTCCAAAATTCTTACATTACTACTTAAAATTTGACCCACTTGATCACTTCACTAATTTCCTCATCCTTAATTCTTGTAGATGGAGACTCAGTTCAGCAAGTTCTACCAGTTGGGAAATGGAGGTCAACTGATCTTCGAGAGGGATCTGGATTCACTGACGGAGTTACTGGGATGCCCACATCCGGAGTTTCTTGGAGATCAACTTCCAGGACCCCCAGGAGGAGATTTACAGTGGCTAGTCACTGCTGATCTTAGAGGAAGCATAGAAGCACCAACGTTCGGGAGAATCCAGTTCTCCGTGAGAGAGAACAACTGGCTAGATGGATTAGCAGGGTAATGCATGAAGCTCTCGCACGTCTATGTGCCCTTAGCGTCAACCAAATCTAAGGAACCCATTTTGCTCGCTATGCAAGACGTGACTTCATGGGAATGCCAATGGAGATGCCAAGTCACCCAGAGCTAAAGCATCAAGTGGAGAACCTTGACTTCCTACTATACGATTGTCAGAAGGAGTTGGACAATGCTAGGGAGTTTGCCAACCACAACCATGCCATTGCCACCCAGAAGGCCCAAACTTTCTCACTGCTTGTCAAGGACCATTAGTCTCTTCGCCTCCAGCGCGAGAAGAAGGATTGCATCATCGCTCGTCTTTGCAAGAAGGTGGCTGACCTCGAAAAGACCGTCAAGGAGCAAGAAGCTCAGCTTGCAGCAAAGGAGGAAGAAGAGGAGGGTGAAGACATCTAGGGAGACATGGATTCTTACCTCAGCAATGATGATGACTTTCTGGAGGAGGATGCCGTGGCCTTTTACACTGATGATGAGGACTCCGACTTCATCGATGATGAGTAGATGCACTAGAGCACTATCGTAGCATGAGATGTATCGGTCCCACTATATCATAGCTTGCAGAATGGTTCTTCAAACCATCTATTTTCCTTTGTTGTGGTGGTGTGTGTTTGTATCGTGTGCTTGTTTGCATGAATGAAATGAAGTTAGTTGCAAAACCTAAGTCAAACTCAAAGTTTTATCTTGAAACCAAAACCATGAACCTTAGAACTTTCCCTCTTACCTCTTTATCTACCTCCATCTTCAGATGACTCGTGGAAACCAAGGAGGGAGCAGGTCGTCGCAAGACCCAATGCTACAGATCTTGCAGAATCTCATCGCAGACAGAGAAGCAAACAGGGCAGAAAGCCAAGCTAATCTAGCAAAACTACAACAGATTGCCCAGATGGCTCTCAACAACCAAGGGCATGGAAACCAGGATCACCATCGATCCAAACTCAAAAACTTTTAGAATACCAATCCCCCAATCTTCAACCAGGCTGAAAACCCCCTTGATGCTGATGACTGGTTATAGACCATGGAAAATAACTTAGAAGTTGAAGGAGTTGATGACAACGAGAAAGTTCCCTTCGCCACCCACTACCTGGTAGGAGATGCAAGAGATTGGTGGACTAGTATCCGCAACATGAACCATGGTCAAGTGATGACATGGGAAGCCTTCAAAATAAAGTTCAGCCGCACCCACGTGCCGCAAGGTCTAGTCACCAGAATGAGTGATGAGTTCCGTGACTTGAAGCAAGGCAGAATGACTGTGGTGGAGTACCGTGATAGATTCCTGTCACTTGCCAGATATGCACCTGATGAGATCAACACGGAGGCCAAGAAGAAGGAGAGATTCTTGAACGGACTACATGATGAGATGCAGACTGTCCTCGTCAACATCCGCTTCCAGGATCTCGAAGAGCTAGTCGACTCTGCCATTCAGATGGAAGGGAAGATTAACCAGGCAAACAACAACTGTAAACGTCGTATGATGCAGCAATCTGGATCCAGCAGTCACCAGAAGTACCGTCCCAACCCCTCACCAGGATATGCACCAAGGAACAATCGACCCCCAATGTCTCGCCCAAGCTACCCCAACCGTAGTGGAGGCAATGTGAAGTCCGGAGGAAACAATCACAACTTCGGCAATGCCAACAATTTCAACTGTGCACCTCCCAAGAGCAACAACAACAACAACAATAGTGCACCCAGAACTGGCAGCAATGTTGTGCCTGTCACAGCAAAGGACAAGTCCCAGATCACTTGTTTCGAGTGTGGAGTGAAGGGTCACTGTTCCAATGAGTGTCCCAAGAAGACTGTAGCCACTGTCGATGTGAATGCCCCAGCTCAGCAGCAGCATCGTGTTCAACTAGGAAGAAGGTTTGCCCCAGGGAACCCTCACAACCGCAACGGTCATCTCTTCCACATGAACGCGGAAGAAGCCCAAGAAGCGCCGGATGTAGTGTTGGGTATGTTTTCTGTCAACTCAGTTTTAGCAAGAGTGTTGTTTGATTCGGGAGCATCACATTCATTTGTCACTGAAGAATTTGCATGCACTAGTAAGATTCACCCAACCAACTTGAAGCATGCCATGATAGTTCAAATCCCCGGTTCAACTACAAAAGCTAGAAAAATTTGCAAAGCTGTGCCTATCAGAATACATGGGATAGATTTTTATGCCAACCTAATTGTACTCGGAACTAAAGGATTGGAAGTAGTACTAGGTATGGACTGGATGTCAAGGCATAAAGGAATGATAGACTGTGCTAAGAAAGCCATCACCATGACCAGTAGCTCTGGATTAACAGTAGAGCATATCTCTGAAACCTTACCTCGCCAATTCAAGTGCAACAAGAGTCTAGCCCTACCCACCATAGACCAAGTCAGAGTAGTCTGGGATTACCCCCACGTATTCCTAGATGAATTGCCAGGTATGCCCCTGGATAGGGATATTGAGTTCATTATCGAACTAATCCCCGGAACCGGACCCATAGCCTAGAGACCCTATAGCATGAACCCCTCAGAGTTTTTGGAACTGAAGAAGCAGTTGGATGCCATGTTAGCAAAAGGCTTGATTCAACCAAGCACAGTGCCATGGATATCGCCAGTGTTATTCGTCGACAAGAAAGACGGAAGCAATCGTTTCTACACAGATTACAGAAAGCTGAATGACGTCACCATCAAGAACAAGTACCCCTTGCCAAAAATAGAGGA
This sequence comes from Avena insularis, assembly GCA_023614405.1. Classification (NCBI taxonomy): domain Eukaryota; kingdom Viridiplantae; phylum Streptophyta; class Magnoliopsida; order Poales; family Poaceae; genus Avena; species Avena insularis. The sequence continues at coordinate 125,325,192 of CM042686.1, forward strand.
TCTATTTGATCAGTTGACTGGAGCCCAGGTATTCTCAAAGATTGATCTTAGGACTGGTTATCACCAACTTAAGATTCGTGCAACGGATATTCCGAAAACTGCCTTTACTACTCGCTATGGTTTATACGAGTATATGGTTATGTCTTTTGGATTAACCAATACCCCTGCTTATTTCATAAATCTCATGAATAAAATCTTTATGAATTTCCTAGATAAGTTTGTAGTTGTGTTTATCGACGATATCCTTATCTACTCCAAGTCAGAATAAGAGCATGAGCAACATCTGAGAATCATCCTAGAAACCCTGAGAGAGCATCGGTTATATGCCAAGTTTAGCAAGTGTGAGTTTTGGCTGAAAGAAGTAGGATTCCTAGGAGATATTGTGTTGTCGGAGGAGTCTCTATTGATCCCGCCAAGATCAAAGATGTCGAAGAATGGGAAGCCCCAACCACTCAAACCCAAGTCCGTGCATTTCTCGGATTAGCGGGATACTACCGCAAGTTCGTAGAAGGATTCTCGAGCATCGCCAGACCCATGACCCAATTGTTGAAGAAGGACAAGAAGTTTAAATGGACAGACAAATGTGAGGCCAGTTTTCAGGAGCTGAAGAAGAGATTGATAGCAGCCCCAATATTGATCATGCCAGACATCAAGAAGACGTTTGATGTATATTGTGATGCATCCAAGATTGGTCTCGGATGTGTATTGATGCAAGAAGGCAAAGTCATCGTGTATCTGTCTCGACAACTAAAGCAGCATGGGCAGAACTATCCGACCCATGATCTTGAATTAGGAGCCATAGTTTTGGCATTGAAGACATGGCGTCATTATTTGATGGGTAATCACTGTGAGATTTACTTAGATCACAAGAGATTAAAGTATATTTTCACTCAGAAAGAGCTGAATATGAGGCAAAGGAGATGGATAGAGTTAATCATGGATTATGACCTTGACATTCACTATCACCCCGACAAAGCCAATGTGGTAGCGGATGCTCTTAGAAGATTGCCTTGTAGGCTAAACACCATGATCAAAGAGAAGCAACCAAGTTTGTATGAAGAGTTGGAGCAGTTCAGAACTGAACTGGTTAGCAAAGGATTCTTAGCTAGCATTGAACTTCAACCCACTTTGATTAGCCAAATCAAGGAAGCCCAGAAGGGAAATGAAAGTATTGATGGAATCAAACGTCGTGTTGGTACAGGAAAATTACCTGGATTCACTAAAGACGAAGAAGGAGTACTATGGTACAAAGGACGTATCTGTGTGCTAGCAGATTCAGAGCTGAAGGAAGTTATCATGAAGGAAGCTCATGACACTCTTTATTCTATCCATCCCGGAGGAACGAAGATGTATCAGGATTTGAAAGAGCAATTTTGGTGGCACAAGATGAAGAGATAAATCGGAAGCTACATCGCCAAGTGTGACATCTGTAAAAGAGTCAAAGTAGAGCATCAGAGACCCATAGGACTATTGCAACCATTGCAGATTCCGGAATGGAGATGGGATTCCGTCGGAATGGACTTTATCACCAGTTTGCCTACTTCTAGTAGGGGAAATGATTCAATCTGGGTCATAGTTGATAGACTGTCCAAGGTAGCCCACTTTATACCTGTCAAGACTACCTACCAAAGTTCGAAGCTAGCAGAACTGTATATTGCTAGGATTGTTAGTCTGCATGGAACCCCCAAGACCATCGTATCAGATCGAGGAACCCAGTTTACCTCGAGATTTTGGCAGAAAGTTCAGGAAGGATTGGGAACCAAATTGAATTTCAGCACATCTTATCACCCGCAAATGGATGGACAGACTGAGAGAGTCAACCAGATCCTAGAGGATATGTTAAGACCTTGTGTGTTAGAGTACGGATCAAAATGGGAAGACTGCCTGCCTTTCGCAGAATTCTCATATAACAACAGTTATCAAGCTAGTTTGCAAATGGCACCATTTGAATTCTTATACGAAAGAAAGTGTCATACCTCTTTGAATTGGTTGCAAGTAGGAGAGAGTTAAATCTTTGGACCTGACATTCTCCGAGAAGCTAAAGAGAAGGTTCACAAAGTCCGTGAGCACCTCAAGACTGCCCAATCCAGATAGAATAGTTATGCTGACAAGAGAAGGAGATACCTGACTTTCAATGTCAGGGATTTTGTATATCTCAAGGTTTCGCCATTGAAGGGAACCCAACGCTTTAGTCTGAAAGGAAAGTTAGCCCCCAGATATATCGGACCATTCAAGATTCGGAATCGCCGAGGAGAAGTATCGTATCAACTGGAACTACCTGAAGAGATGTTAGCCATCCACAATGTGTTCCATATCTCGTTACTTCGCAAATGCCTAGAAGTGCCGGAGAAGACTGAAGTTTTCAAGAACATCGATCACAGAGCTGTTGAGATCAACAAAGACCTGACGTATTGTGAAGTGCCCTTCCGTATCCTAGAAAAAGCTTATAGAACTACCAGGACCAGGAGTATCAAGTTTCTCAAGATTCAATGGAGCAACCATACCAAAGAGGAAGCCACTTGGGAGCGAGAAGATTACATTAGGACAGAGTTCCTAGATCTCTTTAGTTCCTAGTTTTCTTTGTAAATCTCGGGACGATATTTTTTTTAAGGGGGGAGGTTTGTAACATCCCAAAACTTTAATCCAAGGTTATTAAGATGCAAATCATCAAAATTAGGGTTAACAAAAACTTTTCCAATTAAAAACCATTAAAGCTTTCATATGTATGTGCATTTAAATAGGAGTTGATTTAGATTGCCATGATCAAGTGATCCATTGCTTGTAAAATGATTCTTAGGTGAAATAAACATCATCTAAATCATTCCCAAACAAATCCCAAAGAAAAACAAATCAAAATGAATAAAAGAGGAGAATGGTCATTTGTGCCATTTTAATCAACATGCCTACTTTGGCTATTCCTAGGACTCATTTCTTTACAGAAACAATTGTGGATCTTTGCACGCCTTGCTATTACACATAATGATGTACCAAGGCCCACTTTGTGATCTGCCAAAAACTTTCAAACACTAATTTTAAATGGCATTTGAAAATTGAATCAAATTCATATGGGAAGATCCCACTATTTTAAAAACCATTCAGATGAGCTCCATTTTAAAAACCCAAGCACCCATAGAGTCTCAAGCTTATTACTAACACACCCACCAAAAATCTTTTCAAAATTCAATAGTAAATTTCTTGCGGCCATTTCCACAAACACTAGGCAGGTAGAGATTACACCTAGTATTTAGCTCACTATTTTCTACAGGGTTTTGCCCCCATTGGATCTCCATTTACTCCCTCTGTCCCTTCTTGATCTAACCAAAGCCTAAGCACCTCAACCCTTTGTCCCTAGCAGCAGTGCCATGCCACCCCGAGCACCATGTCGCCGGCCTAACTTGCCATCGCCATAGCAGACCACCCCTCTCTCTCTCGCCATGTCTATGAGCTAGCGCAGACCTCACCGCCACCCTCTATCCCCTCCCAAAGCACAGCCGAGCCATGGACCACCCGCAGCGCGCCGCACCCAGAGTGTCTGCGCCATTCCGAGCACGCGCCAGAGCGCCGCGCCTGATACGCGTGCACATGCCGCCCCTCGACCGCAGCTCGCGCCCACCGCGTCGCCACGACCCAGGGAACCCCCCAAACATCGCCGCCAATTACACCACTGCCACCGCTCGCCGTGAAGACCACCACATCTGCCGCTCAGAGCGTGAGCACCGCCCGACCATTTGCTACCGCCCCTAAGCCCGCATTTAAGCCCTAGAGCACCGCCAGAGATCGCAGACGATTGCACTCGCAGCCATGCCTTCATGACCCGTAGCCATGTCGCCACCGTCGCCTGGCCACGCTGTGTTGTCCTGTCGTCGAGCCTATAAAAGGAAGCCACCCCCAGCCTCATTTTGCACACCACTCACCTCCCCTCTTGCCACTAATCAGTCCCCACTTATCCCCGGACACGCTCGAGCTCATAGTCGCTGGAATTTCACCAGAGCTGGCCACCTCTGGAGGAGAAGGGCCCCGCTGATTGCGACCACCCCTGGAGCTACCTCGACCACCCCCGGAGCTGCCTCGACCACCCCTGAGCTCGTCGTCGTCCACCAGTCCATTTGCCCCAATCGCCGTTGTCATTGGAGCCCTAGTACACCCCCTGAGCACCCCCACCGAGCCACTAGGGTTAGACCTCGTCGGCGACCTGTCCGTCGTTGACGACGAGCCCCAGCCGTCGATCCTAGTTCTAATCTAACAGCCCACATCGCCTGCATGGCGTCAAGGTAATGAGCCGTGACCGGTGGACCCCACAGCTTTGTGCCCAAGGCCGTAATGTCACTGGGCTGGCCCGTTAGCTTTCCCGCGCGACCCATTTAATTCAAATTAGGATTTTTCTATTTTAGTTTGAACTTAGTTCTGTCCCTTAGTTTGAAAATCAATTCAGAGAGATTTACAAATCCAAATGGAGTGATTCCAATTTTGTTGGAAAGCTACTGAAAAGATTTATCCAAGCCCGTTGGATTTAATTAAATCAGAGTTAGAGATATCTCCTAGTAAAAATAACAAGACAGAAGCTTTTGCACATTCAAACATTTTTATAAAATCAACCATGATATCTTTTGAGTTGATTCCAACTCTCAAAAATCACATTTCACCATACCTATCTGAATATGTAATAATATTATGGTTTACATGCAATGAGTTTGGACTAGTACCAAAATAATGCTATATAGGCATTTCTAGTCACTTTAAATCATTAAATAATGAACTTAAACCAAAGTAATTATGATCCAACCTTTAAATCACATTCCCACATGTTAGAATATGTGGTGATGACATGTGTACACATGATCCCATATTTTAAGTGGTGAATATTAAATCTTAGCTAATTTTTCAATGAGTAGAAATTACTTTTCTTAAATAAAAAGAATGAAACTAGTTAATAAAACTTGTGATGCTTGTGATGATAGTAGATAATCAAATGTGTGCCTTTGAGTGCTAATTAGACTACGTAAGTATTATTTGGTGATTGCATACTCCATATGTATTTATAGACGATAGTACCGACCAAGCTTTCGAGGAGGAGGAGTTCTATCAAGAGGAGGGAGAAAACTTCAACCACTGCACTGCACAAGGCAAGCCACCAATAACAATGCAAGCTAACCCTTGCAAGTATAATGCTTAACAAGCTAGGATTAAGCTAGATGATTGAGAAAAGATGCCTTAGGCATGCTTTGGTTATACCACTTTGACTATTATTTACCCCAAGTATTATTTTCAAGCTTTACTTCCTTTACTTTACCCAAAGTTCTTTACTTGTTTTGAAGGTAGCATACAGAGTATAAAACTTGGCCTATTTAGATAAACCTTAGATGTCATTCTATGGCATGAGATTGATCCCATCTTTCCACCTTAGTGAACACTCTTAACTTAGTAGTTTAGAGTAGATAAAAACTTGAGTCACTTTAGATGGGAACACTTGGTGAAAAATGAATTATGAAAACCTTGGAATGATGAGTCATTCTATTGAGATGTTTTGACATGTGTTGAGAAACACCAATGGTTTATGATGGTGAAAATGTCCAATGTGGACATTTGCACCATCTATCCGTCTAGGACAATCCCTGGCCAGCTCTATCCCGCCCCCATGTCCAAAGTGGACATTTGAACCATCTATCCCTCCCCCTTGGTATAAAGGCCAGAGGCCACCCCAGCACCCCACTTTGTTCCTCATTTCTCCCCCTCCCACTCCACTTACCTCCCCCAGCTCCACTCCCCCTTCCCTGCCTGCCCGATAGAAGAAGGTGGAGAAGCCTCGGCCTCCTCCAAAAACCGAGCAAGGCTCCCTCCTCTCCCTCTTTCCCCTTGTGAATGCCACTCCCTCATGATCCCCTCTTCCTCCTCTGCCTAACCGTATGCTCATTTTCGCCCAGGACGGTCCCCTCGAGCCGCACCGGTGAGCTCTGACGAGCTCTCCTCGGTCGTCGACGCGCGAGCCAAATGCTGGCGAGGAGCTCCCTTCTTCCGCCCATCCCCGGAGTCTCCGTCGACCACCGCGTCCTCCTGCACCTTCCCCAGCACCTCCCGAGCCCTCTGGTGAGCAACCCCACCGCCACTCGAGCCAGCTAGGGTTTCAGCTCGCCGGCGCCATCTTGAGGTGGACGACGGACGCAGGCCGTCCATCGCGACTTGATCCAATGGCCTATAGCCACTGATACCCTTAAATGCATCATCATGACGTTGGGCCCGCTTAGCGATTCAAGCCACAGGCTCCCAGGCCGCGTCACCTTGTGGGCGATTTCCCTCTGTGGCCCTTTCCCGCCTAGAGCGTGGCCTAGATCTTTTTCTCCTTTTCTTTTATAATTCATTTTTAAGATATGTTAATATACCTAGTTAGTTTAAATAGAGTTTAAAATGGAAATTGAGGTATTTTGCCCAAATAATATTTGTACCAGATTCCTGGTTGTCTTGTGCAACATGCAGAACTGGTCCCTTGCCAAAAATAATTTTTATTATCCCTTGGCAATTAATCCACTAAAGATTTTCCTATGCACTAAATAAATTCCTTAGAGAGTTTCACATATCCATTTGGAAAGAACCATAGCTCTACTGGAAGGTATTTGATATACCTGTCAACTAGCATAGGTCCTATGCCAAGGTGAACAGTAGTGTGCCCATACCAAAAATAACAAAAACTACCATTATCTTTCTTAGGAAATTTCTCTAGGTCAAACCCAATGTGGTATTGACTAGATTCCACCTCCCAATACACCCTAATATAAGCATATATCAAACCCCAGCAGCTCAGATTTTATTGAGCTCTGGTTGGATTACAGTGAATTAAATACTTCTGTAGGTGGTATTTTCACTAAATAAATCACTCCAGGAGTTTGAAAACTCCAAAAAGAGTGAATGCAATTCCTACAGAAATGTATTCTAAATTCCTACCACATGCCTTTGGAATCAACTCAATATCTTCTGTAGAATTAATTTGGTGGAAAGGACAAAAACCCCACAGAACTGCCTTTCGGAATTTCTTGAGGGCATTCTGGTAATTGTTTAGACTCGATTCCAACTCTAGGTGGTTCAGCACATCAAACACTACCTAACCACGCAAGTAAATAATTTTTGGACCTCCAGATAAATTCTGGTGAATGATTTCCTCAAACTAGAGTTTATTCCACTATAAAAAGCATAACTAAATCTAGGTAATTGATAATCTAGTGAAACCACTTGTGTTGGTTCTGTTTTGTCAAGACCTATCTGAGGATATCATTATTGCACATTGGTAACCTACAGATCTCAGAACCCCACTCCAAGATTATGGTATTTAGCCTTGACAACTATCTTCCAAAGGGAAAAACACCTATATGGCAATTTAGTAATTCCACTACTAGAATCCAACTTCTCCAAAACCTACCAAGTTCAGTAGTACTCCTTATGTTTGTTTGCTGTATGGTTTGATGCATGCATGCCTTGTATTGATTGTGTTATTGCCTGCTTGCATGTATACTCGATGACGGCGATAGTGTGATCGTTTGACGACAAGAAGAAAGGGACTTCTTATTATTATTTGTTGGGTATTCTTGGTTACCAAAGGAAGTCCAGGGACTTATTGCTGATCACAGGCAAGCCAGCATTCCCGAATTCTGATACTTGTCCTACTCTCTTTATTACCTCTTTTGGATCCTCTTTATAAATTACATTTTCTATCTGCATGTCTTGTTTTACAAATACTATGCTAATGACTTGGCTCCTCCAAGTTATGACTTGTGTCCCTCGTGGCACCACCCTGATGTACCTACCCTGTTATCCCTTTAGACCGAGAGTACGATGGCCAGCATCTTACCTTGTTGAAAACCCCGGCTTTGAGAAAATAACTTGTTTTGGGTTTTACCCTACTACAAATGCTTCAAAACTGCTTTGTAAAACCCTTGTGAAGAGCCCTCATTCCAAGCGGATGTTTTAACAAAAGGAATGGTGTTGATGAGAAATGAGAAAGTGAAGGAATGTTCTACGCCTTTACTAGAACAATTTTTATCCGTGCAACCACATTACCCCAGGTGCTGGGGCTTAGCTCGTAGTTTGTCTTCATTAGCCGAGGCAGCTTGTACCATGCTTATAGGGAGGAATCCCTTGAATTCCGGGCAGGCGCTCACAGATCTATGGATCTGGAGCCTATAGCTTGCTTCGACAAGAGTGAGCCTGTCTTGGCAGGAGTGCCGGTGCAACAATTGGGTCTCCCGCGGACGGTATGACTTAGGTGGTACGGAAGGAAGTGGAGTCACCAAGTTAAGGTATACGCCAAGTGGCGGCTTGGGTATACGCGTGTACGGAAGGCAGGACTATGTCTGGGAGCCACATACTAGTTGCCAGGGAGAACAAACCCAAAAGGAAAAGCAGCCTTTGCTAGGGTCGACAAGAGAAAGTTTAGGTTCGATTATCCGGACCCCCATCTACACTGGTAGTGGGTCGTGCTTTTATCCCGGCGGATGTATTGATTCTGGTGGGGAAAGTGCGCAAACTCTACATAATATAATCTATTCGAATAGCCGTGTCCACGGTCAAGGACGGTTGTAAAGGTGTTGGCTAGGAGTACCCAAACGGTGTTTGTTTGGAAAGAATGGAAGAAAGTATGGAGGTTCTGGGGGAACCTGAGTTCGAAAGTTTTGTTTGACCAGAGGTGGTCAAAGAGGTTTAAAAAGGGTTTTTACTCCAAAACAGTTTTCAAAAAAGTTTTCAACAAAGATATGGAGATATTTTGATTTATAAAATAGAGGCATGTTTCAAAACCTCTTTTTCAACAAAGATATGGAGATGCCATATCTACAAGAGGTAGTCTAGGATTTTCAAAAACAACCCTAGATAGAGCTATCTCGCCACAGCCAGAATTGCATTTCCTTACTTCACTTATCTTGGTGGTTTGCGAGTACATTCAAAAGTACTCATGGCATTGTCCCTGGCTATTTACCTGGCCAGGCTTTCAGAGGTTCGACATCGGAAGATTAAGGTGACGTCCAGCGAGCTAGGTCGTCTTCCCAGTCAGTGGCCTGTAGGTTGAAGCACGATTGGGCTCTGCGTGTGATGATGTTTCGCTGCTAAAGATGGTGTAGCCATAATGGCAATTATGTAAGTCTTGTAAATTCGTTATGTTTCGAATGTTGTAATGATACTTGTCGGTTATGTTCCACGGCTCACTGATCATGGGAACATCGATGTATACATAACAGGGACTTCTCGGATGGTTAATCTGGGGAGCCCACACCACTATTTTCAATTTGTTGAGAATCCTGCTCAATTCTTTTAAGATGCCCCTCAGAATATAGAGGATCCTGAGTGGCAGCACCACTTCTAGTTCTAATTTCATAAGGATGTTTTTCTTTAGCAGCATTAATTAGCAAGTCTTTTTGTACTTTCATAAGCTGATAAATTTGAGTTTGAACCATTTGGAAGTGTTTAACAAGCATTTTAACATCATTAGAGGTTCTTTCCACAATATCTTTTAACTCAATAATATCTCTAGAGTTTTTCATTAGATGATTTTTCACTCTTTTATTGAAATTATCCTGCTTAACAATAAAAATATCAAATTCTTCTAAGCATTGATCAGGAGGTTTAGAGTAAGGAATATCACCTTCTTCAAAGTGTTGGAGAGAGTGTACATCAATAGTGGATGAGTGGGAGACTGGCTTACATAATTCTTCTATAGGAGGTAGATTCTTCATGTGTTCAGCTTTAATACCCTTTTCCTTAAGACATTTTTTAGCTTTCTTCATCACTTCATCATTTAGTTCAATAACTCCTCTCTTTTTTGATGTTGGTGTTGGCTCAGGCATAGTTAACTCAGGTGTAGTTGGCTCAGGTGTAGTGGACTCAGGTGAAGTCCAGTCATCATAATTCTTGCTAATTCTATCCATTAATTCCTCAGGTTCTTCGGGAGTTTTATTCCTAAAAACACAATTAGCACAACTATCCACGTATGTCCTAGATTCTTCAGTTAGTCCACTATAATATATATCAAGAAGCTCATTCTTAGGTAATGTACATCCAGCTTGTCCATGAATCAAAGCACATAACCTTGCCCATGATTCAGGCAATACCTCTTTTTCTCCCTGTTTAAAATCAAAAAGTTCCTACAAAATAGCATGTCTAGCACTAGGAGGAAAATATTTCTGAAGGAATGTACTAATCAAGCAATCAGGGCTATCAATAGATCCAGGAGGTAAATTATTAAACCAAGTTTTAGCTTCTCCTTTTAGTGAAAAAGGGAAAAGTTTAGCAACAAAGTAGGTGCGCATCTTAATATCATTAGAAAATGGGCCACTCATGGTAGAAAGATCAGTCATATGTGCTACAACGCTTTCATTCTTAGTTCCACAAAAAGGTTCTTTCTCAACAATAGTTATGTAAGATAAATCGAGAAAGAAATCATAATCCTTATCTTTAATGTTTATGGGAGATGTAGCAAACTTAGCATCCGGAGGCAATATAGGTTTTATGGTATGCCTCTCAAGGAGGCTCTTAATAGCACTTTTACCATGAGTATTTTGACATTCTTTAATAAATTCATCATTCATTTTTATATATCCGTCTTCAATATCATAGCTCTCTCTAGACTCAGGTGAACTAACAGGTGTAGTAGTGTCTTCATTAGGAGTTTCGGTATTCCTAGATATAGTCCTAGCAATCGTAGCATTTAGGAAAGGCCCTAATGAACCACTCTTATCAAGCACAGTAGAAGCAGCATCATAAGTATCAGAAGTTTCAGATTCAGCAGTAGTAGCAGTATGTGTAGCATGTGTATGTGGTGGTGTAAGGATCTTACTCATCATAGATGGTGAATCAAGAGCAACAGAGGTGTTCAGAACCGTACATCTCCTTGTAGTGGATGGTAAAATAGGAACCTTGCCATCACGAGACTTATCCATGATGGATGGATGGCGGCGAAGAATAGTGATTCCAAGTGAACTTGATAAATAGAGCTATGCTCCCCGGAAACGGTGCCAGAAAATAGTCTTGATGACCCACAAGTATAGGGGATGTATCGCAATATTTTCGAGGGAAGTGAAACACAATTTATTGATTCGACACAAGGGGAGCCAAAGAATATTTATAAGCCTTAACAACTGAGTTGTCAATTCAGCTGCACCTGGAAACAATCTTGCTCACAACAGTTTATCAGTAGCAATAGTTTTGTAATAGCAATAGCAAAGTAATAGTAGTAGTAAAAGTAAAGACAGTAGTAACAATAGCAGTAAACAGTAGGATTAAAGCTCGGTAGGCGTAGGGATGGATGTACGAGCGTTGCATGGACAAGACAATTCAAATAGCAATCAAGACATAGGGCAATTGCAGATAAATAAGATAAAGCATCCAAGTACTAAATAATCATAGCCATGTGTTCCATATATAGTCATACGTGCTCGCAATGAGAACTTTCACAACAACTTTTGTCCCGCCAGCCCGTTTGCAGCGGGGCCTCAAGTGAACCACTGGCAATTAAGGTGCTCCTTTTAATAGAGACCCGGAGCAAAACATTAACACTCCATGAACACATGTTGTTGGGGATATACTTTCCGGGTATCCTCATAGTTCCTCCCTGACCAGGGTGGCCCACTTCAGGTTAGAGCTTTGCTTCACGGGCGGCCCAGTCAGGGAGAAAAGACGGAGTCCAGTCCGGCTACGGGAAGGCCCAGAAGACTTACCGACATAGGTCCATAGTGTTACTTGTAGTTCAAGATGTACTCTGTAACCGACTCTTAGTCGTAGCCGGACAGATCTCTCCTGTAAACCCTAGGCCGGATATCTATATAAGTCGTACAGGGGAGAGCCTTTAGGGCACCCTCAATAGTCTACAATCTCAACTCGCACAGGCGAACCCATATTCCAGCTCAGCCGTATTACTGGATTGCTAGCAGGAGTAGGATCCGTCCAAATCCGGTGGACTCGAACCTGGTTAAACTTGTGTGCTCACCGTCCCGGAACACTGTACATCTCACACGCCTCTCTTCCGCACGCCTCGAGGACCCCCTCATGGCGTAATTGTCATCAATCCGACGATAGTTGGTGCCCACCGTGGGGCAAGTGAGCTTCGGATCTGCGTTCCGAGCGGAATCTACAAGAATCGGAATCGGCGAGACCATCGCTATCGGTCGCATCCTCTATGCCAGCGACGTCCCTCTCATCGTTCTCGACGAGACCTGGATTCCGGCTAGGGAGGCTGTGACTGCATACACCATCATGTCTTTTGGTGAGATCGATGTTTACATCGGTTTTGCTGAACCTGTCCCACCCACCCCAACGGTGATGATAGAGGCAGAGGAAATTTCTGGATCCCCTTTGTCCGCGGAGGCGGCAGAATTCCGGATCTCAGAAAACCCTAATCCCACCCAGCCCGCACCAGTTGCGGATATAGTGGAGAAATCCGAGCCTAAAGCAGACCTAGCGGTCCAAGTCGAATCTAGAGTGGATCTCCTTGGAGAGACCAAATCCCAGATCGACGCACCTGCTGAAGTGGAAATCCAGGAGGAGCATAGCAACGACACTGATTCCGGGTCTGATGACGCCGGGACAAACAGGCCTTTCCTGAGATAAACACTAAGATGCATGATGATGCAAAACTCTGGCATAGATGAAATCCTCGAGACCATCAAACGTTTCGACGAGGCCGATCACGAGAGCCGCAGGTACCTCAGGAAACGCGCGTCGCACTTCGTTGGATATGTGGGATCCGGATCCGGATCTGCCGATGCTGGAGACAACACCGACTCTGTGCTGGAGGCGATTGGAACAAACGCTGAAGTACCCACATCCTCGGATGAATCGATGACATCAGCAGATTTCCGAAAGTTCTCCGCGGAATATGAAGAGGAGTATAACTCCAAAGCTGCAGAGGAAGGAGGAGACATGGATGAAGGATCCAGGGAACACTCTCCCAAAGCACAGGATGACATGGAAGTTGGAGATAATCCCGATATTCAGATGTCCGAAAGTACCGATCAGAGCTTGACTTTGGGAAACGGACCCAAAGCCGTCTTTACTACCAGCGCTGCCAAGAAGGCAAAGAAGAAGAACAAGAAGAACAAGACCCCGGCAAAAGACCCTCTGGCAGAGGAGGTGATTGCCGAGGAATACGAGGAAGACTCGGATGGAGCACTTATCCCAGACGAGCCCAAAAAAAGAAGAACCGGTGGATGGACACGTGATCACTAAAGGTGCGCGTAAATTCATCGATGCTGGATTAACCACACCTATTCCTACTGCTGCAAACTCACTGCCGAAGAGCTGGACAAAAGGGCCCAGGCCCTAGAAGCGCATCGACAACAACTCCTGGATGAGGCCAAAAACATCGAGGAGGAAAAGAAACACATTGCATCTGCAGAGAAGTACAACTCCAGGCAATACTAGTAACCCAGGAAGTGTCATACTAGTGACAACCAATTCCCGCAGATTCACGCCGTCCTTTTCGGAGAAGAAATGGGGAAGCCTCGGAAAGATAGCAAAGGGGATTGGGTGTATCCAACCCTAGTACAGAATACCGTTGCGGCCCGAGAAATTCTATCGGCTAATCCAGGTCCGGAGAAGATCCGGTTGGGCATCAAATTACTCAACAAGGGACTAGAGCAGCAAAAGGTCGCCATGTCCGGAAGTCAAAAGCTGGTCTCTGATTCCGACCAGTGTCACACAGATTTGGCATGGGCTGACGTAAGACCCTAGCGTGTTTTGGAGCAGCACCACCGTTCCGATCGCCGGGAGGACAATTATTCAAGAACCGGTTGCGACTGGCGTAACGTTAACCCAGTTGCGGAGCAAGGGGGAATTGCTGCACTGAATCCAAGGAACCCGCCCCGGCGGGAGTCGAAAGACCGTAGGGACGATGATAAGGAGAAACGTTGGGAGGAGGACCGACAAAGAATGCCACCTCCTAGACACGAAAGCCGTCCGGATGATGGGCGAAGGAACGACAGACACCGTGCCGAGACAGGATGGCAGGGGGCTTGTCACAATGAAGATCCTCTCTGGAACCGAAATAATGACGCTCCGGAGGGAGGCCGGCGATCAGCCGGAAATAACCCAGCAGCTCCACCCTCTCCGCCAAGTAGGCACCACAACAGCTCCCAAGGATGCCAAGGAGGGCATCGCGGTGGAGGAGGTGGTGGCATAAGCCGAAGTATGGCTCCATGGTACCGCATCCACAGCTGACACTCGGGATGATCTCTATCCCCGAATGACACAAGACACAGGATCAACTCCAATATAGAGGCCAGGCGCTACAAAAATGATGATATATACGTGGGCCCAAAATGCTTCGGACCATGCATAAGAGCTACAAGATTCCTGGAAGGATCCTCTATCTCAAGACATATCCAAGCCTACGATGACATAGCTCGGCCAGATACTTGGCTACAGGATTTTTTCCAAGCTTGCTACATCGCCAAAGGCGGAAACAGCCTGGTCGCGACCAGATATCTCCCACTCATTTTGCCAAAGACGGCAAGATCATGGCTCAATGAACTTCCAGAGAACACCATCCATAACTGGTATGACATGCAAAGTGCGTTCTTTCGGAATTTCGAAGGCACATACCGGAGGCCCTGTACGGTCGGAGACCTGCAGCGCTGCACCCAGAAAGCCGGAGAAACTTGTCGGGATTACCTCGGATGATGGATCGACACCAAGAACTATTGTGAAGGAGTAAATGACCAAACTACGATTGAAGCTTTCATTGCAGGTCTCCCAATTGGTTTACCGCGTCATCGTTTGAAGTGTGACAAGGTCACTGATTTGGGAGAGATGATAGAAACAACGAGCAAGTATGCAGATGCTGACGACGATGCAGAGGGATTACTCAACGCCCTGGCTGTGCCACAGTCGGCAAAACAACCAAAGCAACAAGCTCAGAAGCGCAAGAATACCTTGGAAGAAAAACCCAACTCGGAAACGGCAGTGGTCACTGCTACTTTCGGGTCTGGAGGACGAGGAGGATGCGGCCGGGGGACTTCAAGAGTTCAAAGTAGAGGAGACCAGCAACCAGGCAAAACCTACTCTTGGGCCGACATTGCCAATAACCCATGTGTACATCACTTAGATTCCAATGGTGGCTCGTCCCACACAAACGCCGAGTGTCGTTTCAATGACGACATTAAAAGAGATGATACCGCAGGCTACAAAGCTAAGCGGAAGAAGGGAAAGAAGAATCCCGAAAAGGATAAAGAAACCAAGGAAGATTTCGACATGGAGGAAGCCGATACTTCAAATCCCAAGTTGGAAGGGAAGAAAAAAATTTCGACCAAGAAAGACACTTACGTCACAGTCCTCGGATCTCAACCAGCAAAGGTCAAAAAGGCAGTTCTACATGAGCTCAATGCAACAGTTCCGACTGTCCCCCAATTCTTGGACCGTTCGGATGTGGCAATCACGTTTGACCGTGCTGATCATCTGCCTAAGCTACACAGGCAAGGAAAATACGCCTTAATCGTCAATCCACTTATTGACGGTTATGGTTTCTCCAAGACTCTCATGGACGGTGGCAGCAGTATTAATATTCTCTATGTCGAAACGCTACGCCGGATGAAGATCTCGGAGACCCAGCTGAACCATAGCTCTGTGATCTTTCACGGAGTTGTCCCAGGAAGACAAGCTAATTCCCTGGGCGAAATCACTTTGGATGTTACCTTTGGAACTCCAAAGAACTATCAGACGAAGGCACTTTCCTTCGATGTAGTCCTGTTCAAGAGCGCGTACGACACTATATTCAGACGTCTGGCTTACTGGGCTTTTATGGCTCGTCCGTGTTACATTTACAATATGATGAAAATTCTAGGTCCCAAGGGCGTGATCACCATCAGGGGAGTCCCGAAGAAAGCGCGAGAGTGCGAGGACGGAAATGCCGCCTTTGCTGAAGCCGTGCTGCACGCCCAGGAGTACCAGGAGATCAAGAAGAGCATAGATCCATCCGAGATACCCGCAACGAAGAAGGAGGTGACAAAGCCGAATCCGGAGTTCAAGGCATCAGAGGATACAAAGAACACGCCGTTGAAGGAGGATGACCCCTCCAAGGTGACCTAGATAGGCATAGGCCTAGATAGCACATAGGAAAGCACGCTCGTCAAGTTCCTCAAAGAAAATCAAGATATCTTCGCATGGCAGCCATCTGACATGACCGGAGTATCTAGGGAACTTGCCGAACACTCTTTAAATATAAACCCGAACGCTAAACGCGTCAAATAGTCCTTACGACGTTTTAGCGATGAAAAGCGTAAGGCAGTAGCTAAGGAACTAGCACGGCTCAAGTTAGCCGGATTCATAGAAGAGGTCATCCACACTGAGTGGTCGGCCAATCCTGTAATGGTCCCTAAAAAGGACACCACTGATTTAAGAATGTGTGTTGATTATACTGCCTTGAACAAGGCTTGTCCAAAAGATCCGTTCGCTCTGCCTAGGATTGATCAAGTTATCGATTCTACGGCAGGCTCGGAACTCCTTTGTTTTCTCGACGCATATTCCGGTTATCGCCAAATCCAGAGGAAGGAATCTGACAAAGTCAAAACTTCATTCATAACCCCCTTCGGAACCTTCTGTTTTGTTACGATGACCTTTGGGCTAAAGAACGCAGGAGCTACCTACCAGCGCATGATGCAGCATTGCCTCCACGACCAACTCGGACGAAATGTACATGCATACGTGGATGATATTGCTGTGATGGCCAAAAAGAAGGAAACACTGATTTCCGACTTGGAGGAAACGTTTGCCAATCTACGAAAATACAACATCATGCTTAATCCGAAGAAATGTTTCTTTGGAATCCCAGCCGGAAAATTGTTAGGTTTCATCATGTCCCAAAGAGGCATAGAGGTGAACTGAGACAAAATCAAGGCTATACTCAATATTTTCAGGCTCACTCGCCTGAAGGACGTACAAAGACTAACTGGTTGCATCGCTGTAGTCAGTCCGTTTGTAAGCCGACTCGGTGAAAGAGCCGCACCATTATACAAACTCCTGAAAAAGAGCAAGGATTTTGTATGGACCGACGAAGCTGAAGATGCACTACAATACCTAAAGAAAGTACTCTCATCTGCTCTTATCCTTGCTATACCGGAACCACATGAACCGATTTTGCTTTATCTTGCTGCGACAAATAAAGTCGTTAGTATCGTCATGGTAGTGGGTAGACCGGAGGAAGATCAGGAACACTTGGTGCAGCGACAGACTTACTTTGTCAACGAGGTCCTAACATAATCAAAACAGCGGTATCCGCACTATCAAAAGCTGGCTTACTGTGTTTTCCCAGCATCTCGTAAGCTATGACATTATTTTTAGGAGCATCCAATTACCATGGTGAGCACAGCTCCCATGAGAGATATAATCAACAACAGTGACACCATAGGACGCGTCGCTAAATGGGGCATAGAGCTCTCAGCTTTTGATATTGAGTACAAACCTCGGACAACAATCAAATCCCAAATCCTTGCCGACTTGGTTGCTGATTGGATAGAGACAAAGGAGAATATGACCCTCCCAGAGTCAGAATTTTGGACCCTATATTTTCATGGGTCTAAGGCTCGCGGGGGATCAGGGCTGGTGTGGTGCTCAAATCACCCCAAGGAGATAAACTTCTATACGTGTTGCAGATCCACTTCATAGCGACAAATAATATCTCTGAGTATGAAGCACTGCTACATGGAATCTGAATTGCTAAGGATATCGGCATCCGACGTTTGATGTGTTACGGAGATTCGGATCTTGTTGCTTAGCAAGTATCAGACATTTGTAATGCAAATAAACACATGGAAGCATAAAAAGCTGTCGTGAATGATTTATCTAAATCGTTCGAAGGGTTTGAGGTTCAACACTTCCCTCGAGCAGAAAATGAGGAAGCAGATGCCTTGTCTCAGATAGGCTCCGCACGGAAAGAGGTTCCGGATGGCGCTTTTTTAGAGTACCTCAAAGTTCCATCAATAAAGAGATTGGATGAGGAATATCCGACCAAATCCGAGTCACCTCTAATAGCAGTTCTGGCTGTAATTCCCAGCTGGACTCAATCCTACCTTGATTATCTGGTAGATGGAAAATTACCCGAAGACGAGGTTCTGAGCCGGCAGATTATCCGACGAGCAAAATCCTATATTATAGTTAAAGGTGAGCTCTATAAGCAGAGTGTTTCTAGGGTTTTTCAGCGCTGAGTATCTCCGGAAGAAGGAGTGGAAATCCTAGGAGAAATCCACGAAGGCGAGTGTGGTCACCACGCTGTAGCCAAATCTTTAGTGGCGAAAGCTTTCAGATACGGTTTTTTCTGGCTTGACATGGTAGGACAGTTTAAACGGGCTCCAAGTGGATTTACTCACCTCTTAGTGATGGTGGATAAATTCACAAAATGTATTGAGGCTAAACCTGTCATTAGTTGTGATGGAGCAACAACCAAAAGATTTGTCGAGGATGTTATAATCCGGTATGGTTATCCGCATAGCATTATCACAGACAATGTGAGTAATTTCTCTATGGGAGAATTGGCCGAATTCTGCAATGAACAAAATATCCGGCTTGACATTGCGTCAGTCGTAGATCCACAGGATAATGGAGAAGTCGAAAGGGCAAATGGTTTAATCCTACAAGGCCTAAAACCGAGACTCGAAGCACCACTACGGCGTGTTGTGGGGGCTTGGGCAGAGGAATTACCCTCTATAGTATGGAGTTTACGAACAACCCCGAACAGGTCAACCGGATACACACCTTTCTTCTTGGTCTATGGTGCAGAAGCAGTTCTTCCTAGCGATTTGATTCACACTTCTCCTAGAGTGGCCGCGTATATCGAAGAGGATGCCGAGATTTCTCGACAAAATGATCTCGACTTAGTCGAAGAAGTTCACATTGTTGCTGAAATGAGATCAACAGCTTATCAACGTGCTACTAAGAAGAGAACGAGAGCTGGAGGCAGTACAAATCCGGATGAGTTAGACAGACCGTGGAATATTGCTCAGCTACGTCCCTTTTATTCTCAGTTTATCCTTCTTTGTAATCATATATGTGTACATGTTCTATGAGAAATAAAAGTTTTCATTGCCATTAGTTTTTCTGAGAAGTTTTTGCCATCTTATTTCCGAATGATCATGTCACGGTCGAAAATCCTAGAATACTTAAAAGTACTTTATGCTCATGTTTTTTCTGGTTTAGATTTCCGATTCTAAAATTGCTACCCACGGGAATAACTCTAAATTTCATAGTCTATACTTTGGGTATTTGTCTGATTGCCGGATGCGGGTATTTTCCGAGTAGTGAATTGTTGGTACCGGAAGCCGGCTTTGTTTCCAAGTTTAAACTGGTTTAGCAATTGAGCTTCGTTGCTCGGCAAAGTTTCCGTGCAGAAGGTTTAGCCGGCTCACGAAAGGGACGAGGCAGAAAGCCAGATAAATGATAAGTATAGACAAAAAAGTACAAGTGCTTATGTAAACATTTTAGGCACACACAAATTTAAGCCAAAAGTGCCGAATAGATTAAAATCTTAGCACTAGCAAAATTATAGTACTGCATATTTACAGACCCATAATGTTTCTCGGAATAATACATTTGTTTCTGGTAATTTATCATGCATGAGAGGAGGTAGGAGCTGCCGGCTCGCTGGATGCATCGGCCTTAGATTGATAACGTTCCGAGATATTCAGATCCGATATGGTATGTTCATCGTCGGAAACTTCAGCTGCTTCTTCCAGAGGTGGAGGCGGTGTGTCCACGCGGGTGAAGAAGCGAGTGTCGTAGTTGGTTAAGTCAGCTACGTGACACCCATATCCGATGCAGGAGTCCATGATGGCCTTGGTATCTTGCTCCTGGTCGTCTTCATCCAGCTTCAGTACCCTCTGGTCACTTGCCATATCTCCATGTTTCCACGGTGGCTCATGACCATGGTGAGAGCGTTCTGCACCGCGGATCGCACGTAGGACATGTTCTAGTCCCGGACGAGCTACGGCATCTCCTTCGCCTGGTCTCGCACCTGAAAGTTGGACTTGGGTAATCCGGTGGGTGCGAGGCTTGGCGGAGGTGGAGTCCGTCAAGTTCAGAGGACCTATAGACATAGCACAAAAATGGTTAAGAAAAATCCGACATCGAAAGAGTCGAAGAATATAGACAAGTCAGAGAGATAGAACATACCGAAGATGATGTCGTCAACTTTGGTGTTCTCTTCTTGAAGACTCCAGAGTTCAGCCAGGAGCGCCTCGAAAAGATCCTTCTCTCTGCAAAGCTCATCGTTGAGATCCGGGATTTTCTTATCTTGAGACGCAATCTTACGATCACGTTCATCAGTGTCCATGGAGGTGGATTCGAGAATTTGAGCGATGCTCCTCTCATGATCTTCTTTGAGCTTATCCAGCTCTTGGCCAAGTTCTTTATTCTCCACCACCAAGGTTTTGAGGTTCTCGGCCTCTTCAATCATAGCGTAAGACTGTTTTTCTAGTCGTGTATGAAAAAATAACAACAGTTCAGTAAAAAATATTCGCACAATAAAATCAAGACAAAATTTTGAGTCTCGGAATGTTTACATTCGGCCTCATCCTTTGAAACCTTTAGCTCAGCATTTTCATGTCGGAGAGCTCTGATTTCTCTCTGCTTGTTGCAAATATTCTTCAACAAATCCTGGTTATATGAATTAACTTTCTATAAGTCAGAATACCTAGAGTCAGAAGTCTACTAAAGACTCGGGCTAATATTGTTACTAATATCAGCACGAGCCTTGGGGGATACACTAGTTCATTCTTTGGCATCGTAAGGAAGCATAAACCCGGATTGTATATCATACTTCATGCTTGGGGGCTAGAGGATATGATATAAAGTACAATAAAGAAAATCGTGAGTTGGAATTCCGACTTACATGATGTTCATGTGTGAGCTTTCTCAAGCACATGTTCACCTCGGTGGTAACCTTCTCGGCGAGGGTGAGTGGAATAACCGGAGGTTGTGGAAGCACACCATCTCTAAGTCCCTCGTCGCGAAGGTGGACTTGTTCAAGAAGGTCGGAGTACTTGATATCCTCCGCTTCTTGTGCTTCTTCTTTGGCAGAGAGATTTTGACCCTCTAGGCATTGCCGGGCCAGAAGCTGGATTTCTTCTATAGATTTCTGAGACAAGCCAAATTTGGCAAGTCCCGGATTGATCAGGAGGTTTTCGGCAAAGATCTCTGCTGAGGGATCATTACCCGAAGAGGGTTCACCCTTATCTAAACCTGAGCCACCCATGGTGGCGTCAGTCTGCGATTCAAGGATCGCTGGCCCCGTTGAAGGAGACGAATCTTCTGCAACAACTAGTGATGGAATAATCACTAGCGTTGTGGAAGGTTGAGGAGAAGGAGTCGGAGGAGCCGCGGCCGGAGAAGCCATAGTCAACTTCGTCTACCGCAAGGGCTTCAAAGAAGTTCCCTTCCCCTTGTCCTTGATGAGTTGCTTAGCTCTGAGAGTGTAATAGAATGGAAAACTTTACATCTCGGAAGAAAATTCGAGTAAGGTACAAAGGCGGAAGTGGTGTTGAAAGTTACCTCTTCACGACTGGCACCTCCTTTGTGCCGACGGCCACTGTCGGAGCTTTGCACTTCCTAGGCACAACTTCCGGCAGTGGGACCAGTTCTGCCTCCTTTGAAAATTTCGGAGGATATCCGTCGAGAGGAGCTAGCTCCGACTCGGGGATGTTGGCAAGCTGAAAAGAAGAAAATATTTCAGTATTGCGAAATAACTTAAAAAGTGAAACACGTAAAAGGGTTTTTGTTAAAGCTTACCGGAACTACAGGATCTTCCGCTGTGTGCATGTCCAGAGACACATCCGGGATCTTTCTCACAATCCGCTCCAGAATCAGCCATTTAATCTGGCTTATGTAGTCCTATGGCTTCAGGGCATTGGGGCAGATGCGGAGGGAGTCTTGTTTTGACGCCGTGATGGAATGCATCAGTCGGTCGCCGTGGTGTTGGAGAGGCTGGATCCGGCGTGACACCCAACACTAGACTAGGTCAGATCCCTTCAAGCCCTTGTGTTTTATCAGGTATTCGATCCGCCTTTTAGCAAGGATCAGATCGTCACTGAGAGCCGGAGGGGCCTCGTCCCAAGACGGTTGGGCCGTGGCGGCTCCGTCGATGAAAGCCGGCAAAGCAGTGGCTTTGCCGGGAGCAGGAATATCCTTATGATAAAAGAAAGTGGCCGGCCATTGTTTGACCAACTCACTGGAAGAAATGCGAGGATAACTACGCTCGCGCCTAACAGAAAGGCTAATGGTGCCGGTAATATAAGGATTACTGACAGTGATGGAGTTTCTACGGACATGAAAGTAGAAAGGAAACAAAGTGAGTCTCGGCCTAATGCCGAGATACCCCTCGCACAAAGTTGCATAAGAACTCATCTCTAACATGGAGTTCGGGGGAAGATGGTGGAGCTGAACACCGTAATGATTGATCTCCTCGGAAAAGAATTGCGAGGGAGGGAAAGACAAACCTCTGTCGAGGTGGGTGCCGAAGTGTACCCGCTCGTCGGCGTGCGGGTGGGGGATGGTTTAACCGAAATAGCTCCGCCAGTCGCCGGCGCGAAGGAGACCTTCATTCTCCACGCCACAGAGTTTCTCGTCGTCGAGGAGGCACGTGATCCAAACCCGCCGGTTGCTCTCCTCTGCCACTGCCATCGCTGTCGCTGCTGTCGCTGCTGCTGCCAAGCCGGATGAGGAAGAGGAAGCCATTTTTCCGGTGCGCCAGTGACCTTGGATGGGTGGCGCTAGGAATCTAGGAGGCGAGCAAGCTCTGTGCGCGAGGGAGAAGTGGAGGAGAAGAAACGGCAAGGGGAACATGTGAAGATAGGAGAAGGAGAATCCTCACCCCTTATAACCACCTAACTGCGCCAAGATTCGTGCAAATAGCACTGTGTAAACGCCACGCGTCGTGGAAGGAACTGGGAAGGACCCACGCGATGATTACGTCGCCTCGATCTCCATGTACACATTGAAACGGCGCCTCGGTTCCGCGAACGACGGACCCACCAACGGTCATGCTGACAGGATTGTCGTCGTATTGAGGACAAGTACGCCATGAGGGGGTCCTGGAGGCATGTGGAAGAGAGGGGTGTGAGAGGTACGATGTTCCGGGACGGTGAGCACACAACTTATCCAGGTTCAAATCCGCCGTCTTTGGACGGATCTTACTCCTGCTAGCAATCCAGTAATACGGCAGAGCCGGAATATGGCTTACAAGGGTTTCGCCTGTGCGAGTTGAGATTGTAGACTATTGTAGTGTTACCATAAAGGCTCTCCCTAGGACGACTTATATAGATATCCGGCCTAGGGTTTACAGGAGAGATCTATCCGGCTACGACTAAGAGTCGGTTATAGAGTACATCTTGGACTACAAGTAACACTACGGGCCTAAGTCGGTAAGTCTTCTGGGCCTTCCCGTGGCCGGATTGGACTCCGTCTTTCTCCCTGACTGGGCCACCCGTGAAGCAAAGCTCTAACCCGAAGTGGGCCACCCTGGTTAGTGAGGAACTGTGAGGATACCTGGAAAGTATATCCCCAATAGCAGCCCCCGGAAGTCTCCAAGATCCAAAGTCGGATTTACCATCCCCTAGCTTGATCTTCGGCTTACAAAATCTTGAAGGGTTCCTGAAACTTGACAACAAAAAATACGATCCAGGTCTTAAAAATAAGTCGGATCTATCAACAGGTTATTCGGATTTTCTAGCTTGATTTCAAACTAAGCCAGAATTTGGTCTCTAACACCACCTTACATAAGTCATGGTCAGGTCACGTCATCTGAGAGACATCCTGTCAGCACGACCGTTGGTGGGTCCGCAGTTCGCGGAACCGAGGCACCGTTTCAATGCGTGCGCGGAGATCGAGGCGACATAATCATCACGTGGGTCCTTCCCAGTCCCTTCCATGACGCGTGGCGGTTACACTGTAGCATTTGCACGAATCTTGGCACGGTTAGGTGGATATAAGGGGTGAGGATTTTTGTCCTCTTCTCTTCACCTGTCCTTTGCCTTTTCCTCTCCTCCCAATCTCCCTGCATGCATAGACCTCCTCTGCTTTCCCCCAAAAAAATCCCAGCACCGCCCATCCTAGGTCAACCACTCGCCGGAGAAATGGCTTCTTCTTCCTCTTCCGGCTTGGCGGCACCAGCGGCGACCGCAGCGACGGAGGCGGCGGCGGAGAAGGAAAGCTTCCGCGGGTCTGGATCCCCTGCATACTCGACGATGAGAAGCTCCAGAACATGGAGACAGAAGGGCTCCTCCGTGCCAGCGACTGGCGGAGCGGCTTCGAGGAAACCGTCCCCAACCCGCGCGCCGGCGAGCGGGTCCACTTTGACACCCACCTTGACAGAGGTTTGTCATTCCCTCCCTCGGAGTTCTTCTCCAAGGTGATTGATCATTTTGGTGTCCAACTCCACCATCTTCCTCCCAACTCTCTACTAGAGATGACCGCTTACGCTTCTTTGTGTGAGGGCTTTCTCGGCATTAGGCCGAGTTTGACCTTATTCTGGTACTATTTTCATGTCCAGAGAAACTCTATCATTGCCGGTGTTCCTTACATCACCGGTACTATTAGTTTTTCACTTCGACACGAGCGCGCATATCCCAAAATCTTAGCTAGTGACTCGGCCAAACAATGGCCAGCCACATTCTTTATCATAAGGATATTCCGGCTCCCAGCAAAGCCACTGCTTTGCCGGCTTTCATCGACGGAGCTGCCACGGCCCAACCGTCTTGGGACGAGGCTCCTCCGGCTCTCACAAACGATCTGATCCTCGCTAAGAGGCGGATCAAATACTTAATCCGATGGACTGAAGGGATCCGACTTGGTCCAATGCTGGGTCTCACGCCCCTTCAGTACCACGGAACTCGACTGATGCACTCCATCATGTCGTCTAAGAAAGACTCCCTCCGCATCAGCCCCAAATCCTACACCACATAGGGCTATATAAGACAAATCAAGTGGGTGATCAGGGAGCAGATCGAGAGGAGGATCCCGGAGGTTTCTCTGGATATGCATATGGCGGAAAACCCCATAGTGCCGGTAAGCTTCTTTCAGTACACCTTTTTACGTGTTTCAATCTTTGAGTTACATTGCAATAGTGATATGCTTTCTTCTTTTTAGCTTGCTGATCTCCCCAAGTCGGAATTTGCTCCGCTCGAAGGATATCCTCCAGAGTTTTCTCAGGAGACAAAAGTGGTACCATTGCCGGATGCCGCGCTCAAGAAGCGCAAAGCTCCGATAGTGGTTGTTGGCACAAAGGAGGTGCCTATCGTGAAGAGGTAACTTTCAATCACAACTTCCGCCTTTGTACTTTTTTCAAATCTCTTATGAGATGTAATGTTTCCGATTTTATCGCATTCTTAGAGCTAAACAGCTTATCAAGGGAAAGGGGAAGGGAACTTCTTCGAAGCCGCTACGACAGACGAAGCTTACCATAGCTTCTCCTGCCATGGCTCCTCCGACTCCTGCCCCTCAACCTTCCGCAACGCCGGTGATCTCTCTGGCTGCCATAGAAGATCCGACTCCTTCAACGGAGCCGGTGATCCTTGGGTCGCAAACTGACGTCACCATGGGTGAGTCAGATTTAGATAAGGGTGAACCCTATTTGGGTAATAATCCCTCGGCAGAAACCTTTGCCGAAAACCTTATCAGCAATCCGGGACTTGCCAAGTTTGGCCTGTCCCAGAAGTCTGCTAAAGAGATCCAGCGGTTGGCCAGGCAATGCCTAGAGAAAAGAAACTCATCTGCCGAAGAAGAAGCACAAGAGGTAGAGGACATCAAGCACTCTGACCTTCTTGAACAAGTGCGTCTTTGCGACGAGAGGATACGGACCGGGGAGCTTCCAACAGCTCCAGTGGTCCCTCTGACTCTCGCCGAGAAGGTTGCAGTTGAAGTGAACGCGAGTTTGGACAAACTTACTCGCGAACAATATGTAAGTCAGAATTCTAACTCCTGTTTTTCCTTTATTTCATACCATATCCTCTAGCCCCCAAGCATGAAGTAGGATAAATAATCCGGGTTTATGCTTCCTTAGGATGCCAAAGAACGAACTAGTGTAGCCCCCAAGGCTCGTGCTGATATTAGCAAAAATATTAGCCTGAGTCTTTAGTAGCTTTCTGACTTTGGGTATTCTGACTTACAGAAAGTATGTTCCTATAACCATGATTTATTGAAGAATGTCTGTGATAAGCGGAGAGAGATCAAGGCTCTCCGACTTAAAAATGCTGAACATAAGGTCTCCAAGGATGAGGCTGAAGGTAAACATTTCAAGACTCAAACCTTGTCTTTCCTATTTTCATAGTCGAACTTTTCTGAACTGTTGTTCTTTTTGACTTAAAGAACTGGTAAAACAATCCTGCGGCATGATTGAAGAGTCCGAGAACCTGAAAACTTTGGTGGTGGAGAACAAGGAGCTTCGCCAAGAGCTGGATCAGCTCAAGGCAGATCATGAAAAAAGCATCGCTCAAATCCTTGAATCCTCCTCCATGGCTACTGATGAGCGTGATCGCAAGATCGCTGCTCAAGATGAAAAATCTCGGACCTCAATAATGAGCTTAGTAGAGAGAGGGATCTTTCCGGGGCGCTCCGCGCTGAACTCCAGAGTCTTCGGGAAGAGAAGACCAAAATTGACGATGTCATTTTCGGTATGTTCCATCTGTCTGACTTTTCTGCTTTCTTCGACTTCTATCAATGTCGGATTTTTCTTAACTTGTTTTGTGTATAGTTCCTCTTAACTTGACGGACTCTTCCTCCACCGAGCCCCGCACCCGCCGGCTTACCCAAGTCGGCGACCTGCTTCATGACTTCCGCCAATCCCTTGAGGACATCGGCGAAGCTCTCAAGATTCCGGACATGCACATCATGTCGGATTTTCAGGTGCGGGACAAGGCAAAGGAGATGCCGCAACTTGTTCAGGATTGGAACATGTCCTACACGCGGACTGCGGCGCAGAACGCTCTCACCATCGTCATGAGCCACCATGGAAACATGGAAATATGGCAAGTGACCAGAGGGTACTACAAAGTAGATGAAGATGGCCACGAGCAAGACCTTCAAGACATCATGCACTACTACGCCGGATATGGGTGTCACGTGGCTGATTTGACCACCTACGAAACCCCTTTCTTCACCCGCCTGGACACTCCGCCTCTGCCTCCAGAAGAATCAGCAGAAGTTTCTGACAATGACCGCACCATTTCGGATGTGGATATCTCGGAACGATACCAAGGCGGCGTATCCAGCGAGCCAGCAACTCCTTCTTCTCCTCGTGCATCATAGATTGCCAGAAAAATTTGTATTATTCTGAAAAATATGATGGGTCTATAATTATGCAGTACTGTAATTTTGCTAGTGCTAAGCTTTTGATCTATTCAGCACTTTTGGCTTTAAATATTCGTGTGCCTAAAATGTTTTCATAAGCACTTGCATTTTTTTGTCTATACTTATCGTTTATCTGGCTTTCTGCCTCGTCCCTTTCGTGAGCCGGCTAAACCTTCTGCCAGAAACTTTGCCGAGCAACGGAGCTCAATTGCTAAACCAGTTTAAACTCGGAAACAAAGCCGACATCCAGTACCAACAATTCACTACTCGGAAAATGCCCGCATCCAGCAATCATAAAAAATAATCAAAGTAAAGACTAGATACTTTAGAGTTATACCCGAAGGTAGCAGTTTTAGAATCGGAAATCTAAACCAGAACGAACATGAGCATAAAGTACTTTCAAGCATTATGGGATTTTCGACTATGACATGATCATTCAGAAATAAGATGGTAAAAACTTCTCAGAAAAAATTGAGGCAACCAAAACTTTTATTTCTCACAAAACATGTAGATATATATGATTACAAAGAATGATAAACTAAGAATAAAAGGGACGTAGCGGAGCAATATTCCATGGTCTGTCTAACTCATCCGGATTTGTACTGCCTCCGGCTCTCTTTCTCTTCTTAGTAGCAGGTCTTTGTTTGACTAGCCTCATGTCAGTTAGGTAATATGAACCATTGTGCAATACTCGACTAACTAAAAAGGGCCTTTCCCATACTGGGGAAAGTTTGTGCTTTCTTTGTTGCACAAGCCAGAGAACCAAATCACCTTTATTGAAAGATCTGTTTCTAACTCTATGGCTATGATACTTGCGTAACTTTTGCTGATAGGCTGTTGATCTTATTTCAGCAACGACGCGAACTTCTTCGACTAAGTCAAGATCATTTTGTCAAGAAATCTCGGCATCCTCTTGGATATACGCGGCCACTCTAGTAGAAGTGTGAATCAAATCACTAGGAAGAACTGCTTCTTCCCCATAGACCACGAAGAAATGTGTGTATCCGGTTGACCTGTTCGGAGTTGTTCGTAAGCTCCACATTACAGAGGGTAATTCCTCCGCCCAAGCCCCCGCAGCACGTCGTAGTGGTGCTTTGAGTCTCGGTTTTAGGACTTGTAGGATTAAACCATTTGCTCTTTCAACTTGTCCATTAGCCTATGGATGTGCGACTGACGCAATGTCAAGCCGGATATTTTGCTCATTGTAGTATTCGGCCAATTCTCCCATAGAGAAGTTACTCCCGTTGTCCATGATAATGCTATGCGGATAACCATACCGGATTATAACATCCTCGACAAATATTTTGGCTGTTGCTCCATCACAACTAGTGACAGGTTTAGCCTCAATCCACTTGGTGAATTTATCCACCATCAATAAGAGATGAGTAAATCCACTTGGAGCTCATTTAAATTGTAACTACCTCGGACCCTGCGCTCTAAGTTCAAGCCTAGATGAATCGGAAGTGGTTAAAATAGTACAGCGGGGGCCCAGGGGCCACCCATGTGTAGACCTGTCGGCCGTCCTAACCACTTCCAAGACATCGGGACAAGAGCGAGCGACGTAGGCAACAGGCGAAGAGACCAAATACATACACAAGTGAGTATGTATGCAAGCTACCATACAACAGTTCTCAGAGCCATTCCATCTAAAAAGAAATAGAAATATTGCAACGCCATATGGCAAGATCCAAATATCCTAGATAGAGATAATAGTTTAGGATAGCTCCTCATACATCAACCATCAGAGTATCAAGCGGAAGTGGGAAACAAGATCCGAGTACGGACAAGAAGCAAATCGGCATAAGATGCCACATAAGTAAGCACAACCCGCCCACAGATCTCACGGATCCCCATCCCCGGAATCTCTACACCGAGTGATCGTTGCCAACATCATCTGTCTCCTCCGCCCAGTATCCATCTTGGGAATACACCTGTTCATCTAAATCAAACAATTTATCGTGTGAGACCCTAGGGGTACTCAGCAAGTCTTTATGCCTCTAAAGGGGACATAACCTGGGGTGACGCAATTGTAGTAAAAGATAATACTAACAAGTCTATAGATACTCGCTAACCATCCGCCTAACCAATGATAGACGGATGTCCGTTAAATAGAAACAACAGTTATAATAGTATAAGTAACAGATCCATCCTCCTTCTCGCTTACCAACGAGAAAGCGGACGAACAACCCCTCCGTTGGCAGTTTTATTAACCATTCCATGAGTATTGCACTATTTACTAGTTAGGTATTTAGTCAGGTTAAACGAAGTTGGCCGGCTCCATTAAGCGATTACAGGATTCAGAAATATTTCAGGGGGCCACCCCATTAAGCTACCCGCAACGAAGTTGGCCGGCTCCAAGACGGACCCATGGTTTGCGACAATGGCTGTAAACGACTGGGAACCCGAAAATGTGTCTGGGCTTATCGATACCGTGAAAACATTCTGCATTCTTAAACAGTACAGGTGCTCCTCGCACAATCTTAAATAAGGAAGTAAAGCATGGCATAAGTACAGGATAGTAATAATCCCCAAACTACTTGTGGCCCAAAGAAATAGAAATGAATCAAGCTCTAGCTCAGGAGGGTCCATAAGGCCTCCCAGATGTGGATAGTGCGAATAGTCAAGGAACAGGAATCAAGTACTCGGGGTCCTATGGGACACAAGTGAGCATGAAAAACCAAATAGCAGATATTGCTCACCGGTGCCTCTTTAATCAGTTATCCCATTACTACTCAGGTTAAGTTGTTTACGTGCCTCGTTATCCATCATACACTCACATACCCTACACATGTTGTTCTACGACTCGCATGGCTCAAACAACTCCTGTAGTAATGGCTCATGGGATGGAGAAACAAGCTTCGGTGGGGTTTAAAAGTAAAGACTATGCAGTACTTGGGATTCAATTTAATGCAATCCCGACTCAATGATGCAAGAATAAGATAGAGACAATAGGTACTATATGTATGCAAGCATGTGGTAGTGCTTGCCTGGCAGCTCTGTTGAAGCGAGAGACAGATCTGGGTAGTACTCTGGATTCCGATATTTCCGCCGACGTCTATTCGAAAGAAGAACCAAACAAACAAGGGCCAACATAAATAAAGTGCACAAGCATATAATTAAAATGCGACAAGCAAACAAGTATGCCATGATGAATGATGCACAATTTACATGGCAATAATGTAGCATGGCATGGGTGAGGTGTGGGGTACAAGAATAAAACATTTTATTAAGTTTTAGTCATGTTTTGCTCCCATAACACTTGCGTTCCACCTAATATTTATATGATGCATGCTGAAATTCATAACATGGAATGCATGGTTAGAACGGGCTCGTCGCGCTGTCCGGTTTAGACATATTATTTGTCAAATTTGGAGTTGTAGATTTAAAGTTATTAATTAATTAAGAAAAAGGCATTTTTATTACAATTTTAATCATCTCGAAAAGTTAAAGTGGTCAAACATTATTTTGAATAGCATATTTGAATTCCTCACATTTTTCTGATTTAAAAACATATATTATTTGTCAAATTTGGAATCACCAATTAAAAGTTATTAAACTCTGGATTTAAAATCATATTAAACATTTTCTGATATTGTTTTTATTTAAAACAGAAAAGAACAGACACTTTTATACCCAGATGGATCTAGCCACAGACACGGACGGGTGGGGCCACGCTGAGCTGGCGACACTACGCGCGACAGAGAGTTTTCGTGCGGGACCAGCGTTCGTGCGGACCCACACGCGGGTGCGCCAGCGGGGGCCTGCCACGTGGGGGATCCGGGGAAGCGCGGGCGTGAAACAACAAAAGCCGAGGTGCCTTTTCGTAAAATGGCATCAGCCGATGACAGATGGGGCCTGGGAAGCGCGGGTTGAGCCAGCAAAAAAGGTGGGGGGTGAGGGGGGTTATCTGGAAAAGTGCACCGACTACTGCTTTTCTTCTCACGGATGACTGACGAAACCGACAGAGACGCGCGGCGCAAGACAAGGGGACTTCGGACTGCGACCGCTGCGGTGGATGGGGATTGGTGTTAGGGGAAGGCTGCGCGGCTAGTTGTCCTTCTGCGACGCCACAACGAGGAAAACCGACTGCGAACACCATCGCATAGAAGGCGTTCGTCAAAACGAGTGGCGCGTCCAGGAAGCGAACACAACAAAGAGGGTGTCAGGGAGATGCGGCGGCTCACCTCGGTGACGTTGGTGGTGATGGCTCAGCCCGTAGCGTAGAGGATCGGCGACATTGCTGGCGGCCGGCGAATTAGGGTTTTGGCTCGGCCTTGATGGTGTGCGGCGGGCTGGACCGTCTCCTCCTCGGCTCCGTGCACAGGGCGACGCCGAGGACCTTCCTGGCTTCCCCGACAACACAACAACCACGCCCGCCTCCTCGATCTGTGGTGGACGCCGATGCCGAGGTTGGTGGTCGACGATGGAAGAGGTGGTGGCAGGGGGAGATGGGGAAGGAGCTGCGGCGCAGGGGCCTGGGGAAGGTGCAGCGGAGGAGAGAGAGGGGGTAGATAAAGTAGAGGGGAGAGGGAATGTCATGGGGAGGCTCGGTGGAAAAGGTGGTAGAGTGGCCACCTTTCTCCTCCTCCTCCTCACGTGCCCAGCATGGCTCGGGTCCAGGGGGTGGTTGCAGCTGGGCCAGGTAGGAAGGAAGGGCAGGAGGCTTGGGTGGGACCTGCTTGCAGCGAGAGAGAGAGGGGAATCGAGAGGGGAGGGGTTGATGGCATGGTGGGTGTCGAGCAAGGGAGGCTCGGGCTAGGATTAGGGTTTGAGAAGGGGTGGATCTGGGTGGTGCCTCGGCATGGGGCTGGTTAGGGGTGGGATAGATGGGTTAGGGTTGGGGTAAGGTGGAGGGTAAGGGTTTAGATATGATCACACTTGATCATGCATGGATGGAGTGGTGGGAAGTAGAGGAAGGTGAGGTGAGGTTTGGGGTTTACATGCCTTCCTAGATCATGGCAAGATCAAGCCCCATCAAGGGGTGAGATGGATATGGAGAGGGATGGGTTTGAAGGGGAGGTTTTGAGATGGCCACACGTGTGAGGGGTGAGATTTGGTGGGCACATGGTAAGGAGAGAACAGCCAAGATGGTGAGGGTTGAGAGAGAAGGGAGTAGAGCTCAACAAAAGAAAAGATTCACTCAAAAGCCAAGTAAAACCCAAGAGAATAGGATGGTGGTGATTGTTTCATGGCCCATGCATATTTATCAAGTGCCATGTTTAATCTTTTGAAAACAAAATAAAATCTCATGGCCTTGATTCACATGCATTCCAAAAATATGGATCTAGGGCTAAACCAAAAGAATTAAAAGGATATTCCATGTGGGGTAGATGGAGATGCTCAAATTTGAATGTAATTTGGACATGCTAGTGTGTATATTCCACTAGGTGTATAATATGCTCAACAATATTCCAACATGAGCAACTATTCCAAAACAATCCATATGGAAGCTAGAAAAAGGGGTACCACTCACAAGGCATGCAAAGGTGGCTCCACATATCAAAAACGTGAAAACAACTGATGCTAGTGTGAGAGCATGTGGAAATAGAAGTGGATCCATCCCAACCCACATGAGCTATATTTAAATGCCAAAGGAAAAATGTAAAAGCTCATGTATAATTAGGATGGTGGAATTATAAGGTGGTGACAAGTGAAGGTGGTGAAGTTAATAAAAGATATGCCCCCAACTCAACTTGGGCATCAAGCATTTATCAAGAACCAAATACAAGATATCAAGAGGCAAATACAATTAATAGTGCATATGAGATAAGAGCCAAATGAAAAGGGTTTTATATGATTCTCAAATGCAAGGTGGCATGATGACATGAGCATGATATAAATATGATGCAACAAATATATGTGGGACTGTCAACACCCGGATTTTTAATCCCAGATGCCTGTTATGCCATACCTCACAATCCCAGGATTACAATTTTTGCGAGACATAACAGATTGGATATCATAGTACATCATCCATTACAAACCATACATAAGGTTTTACACAAATAAGGATCTCATGATCCAGTCTTTAATACAACAAGCAGCAAAAATAAACGATAGTGTAGCGGTGGGGTCCATCTTCAGGGGCACAGGCAATGCTGACGAAGGCAGATAGTCCTAGTTATCATAGCCGTCCTGCTGACCATCATCTTGATAATCTCCTTCATAGTCTGGCCATGATAATAGCCAGGGACAAAAGCCATGAGTACTCTTTAAGTACTCGCAAACTACTACTAGCAAGGGTTATGATTCTAAGTTAAAGTACTGAATTGAAAGAATAACTATCAAGTTAAGTTTGAAATCTAAGCTGAGTTCTGAAGCAAGAAAAGATAAAGTTAAGGAAGATGACGGCAAGGCGAGGCGTGGTCGTGGCGGAGCTTGGGGTGGCCGGAATCAACGACACCCTTCTTCTCCAGAGGCGGCGGCTCCGGCTCCAATTCCAGCGAGCTGCTGCTCCACTTGCTCCGGCGAGGGGTGGGTGTGGTTCAGAGAGGTGAGGGGAGTGGAATGGTGTGAGTCTTTGGTGCAGGGGACTGCTCCTTTTATAGGCTCGACGGTGAGACTGAGCGGGATGGGCGGTCGACGGGGGCGACATGGCTGCGGCGTGCTAGCGGCATGGCTGAGGATGGCGATCAATGGGCGGTCCCCTGGCGGTGCTCTAGCGCTTCAATGCGGCCATAGGGGCGGTGGCATGCGGTCGGGGTGAGGTGGCGCTCTGCGTGGCCGAAGCGGCTGTGTCCACGGTGAGCGGTGGCTGTAGGGCTTTGGGCGGCGAACGGAGGTGTCTGGGGTGTTCTCTAGGTCAAGGCGGAGCAGTGGGCGCGGGCTGGTGTCGAGTGGTGGCTTGTGCACGCGGGGCAGTGCACGCTCTGCGGGCGGCGTCGGCATGGTTCGGTGGCACTGGACGCGGTTTCTCCTCGGTGGTCCACGGCTGCTCTTGGCTCTAGCAAGGGACAGAGAGGGGCGGTGCGGCGTTGGCTACCTCCTAGACATGGCGAGGGAAGGGGGAGTGGTCTGCTGCGGCAGTTGCAAGGTTGGCCGGCAAGGGTGGTGCTCGGCATGGCATGGCATTGCCACTAGGGCGTAGGGGATGGGCTGCAATTGGCATGGTTTGATCAAAGGGGGACAAAGATATTAAATGGAGATCAAATGGGGGCAAAACCCTGTTCCAAACAGTGAGCTAGGTTTAGAGGTATGATTCTGCCTGCCAAGTGTTTGATGAAATGGCCGCAAGAGAATTTTTTTTGAATTTTGAGTTCAAAAATTTTGAGTGATCTCCACTAGTTCTAGGTAGTCTCTGGTTGCAAGGGTTTTGAAAATGGAGCTCAAATACATGGTTTTTCAAATAGGGGTGATCTATGGATATGCATTAGATTCAATTTTGAACTGCCATTTAAAATAGTTTCCAGAATGTTTTTAGAAGATCAAAAGGTGGGCCTTGGTACCTCATTATGTGTACTAGCAAGGGTGCAAAGATCAAGAATTGTTTCTGTTAAGAATTGAGTACTAGGAATAGCCAAAGTAGGCATGAGAGTTAAATTTGTCCAAATGACCATTCCTTCATTTTAATTCTTTTTGATTTGATTTCTTTTTGGAAAAGTTTGGGAAGGATGTAGATGATGTTTAAATCACCTAAGAAACATTTTAGAAGCAAAGGATCACACAATCATGGCAATTCCAAACAACTCCTATTTTAAATGCACACCTATATGAATGCTTTCATTTTAAATATGGAAAAGTTTTTTGTTAATCCTAAATTTGAATGATTTGATCTTTGATACACTTGGATTGAAGTTTTGGGCTGTTACAAACCTTCCCCCCAAAAAAAAAATCTCGTCCCGAGATTTACAAGAAAACTAGGAACTAAAGAGATCTGGGAACTCTGTCCTGATGTAATCCTCGCGCTCCCAAGTGGCTTCCTCCTCGTTATGGTTGCTCCACTGAATCTTGAGAAACTTGATACTCCTGGTCCTGGTGGTTCTGTAGGCTTCTTCTAAGATACGAATGGGCACTTCCCGATAGGTCAGGTCATTGTTGATTTCCACTGCTCTGTGATCGATATTCTTGAAAACTTCAGTCTTCTCAGGCACTTCCAAGCATTTGCAAAGTAACAAGATATGGAACACATTATGGATGGCTGACATCTCTTTAGGCAGTTCCAGTTGATACGATACTTCTCCTCGGCGGTTCAGAATCTTGAAAGGTCCGATATATCTAGGAGCTAACTTTACCTTCAGGCTAAAGCGTTGGGTTCCCTTCAACGGTGAAACCTTTAGATATACGAAATCTCCGACATTGAAAGTCAGGTCTCTTCTCCTCTTGTCAGCATAGCTCTTCTGTCTGGATTGGGCGGTCTTGAGGTGCTCACGAACTTTGTGAACTTTCTCTTGTGCCTCTCGGAGAATGTCGGGTCCAAAGATCTGACTTTCTCCTACTTGCGACCAATTCAAAGGGGTACGACACTTTCGTCCGTATAGGAATTCAAATGGTGCCATCTGCAAACTAGCCTGATAACTGTTGTTATATGAGAATTCTGTGAAAGGCAGGCAGTCTTCCCATTTTGATCTGTATTCCAACACACAAGCTCTAAGCATATCCTCCAAGATCTGGTTGACTCTCTCAGTTTGTCCATCGGTTTGCGGGTGATAAGCGGTACTGAAATTCAACTTGGTTCCTAAACCTTCCTGAACTTTCTGCCAAAATCTTGAAGTAAACTGGGTTCCTCGATCTGATACGATGGTCTTGGGGGTTCCATGCAGACTAACAATTCTAGCAATGTACAGCTCTTCTAGTTTTGCACTCTGGTAGGTTGTCTTGACTGGTATGAAGTGGGCTACCTTGGATAGTCTATCAACTATGACCCAGATTGAGTCATTTCCCCTACAAGAAGTAGGTAAACCGGTGATAAAGTCCATTCCGACGGAATCCCATTTCCATCCCGGAATCTGCAATGGTTGCAACAATCCTGCAGGTCTCTGATGCTCCGCTTTGACTCTTTGACAAATGTCACATTTGGCGATGTAGCTTCCGATCTCTCTCTTCATCTTGTGCCACCAAAATTGCTCTTTCAAATCCTGATACATCTTTGTTCCTCCGGGGTGGATAGAATAAAGAGTATCATGAGATTCCTTCAGGATAATTTCCTTCAGCTCCGAATCTGCTGGTACACAGATACGTCCCTTGTACCACAGTACACCTTCTTCATCTTCGGTGAATCCAGGTACTTTGCCTGTACCAATACGATGTTTGATTCCGTCGATACTTTCATTCCTCTTTTGGGCTTCCTTGATTTGGCTAATCAACGTGGGTTGAAGTTCAATGCTAGCTAGGAATCCTTTGCTAACTAACTCAGTCCTGAACTGCTCCAACTCCTCATACAAACTGGGTTGCTTCTCTTTGATCATGGTGTTAAGCCTGCACGGCAATCTGCTAAGAGCATCCACTACCACGTTGGCTTTGCCGGGGTGATAGTGAATGTCCAGGCCATAATCCTTGATTATCTCTATCCATCTTCTTTGCCTCATATTCAACTCCTTCTGGGTGAAGATATACTTCAAGCTCTTATGATCTGAGTAAATCTCACAGCGATTACCCATCAAATAATGACGCCATGTCTTCAACGCTAGAACCACAGCTGCTAGCTCAAGATCATGGGTCGGATAGTTCTGCTCATGCTGCTTCAGTTGTCGAGACAGATACGCGATGACTTTGCCTTCTTGCATCAATACACATCCTAGACCAATCTTCGATGCGTCACAATATACATCAAATGGCTTCTTGATGTTTGGCATGATCAAGATTGGGGCTGATATCAATCTCTTCTTCAGCTCCCGGAAACTAGCTTCACACTTGTCTGTCCATTCAAACTTCTTGTCCTTCTACGAATCCTTCTACGAACTTGCGGTAATATCCTGCTAATCCGAGAAATGAACAAACTTGGGTTTGATTTGTTGGGGCTTCCCATTCTTCGACATCTTTGATCTTAGTGGGATCAACAGAGACTCCTCCGGCAGACACAATATGTCCTAGGAATCCTACTTCTTTCAGCCAAAACTCACACTTGCTGAACTTGGCATATAACTGATGCTCTCTCAGGGTTTCTAGGATGATTCTCAGATGTTGCTCATGCTCTTCTTCTGACTTGGAGTAGATAAGGATGTCGTCGATAAACACAGCTACAAACTTATCTAAGAAATTCATAAAGATCTTATTCATGAGATTCATGAAATAAGCAGGGGCATTGGTTAATCCAAAAGACATAACCGTATACTCGTATAAACCATAGCGAGTAGTAAAGGCGGTCTTCGGAATATCCGTCGCACGAATCTTAAGTTGGTGATAACCAGTCCTAAGATCAATCTTTGAGAATACCTGAGCTCCAGTCAACTGATCAAATAGATCTTCTATCTTTGGCAAGGGGTACTTGTTCTTGATGGTGACATTATTCAACTTTCTGTAGTCTGTACACAGATGGTTGCCTCCATCTTTCTTGTCGACGAATAACACTGGTGATCTCCATGGCGATGCGCTTGGCTGAATCAAGCCTGTTGCTAACATGGCATCCAACTGCTTCTTCAGTTCTACTAATTCTGAGGGGTTCATGGTATAGGGTCTCTGGGCTATAGGTCCGGTTCCAGGGATTAGTTCGATAATGAACTCTATATCCCTATCCGGGGGCATACCTGGCAATTCATCTGGGAATACTTCGGGGTATTCATAGACTACTCTGACTTGGTAAATGGTAGGCAGGGCTACACTTTTGTTGCATTGGAATTGACAGGGTAAGGTTTCAGAGATATGTTCTACTGTTACTCCAGAACTACTGGTCCTGGTGATGGCTTTCTTAGCACAGTCTATCAGTCCTTTATGCCTTGACATCCAGTCCATACCTAGTACTATTTCCAAACCTTTGGTTCCAAGTACAATTAGGTTGGCATAAAAATCTATCCCATGTATTCTGATAGGTACAGCTTTGCAAATTTTTCTAGCTTTTGTAGTTGAACCGGGGATTTGAACTATCATGACATATTTCATGTTGGTTGGGCGAATCTTACTAGTGCATACAAATTCTTCGGTGACAAATGAATGTGATGCTCCAGAATCAAACAATACTCTTGCTAAAACTGAGTTGACAGAAAACATACCCAGCACTACATCTGGTGCTTCCTGGGCTTCTTCTGAGTTCATGTGGAAGAGACGACCGTTGCGGTTGTGCGGGTTCCCTGGGGCAAATCTCCTACCTGGTTGAACACGACGCTGCTGCTGAGCTGGGGCATTCATAGGGGCATTGGTGGCAGTCTTCTTGGGACACTCATTAGAGTAGTGACCCTTCACTCCACACTCGAAACAAGTGATCTGGGACTTGTCCTTGACTGCAACAGGTACAACATTGCTGCCAGTTCTGGGGGCAGTGTTGTTGTTGTTGTTTCTCTTGGGAGGGTCACGGTTGAAGTTGTTGGTGTTGCCGGAGTTGTGATTGTTTCCTCTGGGCTTCACATTTCCTCCGCTACGGTTGGGGTAGCTTGGGCGAGAATTTGGGGGTCGGTTGTTCCTTGGTGCATATCCTGGTGAGGGGTTGGGATGGTACTTCTGGTGAATACTGGATCCAGACTGCTGCATCATAGGACGCTTGCGGTTGTCGTTTGCCTGGTTAATCTTCCCTTCCATCTGAATGGCAGAGTCGACTAGCTCTTCAAGATCCTGGAAACGGATGTTGACAAGGACAGTCTGCATCTCATCATGTAGTCCGTTTAAGAATCTCTCCTTCTTCTTGGCCTCCGTGTTGATTTCATCCGGTGCATATCTGGCAAGTGACAAGAATTTGTCATGGTACTCTACTATAGTCAATCTTCCTTTCTTCAGTTCACGGAATTCATCTCTCATCCTGTTGACAAGACCTTGCGGCACGTGGGTGCGGCTGAACTTGACCTTGAATGCTTCACAGGTCATCACCTGGCCATGGTTCATGTTGCGGACGCTATTCCACCAAGCTCTTGCATCTCCCGCCAGATAGTGAGTGGCAAAGAGAACTTTCTCATTCTCATCAATTCCTGCAACTTCTAGATTGTTTTCCATGGTCTATAACCAGTCATCAGCATCTAATGGGTTTTCAGATTGGTTGAAGATTGGGGGATTGGTGTTCTGAAATTTTTTGAGTTTAGATCCATGGTGATCCTGATTTCCATGTCCTTGGTTGTTGAGAGCCATTTGGGCGATCTGTTGCAATGTCACCAAGTTGGCTTGACGCTCGGCCCTACTTGCTTCATGGTCTGCGATGAGATTCTGCAAGATCTACAGCATGGGGTCCTGCGATGAGCTGCTCCCTCCTTGGTTTCCACGAGTCATCTGAAGATTGAGATAGATATAGGGGTAAGAGGGAAATTCTAAGGTTCATGGTTTGGGGTTTTCAAAGCTACAACTTTGAGTTAGACTCAGGTTTTTCAACTAACTTCATTCTCATTCATGCAAGCAAGCACATGATACAACACACACCACAACAATCAAAGGGAAAACAGATGGTTTGAAGAACCATTCTGCAAACTACGATACAATGAGATGATACATCTCATGCTACGACAGTGCTCTAGTGCATCTAGTCATCGTCGATGAAGTCGGAGTCTTCATCATCAGTGTAGACGTCCACAACATCCTTTGCCAGAAAATCATCATCATTGCTGAGGTACGAATCCATGTCTCCCTGGATGTCTTCTCTTTCATCATCTTCTTCCTTGGCGGCAAGCTGAGCTTCCTGCTCCTTGACGGTCTTCTCGAGGTTGGCCACCTTCTTGCGAAGACGAGCGATGGTGCGATCCTTCTTTGCACGCTGGCGACGAAGAGACTGGCGATCTTGGACGAGCAGTGTGAAAGTCTAGGCCTTCTGGTCGGCAATTGCACGGTTCTGGTTGGCTAACTCTCTGGCATTGTCCAGTTCCTGTTGTCGGTCATGAAGCAAGAAGTCAAGGTTCTCCACTTGGCGCCTTAATTCTGGGTGACTTGGCATCTCCATCGGCATTCCCATGAAGTCACATCTTGCATAGTGCGCAAAACGGGTTCCTTGAATCTTGTTGACGCTGAGGGAACATAGGCGTGCGAGAGCTTCATGCATTGCCCTAGCTAATCCATCTAGCCAGTTGTTCTCTCTCACAGAGAACTGAATTCTCCCGGAAGTTGGTTCTTCAATGCTTCCTCGAAGATCTGCGGTGACTAGCCATTGTAGGTCTCCTCCTGGGGGTCCTGGAAGTTGAGCTCCAAGAAACTCCGGATGTGGGCGTCCCAGTAATTCTGACAGTGATCCAGATCCCTCTCAAAGATCAGCTGACCTCCGTTTCCCAACTGGTAAAACTTGCTAAACTGAGTCTCCATCTACAAGAATTTAGGACTAGGAAATTAGTGAAGTGATCAAGTGTGTCAAATTTTAAGTAGTAATGTAAGAATTTTGAGGAACATGTATTTTTGAGAAAGAACGAGTTCACAGGGGTAAGAGGGGAAATAGTTTTTCATAAATACTCACTTTGGTTTTGAAGCTAGGTTTTTGGTTTGGACGTCCATTCGAGCTAGGGTCTCCTATGGTCAGGATGGCTCTGATACCAACTTGTCAACACCCGGATTTTTAATCCCAGATGCCCGTTATGCCATACCTCGCAATCCCAGGATTACCATTTTTGCGAGACATAACGGATTGGATATCATAGTACATCATCCATTACAAAACATACATAAGGTTTTACACAAATAAGGATCTCATGATCCAGTCTTTAATACAACAAGCAGTGGAAATAAACGATAGCGTAGCGGTGGGGTCCATCTTCAGGGGCACAGGCAATGCTGACGAAGGCGGATAGTCCTAGTTATCATAGCCGTCCTGCTAACCATCATCTTGATAATCTCCTTCATAGTCTGGCCATGATAATAGCCAGGGACAAAATCCATGAGTACTCTTTAAGTACTCGCAAACTACTACTAGCAAGCGTTATGATTCTAAGTTAAAGTACTGAATTGAAAGAATAACTATCAAGTTAAGTTTGAAATCTAAGATGAGTTCTGAAGCAAGAAAAGATAAAGTAGAGTTCTAGAATCACTTAAGTTGGGAAGCTAATCTCATTAACACAACCCTGTTGTGGTCAAGTCAAGGTTCATCATTCATTTCAAGTTATTTAGAAAACATCTGACAACGAAATAGTATGGCCATTCCAACTGTCCATAATCATGACGCTGCTATTCAATAGTTTGACACTCTGCAGGTGGTACACTTTCACCACAAGATTCGATACATCATCGTGATAACCTCAATCATCATACTTGGTATGCAGATAATCAAACATAACCTTCCCTTTACACACCCTAGTAGAAGCACCTCTCCTATGAGCATGGCCTCCCAACCATGACCATCACCATCTTGGGCCTTTGCATAGGTGGACAACATTGAGAGGTAGCCTCAGCTCAAACCTCTCCCGTGAGGGAACTAATACTAATGCATATAAATTTCCAGCTAAGCCTTACCCAATTCAAGTAATGTGGTTGTACGGTAAATTTGGAATGGTATCGCATCCGAATCCAACCATTAGTTTTATAAAAAAAAAGTTAAGGCTCATGCCTCATCATTTTCATCATCATAAACCAATTGTGTTTCTCAACACATGTCAAAACATCTCAATAGAATGACTCATCATTCCAAGGTTTTCATAACTCATTTTCACCAAGTGTTCCCATCTAAAATGACTCAAGTTTGATCTATTCTAAAACACTAGTTTAAGAGTGTTCACTAAGGTGGAAAGGTGGGATCAATCTCATGCCATAGAATGACATCTAAGGGTTTCTAATTAGGTCAAGTTTTATACTCTTTATGCTACCTTCAAAATTAATTAAAGAACTTTGTGTAAACTAAGGGGGTGTGAGCAAAGTATGCTTAAGGCATCTTTACTAAACTATCTAGTTTTATTCTAGCTTGCTAGAATAGCTTACTAAAGCATGTTTGCAAGGGTTAGCTTGCCACTAATAGCTTGCCTTGGTTGGTGCAGTGGTTGAAGTTGTCTTCTTCTTCTTCCTCTTGGTAGAACTCCTCCTCCTCGAAGGCTTGGTCGGTACTATCGTCTATAAATACATAGGGAGTGCACAATCACCAAACAATACTTAACTTAGACTAAGTAGTATTCGAACCACACAATTGACGATCTATTATCATTCCAAACATCACAAGTTTTAATTCAATAGGTTCAACCTTTTTTTATTTTGGAAAAGTAATTTCTACTCATTGAAATATTAATTACAGTGTAACATTCACCACCAAAATATGGGATCATGTGGACACATGTCCTCACCACATATTCTAACATGTGGGAATGAGATTTAAAGGTTGGATCAATATTACTTTGGTTTAAGTTTATTATTTAATGATTTAAAGTGACTAGAAATGCCTATATAGCATTATTTTGGTACTAGTCCAAAGTAACTGCTTGTAAACCTTAATATTTTTACATATTTGGATAGATATGATGAAATGTAATTTTTGAGAGTTGGAATCAACTCAAAAGCTAACTTGGTTGATTTTATAAAAATGTTTCAAGTTGCAAAAGCTTCTGTCTTCTTATTTTTATTAGGAGAAATCTATAACTCGAAATGAATTAAATCCAATGGGCTTGGATAGAGCTTTTCAATACCTTTCAGAGAAAATTAGTTTCATGCAATTTGGATTTGTCAAACTCACAGAATTGAATTTTGAAACACTGGACAGAAACTATATTCAAACTAAAAGGAAAATTCATAATTTGAATTTGAAACGTCTGAAAGGAAATGGGCGGCCAGTGGAGCTGGCACTGTGGCTCGGTGACAGTGGGGTCCCACTTGTCGTGACTAAACGGCACTTAAAACGCGTGGCCGCGATTAGAGGCTAGATCTACTGAGGAGGGTCGCTCGTTAACGGACGGGTCGCCGGCGAGCTCGAACCCTAGCGGCTCGGTGGGGGTCTACTGGGGGCGTACCAGGGCTCCAGCGGGGTCGGCGATGCGGGCGAACGAAGTGGAAGAAGACGGCGAGGCGAGGCTTGGTCGTGGCGGAGCTTGGGGTCGCCGGAATCAACAACACCCTTCTTCTCCAGAGGCGGCGGCTCCGGCTCCAATTCCGGCGAGCTGCTGCTCCACTTGCTCCGGCGAGGGGTGGGTGAGGTTCAGAGAGGTGAGGGGAGTGGAATGGTGTGAGTCTTTGGTGCTGGGGAGTGCTCCTTTTATAGGCTCGACGGTGAGACCGAGCGGGATGGGCGGTCGATGGTGGCGACATGGCTACGGCGAGCTAGCGGCATGGCTAGGGATGGCGATCGATGGGCGGTCCCCTGGCGGTGCTCTAGCGCTTCAATGCGGCTATAGGGGCGGTGGCATGCCGCCGGGGTGAGGTGGCACTCTACGAGGCCGAAGCGGCTGTGTCCACGGCGAGCGGTGGCTGTGGGGCTTTGGGC
The DNA here is from genome assembly GCA_023614405.1 of Avena insularis. NCBI lineage: Eukaryota > Viridiplantae > Streptophyta > Magnoliopsida > Poales > Poaceae > Avena > Avena insularis. The sequence goes on from CM042686.1 coordinate 125,368,936, forward strand.
GGCGAACGGAGGTGTCTGGGGTGTCCTCTAGGTCGAGGCGGAGCGGTGGGCGCGGGCTGGTGTCGAGTGGTGGCTTGTGCATGCGGGGGCAGTGCGCGCTCTGCGGGCGGCGTCGGCATGGTTCGGTGGCACTGGGCGCGGTTTCTCCTCGGTGGTCCACGGCTGCTCTTGGCTCGGGCAAGGGATAGAGAGGGGCGATGCGGCGTTGGCTACCTCCTAGACATGGCGAGGAAAGGGGAGTGGTCTGCTGCGGCGGTTGCAAGGTTGGCCGGCAAGGGTGGTGCTTGGCATGGCATGGCATTGCCACTAGGGCGTAGGGGATGGGATGCAATTGACATGGTTTGATCAAAGGGGGACAGAGAGATTAAATAGAGATCAAATGGGGGCAAAACCCTGTTCCAAACAGTGAGCTAGGTTTAGAGGTATGATTCTGCCTGCCAAGTGTTTGATGAAATGGCCGCAAGAGAAAAAGTTTTGAATTTTGAGTTCAAAAATTTTGAGTGATCTCCACTAGTGCTAGGTAGTCTCTGGTTGCAAGGGTTTTGAAAATGGAGCTCAAATACATGGTTTTTCAAATAGGGGTGATCTATGCATATGCATTAGGTTCAATTTTGAACTGCCATTTAAAATAGTTTCCAGAATGTTTTTAGAAGATCAAAAGGTGGGCCTTGGTACCTCATTATGTGTACTAGCAAGGGGTGCAAAGATCAAGAATTGTTTCCGTTAAGAATTGAGTACTAGGAATAGCCAAAGTAGGCATGAGAGTTAAATTTGTCCAAATGACCATTCCTTCATTTTAATTCTTTTTGATTTGATTTCTTTTTGGAAAAGTTTGGGAAGGATGTAGATGATGTTTAAATCACCTAAGAAACATTTTAGAAGCAAAGGATCACACAATCATGGCAATTCCAAACAACTCCTATTTTAAATGCACACCTATATGAATGCTTTCATTTTAAATATGGAAAAGTTTTTTGTTAATCCTAAATTTGGATGATTTGATCTTTGATACACTTGGATTGAAGTTTTGGGCTGTTACAAGGATGGTAGCATTATATAGACTAGGCTAGTAGCATTGCAATTGTTAGACAATTAGGATGCTACAACTCTCCCCCACTAAACAAGAATCTTGCCTCGAGATTCCTAGGAAAAAGAAAGAAAAAACACAAGAAGAGGCGGGTGTTCAGAACGAAGGTGACCTTCACGTTCCCAAAAGGATGAGCACGGAATGGTACGACCACTACACCTTGCAAAAACTTGCTAGACCTGTTGCGAGTCTTGCGTTTTCCTATAGAAACAAGAGGAAGAAGGAACTAGGGGATTGTCGTGAGACAAGAAGGATAGGATGAACATAGCTCCGGTTTTCTCGAGAAACCTGATAAAAGAATAGAACCACTTGTGAAAGAAATAGAAAGGATGATGTATCAGGGAGAAAGAAACGACACACCATTAAGATTTAAGATTTACAGATACAAGAGAAGATGAAACTTTGTCCCACCGGAAGAAAAGAGCTACTTTGGAGAGGTTATCAACCACTATGAAAATAGCATTTATCTTCCCAAAGATTAAAGGAATGAAGATTGGGGAAACCTTATTGCCTTCAAACAATAAAGTTCCTTGATATCAGCGAAAGGATTTGAATTGAGGACTTCTCGGATGAGCTTCTTATTGCGCCGGTATGAACCAAAAGATCACGCAATTGAGGTGCGTGGATATATCTTCAAGAGAAAGAGGTGATGCTATATTATGGTAGAATCCCGAGAAGAAAAGAATATGGAGGATCTGAAGTTTATTGTATAGATACTTATTGCTTTCTTTAACCTTGGGGATAATGCAATAGATTTGCAACTGATGGCATCAACAATAATTGGCTTTACCAAGAGAAAGGGATTTGACAATTGAAGACAAATATATTTCCCTTCCATCTTGTTTGAGGATGTCGAACACTGGTAGAGCAAAGAAGACAGAGAAGATTTTGCATTGGTTTCCACCAGATCATTGAAGAATTTGCTCCGTGTAGATGCGGCCACCAACAAGAGATCAAGGATTACCTTCTTCGAGAGAGCACTCCGGAAAAACAAGGATGGAAGTAAAAGTATCGAGGGATAAAGGCCACTTCTAACTTCCGTGGAATGAGTGGAATCACATTAATTCACCAATTCATTGTACAAAAGCGAATGATAAGAGTAGTGGTATGGTAGCTACTCCATCCCGCACTCAAAGCATTACTCCGCACATGAATAGGAAAACCATGCAACCCATCTACTAGACAGACTGGAGGCATTGACAAGAACTCATGAACTCCATAAGAAAACAAAGATATGATGCAAATGATTTGCCGGACCCAAGATAGATAAGGATGATGATGTTTTCGTCGTGTCAAAAGTACCAAGCCACCGGAAAGATATGAAGGAAGATTACGGAGAAAACTACAAGATTCAACAGATAAAGGAAAAATATCAACAACTTGAATAGAAGGATTGCAAAAGATCTGAGAAGTCTTCGCGACCTTCGGTGGATTGAGGATAGAAGATGTAACGAGAGGGTTTCAAAGATTACTTGACGAGACAGAAGTGAAAAGAACTCCATGTTCTTCTTGAAATGATTGAGAGAGATTTAGCAGTCTTGAGGAAATCTTCAGCGGAACGACGATGATAACTCGCCAGCAAGGAAAGACTCCGGGTTTGATTGAAGGTGGAGGATGGAATTAACAATGGACTTGCTGATTCCAGAATTGAAGTGATGTATTTAGCAGAAGGACGTGGTCGAGATAGGTGACTTCAAGAAGCCAGAATTCACACTTTGAGAACTTTGCACACAAGCGGTGTTCTCGTAGCTTGAGAGAAAGAGACACAGATGATCTTCCATGCTCTTCCATTGATATAGAATAGGCAAGCATATCATCAAGATATACCACCATGGATTAACAAGATATTCCAAGAATCTCAAGTTCAAGAGGCGGAAGAATGAATAAATGCTTGAAACACTTTCTGGGCTCAACGCTCTTTGAAAGATCAACATTAAGAGCACGGATTCATGTTGAAAGAGATGCACTAGCAGAATAGACTATCTGGTCCTTCGGAAGAGAACAAGAAATGCCACTTGGTTCACATTGTCGATTTGATCGCTGGTTACAAAGATAAAGAGATCTTGGATAAAGGAACGATGATAGCTCATACCTTAAGAAAAGCTATCAGAGGCGAAAAGATGCAATTCCCTCGTATCAACGAGAATTTTGCAGATATGGAGTTCCAAAAGGTGTGAAGCATGATAAACAGATGATAGACCACCGTAGTGCCTTGAGAAAACTCCGGATTGCCAAAGATATTTGAATATGCATAGATATGATCACGGTGTAACTCGAATCACAGGAGATAACCGCCACCATTTGGAGGATTGTGTCGATAGCATTGACCATACTCCACTCATGATAAGTGTCATATAGCTTTGCCGAGAACCTAATTACGATCACAAGCATCGGATCGACACATGTTATGTATTTAGCCCAGAAGAATTGATGATGAAGTAAAACTCCAGGATTAAGCGCCGGTGACAAAGAATGAGTTAGCATGAACATGCCAATAAAAGGAAGATAGATAATGTTTCACACACGACTGAAGAGGAGTGTGGAAACACAGATGTATCAAAGAAAAATTTTCCGCATTTTTCGGCATTAAAATGCCAATAGATGCACAAAACTACTTAGCAGATAGAGATTAGCAACTCCACATTCTGCGGAAGCATGCTGGAAGGAAGAACACCCTTAACAAGATTGCGCCAGTTAACAAGGAGTCGGATAGATCACGTCGGTTTACAAAAGCCTGTCGGTATGGAATGTACCAACAGTTGATAACCAAAAAGCAGATAACTATAACAAGTTGGATGTAATAGATAGACAAGGAATTCACACACACACACACACACACCCTATGGTACTATGGAACCCCGAACACGTGAATCCTAGTTTGAATTTTAGAAGAGGATTGAAAACATTACACTTCCTTACCAGAAAAGGGTGGATGGGTGGGTAAGAAGAAAAATGGAAGCAGTCCTACTCTCACGTTTTGTTTTTCCCTAGTATACATAGCTACCAAAAATATTTGCTAGACTGACAACGACCATTTGGCTGAGACCCTGAAGGCCGGGATGGCTCTGATACCAATTGTAACTACCTCGGACTCTACGATCTAAGTTCAAGCCTGGATGAACCGGAAGTGGTTAAAATAGTACATGGGGGGGGGGGGGGGCCACCCTGTGTAGAATCTGCCACCGTCCTAACCACTTCCAAGACATCAGGACAAGAGCGAGCGACGTAGGCTACAGGCGAAGAGATCAAATACATACACAAGTGAGTATGTATGCAAGCAACCATACAACAGTTCTCAGAGCCATTCCATCTAAAAATAAATAGAAATATTGCAACGCCATACGGCAAGATCCAAATATCCAAGATAGAGATAATAGTTTAGGATAGCTCCTCATACATCAACCATCAGAGTATCAAGCGGAAGCGGGAAACAAGATCCGAGTACGGACAAGAAGCAAATCGGCATAAGATGCCACATAAGTAAGCACAACACGCCCACAGATCTCACGGATCCCCATCCCCGAAATCTCTACACCGAGTGATCGTTGCCAACATCATCTGTCTCCTCCACCCAGTATCCATCTTGCGAATACACCTGTTCATCTGAATCAAACAATTTATCATGTGAGACCCTAGGGGTACTCAGCAAGTCTTTATGCCTCTAAAGGGGACATAACCTGGGGTGACGCAATTGTAGTAAAAGATAATACTAACAAGTCTATAGATACTCGCTAACCATCCGCCTAATCAATGATAGACGGATGTCCGTTAAATAGAAACAACAGTTATAACAGTATAAGTAACAGATCCATCCTCCTTCTCGCTTACCAACGAGAAAGCGGACGAACAACCCCTCCGTTGGCAGTTTTATTAACCATTCCATGAGTATTGCACTATTTACTAGTTAGGTATTTAGTTAGGTTGAACGAAGTTGGCCGGCTCCATTAAGCGATTACAGGATTCAGAAATATTTCAGGGGGCCACCCCATTAAGCTACCCATAACGATGTTGGCCGGCTCCAAGACGGACCCAGGGTTTGCGACAATGGCTGTAAACGACTGGGAACCTAAAAATGTGACTGGGCTTGTCGATACCGCGAAAACATTCCGCATTCTTAAACAGTACAGGTGCTCCTCGCACAATCTTAAATAAAGCAGTAAAGCATGGCATAAGTACATGATAGTAATAAAGCCCCAAACTACTTGTGGCCCCAAGAAATAGAAATGAATCAATCTCTAGCTCAGGAGGGTCCATATGGCCTCCCGGATGTGGATAGTGCGAATAGTCAAGGAACAGGAATCAAGTACTCGGGGTCCTACGGGACACAAGTTAGCATGAAAAACCAAATAGCAGATATTGCTCACCGGTGCCTCTTTCATTAGTTACCCATTACTACTCAGATTAAGTTGTTTAGGTACCTCGTTATCCATCAGACACTCACATACCCTACACATGTTGTTCTACGACTCGCATGGCTCAAACAACTCCTGTAGTAATGGCTCATGGGATGGAGAAACAAGCTTCGGTGGGGTTTAAAAGTAAAGGCTATGCAGTACTTGGGATTAAATTTAATGCAATCGCGACTCAATGATGCAAGAATAAGATAGAGGCAGTAGGTACTATATGTATGCAAACATGTGGTAGTTCTTGCCTGGCAGCTCAGTTGAAGCGAGAGATGGATCTGGGTAGTACTCCTGGGATTCCTGATATTTCCCCTGCTCGGCGTCTATTCGAAAGAATAACCAAACAAACAAGGGCCAACATAAATAAAGTGCACAAGCATATAATTAAAATGCGACAAGCAAACAAGTATGCCATGATGAATGATGCACAATTTACATGGCAATAATGTAGCATGGCATGGGTGAGGTGTGGGGTACAAGAATAAAACATTTTATTAAGTTTTAGTCATGTTTTGCTCCCATAACACTTGCTGTTCACCTAATATTTATATGATGCATGCTGCAATTCATAACATGGAATGCATGGTTAGAACGGGCTCGTCGCGCTGACCGATTTAGACATATTATTTGTCAAATTTGGAGTTGTAGATTTAAAGTTATTAATTAATTAAGAAAAGGCATTTTTATTACAATTTTAATCATCTCGAAAAGTTAAAGTGGTCAAACATTATTTTGAATAGCATATTTGAATTCCTCACATTTTTCTGATTCAAAAACATATATTATTTGTCAAATTTGGAATCACCAATTAAAGTTATTAAACTCTAGATTTAAAATCATATTAAACATTTTCTGATATTGTTTTTATTTAAAACAGAAAAGAACAGACACTTTTATACCCAGAGGGATCTAGCCACAGAGACAGTAGCGACAACTTCTTGGATCTAGCCAATTGAGGTGGGGGGTGGGGTGGTGGTGGCGACCTTTGCAGCGTGTAGTTATTGGGGGGTCGGCTGAGTTGGCGGCGATCACAAGGTGATGTAGAGTTTTCTTACGCGCTCGGTCGTACCACAAAGAATCGACAAGCGGGACCGGCGTTTGTGCGGACCCACACGCGGGTGCGCCAGCGGGGGCCTGCCATGTGGGGGATCCGGGGAAGCGCGGGCGTGAAACAACAAAAGACGAGGTGCCTTTTCATAAAACGGCATCAGCCGATGACAGGTGGGGCCTAGGGAGCACGGGTTGAGCCAGCAAAAAGGTGGAGGGGGGTTATCTGGAAAAGTGCACCGACTACTGTTTTTCTTCTCACGGATGACTGACGAAACTGACAGAGACGCGCGGCGCGGCGCAGCGGGGGCTCGAACTCGCGACCTCTCGCGCGCGCGCAGGCGGCGGCGACCGCTGCGGTGGATGGGGATTGGTGTTAGGGGAAGGCTGCGCGGCTAGTTGTCCTTCTGCGACGCCACGGCGAGGAAAACCGACTGCGAACGTCGGCGCACAGAAGGCGTTCGTCAAAACGAGTGGTGCGTCTAGGAAGCGAACACGGCCAAGAGGGTGTCAGGGAGATGCGGCCGCTCACCGCGGTGACGTTGGTGGTGATGGCTCGGCCGGTAGCGCAGAGGATCGGCGACGTTGCTGGCGGCCGGCGAATTAGGGTTTTGGCTCGGCCTTGACGGTGTGTGGTGGGCTGGACCATCTCCTCCTCGGCTTCCCTGACAAGCCAACAACCACGCCCGCCTCCTCGATCTGTGGTGGACGCCGATGCCGAGGTTGGTGGCCGGCAATGGAAGAGGTGGTGGCAGGGGGAGATGGGGAAGGAGCTGCGGCGCAGGGGCCTGGGGAAGGTGCGGCGGAGGAGAGAGAGGGGGTAGATAAAGTAGAGGGGAGAGGGAATGTCGTGGGGAGGCTCGGTTGAAAAGGTGGTAGGGTGGCCACCTTTCTCCTCCTCCTCTTCACATGCCCGGCGTGGCTCGAGTCCAGGGGGTGGCTGCAGCTGGGCCAAGTAGGAAGGAAAGGTAGGAGGCTCGGGTGGGACCTGCTTGCAGCGAGAGAGAGAGGGGAACCGAGAGGGGAGGAGTAGATGGCATGGGGGTGTTGAGCAAGGGAGGCTCGAGCTAGGGTTAGGGTTTGAGAAGGGGTGGATGGGGGTGGTGCCTCGGCATGGGGCTGGTTAGGGGGGTGGGATAGATGGTTTAGGGTTGGGGTAAGGTGGAGGGTTAGGTTTTAGCTATGATCGCACTTGATCATGCATGGATGGAGTGGTGGGAAGTAGAGGAAGGTGAGGTGAGGTTTGGGGTTTACATGCGTTCCTAGATCATGGCAAGATCAAGCCCCATCAAGGGGTGAGATAGATATGGAGAGGGATGGGTTTGAAGGGGAGGTTTTGAGATGGCCACACATGTGAGGGGTGAGATTTGGTGGGCACATGGTAAGGAGAGAACAGCCAAGATGGTGAGGGTTGAGAGAGAAGGGAGTAGAGCTCAACAGAAGAAAAGATTCACTCAAAAGCCAAGTAAAACCCAAAAGAATAGGATGGTGGTGATTGTTTCATGGCCCATGCATATTTATCAAGTTCCATGTTTAATCCTGTGAAAACAAAATAAAATCTCATGGCCTTGATTCACATGCATTCCAAAAATATGGATCTAGGGCTAAACCAAAAGAATTAAAAGGATGTTCCATGTGGGGTAGATGGATATGCTCAAATTTGAATGCAATTGTGACATGCTAGTGTGTATATTCCACTAGGTGTATAATATCCTCAACAATATCCCAACATGAGCAACTATTCCAAAACAATCCATATGGAAGCTAGAAAAAGGGGTACCACTCACAAGGCATGCAAAGGTGCCTCCACATATCAATAATGTGAAAACAACATGATGCTAGTCTGAGAGCATGTGGAAATAGAAGGGGATCCATCCCAACCCACATGAGCTAGATTTAAATGCCAAAGGAAAAATGTAAAAGCTCATGTATAATTAGGATGGTGGAATTATAAGGTGGTGACAAGTGAAGGTGGTGAAGTTAATAAAAGATATGCCCCCAACTCAACTTGGGCATCAAGCATTTATCAACAACCAAATACAAGATATCAAGAGGCAAATACAATTAATAGTGCATATGAGATAAGAGCCAAATGAAAAGGGTTTTATATGATGCTCAAATGCAAGGTGGCATGATGACATGAGCATGATATAAATATGATGCGACAATTATATGTAGGACGGTAGCATTATATAGACTAGGCTAGTAGCATTGCAATTATTAGACAATTGGGATGCTACATAAATGGTCCTACCATATCAAGCCCCCAGACCGCAAAGGGCCATGTTATAGGTATTGTTCGCAACTATTCAGCCGGAACATGAGCTTGTTTGGCGTACTTTTGGCAGCCTTTACACGTCTTGACTAACCTTTCGGCATCTGCCTGAGTTGTAAGCCATAAAAATCCGTGTCTAAAAGCTTTTGCCACTAAAGATATGGCTACAGCGTGATGACCACACTCGCCTTCATGGATTTCCCTTAAGATTTCCACTCCTTCTTCCGGAGATACACAGCGCTGAAAAACCCCAAAAACACTCCGCTTATAGAGATCACCTTTAACTATAGTATAGGCTTTTGCTCATCGGATGATCTGCCGGCTCAGCACCTCGTCTTCGGGTAATTTTCCATCTACCAAATAATCGAGGTAGAGTTGAGTCCAGCTAGGAATTACAGCCAGAACTGCTATCGAAGGTGAGTCGGATTTGGTCGGATATTCCTCATCTACTCCCTTTATTGAGGGAACTTTGAGGTGCTCTAAAAACGCGCCATCTGGGACCTCTTTCCGCGCAGAACCTATCCCAGATAGTGCGTCTGCTTCCTTATTTTCTGCTCGAGGGATGTGTTGAACTTCAAACCCTTCGAACGATTTAGATAGATCATCCACGATAGCTTTATATGCTGCCATGTGCTTATTTGCATTACAAATATCCGACACTTGTTGAGCAACAAGATTCGAATCTCCGTAACACATCAAACGTCGGATGCCAATATCCTTGGCAATCCGGATTCCATGTAGCAGTCCTTCATATTCAGCAATATTATTTGTCATTGTGAAGTGGATCTACAACACGTATAGAAGTTTATCTCCTTGGGGTGATTTGAGCACCACGCCAGCCCCCGAGCCCCCGCGAGCCTTAGACCCATCAAAATAGAGGGTCCAATATTCCGACTTGGGGAGGATCATGTTCTCCTTCGTCTCTGTCCAATCCGCGACAAAGTCAACAAGGATATAGGATTTGATTGTTGTCCGAGGTTTATACTCAATATCAAAAGCAGAAAGCTCTATGCCCCATTTGGTGACACGTCCTGTGGCGTCACGGTTGTTAATTATATCTCTCATGGGACTTGTGCTCACCATGGTAATTGGATGTTCCTGAAAATAGTGTTGTAACTTACGAGATGCTAGAAAAACACCGTAAGCCAACTTTTGATAATCCAGATACCGCTGTTTTGACTCTGTCAGGACTTCACTAACAAAGTAAGTCGGACGCTGCACCAGGTGCTCCTGATTTTCCTACGGTCTCTCCACCACCATGACGATACTAACGACCTTATTTGTCGTAGCAAGATAAAGCAACATCGGTTCTTGGGCTCCGGTGCTGCAAGGATAGGAGCAGATGAGAGTACTTTCTTCAGGTCTTGTAGTGTAGCTTCAGCTTCATCAGTCCAAACAAAATCTTTGGTCTTTTTCAGGTGTTTGTATAACGGTGCGGCTCGTTCACCAATCCGGCTTACAAACCGACTGACTGCAGCAATGCAACCAGTTAGTCTTTGTACGTCCTTCAGGCGAGTTGGCCTGGAAATATTGAGTATAGCCTTGATTTTGTCCTGGTTCACCTCTATGCCTTTGAGACACAATGAAACCTAACAATTTTCCGGCTGGTATTCCGAAGAAACATTTCTTCGGTTTAAGCATGATATTGAATTTTCGTAGATTGGCAAATGTTTCCTCCAAGTCGGAAATCAGCGTTTCCTTCTTTTTGGACATCACTGCGATATTATCCACGTATGCAGGTACATTGCGTCCGAGTTGGTCGTGGAGGCAACGCTGCATCGTGCGCTGGTACGTAGCTCCTGCATTCTTCAGCCCAAAGGGCATCGTAATGAAACAGAAGGTTCCGAAGGGGGTTATGAATGAAGTTTTGACTTTGCCAGATTCCTTCATCCGGATTTGGTGATAGCCGGAATATGTGTCGAGAAAACAGAGGAGTTCTGAGTCTGCCGTAGAATCGATAACTTGATCAATTCTAGGCAGAGCGAACGGATCTTTTGGAAAAGCCTTGTTCAAGGCAGTATAATCGACACACATCCTTAAATCAGTGGTGTCCTTTTTAGGGACCATTACAGGATTAGCCGACCACTCAGTGTGGACGACCTCTTCTATGAATCTGGCTAACTCGAGCCGTGCTAGTTCCTTAGCTATTGCCTTACGCTTTTCATCGCCGAAACGTCATCAGGACTGTTTGACGGGTTTAGTGTTTGGGTTTACATTTAAAGAGTGCTCGGCAAGTTCCCTAGGTACTCCAGTCATGTCAGATGGCTGCCATGCGAAGATAGCTTGATTTGCTTGGAGGAACTTGACGAGCGCGCTTTCCTATGCGCTACCTAGGCCTACGCCTATCTGGGTCACCTTGGAGGGGTCATCATCCTTCAACGGCATCTTCTTCGCCTCTTCTGATGCCTTGAACTCCGGATTTGGTTTTGTCACCTCCTTCTTCATTGCGAGCATCTCGAACGGATCTATGTTCTTCTTGATTTCCTAGTATTCCTGGGCGTGCAACACGGCTTCGGCAAAGGCGGCATTTCCATCCTCGTACTCTCGTGCTTTCTTCCTGTCTCCCTTGATGGTGATCACGTTGTTGGGACCTGGAATTTTCATCATATTGTAAATGTAACACGGACGAGCCAAAAAAGCCCAGTAAGCCGGACGTCCGAATATAGCGTGGTATACGCTCTTGAACAGGACCACTTCGAAGGAAAGTTCCTCCGTCCGATTGTTCTTTAGAGTTCCAAAGGTAACATCCAAAGTGATCTCTCCCAGCGAATTGGCTTGTCTTCCTGGGACAACTCCGTGAAAGATCACAGAGCCATGGTTCCGCTGTGTTTCCGAGATGTTCATCCGGCATAGCGTTTCGACATAGATAATATTGATACTGCTACCACCGTCCATGAGGGTCTTGGAGAAACCATAACCATCAATAAGTGGATTGACGATTAAGGCGTATTTTCCTCGCCTGTGCAACTTAGGAAAATGATCAGCGTGGTCAAATGTGATTACCACTTCCGACTAGTCCAGGTATTGAGGGACAGCCGGAACTGTTGCATTGAGCTCATGTAGAACTGCTTTTTTGACCTTCGCTGGTTGAGATCCGAGGAAAGTGACATAAGTGTCCTTTTTGGTGGGAAAATTTGTCTTCTCTTCCGGCTTGGGATTTGAAACATCAGCTTCCTCCATGTCGGAATCTTCCTTGGTCTCTTTTTGCTTTTCGGGATTCTTCTTTCCCTTCTTTCGCTTAGCTTTGTAGCCCGCGGTGTCATCTCTTTTGATGTCGTCATTGAAACGACATTCGGCATTGGTGTGGGATGAGCCCCCATTGGCGTCTAGGTGATGCACACACGGGTTATTGGCAATGTCGGCCCAAGAGTAGGTTTTGCCTGGTTGTTGATCTCCTCTACCTTGGACTCTTGAAGTTCCATGTCGACACCCACGGCCTCCATCGCGGCCCTCCTCGCCTCCGCACGAAAGTAGCAAAGGACCACCGCTTCCGCGTTCGGTTTTTCTTCTGAGGTGTTTTTACGCTTCTGAGCTTGTTGCTTTGGTTGTTTTGCCGACTATGGCACAACTAGGGCATTGAGTAATCCCTCTGCATCGTCGTCGGTGTCTACATACTTGCTCGCTGTTTCTATCATCTCTCCCAGATCAGTAACTTTGTCACACTTCAAGCGATGGCGCAGTAGACCAATTGGGAGACCTACAATGAAAGCTTCAATCGCAGTTTGATCGTTTACCCCTTCACAGGAGTTCTTGGTGTCGATCCATCATCCGAGGTAATCTCGGCAAGTTTCTCCGGCCTTCTGGGTGCAATGTTGTAGGTCTCCGACCGTACAGGGCCTCCGATATGTTCCTTCGAAATTCCAAAAGAACGCACTTTGCATGTCATACTAGTTGTGGATGGTGTTCTCCGAAAGTTCATTAAGCCATGATCGTGCCGTCGTCCGCAACATAAGTGGGAGATATCGGGTTGCGACCAGGCTGTTTCCGCCTTTGGCGATGCAGCAAGCTTGGAGAAAATCCCGTAACCAGGTATCAGGCCGAGCAATGCTGTTGTAGGCTTGGATATGTCTTGAGATAGCAAATCCTTCTGGGAATTTTGTAGCTCTGATGCATGGTCTGAAGCACTTTGGGCCCACGTAGATATCATCATTTTTGTAGCGTCGCGCCTCTATGTTGGAATTGATCCTGTGCCTTGCGTCGTTCAGGGATAGAGATCGTCCCGAATGTCGGCTCTGGCTGTGGTGCCTTGGAGCCGGACTTTGGCTTCTGCCACCACCTCCTCCGCCATGTCGTCCTCCTTGTCCCCCTTGAGAGCCGTTGTGATGACTACTTGGTGGAGATGGTGGGGCAGCTGGATTGTTTCCGGCTGATCGCCGGCCTCCGTCCGGAGCGTCATTGTTCCAGTTCCGGGAAGGGTCTTCACTATGACGAGCCCCCTGCCGGCTTGTACCGACATGGTTTCTGTCGTTCCTTCGTCCGTTGTTCCCACTACGGTGAGGCTTAGCCGGACGGCTTGCATGTCTAGGAGGTGGCATTTTTTGACGATCCTCCTCCCGACGTTTTTCTTTATCTTCTCCCCTTCGATCGTTTGACTCACGTCGGGGAGGATTCCTTGGATACAGTGCAGCAATGCCATCTTGCTCTGCCGCTAGAATGACGTTGCTCCAGTCACGTGCGGTTCTGTGATGCTGTCCTGATGATCCGGTTCTGAGTTGTTATCTTCCCGTCGGTCGGAACGGTGATGCTGTTCCGGAACGCGCTAGGGCCTTATATCATTCCAGGCTGAGTCCGTGTGACATTGGTCAGATTTCGAGACCAGTTTTCCACTTTCGGATTTCGCAGCCATTTGTTGCTCTAGACCCTTGGTGAGTAGCTTGATGCCCAATCGAACCTATTCTGGGCCTGGGTTCTTTGATTGAATATCTCGAGCCGCAACAGTGTTCTATACCGGTGTTGGGTACACCAGGTCTCCTTTGCTGCTGAACCGAGGCATCCCTGGATCTCCTTCAAAGAGTACCTTGTTTACCTCCGGAAATTTACCATCACCCGTGTAACGTTTCCGGGTCTTCTGATGCAACCGAGACATGTAATATTTAGTTGCCATGTGTTTCTTTTCTCCCTTGATTTTTTAGCTTCATCCAGGAGTTGTTGACGATGCGCTTCTAGGGCCTAGGCCCTTTTGTCCAGTTCTTCAGCAGTGAGTTCTGCAGCTGTAGGGATAGGTGTGGTTAATGCAGCATCGATGAGTTTACACGCACCTTTAGTGATCACGTGTCCATCCACCGATTCTTCCTTTTTCAACTCTTCTAGGATAAGTGCTCCATCCAAGTCTTCCTCATATTCCTCGGCGATCACCTCCTCTATCAGAGGGTCTATTGCCGGGGTCTTGTTCTTCTTGTTCTTCTTGTTCTTTTTCTTTGCCTTCTTGGCAGCACCGGTAGCAAAGACGGCTTTGGGTCCGTTTCCCGGAGTCAAGCTCTGATCGGTACTTTTGAACATCTGGACCTCGGGATTATCTCCGACGTCCATGTCATCCTACGCTTTGGGAGAGTGTTCCTTGGATCCTTCATCCATGGCTTCTCCTTCTTCTGCAGCTTTGGAGTTGTACTCCTCTTCATATTCCACGGAGAACTTTCGGAAATCTGCTAACGTAATCGATTCATCCAAGGATGCGGGTACGTTGGCGTTTGTTCCAATTGCCTCCAGCACAAAGTCGGTGTTTTCTCCAGCATCGGCAGAGCCAGATCCGGTGCTTCCTGAGGTACCTGCGGCTCATGCGATCAGCCATGTCGAAACTTTTGATGGTCTCGAGAATTGCATATGTGCTTGCTTCTTGCATTATCATACGCCGCAGTGTGTACCTTAGGAAAGGCCTGTCTGTCCCGGCATCATCAGAGCCGGAATCAGTGTCGTTGATATGCTCCTCCTGGATTTCGACTTCCACGGGTGGGTCGATCTGGGATATGGTCTCTCCGAGGAGATCCACTCCAGATTCGGCTTTAACCGCTAGGTCTTCCTCAGGCTCGGATTTCTCCACTATCTCCGCAGCTGGTGCGGGCTGGGTGGGATTAGGGTTTTCTGCCATCCGGAACTCTGCCGCCTCTGTGGACAAAGGGGACCCAGAAGATTCTTCTGCCTCTACCATCACCGCTAGGGTGGGTGGGGCAGGTTCAGCGAAATCGATGTAAACATCGATCTCGCCAAAAGACATGATTATGTAGGCAGTCATGGCCTCCCTAGCCGGGATCCACGTCTCGTCGAGAACGATGAGAGGGATATCGCTGGCGTAGAGGATGGGACCGACGGCGATGGTCTCGCCGATTCCAATTCTTGCGGATTTTGCTCGGAACACAGATCCGAAGCTCACTTGCCCCACGGTGGGCGCCAACTGTCGTCAGATTGAGGACAAGTACGCCATGAGGGGGTCCTCGAGGCGTGCGGAAGAGAGGGGTGTGAGACGTACGGTGTTCCGGGACGGTGAGCACACAAGTTTACCCAGGTTCGAATCCGCCTGCTTTGGACGGATCTTACTCCTGCTAGCAATCCAGTAATACGACAGAGCCGGAATATGGGTTACAAGGGTTTCGCCTGTGCGAGTTGAGATTGTAGACTATTGTAGTGTTTCCCTAAAGGCTCTCCCTAGGACGGCTTATATAGATATCCGGCCTAGAGTTTACAGGAGAGATCTATCCGGCTACGACTAAGAGTCGGTTACAGAGTACATCTTGAACTACAAGTAACACTACGGGCCTAAGTTGGTAAGTCTTCTAGGCCTCCCGTGGCCTGATTGGACTCCGCCTTTCTCCCTGACTGGGCCGCCCATGAAGCAAAGCTCTAAACCAAAGTGGGCCACCCTGGTCAGTGAGGAACTGTGAGGATACCCGGAAAGTATATCCCCAACAAGGATGTTTGTCAGATGACGTGACTTGACCATGACCAGTGTCAGATGACGTCAGAGACCAAGTTTCGGCTTAGTTTGAAAATCAAGCTGGAAAATCCGAGTAACATGTTGATAGGTCCGACTTATTTTTAAGACCCGGATCGTATTTTTTATTATGAAGTTTCAGGAACCCTTCAAGATTCTGCAAGTCGAAGATCAAGCTAGACGATGATAAATCCGACTTTGGATCTTGGAGACTTCGGGGGTTGCTGTTGGGATATACTTTCCAGGTATCCTCATAGTTCCTCACTGACCAGGGTGGCCCACTTCGGGTTAGAGCTTTGCTTCACGGGCGGCCCAGTCAGGGAGAAAAGACGAAGTCCAATACGGCTACGGGAAGGCGCAGAAGACTTACCGACATAGGCCCATAGTGTTACTTGTAGTTCAAGATGTACTCTGCAACCGACTCTTAGTCGTAGCCGGACAAATCTCTCCTGTAAACCCTAGGCCGGACATCTATATAAGCCGTCCTAGGGAGAGCCTTTAGGGCACCCTCAATAGTCTACAATCTCAACTCGCATAGGCAAACCATTGTAACCCATATTCCGCTCGCCAGACATCGATTGCTAGCAGTGAGTAGGATCCGCCCAAAGCCGTGAATCAACTCGTAAACTTGTGTGCTCACCGTCCCGGAACACCGTACGTCTCACACCCCTCTCTTCCGCACGCCTCGAGGACCCCCTCATGGCGTACTTGTCATCAATCCGACAACACATGTGATCCTCACATCAAAGCCATTCCCTCCGGTTATCTCAATTGCTGTCACTTTGAGGCATTTGGTTCCGGACAACAATGTGTTTATACAACTTGCATGTAAGACCATAAACAATACTATCATAATGAATCAATCACATGTTCAGATCTGAAATCATGGCACTCGAGCCCTAGTGACAAGCATTAAGCATAACAAGTTGCAACTAAGTAAAAAAGAACTAATATTTGATACTAGGCACCATGCCCTAACAATCTGATGCCATTATATGAATGATCTCATCCAATCCCTACCATCCCCATAGCCTACAACGGGGGATTAATCACTCATAGATGGGGGAATCATGGATGGTCGATTGAGATGCGATGGTGACGGTGATGGCAATGATCTCCTCCAATTCCCTGTCCCGACAGGGTGCCAGAGCGGAGTTTCTGGTTCCAAATCGCGGAATCTGATGGTGGCGGTGTATCGGAACTCTCTCTAGAAAAACGTCAAACCCCCCTCGTTTTTTAGGTCAAGAGGCATATTATAGGCGAAGAGTGAGGCCGAGAGGGCAGTCGAGGCGGTCACACCACCCCCTGGCACGGCCAGGCCTAACCCGCGCGGCCAGGTGGTGTGGGCCCCCCGTAGCCCTACTCCGTCTCGTCTTCTGGCTCCGTGAGTCTTGTGGTGAAATAGAATTTTTGGCATATTTTCCGGGATTTTTCCTGATAGTTGATTTTCTACAAAAAACTAAACACCAAGGTAATTCTGCGGAAAACAACGTCAGTCTATGGTAGTTGTATCCAAATCACACAAGTTTGGAGGAAAAACAATAGCAAAAGTGTTGGGGAAAGTAGATACGTTTTGGACGTATCAACAAACATAAAATACAAAAAGAACAAGTTTTTGGTCATGCCTTCAAACATGTATTGGGTCTAATGGTCAATGTAAATCGCCATGAAATCCTAGAACTGTGGCAATAGCTCATGAAAAGGGTCATAAAACACAAAAACGACAAATATTTAGTCATCCCCAAAAACATGCATCGGGTCTAACGGTCCATGCAAATCCCCATGGAGCCCCAAAACAGTGTGCAATAGCGCATGAAAACGACCGCAAAACGCGAAAACGACGATTTTTCGGTTATAACTCTCAAACATGTATCGAGTCTTAGGATCATTGTAAATCCCCTGGAGCACCAAAAAGTGTGCAATAGCTCATGAAAACGGCCGTAAAACGTGAAAAACAACGAGTTTTTGGTCATAACTCTCAAACATGTAACGGGTCTTAGGGTCGTTGTAAATCCCCATGGAACACCAAAATTGTGGGAAAACTCATGAAAACAGCCATAATACGCGCGACGACTTTTTGGTTAAAATTCTCAAACATGTATCGAGTCTAACGAGCCATGCAAATCCCCATGGAAACTCTTAACTATAGGTAATAGAGCTTGAAAACAACCATAAAATATAAACATAACAAGTTTTTGATCATGCCCTTAAACATGTATCGGGTCTAATGGTCGTTGTAAAGCCTCCTGAAACCCTAGAATTGTGGCAATAGCTCATGAAAAGGGTCATAAAACACAAAAACAACAAATCTTTGGTCATCCCTAGAAACATGCATCGGGTGTAACGGTCCATGCAAATCCCCATGGAGCCCCAAAACAGTGTGCAATAGTGCATGAAAAGAACCGTAAAACGCGAAAACGACGAGTTTTTGGTTATAACTCTCAAACATGTATCGAGTCTTAGGATCATTGTAAATCCCCCTGGAGCACCAAAACAGTGTGCAATAGCTCATGCAAACGGTCGTAAACCATGAAAAACGGCGAGTTTTTGGTTATAACTCTCAAACATGTATCGGGTCTTAGGGTCGTTGTAAATCCCCATGGAACCCCAAAATTATGGGCAATAACTCATGAAAACAACCATAATACGCGAAATCGACGACTTTTTGGTTAAAACTCTCAAACATGTATCGGGTCTAACGAGCCATGCAAATCCCCCTAGAAACTTGCAATTGTAGGTAATAGAGCATGAAAATAGCCATAAAATATAAAAACAAGTTTTTGGTCAGGCCCTCAAACATGTATTGGGTCTAATGGTCGTTCTAAATCGCCATGAAATCCTAGAACTGTGGCAGTAGCTCATGAAAAGAGTCATAAAACACAAAAACAAAAAAAATTGGTCATCCCCAGAAACATGCATCGGGTCTAACGGTCCATGCAAATCCACATGGAGCCCCAAAACGGTGTGCAATTGCGCATGAAAACGGCCGTAAAACACGAAAACGACGAGTTTTTGGTTATAACTCTCAAACATGTATCGAGTATTAGGATCGTTGTAAATCCCCTGGAGCACCAAAACAATGTGCAATAGCTCATGAAAACGGCCGTAGAACGTGAAAAACAACCAGTTTTTGGTCATAACTCTCAAACATGTATCGAATCTTAGGGTCCTTGTAAATCCCCATGGAACCCCAAAATTGTGGGCAATAACTCATGAAAACAGCCATAATACGCGCGATGACTTTTTGGTTAAAACTCTCAAACATGTATCGGGTCTAACGAGACATACAAATCCCCTTGGAAACTCACAACTGTAGGTAATAGAGCATGAAAACAGCCATAAAATATAGGAAAAAGTCCAAAACAAACCTTGAACTCATAGTCAAAATCTAAATCCAACCTCGAACTTAAATCCCTGAAATTGGCACTCTAAATTCTTACATCCCGGTCTATTTTGAACCCTAAATCTGTTAGAATCCCGACCGGGATTTCAGTCTAACTTACTGGCACGTGGACCCCACTTGTAAGAGCCTTCTTCCCCAATCCCACTCTAACCCCATCAACCTCTATTCTCTCTCCCGACCGTCGCCCTCTGCCTTCCTGCTCTGCCACACCGCCGTCCCCTTCTCCCCAAGTCCTGTGCGATTCCCGTGCCGCTGGAAACCCCAGAAGCGAGCAGATTGGACCTGTCTCGAGGACCTCCGCTTGGTGTTGTTTCGGTCAAGGCAAGCGTCCAAAGTGGCTGCACCTGAATCGGTGCACGCATCGCCGGTGTCATGGATGTATGCTCTGCTGAAATTGCTGCTCTATACGTGTGACTAGATATGCGAGACCAGCATGAAATTGATGCTCTAGTCTCCGTTGAAATAGTTGCTCTATCCTAGTGATACTTGCACACGTAAAGCAGGTGCTGATGTTATTGGCCCAGATCGGCTACGGGCGCAACGAGCAAACAACAGCAGGCTTGGGCACGCCGCGGCACTGACAACTAAGTGCGCACGTTGAGTCGTGGGCCGCTGTGATGGAGATTGGGAGGGCCACCCTGGTGGCGGTCTAGGTCGGAGTAGAGGAGAGCCTATTCGGGAGAGCCGGTGGCGACCATGCGGTCCACTTTCACCCGAGAAAAAGAAATAAAAAAAGAAATAAAATAGGAAACCACGTCAGCAAATCCCAGCTGAAACGGTGCAAGGTTTAAAATAGACCGGGATCTAAGAATTCACAGTGCCAATTTCAGGGATCGATAATTCAGGGTTTGGTTTAGCTTTTGTCTATGAGTTTAAGGTTTGTTTTGGACTTTTTCCTAAAATATAAAAACAGCAAGTTTTTGGTAATGCCCTCAAACATGTAGCGGGTCTAATGGTCGTTGTAAATCCTCCTGGAACACAAGAACTCTGGCAATAGCTCATGAAAAGGGTCATAAAACACAAAAACGACAAACTTTTGTTCATCCCTAGAAACATGCATCGGGTGTAACGGTCCATGCAAATCCCCATGGAGCCCCAAAACAGTGTGCAATAGCTAATGAAAACGACCATAAAACGTGAAAACGACGAGTTTTTGGTTATAACTCTCAAACATGTATCGGGTCTTAGGGTCATTGTAAATCCCCTTGGAACCCCAAAATTGTGGGCAATAACTCATGAAAACAACCATAATACGCGAAATTGAGGAGTTTTTGGTTAAAACTCTCAAACATGTATCGGGTCTAATGAGCCATGCAAATCCCCCTGGAAACTGGCAACTATAGGTAATCGTGCATCCAAACAACCATAAAACATAAAAACAACAAGTTTTTGGTCATGCCCTCAAACATGTATTGGGTCTAATGGTCATTGTAAATCGCCCTGAAACCCTAGAACTGTGGCAATAGCTCATGGAAAGGGTCATAAAACACAAAAATGACAAATTTTTGGTCATCCCCTTAAATATGCTTCGGGTCTAACTGTCCATGCAAATCCCCATTGAGCACCAAAACAATGTACATTAGCTCATGAAAACGACCTTAAAACGCGAGAAATGACAAGTTTTTGGTCATAACTCTCAAACATATATCAGGTCTTAGGATCGTTGTAAATCCCCCTGGAACCCTAAAATTGTAGGTGAACTCATGAAAAACAGCCAAAATACGCGAAATAGACGAGTTTTTGGTTAAAACTCTCAAACATGTATAAGGTCTAACGAGCCATGCAAATCCCCCTAGAAACTCGCAACTGTAGGTAATAGAGCATGAAAACGTCCATAAAACATAAAAACAACAAGTTGTTGGTCATGCCCACAAACATGTATCGGGCCTAATGGTCGTTGTATCTCGCCCTGAAACCCTATAACTGTCGCAATAGCTAATGAAAATGGTCATAAAACACAAAAACACAATTTTTTGGTCATCCCCAAAAATATGCATCGGGTCTAACGGTTCATGCAAATCCCCATGGAACTCCAAAATAGTGTGCAATAGCTCATGAAAACTGCCGTAAAACACAAAAATGACGAGTTTTTGGTCATAACTCTCAAACATGTATCGGGTCTTAGTGACGTTGTAAATCTCCCTAGAACCCCAAAACTATGGGCAATAACTCATGAAAACAACCATAATACGCAAACTCGACGAGTTTTTGGTTAAAACTCTCAAACATGTATCGGGTCCAAAGAGCCTTGCAAATCCCCCTAGAAACTCGCAACTGTAGGTAATATAGCATGAAAACGTCCATAAAACATCAAAACAACAAGTTTTTGGTCATTGCCTCAAACATGTATCAGGTCTTAATGGTCATTGTAAATCGCCCTGGAACCCTAGAACTATGGCAATAGCTCATGAAAACGGTCATAAAACACAAAAACGACGAATTTTGGGTCATCCCCATAAACATGCATCGGGTCTAACGGTCCATGCAAATCCCCATGGAACCCTAAAAAGTGTGCAATAGCTCATGAAAACGGCCATAAAATGCGAAAAAAAAAGTTTTTGGTCATAAATCTCAAACATGTATCGGGTTTCAGGGTCGTTGTAAATCCCCATGGAGCACCAAAACAGTGTGCAATTGCTCATGAAAATAGTCGTAAAATGCGTAAACGACGAGTTTTTGGTCATCACTCTTAAACATGTATCGGTTCTTAGGATCATTGTAAATCCCCGTGGAGCGCCAAAACGGTGTGCAATAGTTCATTAAAACAGCCGTAAAACGTGAAAAACGACGAGTTTTTGGTCATAACTCTCAAACATCTATCCGGTCTTAGGTTCGTTGTAAATAACCCTAGAACCCCAAAAGTATGGGCAATAACTCTTGAAAACGGCCATAAAATGCAAAAAAGATGAAGTTTTGGTCATAACTCTCAAACATGTATCAGGTCTTAGGATCATTGTAAATCCCCTACACCACCAAAATAGTGTGCAATAGCTCGAGAAAACGGCCGTAAAATGTCAAACACGACGAGGTTCATAACTCTCAAACATGTATCGGGTCATAGGGTTGTTGTAAACCCCGCTGGAACTCGAAAACGATGGGAAAAAACTCATGAAAATAGCCGTAATACGTGAAATCGACAAGTTTTTGGTCATAACTGTCAAACATGTATCGATTCTTAGGATCAATGTATGTCCCCATGGAGCACCAAAACAGTGTGCAACAGCTCATGAAGATGTCCGTAAAACGTGAAAAACGACGAGTTTTTGGTCATAACTTTCAAACATGTATCGGGTCTTAGGGTCGTTGTGAATCCCCCTAGACCCCTAAAACTGTGGGCAATAACTCATGAAAACGGCCAAAAATACGCGAAATCGACGAGTTTTTGGTCATAACTCTCAAACATGTATCGGGTCTTAGGGTCATTGTAAACCCCCCAGAACTCCAAAATTGTGGGCAATAACTCATGAAAAAAGCCATAATACGCAAAATCAATGAGTTTTTGGTTAAAACTCTCAACCATGTATCAGGTCTAAGGAGGCATGCAAATCCCGGTGGAAACTCACAACTGTAGGTAATAGAGCATCAAAACAGCCATAAAACATAAAACAACAAGTTTTTAGTCATGCCCTCAAATATGTATCGGGTCTAATGGTCATTGTAAATCGCCCTAAAAGCCAAGAACCGTGACAATAGCTCATTAAAAAGGTCATAAAACACAAAAACATGCATCGGGTCTAACGGTCCATGCAAATCCCCATGGATCCCTTAAATAGTGTGCAATAACTCATGAAACCCGCCATAAAACACGAAACAACAAGTTTTTGGTCATAACTCTCAAACATGTATCGGGTCTTAGGGTCATTGTAAATCCCCCTGGAACCCCAAAATTGTGAGCAATAGCTCATGAAAACGGCCATAATACACGAAATTGACGAGTTTTTGATCATAACACTCAAACGTGTATCGGGTCTTAGGGTCGTTGTAAATCCCCCTGGAACCCCAAAATTGTGGGCAATAACTCATGAAAGCAGCCATAATACGCGAAATCGATGAGTTTTTGGTTAAAGCTTTCAAACATGTATCTGGTCTAACGAGCTATGCCAATCCCCCTGGAAACTTGTAACTGTAGGTAATAGAGCATCAAAATGGCCATAAAACATAAAACAACAAGTTTTTAGTCATGCCCTCAAATATTTATCGGGTCTAATGGTCGTTCTAAATCGCCCTGAAACCCTAGAACTATGGCAATAGCTCATTAAAAACGGTCATAAAACACAAAAACGACGAATTTTTGGTCATCCCCTTAAACATGCATCGGGGCTAACGGTCCATGGAAATCCCCATGGATCCCCAAAATAGTGTGCAATAGCTCATGAAAACCGGCATAACACACGAAAACAACAAGTTTCTGGTCATAACTCTCAAACATGTATCGGGTCTTAGGATAAATGTAAATCCCCCTAGAGCGCCAAAATAGTGTGCAAAGGCTCATGAAAATGGCCGTAAAACATGAAAAATGATGAGTTTTTGGTCATAGCACTCCAACATGTATCGGGTCTTAGGGTCGTTGTAAAGCCCCCTGGAACCCCTAAATTGTTGGCAATAACTCATGAAAACAGCCATAATACGCGAAATCGATGAGTTTTTGGCAAAACTTTCAAACATGTATCAGGTCTAACGAGCCATGCAAATCCCCCTGGAAACTCGCAACTGTAGGTAATAGAGCATCAAAACAGCCATAAAACACAAAACAACAAGTTTTTAGTCATGCCATCAAGCATGTATCAGATCTAATGGTTCTTGTAAAATGCCTTGAAACCCTTGAACCATGGCAATAGCTCATTAAAAACAGTCATAAAACACAAAAACGACGAATTTTTGGTCATCCCCTTAAACATGCAACGCGTCTAACGGTCCATGCAAATCCCCATGGAGCCGCAAAAAGTGTGCAATAGCTCATGAAAACCGCCGTAAAACGCGAAAACAACAAGTTTTTGGTCATAACACTCCAACATGTATCGGGTCTTAGGATCATTGTAAATCTCCTTGGAACCCCAAAATTGTGGGCAATAACTCATGAAAACAGCCATAATACGCGAAATCGACGAGTTTTTGGTCATAACACTAAAACGTATATCGGGTCTTAGGGTCATTGTATACCCCTACAACCCCAAAATTTTGGGCAATAACTCATGAAAACAGCCATAATACGCGAAATCGATGAGTTTTTGGTTAAAACTCTCAAACATGTATCGGGTCTAACGAGCCATGCAAATCCCCATGGAAACTTGCAACTGTAGGTAATAGAGCATCAAAATAGCCATAAAACATAAAACAACAAGTTGTTAGTCATGCCCTCAAATATGTATCGGGTCTAATGGTCGTTGTAAATCGCCCGGAAACCCTAAAACTATGACAATAGCACATTAAAAATGATCATAAAACACAAAAACGACGAATGTTTGGTCATCCCCTTAAACATGCATCGGGGCTAATGGTCCATGCAAATCCCCATGGATCCCCAAAATAGTGTGCAATAGCTCATGAAAACCGCCATAAAACATGAAAACAACAAGTTTTTAGTCATAACTCTCAAACATGTATCGGGTCTTAGGATCATAGTAAATCCCCTTGGAGCGCCAAAACAGTGTGCAATGGCTCATGAAAACGGCCGTAAAACATGAATAACGATGAGTTTTTGGTCATAACACTCCAACATGTATTAGGTCTTAGGGTCGTTGTAAATCCACCTAGAAACCCCAAATTGTTGGCAATAACTCATGAAAATAGCTATAATACGCGAAATTGATGAGTTTTTGGTTAAAACTCTCAAACATGTATCAGGTCTAACGAGCCATGCAAATCCCCATAGAAACTCGCAACTGTAGGTAATAGAGCATCAAAACGGCCATAAAACATAAAATAACAAGTTTTTAGTCATGCTGTTAAACATGTATCATATCTAATGGTCATTGTAAATTGCCCTTAAACCCCCGAACTATGGCAATAGCTCATTAAAAACAGTCATAAAACACAAAAGCAGCAATTTTGGTCATCCCCTTAAACATGCACCGTGTCTAACGGTCCATGCAAATCCCCATGGAGCCCCAAAAAAGTGTGCAATAGCTCATGAAAACTGCCTAAAACACGAAAACAACAAGTTTTTGGTCATAGCACTCCAACATGTATCGGGTCTTAGGGTCATTGTAAATCCCCCTGGAACCTCAAAATTGTGGGCAATAACTCATGAAAACAGCCATCATACGCGAAATCGACGAGCTTTTGGTCATAACACGCAAACATATATCAGGTCTTAGGGTCGTTGTAAATCCCCCTGGAACCCCCAAATTGTTGGCAATAACTCATGTAAACAGCCATAATACACAAAATCAGCGAGTTTTTGGTTCAAACTCTCAAACATGTATCGGGTCTAACGAGCCATGCAAATCCCCTTGGCAACTATAGGTAACAGAGCATCAAAACAACCATAAAATATAAAAACAACAAGTTTTTAGTCATGCCCTCAAACATGTATCGGGTCTAATGGTCGTTGTAAATCACCCTGAAATCCTAGAACTGTGGCAATAGCTCATTAAAAACAGACATAAAACACAAAAGCGACGAATTTTTGGTCATCCCCTTAAACATGCAGCGGGTCTAACGGTCCATGCAAATCCCAATGGATACCCAAAAAGTGTGCAATAGCTCATGAAAACCGCTGTAAAACGCCAAAACAACAAGTTTTTGGTCATAACTCTCAAACATGTTTCAGATTTCAGGGTCATTGTAAATCCCCATGGAGCACCAAAACGGTGTGCAATAGCTAATGAAAACGGCCATAATACACGAAATCGACGAGTTTTTGATCATAACACTCAAACGTGTATCGAGTCTTAGGGTCGTTGTAAATCCCCCTGGAACCCTAAAATTGTGGGCAATAATTCATGAAAACAGCCATAATATCTTGAAATCGACGAGAGTTTTTGGTTAAAACTGTCAAACATGTATCGGGTCTAGCGAGCCATGCCAATCCCCTGGAAACTTGCAACTGTAGGTAATAGAGCATCAAAATGGCCATAAAACATAAAAACAACAAGTTTTTAGTCATGCCCTCAAATATTTATCGGGTCTAATGGTCGTTCTAAATCGCCCTGAAACCCTAGAACTATGGCAATAGCTCATTAAAAACGGTCATAAAACACAAAAACGACGAATTTTTGGTCATCCCCTTAAACATGCATCGGGGCTAACGGTCCATGGAAATCCCCATGGATCCCCAAAATAGTGTGCAATAGCTCATGAAAACCGGCATAACACACGAAAACAACAAGTTTCTGGTCATAACTCTCAAACATGTATCGGGTCTTAGGATAAATGTAAATCCCCCTAGAGCGCCAAAATAGTGTGCAAAGGCTCATGAAAATGGCCGTAAAACATGAAAAATGATGAGTTTTTGGTCATAGCACTCCAACATGTATCGGGTCTTAGGGTCGTTGTAAAGCCCCCTGGAACCCCTAAATTGTTGGCAATAACTCATGAAAACAGCCATAATACGCGAAATCGATGAGTTTTTGGCAAAACTTTCAAACATGTATCAGGTCTAACGAGCCATGCAAATCCCCCTGGAAACTCGCAACTGTAGGTAATAGAGCATCAAAACAGCCATAAAACACAAAACAACAAGTTTTTAGTCATGCCATCAAGCATGTATCAGATCTAATGGTTCTTGTAAAATGCCCTGAAACCCTTGAACCATGGCAATAGCTCATTAAAAACAGTCATAAAACACAAAAACGACGAATTTTTGGTCATCCCCTTAAACATGCAACGCGTCTAACGGTCCATGCAAATCCCCATGGAGCCGCAAAAAGTGTGCAATAGCTCATGAAAACCGCCGTAAAACGCGAAAACAACAAGTTTTTGGTCATAACACTCCAACATGTATCGGGTCTTAGGATCATTGTAAATCTCCTTGGAACCCCAAAATTGTGGGCAATAACTCATGAAAACAGCCATAATACGCGAAATCGACGAGTTTTTGGTCATAACACTAAAACGTATATCGGGTCTTAGGGTCATTGTATACCCCTACAACCCCAAAATTTTGGGCAATAACTCATGAAAACAGCCATAATACGCGAAATCGATGAGTTTTTGGTTAAAACTCTCAAACATGTATCGGGTCTAACGAGCCATGCAAATCCCCATGGAAACTTGCAACTGTAGGTAATAGAGCATCAAAATAGCCATAAAACATAAAACAACAAGTTGTTAGTCATGCCCTCAAATATGTATCGGGTCTAATGGTCGTTGTAAATCGCCCGGAAACCCTAAAACTATGACAATAGCACATTAAAAATGATCATAAAACACAAAAACGACGAATGTTTGGTCATCCCCTTAAACATGCATCGGGACTAATGGTCCATGCAAATCCCCATGGATCCCCAAAATAGTGTGCAATAGCTCATGAAAACCGCCATAAAACATGAAAACAACAAGTTTTTAGTCATAACTCTCAAACATGTATCGGGTCTTAGGATCATAGTAAATCCCCTTGGAGCGCCAAAACAGTGTACAATGGCTCATGAAAACGGCCGTAAAACATGAATAACGATGAGTTTTTGGTCATAACACTCCAACATGTATTAGGTCTTAGGGTCGTTGTAAATCCACCTAGAAACCCCAAATTGTTGGCAATAACTCATGAAAATAGCTATAATACGCGAAATTGATGAGTTTTTGGTTAAAACTCTCAAACATGTATCAGGTCTAACGAGCCATGCAAATCCCCATAGAAACTCGCAACTGTAGGTAATAGAGCATCAAAACGGCCATAAAACATAAAACAACAAGTTTTTAGTCATGCTGTTAAACATGTATCATATCTAATGGTCATTGTAAATTGCCCTTAAACCCCCGAACTATGGCAATAGCTCATTAAAAACAGTCATAAAACACAAAAACGACGAATTTTCGGTCATCCCCTTAAACATGCACCGTGTCTAACGGTCCATGCAAATCCCCATGGAGCCCCAAAAAAGTGTGCAATAGCTCATGAAAACTGCCTAAAACACGAAAACAACAAGTTTTTGGTCATAGCACTCCAACATGTATCGGGTCTTAGGGTCATTGTAAATCCCCCTGGAACCTCAAAATTGTGGGCAATAACTCATGAAAACAGCCATCATACGCGAAATCGACGAGCTTTTGGTCATAACACTCAAACATATATCAGGTCTTAGGGTCGTTGTAAATCCCCCTGGAACCCCCAAATTGTTGGCAATAACTCATGTAAACAGCCATAATACACAAAATCAGCGAGTTTTTGGTTCAAACTCTCAAACATGTATCGGGTCTAACGAGCCATGCAAATCCCCTTGGCAACTATAGGTAACAGAGCATCAAAACAACCATAAAATATAAAAACAACAAGTTTTTAGTCATGCCCTCAAACATGTATCGGGTCTAATGGTCGTTGTAAATCACCCTGAAATCCTAGAACTGTGGCAATAGCTCATTAAAAACAGTCATAAAACACAAAAGCGACGAATTTTTGGTCATCCCCTTAAACATGCAGCGGGTCTAACGGTCCATGCAAATCCCAATGGATACCCAAAAAGTGTGCAATAGCTCATGAAAACCGCGTAAAACGCCAAAACAACAAGTTTTTGGTCATAACTCTCAAACATGTTTCAGATTTCAGGGTCACTGTAAATCCCCATGGAGCACCAAAACGGTGTGCAATAGCTCATGAAAACGGCCATAATACACGGAATCGACGAGTTTTTGATCATAACACTCAAACGTGTATCGAGTCTTAGGGTCGTTGTAAATCCCCCTGGAACCCTAAAATTGTGGGCAATAATTCATGAAAACAGCCATAATACGCGAAATCGACGAGTTTTTGGTTAAAACCGTCAAACATGTATCGGGTCTAGCGAGCCATGCCAATCCCCTGGAAACTTGCAACTGTAGGTAATAGAGCATCAAAATGGCCATAAAACATAAAAACAACAAGTTTTAGTCATGCCCTCAAATATTTATCGGGTCTAATGGTCGTTCTAAATCGCCCTGAAACCCTAGAACTATGGCAATAGCTCATTAAAAATGGTCATATAAAACAAATACGACGAATTTTTGGCATCCCCTTAAACATGCGTCAGGACTAACAGTCCATGCAAATCCCCATGGATCCCCAAAACAATGTGCAATAGCTCATGGAAACCGCCGTAAAACATGAAAACAACATATTTCTGGTCATAACTCTCAAACATGTATCGGGTCTTAGGATCATCGTAAATCCCCCTGGAGCGCCAAAACAGTGTGCAATGGCTCATGAAAACAGCCGTAAAACATGAAAAATGATGAGTTTTTGGTCATAACACTCCAACATGTATCAGGTCTTAGGATCATTATAAATCCCCCTAGAACCCCCAAACAGCCATAATACATGAAATCGATGAGTTTTTGGTTAAAACTCTCAAACATTTATCGGGTCTAACGAGCCATGCAAATACCCCTGGAAACTCGCAACTGTAGGTAATAAAGCATCAAAACGACTATAAAACATAAAATAACAAGTTTTTAGTCATGCCGTCAAACATGTATCAGATCTAATGGTCATTGTAAATCGCTCTGAAACCTTCGAACTGTGGCAATAGCTCTCTAAAATGGTCATAAAACTAAAAACGACGAATTTTTGGTCATCCCCTTAAAAATGCATCGGGTGTTAGGATCCAAAAAATAGTGTGCAATAGCTCATGAAAACTGCTATAAAACTCGAAAGAAAGAAGTTTTTGGTCATGACTCTCAAACATGTATCGAGTCTTAGGATCGTTGTAAATCCGCCAGGAGCGCCAAAACAGTGTGCAAGCTCATGAAAATGGCCATAAAACGTGAAAAACGACGAGTTTTCGGTCATAACACTCAAACATGTATTGGGTCTTAGGGTCATTGTAAATCCCCCTAGAACCCCAAAATTGTGGGCAATAACTCATGAAAACAGCCATAATACGCGAAAACAACGAGTTTTTGGTTAAAACTCTCAAACATGTATCGGGTCTACCAAGCCATCCAAATCACCCTGGAAACTCGCAATTGTAGGTAATAGAGCATCAAAACAGCCATAAAACATAAAACAAGAAGTGTTTAGTCATGCCCTCAAACATGTATCGGGTCTAATGGTCGTTGTAAAACACCCTGAAACCCTAGAACTGTGGCAATAGCTCACTAAAACGGTCATAAAACACAAAAATGCTGAATTTTTGGTCATCCCCTTAAACATGCACCGGGTCTAACGGTCCATGCAAATGCCCATGGAGCCCCAAAAAAGTGTGCAATAGCTCATGAAAACCGCCGTAAAACGCGAAAACAACGAGTTTTTGGTCATAACTCTCAAACATGTTTCGGGTTTCAGGGTCATTGTAAATCCGCATGGAGCACCAAAAATGTGTGCAATAGCTCATGAAAACGGCCATAATACGTGAAATCAACCAGTTTTTGGTCATAACACTCAAACATGTATCGGGTCTTAGGGTCGTTGTAAATCCCACTGGTACCCCAAAATTGTGGGCAATAATTGATGAAAACAGCCATAATACGCGAAATCGACGAGTTTTTGGTTAAAACTGTCAAACATTTATCGGGTCTAACGAGCCATGCAAATACCCCTGGAAACTCGCAACTGTAGGTAATAAAGCATCAAAACGACTATAAAACATAAAATAACAAGTTTTTAGTCATGCCGTCAAACATGTATCAGATCTAATGGTCATTGTAAATCGCTCTGAAACCTTCGAACTGTGGCAATAGCTCTCTAAAATGGTCATAAAACTAAAAACGACGAATTTTTGGTCATCCCCTTAAAAATGCATCGGGTGTTAGGATCCAAAAAATAGTGTGCAATAGCTCATGAAAACTGCTATAAAACTCGAAAGAAAGAAGTTTTTGGTCATGACTCTCAAACATGTATCGAGTCTTAGGATCGTTGTAAATCCGCCAGGAGCGCCAAAACAGTGTGCAAGCTCATGAAAATGGCCATAAAACGTGAAAAACGACGAGTTTTCGGTCATAACACTCAAACATGTATTGGGTCTTAGGGTCATTGTAAATCCCCCTAGAACCCCAAAATTGTGGGCAATAACTCATGAAAACAGCCATAATACGCGAAAACAACGAGTTTTTGGTTAAAACTCTCAAACATGTATCGGGTCTACCAAGCCATCCAAATCACCCTGGAAACTCGCAATTGTAGGTAATAGAGCATCAAAACAGCCATAAAACATAAAACAAGAAGTGTTTAGTCATGCCCTCAAACATGTATCGGGTCTAATGGTCGTTGTAAAACACCCTGAATCCCTAGAACTGTGGCAATAGCTCACTAAAACGGTCATAAAACACAAAAATGCTGAATTTTTGGTCATCCCCTTAAACATGCACCGGGTCTAACGGTCCATGCAAATGCCCATGGAGCCCCAAAAAAGTGTGCAATAGCTCATGAAAACCGCCGTAAAACGCGAAAACAACGAGTTTTTGGTCATAACTCTCAAACATGTTTCGGGTTTCAGGGTCATTGTAAATCCGCATGGAGCACCAAAAATGTGTGCAATAGCTCATGAAAACGGCCATAATACGTGAAATCAACCAGTTTTTGGTCATAACACTCAAACATGTATCGGGTCTTAGGGTCGTTGTAAATCCTCGGTACCCCAAAATTGTGGGCAATAATTGATGAAAACAGCCATAATACGAAATCGATTTAGTTTTTGGTTAAAAGCATCAAACATTTATCGGTCTAACGAGCCATGCAAATACCCCGAAACTCAAGAATCGTAGGTAATAAAGCATCAAACGACTATAAAACATAAAATAACAAGTTTTAGTCATGCCGTCAAACATGTATCAGATCTAATGGTCATTGTAAATCGCTCTGAAACCTTCGAACTGTGGCAATAGCTCTCTAAAATGGTCATAAAACTAAAAACGACGAATTTTTGGTCATCCCCTTAAAAATGCATCGGGTGTTAGGATCCAAAAAATAGTGTGCAATAGCTCATGAAAACTGCTATAAAACTCGAAAGAAAGAAGTTTTTGGTCATGACTCTCAAA
This sequence comes from Avena insularis, assembly GCA_023614405.1. Classification (NCBI taxonomy): domain Eukaryota; kingdom Viridiplantae; phylum Streptophyta; class Magnoliopsida; order Poales; family Poaceae; genus Avena; species Avena insularis. The sequence goes on from CM042686.1 coordinate 125,401,186, forward strand.
CATGTATCGAGTCTTAGGATCGTTGTAAATCCGCCAGGAGCGCCAAAACAGTGTGCAAGCTCATGAAAATGGCCATAAAACGTGAAAAACGACGAGTTTTCGGTCATAACACTCAAACATGTATTGGGTCTTAGGGTCATTGTAAATCCCCCTAGAACCCCAAAATTGTGGGCAATAACTCATGAAAACAGCCATAATACGCGAAAACAACGAGTTTTTGGTTAAAACTCTCAAACATGTATCGGGTCTACCAAGCCATCCAAATCACCCTGGAAACTCGCAATTGTAGGTAATAGAGCATCAAAACAGCCATAAAACATAAAACAAGAAGTGTTTAGTCATGCCCTCAAACATGTATCGGGTCTAATGGTCGTTGTAAAACACCCTGAATCCCTAGAACTGTGGCAATAGCTCACTAAAACGGTCATAAAACACAAAAATGCTGAATTTTTGGTCATCCCCTTAAACATGCACCGGGTCTAACGGTCCATGCAAATGCCCATGGAGCCCCAAAAAAGTGTGCAATAGCTCATGAAAACCGCCGTAAAACGCGAAAACAACGAGTTTTTGGTCATAACTCTCAAACATGTTTCGGGTTTCAGGGTCATTGTAAATCCGCATGGAGCACCAAAAATGTGTGCAATAGCTCATGAAAACGGCCATAATACGTGAAATCAACCAGTTTTTGGTCATAACACTCAAACATGTATCGGGTCTTAGGGTCGTTGTAAATCCCACTGGTACCCCAAAATTGTGGGCAATAATTGATGAAAACAGCCATAATACGCGAAATCGACGAGTTTTTGGTAAAAAGTGTCAAACATTTATCGGGTCTAACGAGCAATGCAAATACCCCTTGAAACTCGAAACTGTTGTTAATAAAGCATCAAAACGACTATAAAACATAAAATAACAAGTTTTAGTCATGTCAAACATGTATCGATCTAATGGTCATTGTAAATCGCTCTGAAACCTTCGAACTGTGGCAATAGCTCTCTAAAATGGTCATAAAACTAAAAACGACGAATTTTTGGTCATCCCCTTAAAAATGCATCGGGTGTTAGGATCCAAAAAATAGTGTGCAATAGCTCATGAAAACTGCTATAAAACTCGAAAGAAAGAAGTTTTTGGTCATGACTCTCAAACATGTATCGATTCTTAGGATCGTTGTAAATCCGCCGTAAAACAGTGCAATAGCTCATGAAAATGGCCATAAAACGTGAAAAACGACGAGTTTTCGGTCATAACACTCAAACATGTATTGGGTCTTAGGGTCATTGTAAATCCCCCTAGAACCCCAAAATTGTGGGCAATAACTCATGAAAACAGCCATAATACGCGAAAACAACGAGTTTTTGGTTAAAACTCTCAAACATGTATCGGGTCTACCAAGCCATCCAAATCACCCCGAAACTCGCAATTGTAGGTAATAGAGCATCAAACAGCCATAAAACATAAAACAAGAAGTGTTTAGTCATGCCCTCAAACATGTATCGGGTCTAATGGTCGTTGTAAAACACCCTGAAACCCTAGAACTGTGGCAATAGCTCACTAAAACGGTCATAAAACACAAAAATGCTGAATTTTTGGTCATCCCCTTAAACATGCACCGGGTCTAACGGTCCATGCAAATGCCCATGGAGCCCCAAAAAAGTGTGCAATAGCTCATGAAAACCGCCGTAAAACGCGAAAACAACGAGTTTTTGGTCATAACTCTCAAACATGTTTCGGGTTTCAGGGTCATTGTAAATCCGCATGGAGCACCAAAAATGTGTGCAATAGCTCATGAAAACGGCCATAATACGTGAAATCAACCAGTTTTTGGTCATAACACTCAAACATGTATCGGGTCTTAGGGTCGTTGTAAATCCCACTGGTACCCCAAAATTGTGGGCAATAATTGATGAAAACAGCCATAATACGCGAAATCGACGAGTTTTTGGTAAAAACTGTCAAACATTTATCGGGTCTAACGAGCCATGCAAATACCCCTGGAAACTCGCAACTGTAGGTAATAAAGCATCAAACGAATATAAAAAATAAAATAACAAGTTTTTAGTAATGCCTTCAAACATGTATCAGATCTAATGGTAATTGTAAATCGCTATGAAACCTTCTAACTGTGGAAATAGATCTCTAAAATGGTCATAAAACTAAAAAGCCATTTAATTTTGGTCATCCCTTAAAATGCATCGGTGTTAGGATCCAAAAAATAGTGTGCAATAGCTCATGAAAACTGCTATAAAACTCGAAAGAAAGAAGTTTTTGGTCATGACTCTCAAACATGTATCGAGTCTTAGGATATTTGTAAATCCGCCAGGAGCGCCAAAACAGTGTGCAAGCTCATGAAAATGGCCATAAAACGTGAAAAACGACGAGTTTTCGGTCATAACACTCAAACATGTATTGGGTCTTAGGGTCATTGTAAATCCCCCTCGAACCCCAAAATTGTGGGCAATAACTCATGAAAACAGCCATAATATTTGAAAACAACGAAGTTTTGGTTAAAACTCTCAAACATGTATCGGGTCTACCAAGCCATCCAAATCACCCTGGAAACTCGCAATTGTAGGTAATAGAGCATCAAAACAGCCATAAAACATAAAACAAGAAGTGTTTAGTCATGCCCTCAAACATGTATCGGGTCTAATGGTCGTTGTAAAACACCCTGAAACCCTAGAACTGTGGCAATAGCTCACTAAAACGGTCATAAAACACAAAAATGCTGAATTTTTGGTCATCCCCTTAAACATGCACCGGGTCTATCGGTCCATGCAAATGCCCATGGAGCCCCAAAAAAGTGTGCAATAGCTCATGAAAACCGCCGTAAAACGCGAAAACAACGAGTTTTTGGTCATAACTCTCAAACATGTTTCGGGTTTCAAGGTCATTGTAAATCCGCATGGAGCACCAAAAATGTGTCCAATAGCTCATGAAAACGGCCATAATACGTGAAATCAACTAGTTTTTGGTCATAACACTCAAACATGTATCGGGTCTTAGGGTCATTGTAAATCCCACTGGTACCCCAAAATTATGGGCAATAATTGATGAAAACAGCCATAATACGCGAAATCGACGAGTTTTTGGTGAAAACTCTCAAATCATTTTCCTAGACCATGCAACTAGGAATCATTTTATTTAACACAAGCAAATCCTAGGATGGATTAAAATCATCACTGAACTCTAGGTTCAGTTTAAACTGACAGATCAAGTCCGCTAGAAGATTTGTTTAGCATAGGAAATAATCTATGGTAGTCATACAATAATATCCTAATCATTTCTCCAACTAAGTTTGTTGGAGATCATTTCAAGTGTTTAATTCTATCATCAGGATAGAGATGTATCACTCAAGCAAGTTTCAGGAACCATAATGTTCAGGTGCCCACACTATAAAGATAGTTTGCTTAGGAATAGTATCGCAACAAGTACTCATACCCAAAATTGACCAACCATCCAAGTTGAGGCAATATTTCACAAATAAAGCATCGATTAGACAATGTACAGTACTTATCCAGCCCACAGATAGCCCAAGCCATAATTGCTAGAAATACATCATAGGGATGAGTACTATAGATTAAGAATAAATCATGACCCACATGACTAGTTGATAAATCCACAAGCTAGTTAGAGAAAAGTTGGATAGTAATAGATCATCCTCATAACCAGGAATCACCACAACAATGTGTTAGGATTTGGGAACCTGACTACTGGAGACAGATTCATTAAATCAATCATAGAAATATCATAGGTTCAAGATCAATATCTGATCTCAAATAATTCTTAGACCCAGCAGAGATACAACTGGACCCAAATTCAATAAATACCACAGATCAATTCCATGATGTCCATAATGTAAACCTACGGTGCATCAGTTCAAAGACCAGTCACAGAGGAAGTACCTTAACTAGAGGCGATGGTGTCGTCGCAGTTGAAGCCGAGGTTGCGCCTTCAGCACCTTCCCATCAGTGTCGAGTTTAGGAAGGTGAGGTCCAGGTCAACGGAGAGCACCAGAAGGTCGCAGCCAATCATGGCGCAGACAGCAGCAGCCGCGGTGCCACACCACCATGGGGAAAGCGGTAGCAACAGATCGTGGCGATGCATAGGAGGCTAATAAGCAGAGGAGAGCAGCCGGAGTCCGAGGAGCAATCGGAGGCACGCCTCTTCGATCTAGATGAACATCGTGGTTAGGGTTCGCCATAGATGTGTGTAGGGGAGCGCAAGCGTACACTGCAGTAGCGAAGAAACGAGGGACGAGAAGGAGGTGTAGCCTCGTCAGCAGGCCACGACAGCGGATGTCGGCCGTCTATGCCGGAGTGGCGCTAGCGACGGAGGCGGCGGGCTATGACGCGAGAGGGGATTGAGGTCAGGGCGGTGTGTGCCGGAGGGAGTGAGAGAGGAAAGAGTGAGAGGGATAAGGAGAAGTGGGACGAGGTGGGTTTGACCCCAAGCCTAGTTGGGCCAAGTTGGGCCCAGATGGGTCAGTCGGTGAGCCTGGCCTAGTTCCAAAATAAATTATTATCCCAATTAGTAAATGACCAAAATACCCCTGAGCCAAGCTTACACTCTAGAAAAATATAGAAAAATCTTAAAAATAGTTATAATATATCAAAATGATCACAATTATAATATATACCTAGGAAAAATATAACATGACTTGTTTGAGTTAAATAAAATGTAAATAAATATTAATACCATTAAGACCTAAACTAAATTTCATAAAATAAAACAAAGACTTAAAATTGAATAAAAATCATTTTTAAATATAAAAATGAGTCTACTACTTTATAAAAATACTACCTTAATTTGTTTACGAATAAAACTTGAAGCAAATATTTAAAGATATATAATCCTTTGTGGAATTTTGTAAAAATAAGGATAACACCTAAAATTGAATAAAATTTACTTCTAAGATCTTAAGTAAGTATGTTTTACTAGAAAAATACTAATTATATTATTCCAACACATTTTAAGGTCATTGAGAAATAAATCCTTATTTATTATCTAGTTGGTAAATTCTGCAAGAACATTCTTAAATAAGAAATAATCACAATTCTATATAAAACTCTAAATCTTGTACATTTAAATACTACTTCCAAAATCATAACTTAAGTCTATAAGAATACTTAAAAGTAAACAATTAACATTTAGGAAACTCTTTAAAACCTTAACTCCAAGATAAAACAACAATTTTAATTTTTTTTAATCATCCTCACTTATAATAAAAGTGAATGTTATTTATCTCTTAACTATTCATGATTTCAAACTTTAATAGATTATTAAAAATCATCTAAATTTACTCCCCTTAAAAGATAAATTATATTCATAATGACAAGTCATATTTAGACTCATCATTCACTTAAACTGAAAGTGAATGATCTCATACTCTTAGACGTTCTTATTACAAGGTTTAAAACTTATTAATACTTTTAAACACATCACACCCCAGATCTACTCATGTTTTAAAGTTAACTTTGGTCCACCAATCTATAAACACAATATCTAAAGTCTAAATATGTTTTTATAGTTAACTTTGGTCTGATTTCAAGTAAATCTTCAAGCATCTTCAAACCTATCAATCAAATGCAAACTACATTGATCACATTCTATTAACCCCACAGTTTATTTAACCCTTGGCAAAGAAACATTTTCTTGAAAGGTTATTTATTTTGCCACTTCAAACAAAAACAATATGATAATTGTTTCTATCAACCTAAAGCAGAAACTTCCAAAATAGATACATAATATCAAATAACTCTAAGCATGTGTTGTTATATTTACTTTATACCATACATGTTAGTATTAAGTTCCTTGTATATGTATATTGGCTTGTAAAGTAAACTTATAGACACACTAAATCTTAAGGAAATCACGTAATTTTAAGTCATTCACCATATTTGGGTATTACTTCGGTGTTTTCCAAACTGCATTACATTACTTATGCATCATAGCATATTGCTTCTTTAAACATTCATCCTTACTAGACCAATGATGCTAATTTCAGATTTTGGATCTTCTATTGTATTGAAGACCGTGAGTGCATAATCTTGCAATCACAGAAGGCAAGTTCACAACTTGCTCATGTCCTTTGATTATTTCCTATCAAATGCTTGTAACTCAAATGCTGTCATCACCTGCATTTCAAAAAGGTCAGAAAACACTATTTTCATAATAATATGGTTATGGATTATTTACCAAATGGTAATAATCTATTGATACAGTTCCAATGGTAAAGGAACATAATATCTAGGACTTAACAACCAATGTCGTCAGTGATTCTAGCGCCGTATATTACGCGTTAACCATGATATATGGAATGGGACGGAGAAGTCAGCTGGATCTTCTTCCTTTCGCATGGACGGATGACCTTATCGTGAGGCTATTGATTTCTCATGGAGAATCTGGCACATGGGTGGGACCCCTTAGTTCCCCACGATATTGGTGTGTAGATTATCTGTGCATAGCTATCTTGGTGTAAGGTCACCATAGCTGATGGTGGCTGCCAGACAGAGCTGCTTACAAAGTCTTCGAGAAGCTACCCAAAGAGTAACCGTGGTAGTCCTTCTTGGGGGATCGTGTCTTCATGCGGGGTCATGGAGAAGGGCAGTGATTGGCTTGGATCTTAGACTGGGCCTCATACCAAGGAAGTGTGAACGATCCTATAACTCGGATGTGCAACAAATCTAAGGTCTCTCATGGGTAAAGCAACACACCTCTGCAGAGTGTAAGAACTGTGACATGTTACTCTCTGTCCCGGGAAGGATCTATGAACGTGGCAGGAAAGTAACCCCATGAAGGTTCTGGACAACCTGTGAAGGCTGTCGGACATTGTTTTCAGAATAAAAGCAACCTTTGAAGAAATGTTTACGAAAACCTGCATTGCCTATGACCTTTGGTCTATGGCTGTAGAGATAGTGCATCATACACTCCTTTTTAGTGAACTTGCTGAGTACGATCGTACTCAACCATACCTTCTTAACCCTTGCTAGGTTCTAAGCCATTGAGGACGATGTCAACAGCAATTTATGCTCAAGAAACCATCATCGGCAGCTCAAGTTCTTCAATAAAGTCAAGGAAGTCAACATATACATCAACTGAAGTAAAGACAAAGTTCCAGATTAGCTAGGAATAGATTCTCTAGCCACAAAACCTACTTTTGTAGAGAAATGCAATAGCAGCATTTGCAAGCCAGATAGTTTAGATGCTAGTCTTATTAGCAAGATAGCCTTGAGTTGTTATTTTTGGTTCTTCTTTGTAAGAAGTTTATTTCTCTCTCTTTAACCTAGAGTGTTCTCTAGATCTTTTGTAAAGAGTCGAGTTGTAATGTATAGTCATGTCTTGGACCTGCTGTGTTTCTGTTGTACCACTCTGAGGGATGTAATATTAGTGAACGGTGTTTCATTGCTGTTATGTCAACGACTATAGCGTACTACATCATGCAGTGGTATACTGGGTCACCGCAGCTGGTATCAGAGCATATGCTTTGACCTTAGGATTAAAACCCTTTTAGGAAGATCTGTAGGTTGGATAGTGACTATAGAACCATCCTATATAAACCAAGTCTTGTGATGGATATGCACTTGAGGATAGTCTTGTCACACATAAGTTGAATTCTTTAGACACCTTCCTTAGGAGTAGTCATTCATTATTTTTCTGGTGTAGTGTTATAAATAGGTAAAACACCATTAAGATATATTAAGTAAGTTAAAATATCGAAGATGATTAGGGCTAAGGTTCAAATATATTATGGAGTAGTATTAGTGATGGAGTTTATATTTAGAATCCCTGTAAATTCGAAGAACCTTATCACTAATTGATACCACTATACCACATAGGGAAGACCATTAGAACATGTATAGATGTAATGGGAGGTAAATCATATGGGATTCACTTGAGAATTCTACGTGATGAAGTAGGATTTGGTTTAGAATCAACAACAGCAAGATACAAAGAAGAGTTATCATGGTGGGATTAGCTCCGAGACAATGATAAGTATGTAATTAGGTGTAACATCCCAAAACTCTAATCCAAGGTTATTAAGATCCAAAACATCAAAATTACGGTTAACAAAAACGTTTCCAATTAAAATTATTAAAGCATTCATAGGTATGTGCATTTAAATAGGAGTGGTTTTGAATTGCCTTGTTTAAGTGATCCATTGCTTGTAAAATGATTCTTAGGTGAAATAAACATCATCTAGATCATTACCAAACAAATCCCAAAGAAAAACAAATCAAAATACATAAAAGAAGAGAATGGTCATTTGTGCCATTCTAATCAACATGCCTACTTTGGCTATTCCTAGGACTCAATTCTTAATAGAGACAAATGTGGATCTTTGCACCCCTTGCTAGTACATGTAATGATGTACCAAGGCCCACTTTGTGATCTTCCAAAAACTTTCAAACACCAATTTTAAATGACAATTGAAAATTGAATCTAGTGTAGGTATCAAGATCACCCTATTTCAAAAACCACTCAAAAGAGCTTCATTTTCAAAACCCAAGCAACCACAAAGCCTCAAGATTATGACTAACACACCCACCAAAAATCTTTTCAAAATACAAAACTAAATTTCTTGCGGCCATTTTCACAAACACTTGGCAGGCAGGATTTACACCTAGTATTAGCTCACTGTTTTCTACAGGGTTTTGCCACCCAATTGACCTCCATTTACTCCCTCTGTCCCTTCTAGCTCTAACCAAAGCTTGATCACCCTATTCCCTAGCCCCTAGCAGCAGTGCCATGCCACCCTAAGGACATGCTCGCCGGCCAAACTTGCCAACACAGCAGCAGACCACCCCTCTCTCTCACCATGTCTAGGAGCTAGACCAGACCACACAGCCGCCCCCTGAGCACCCACACCGAGCCGCTAGGGTTAGACCTAGCCGGTGACCTGTCCGTCGTCGACGACGAGCCCCAGCCGTAGATCCTAGTTCTAATCTAACGGCCCACATCGCCCCGTACCGCTTTGCGTGTAAAGAGCCGCTGACCGGTGGATCCCCCTGTCAGTTGTGCCCCGTGCCGCAGAGTGCCACTGGGCTGGCCCGTTAGCTTTCTCGCGTGACCCAGTTAATTCAAATTAGGATTTTTCTATTTAAGTTTGAACCTAGTTCTGTCCCTTAGTTTGAAAATCAATTCAGAGAGATCTACATATCCAAATAGAGTGATTCCAATTTTGTTAGAAAGCTATTGAAAAGATCTATCCAAGCCAGTTGGATTTAATTAATTTAGAGTTAGAGATCTCTCCTAGTAAAAATAACAAGACAAAATCTTTTGCCCATTCAAACATTTTTCAAAAATCAACCATGATAGCTTTTGAGTTGATTCCAACTCTCCAAAATAACATTTAACCATACCTATCCGAATATGTAATAATATTAGGGTTTACATGCAGTGACTTTGGACTAGTACCAAAATAATGCTATATAGACATTTCTAGTGACTTTAAATCATTAAATAATGAACTTAAACCAAAGTAATTGTGATCCAACCCTTAAATCACATTCGCACATGTTAGAATATGTGGTGATGACATGTGTCCACATGATCCCATATTTTAAGTGGCGAATATTACATTTTAGTTATTTTTCAATGAGTAGAAATTACTTTTCTTAAATAAAAAGAATGAAACTAGTTAATGAAACTTGTGATGCTTGTGATGATAATATATCATCAAATGTGTGGCTTAAAGTGCTAATTAGACTAGTTAAGTATTGTTTGGTGATTGTGTACTCCGTATGTATTTATAGAAGATAGTACCGACCAAGCTTTCGAGGAGGAGTTCTATCAAGAGGAGGAAGAAAACTTCAACCGCTGCACTACAAAAGGCAAGCCATCATTAACAATGCAAGATAACACTTGCAAGTATAATGCTTAAGAAGATGCTTTAGGCATGCTTTGGTTGTACCACATTGACTATTACTTACCCCAAGTATTATTTTCAAGCTTTACTTCCTTTACTTTACCCAAAGTCTTTGACTTGTTTTGAAGGTAGCATAAAGAGTATAAAACTTGACCTATATAGATAACTTTAGATGTCATTCTATGGCATTAGATTGATCCCATCTTTCCACCTTAGTGAACACTCTTAACTTAGTAGTTTAGAATAGATAAAAACTTGAGTCACTTTAGATGGAAATACTTGGTGAAAATGAATTATGAAAACCTTGGTATGATGAGTCATTCTATTGAGATGTTTTGACATGTGTTGAGAAACACAAATGGTTTATGATTGTGAAAATGTTGAGGCATGAGCCTTAACCCTTTTACAAAACTGATGGTTGGATTCGGATGCGATACCATTCCAAATTTACCGTACAACCACAATACCTGAATTGGGTAAGGCTTAGCCGGAAGTTTATATGCATTAGTATTAGTTCCCTCGCGGGAGAGGTTTGAGCTGAGGCTACCTCTCAATGTTGTCCACCTATGCAGTGCCCAAGATGACTGATGGTCATGGTTGGGATTCCATGCTCATAGGAGAGGTGCTTATACTAGGGTGTGTAAAGGAAAGGTTATGTTTGATTATCTGCATACTAAGTATGATGATTCAGGGTTATCCCTGACAGATGTATCGAATCTCGTGGTGAAAGTGTACCACCTCTGTAGAGTGTCAAACTATTCAAATAGCCGCGTCCGCGGTTATGGACAGTTGGAATGGCCATATTGTTTCGTTGTTAGATGTTTTCAAAATAGCTTATGAAAGGAATGATGAATCTTGACTTGACCATAACAGGGTTGTGTTTATGACACTAGCTTCCCAACTTAAGTGATTCTAGAACTTTATTTTATCTTTCTTTGCTTCTGAACTCATCTTAGGTTTCAAACTTAACTTTATAGTTAAACTTAGAGTTAGCACTTTAACTTAGAACTATACTACTTATTAGTGGTAGTTTGCGAGTACTTAAAGAGTACTCATGGCTTTTGTCCCTAGCTATTCTCATGTCCGGACTATGAAGGAGACTACCAAGATGATGGCCAGCAGGACGACTATGATAACTAGGACTATCTGCCTTCGTCGGCATTGCCTGTTCCCCTTAAGATGGACCCCACCGCTACGCTTATCTTTTATTCCGCTACTTCTTGTATTAAGACTGGATCATGAGATCCTTATTTGTGTAAGACCTTATGTATGGTTTGTAATGGATGATGTATTGTGATATCCAATCTGTTATGTCTCGCAAAAATGGTAATCCTGGGATTGTGATGAATGACATAACAGGCATCTGGGATCAAAAATCCGGGTGTTGACAAGTTGGTATCAGAGCCATCCTGACCATAGGAGACCCTAGTTAGAATGGACGTCCAAACAAAAACATAGTTTCAAGACCAAAGTGAGTATTTATGAAAAACTATTTCCTCTCTTATCCTTGGGAATTCATTCTTTCTCAAAAAAAATCATGTTCCTCAAAATTCTTACATTACTACTTAAAATTTGACACACTGGATCACTTCACTAATTTCCTCATCCTTAATTCTTGTAGATGGAGACTCAGTTCAGCAAGTTCTACCAGTTGGGAAATAGAGGTCAGCTGATCTTCAAGAGGGATCTGGATTCACTGTCAGAGTTACTGGGACGCCCACATCCAGAGTTTCTTGGAGTTCAAGTTCCAGGACCCCCAGGAGGAGATTTACAGTGGCTAGTCACCGCTGATCTTAGAGGAAGCATAGAAGCACCAACGTCCGGGAGAATCCAGTTCTCCGTGAGAGAGAACAACTGGCTAGATGGATTAGCCAGGGCAATGCATGAAGCTCTCGCACGTCTATGTTCCCTTAGCGTCAACCAAATCCAAGGAACCCGTTTTGCTCACTACGCAAGACGTGACTTCATGGGAATGCCGATGGAGATGCCCAGTCACCCAGAGCTGAAGCGTCAAGTGGAGAACCTTGACTTCCTGTTGTATGATCGCCAGAAGGAATTGGACAATGCTAGGGAGTTTGCCAACCACAACCGTGCCATTGCCGACCAGAAGGCCCAGACTTTCTCACTACTAGTCAGGGATCGTCAGTCTCTTCGCCTCCAGTGCGAGAAGAAGGATCGCACCATCGCCCGTCTTTGCAAGAAGGTGGCCGACCTCGAGAAGACCGTCAAGGAGTAGAAAGCTCAGCTTGTAGCAAAGGAGGAAGAAGAGGAGGGTGAAGACATCCAGGGAGACATGGATTCTTACCTCAGCAATGATGATGACGTTCTGGAGGAGGATGTCATGGTCTTCTACACTGACGATGAGGACTCCGAGTTCATCGACGATGAGTAGATGCACCAGAGCACTATCGTAGCATGAGATGTATCGGTCCCACTATATCGTAGCGGGCAAAATGGTTCTTCAAAACATATGTTTTCCTTTGTTGTTGTGGTGTGTGTTCGTATCATCTGCTTATTTGCATGAATGAAATGGAATTAGTTGCAAAACCTGAGTCAAACTCAAAGTTTTAGCTTTGAAACCAAAACCATGAACCTTAGAACTTTCCCTCTTACCCCTTTATCTACCTCAATATTCAGATGACTCGTGGAAACCAAGGAGGGAGCAGCTCATCGCAAGACCCAATGCTGCAGATCTTGTAGAATCTCATCACAGACAGAGAAGCAAGCAGGGCAGAACGCCAAGCTAATCTAGCAACACTGCAACAGATCGCCCAGATGGCTCTCAACAACCAAGGGCATGGAAACCAGGATCACCATGGATCCAAACTCAAAAACTTTTAGAATACCAATCCTCCAATCTTTAACCAAGCTGAAAACCCACTAGATGCTGATGACTGCTTACAGACAATGGAAAACAACTTAGAAGTTGCAGGAGTTGATGACAACGAGAAAGTTCTCTTCGCCACCCTCTATCTAGCAGGAGATGCAAGAGCTTGGTGGACTAGTATCCGTAACATGAACCATGGTCAAGTGATGACATGGGAAGCCTTCAAAATCAAGTTTAGCCGCACCCACGTGCTGTAGGGCTTAGTCACCAGAATGAGGGATGAATTAAGGGAATTGAAGCAAGGCAGAATGTCTGTGGTAGAGTACCATGATAGATTCCCGTCACTTGCCAGATATGCACCTGATGAGATCAACACGGAGGCCAAGAAGAAGGAGAGATTTCTGAACGGACTGCATGACGAGATGCAGACGGTCCTCGTCAACATCCGCTTTGAGGATCTCGAAGAGCTAGTCGACTCTGCCATTCAGATGGAAGGGAAGATTAATCAGGAAAACAACAACCGCAAACGTCGTATGATGCAGCAATCTGGATCCAGCAGTCACCAGAAGTACCGTCCCAACCCCTCACCAGGATATGCACCAAGGAACAATCGAACCCCAATGTCTCGCCCAAGCTACCCCAACCGTGCGGAGGCAATGTGAAGTCCGGAGGAAACAATCACAACTCTGGCAACGCCAGCAACTTCAACCGTGCACCTCCCAAGAACAGCAATAACAACAACAACTACAACACTGCACCCAGAACTGGCAGCAATGTTGTGCCTGTCATAGCAAAGGACAAGTCCCAGATCACCTGTTTCGAGTGTGGAGTGAAAGGTCACTATTCCAATGAGTGTCCCAAGAAGACTGCCGCCACTGCCAGTGAATGCCCCAGCTCAACAGCAGCGACGTGTTCAACCAGGGAGAAGATTTTCCCCAGGGAACCGTCACAACCGCAACGTCCGTCTCTTCCACATGAACGCCGAGGAAGCCCAAGAAGCGCCAGATGTAGTGCTGGGTATGTTTTCTGTCAACTCAGTTCTAGCAAGGGTATTGTTTGATTCGGGAGCATCGCATTCATTTGTCACCGAAGAATTTGCATGCACTAGTAAGATTCACCCAACCAACCTGAAGCATGTCATGATAGTTCAAATACCCGGTTCAAGTACAAAAGCTAGAAAAATTTGCAAAGATGTGCCTATCAGAATACATGGGATAGATTTTTATGCCAACCTAATTGTACTAGGAACCAAAGGATTGGAAGTAGTACTAGGTATGGACTGGATATCAAGGCATAAATGAATGATAGACTGTGCTAAGAAAGCCATCACCATGACCAGTAACTCTGGAGTCACAGTCGAGCATATATCTGAAACCTTACCTCGCCAATTCAAGTGCAACAAGCGTCTAGACCTACCCACCATAGACCAAGTCAGGGTAGTCTGTGAATACCCCGACGTATTCCTAGATGAATTGCCAGGTATGCCCCTGTATAGGGATATTGAGTTCATTATCGAACTAATCCCCGGAACCGGACCCATAGCCTAGAGACCCTATAGCATGAACCCCTCAGAGTTAGTGGAACTGAAGAAGCAGTTGGATGCCATGTTAGCAAAAGGCTTGATTCGACCAAGCGCATCGCCATGGAGATCACCAGTGTTATTCATCGACAAGAAAGATGGAGGAAATCGTTTGTGCACAAATTACAGAAAATTGAATGACGTCACCATCAAGAACATGTACCCCTTGCCAAAGATAGATGATCTATTTGATCAGTTGATTGGAGCCCAGGTATTCTCAAAGATTGATCTTAGGACTGGTTATCACCAACTTAAGGTTCGTGCAACGGAAATTCCAAAGACCGCATTTACTACTCTCTATGGTTTATACGAGTATACGATTATGTCTTTTGGATTAACCAATGCCCCTGCTTATTTCATGAATCTCATGAATAAGATCTTTATGAATTTCCTAGATAAGTTTGTAGTTGTGTTTATCGACGACATCCTTATCTACTCCAAGTCAGAAGAAGAGAATGAGCAACATCTGAGAATCATCCTAGAAACCCTAAGAGAACATCGGTTATATGCCAAGTTCAGCAAGTGTGAGTTTTGGCTGAAAGAAGTAGGATTCCTAGGACATATTGTGTCTGTCGGAGGAGTCTCTGTTGATCCCACCAAGATCAAAGATGTCGAAGAATGGGAAGCCCCAACCACTCAAACCCAAGTCCGTGCATTTCTCGGATTAGCGGGATACTACCGCAAGTTCGTAGAAGGATTATCGAGCATTGCCAGACCCATGACCCAATTGTTGAAGAAGGACAAGAAGTTTGAATGGACCGACAAATGTGAAGCCAGTTTTCAAGAACTGAAGAAGAGATTGATATCAGCCCCAATATTGATCATGCCAGACATCAAGAAGCCGTTTGATGTATATTGTGATGCATCCAAGATTGGCCTCGGATGTGTGTTGATGCAAGAAGGCAAAGTCATCGCTTATCTGTCTCGACAACTGAAGCAGCATGAGCAGAACTATCCGACCCATGATCTTGAGCTAGCAGCCGTAGTTTTGGCATTGAAGACATGGCGTCATTATCTGATGGGTAATCGCTGTGAGATTTACTCAAATCACAAAAGCTTGAAGTATATTTTCACTCAGAAGGAGCTGAATATGAGGCAAAGGAGATGGATAGAGTTAATCAAGGATTATTACCTTGACATTCACTATCACCCTGGCAAAGCCAATGTGGTAGCAGATGATCTTAGCAGATTTCCATGTAGGCTAAA
Organism: Avena insularis; assembly: GCA_023614405.1. Classification (NCBI taxonomy): domain Eukaryota; kingdom Viridiplantae; phylum Streptophyta; class Magnoliopsida; order Poales; family Poaceae; genus Avena; species Avena insularis. Next base: position 125,416,663 of record CM042686.1, read on the forward strand.
CACCATGATCAAGGAGAACCAGCCAAATTTGTATGAGGAGTTGGAGCAGTTCAGAACTGAATTAGTTAGCAAAGTATTCTTAGCTAGCATTGAACTCCGACCCACGTTGATCAGCAAAATCAAGGAAGCCCATAAGGGAAATGAAAGTATCGACATAATCAAACGTCATATTGGTACAGGAAAGGTACCTGGATTCACTGAAGACGAAGAAGGAGTGTTGTGGTACAAAGGACGTATCTATGTGCCAGCAGATTTGGAGCTGAAGCAAGTTATCATGCAGGAAGCTCATGATACTCTTTATCCTATCCACCTCAGAGGAACGAAGATGTATCAAGATTTGAAAGAGCAATTTTGGGTGAACTAGTGCACCTATAAACCTGACAAGTGTATTGGGTTTGTTGGGGACGCAAGAGACTTCTTGTATCTTGATTGCAGGGTTGCTTGAGAGGGGATACCTTTGACCACTTCTTCCCTGAGTTCGATAAACCTTGGGTGATCCACTTAAGGGAAAACTTGCTACTGTTCTACAAACTTCTGCACTTGGAGGCCCAACAACTGTTTACAAGAATAGAAGTGCGTAGACATCAAGCTATTTTCTGGCGCCGTTGCCGGGGAGGTAAAGTAAAAGGTATTCACACCGGAGGATTAAAGAAGAAGAACCTCCCATGGCAAACTCCTATTTTCTGGCGCCGTTGCCGGGGAGGTAAGGTAAAAGGTACTCACATCCTCCGGTGTGAGTGCTCAAAGTTATTTCCTTTACATTCTGCAATTTTGTCTTTTTGTTTCTTGTTTTCACTAGTTAGGCTTAATGGAAAACAACAACAAAATTAGAGAGCTTTATAGTATTTATCTTGAGTTGGGACATGAAGTGTTTGAAGAGAAAATTAAAAAACCGATGGAACTTTATTTGCATGCTAATAGCAATGTTGTTAGTATGAATTCTTTGGACACCATTATTGCTAATGCTATGGAAAATTCTAAGCTTGGGGAAGCTAGTTTTTATGAAAATGATCTTTTTAGTTCCCCAGCTTTGGAAGATAGCTATTCTATTGGTTATGATGATACCAAACCTCCAATATATGATGATTATAATGATGAATATGATATTTTCAGTCCACCTACTATTGAGGAGAAAATTAATGATTACAATATGCCTCCAATATTTGATGATTATGGTGATGAGAATAATAATGATAGCTATTTTGTTGAGTTTGCTCCCACTATGATTAATAAAAATGACTATTATTATAGGGAGAGTAATAATTGTTTTATGCATGTGGCTCATGATAAGAATGTTTCATGTGATAGTTATATTGTTAATTTTATTCATGATGCTACTGAAAGTTATAATGAGAGAGGGAAACATGGTTTTATGCATCTCAATAATATTAGGTTTCCCCTCTTTATGTTGAAATTTCTGAACTTGCACTTGTTTTGCTTTCCTATGCTTGTTGCTTTGTGCTTTGATGACTTGTTTCTTTACAAGATTCCTATGCATAGGAAGTGGGTTAGACTTAAATGTGTTTTGAATTTGCTTCTTGATGCTCTCTTTTACTTCAATTCATATTTCTTATGTGAGCATGTTCTCAAACTATCAAGCCTAACTTAAAGGCGTTAAAAGAAAAGTACTTATTGGGAGATAACACAAAAGTTTTAGATGAGTCTTAGAAGTTATTACCTCTGTAATAACCGCTCCTTATCCTTTTTAGTTTGCTTTTTGTGCCACGAATAACCTCTAATGAGAGTGAAGTAATGATTGGGAAAGTTGCTGTCCCGAAACAGATTTTTGTGCTTCACCGTAAAAACTCGTGAGAGAGCTCTGTATGTCGGATTGAGCTGTAATTGTTTGTGCTTCTGCCCCAGGATGTTATATAACTTTCGTTAGTTCGACACTTGTTGATTTGAGTAACAGAAGGTCTTCGAAAAAATTAGTCTTTACCTGTTGGTCTGTTTTGATAGATTTCTGCCATTTTCTGCATTTGCTTCTTGTGGGTTCCTTTTTGAGTTCTTTTGGAGAACTGAGCTTTTTGAGGGAAGTGATACAGTATCTAGTGCTCTAATGGAAGTTTATTTGGTGTTAGAACTGAACCTTAAGACTTGTTTATCTTGAGTGCACTAATGTTGCTAATAAAGATTGTGTGGAGTTTTGTATGAAGGAAAATTTTCAGGTGTATGGAAGGAATGAGTAATGAGATGAAGGATGGACTAAATCTCAAGCTTGGGGATGCCACGCGTGTCACCCCAAGAAATATCCAATAAGTACAAGCGTCAAAGCTTGGGGATGCCCAAGGCATCCCCTTCTTCATCAATAAAAATCCCAGGTTTCTTCCAAACGCTTCATTTTTATTGTTTCATGCACAGTTTTGTTGTTCTTGGACGTCTTCTTTTTCGTTTTTGTTTTGGTTTTTAGTTTGCTTGGTTTGCTTAGTTTTCTGAATAAATTGGTTGGACCCCCTCTTTCTTACATTGGTTTGCAAATGGTTTGGTTTGGTTTGGTTTGGAAAAGAGTAGGAAAGTTCATACTTATGTGGTAAAAAGAGCTCATTTTTTACCGTGGCCTATGCTTTGTCATGCCATGCTTGATATTGTTTTGGCTTTATGATTAGTATTCTTTGCTGTAGCATGAATTGTTATAAACAATTGAGATTGCTTAATGTGCCTTGGATGAATCATGCGTTGTTTTAGCATATTAAAGCATAGTATAGTGGTATTCTCCTTTGATGCTTTATTTGGGTTGACTTGGCGCATGCTCACACCATGTTATGACTATCACAAGTCACCATAGCCTCTATGATCCTTTAGTTTTCAACTTGTAGTATCACTTTATGCTTTGATCTATGATGTTTTGTCGCTCTACATGATTATGGCCATTTTTGCTCTCTTAGTTTGTCGCTCCCAGTCTTTTGCTAGCCTCCACAATCAAGTATGAGTTCCACTCATGCATCAAATCCTTAAACCAAGTTATTCCAAAGAGTACACCATACCTACCTACTAGCTTATGCTATTCCAAGTATATTCATGCTTTTGTTTACCTTCCGAATTAAACTTGTTATGAGAAAACTAGTAATTAAAGCTCTCACGAACTTGATGGCACACTTTACTTTTCTTGCCCTTAATAAACTTGAACCATTGTGTCATTTATGTTGTATATGCTTGCACTTATTTGTTGGGGATTAGCAGAACCATGTTGTCATGGTGAACGCTTTCAACATTGCACGGGTACTTTGTACCTAGTTGATATCATGCTCTTTTGTATATGGATGTCATCGGTGTGAAATGAAAGGGGAGCTTGTAAGTCCATGGAGTTATGTATATGTGTTAGAGAAACGCTTGGGCCTCTGGTCTAATCCATGCTGACATGGTGGAAACCTGCAGTGTAACCATAATGAGTTGTCTATGAAGCATTCTTCTTATAAAAAAAGAGTCCTATATTGAGAAAAAAAAGAGAAAAAGAAAAAAAAGATATTATGAAAAGAGGAAAGAGAGAAAAAAAGCACCATATTCCCATGGTAAATAAGAAGATTGCTGAGATGCTCATTGTCTGCTTGCCTTGTCATTTTGATATGGGGATTCTTCCGTATCATCGGGCAAGGGGTACCCTGTTGGCGGTTCTCTATGATACACATGTACTTACGATGACAAGAACTTACCGGTGACTAAATTTGAGTAGCATGAGGAGCGGCCCTCGTATACAAGGGACATGAGATTTCTGACTTATACTTTGTCAAGCATGTACACCATAGTTTGTTCACTTTAACCTTAATCACTTGAAGATGCTTATGATAGGGGCTATGAGACCTAAAAGCTATAATTACCATAATTTTTGGAAGCTCTTTATGAGACTTGAATCCCTACTTCCTTTTACAAAAGGCCTTTCTTCCACCATTATATTGAGTCTCCACCTTCTACCTTTATGCACCTACTTTGAGAGCATAGTGGCCATTCTTAGTTCTATGTGCATTGTCCCAAGACTAGTTGATTGATGCATAACTTGATTTTTCTTGTTTTAAACTATTGTATCTAGTCACTCTGATGAACTTTGAAGGTGTCCTATGCATTTATTTTTGCTACTCTATGAAGGACAAGCTGAATACTATTATGCTATGTTTTCTTTATGTGAAACAAATAAACATCTTGCGAAGCATTGTTATTCATGAATCTTTTGTTTATGCCTTTTCATATTGCAACTTAGTTGCTTTGTCTTATTGCTAGAACTTTGTCTTTCATGTTATGATTGAAGTACTATGATCCTAGCTATCAATGTTTTACAAATACTTTGATCAAGTCTATGATGGTGCATGTCACCTCAAAAATTATTCTTTCTTTTTATCACTTACCTATTCGAGGATGAGCAGGAGTTAAGCTTGGGGATGTTGATACATTGCAAATGTATCTATAATTTTTGATGTTCCATGCTTGGTTTTATCTACTTTCTTGTGTTTTGTTCCAATGTTGGAGTACTTTTCATATGATTTCTTGGACTAACCTATTAACAAGAGCCACAGTGCAAGTTGCCTGTTTTCTGCTGTTTTTGGTTCCAGGAAAGTCAGAAAATGAATATTCTCAGAATTGGACGGGATAAAAGCCAAAGTTCCTATTTTACCGGAAGACTCATGGAGCCAGAATACGAGACGGAGGAGGGCCAAGGCCTGGCCACACCATATGGTGGCACGGGCTAGCCCTGGCCATGCCACCAGGTGGTGTGGGCCCCCTGGCCGCCCACCGACCTTCCCTCTTCGCCTATAAGAAGCCTCCCGATGCATAAACCCTAAATCATCAAGCCTCCAGCCACGAAAAGTTCCGCAGTGCCGCCGCCACCGAAAAGGAGATTCGGGGGACAAAAAGTCTCTGTTCCGGCACCCTGCCGGGACGGGGAAGTGCCCTCGGAGCCATCTCCATCGATCTCCACCGCCATCTCGATCACCATTGCTGATTCCCATGATGAGGAGGGAGTAGTTCTCTCTCGAGGATAAGGGTTCTACCGGTAGCTATGTGTTCATCTCTCTCTCTATACGTGATCTTATTGAGATCATGAGCTTGTAATTTATAGGTTTACCTAGCTACTCAAGTGCTTTAATAGATCTCTGCTCTCCCCATGTGTGTGAAAGTGACAGTGTGCACACCATGGTGGCACTTAAGCTAGAGATTACAAATACTTGTTATGAGTTATATTTGGAGTTGGATGTTTCTATGAAATTGTGGTGTTTGTTGGACTCATCTAGTACTCAAGGTGATAGTGTGGGGTTTTCTAGATGGGAAAGGCTTACTTTGAGGTGTGCTGTTATAGCCCTACCATCGATTAGAGTGTTCAACCGGAGAGTAGTTAAGAGTAGTATCATAAAGAGAATATATTTATATGAGAGTGTTCACTAGTGAAAGTATGATCCCTAGGCCTTGTTTCTAAGCATTGAAACACCGTTTGCAATTAGATCTATTACATGTTTGCTTGCTTCTATCTTTATTTCAGTTTTACTTTAGTCTCTTCCACACCATCAAATTATTTTCTAGCATCGTTATCTTATATCCATACCACTTGTATTTCACTATCTCTTTGCCGAACTAGTGCACCTATACACCTGACAAGTGTATTGGGTGTGTTGGGGACACAAGAGACTTCTTGTATCTTGATTGCAGGGTTGCTTGAGAGGGGATACCTTTGACCACTTCCTCCCTGAGTTCGATAAACCTTGGGTGATCCACTTAAGGGAAAACTTGCTACTGTTCTACAAACCTCTGCACTTGGAGGCCCAACAACTGTCTACAAGAATAGAAGTGCGTAGACATCATTAGCTCACTGTTTTCTACAGGGTTTTGCCACCCAATTTACCTCCATTTACTCCCTCTATCCCTTCTAGCTCTAACCAAAGCTTGATCACCCCATTCCCTAGCCCCTAGTAGCAGTGCCACGCCACCCCGAGGACATGCTCGTCGGCCAAACTTTCCAACGCAGCAGCAGACCGCCCCTCTCTCTCTCGCCATGTCTAGGAGCTAGACCAGACCACACCGCCGCCCCCTGAGCACCCACACCGAGCCGCTAGGGTTAGACCTCGCCAGCGACCTGTCCGTCGTCGACGACGAGCCCCAGCCGTAGATCCTAGTTCTAATCTAACGGCCCACATCGCCCCGTACCGCTTCGCGTGTAAAGAGTCGTTGACTGGTGGACCCCCCTTGTCAGATGTGCCCCGCGCCGCAGAGTGCCACTGGGCCGGCCCGTTAGCTTTCCCGTGCGACCCAGTTAATTCAAATTAGGATTTTTCTATTTAAGTTTGAACCTAGTTCTATCCCTTAGTTTGAAAATCAATTTAGAGATATCTACAAATCCAAATAGAGTGATTCCAATTTTGTTAGAAACCTATTGAAAAGATCTATCCAGGACCATTGGATTTAATTCATTTAGAGTTCGAGATCTCTCCTAGTAAAAATAACAAGACAGAAGCTTTTGCACATTCAAACATTTTTCAAAAATCAACCATGATAGCTTTTGAGTTGATTCCAACTCTCAAAAATCACATTTAACCATACCTATCCGAATATGTAATAATATTAGGGTTTACATGCAGTGACTCTAGACTAGTACCAGAATAATGCTATATAGGCATTTCTAGTGACTTTAAATCATTAAATAATGAACTTAAACCAAAGTAATTGTGATCCAACCCTTAAATCACATTCCAACATGTTAGAATATGTGGTGATGACATGTGTCCACATGATCCCATATTTTAAGTGGTGAATATTAAATTTTAGTTATTTTTCAATGAGTAGAAATTACTTTTCTTAAATAAAAGAATGAAACTGGTAATGCTTGTGATGATAATAGATCATCAAATGTGTGCCTTAGAGTGCTAATTAGACTAGTTAAGTATTGTTTGGTTATTGTGTACTCCGTATGTATTTATAGACGATAGTACCGACCAAGCTTTCGAGGAGGAGGAGTTTTATCAAGAGGAGGAAGAAAACTTCAACCACTGTACTACACAAGGCAAGCCATAATTAACAATGCAAGCTAACACTTGCAAGTATAATTCTTAACAAGCTAGGATTAAGCTAGATGAGTTGAGCAAAGATGCTTTAGGCAAGCTTTGGTTATACCACTTTGACTATTACTTACCCCAAGTATTATTTTCAAGCTTTACTTCCTTTACTTTACCCAAAGTCTTTTACTTGTTTTGAAGGTAGCATAAAGAGTATAAAACTTGACCTATATAGATAACTTTAGATGTCATTCTATGGCATGAGATTGATCCCATCTTTCCACCTTAGTGAACACTCTTAACTTAGTAGTTTAGAGTAGATAAAAACTTGAGTCACTTTAGATGGGAATACTTGGTGCAAATGAATTATGAAAACCTTGGAATGATGAGTCATTCTATTGAGATGTTTTGACATGCGTTGAGAAACACAAATGGTTTATGATGGTGAAAATGTTTAGGCATGAGCCTTAACCCTTTTACAAAACTAATGGTTGGATTCGGATGCGATACCATTCCAAATTTACCGTACAACCAGAATATCTGAATTGGGTAAGGCTTAGCCGGAAGTTTATATGCATTAGTATTAGTTCCCTCGCGGGAGAGGTTTGAGCTGAGGCTACCTCTCAATGTTGTCCACCTATGAAGTGCCCAAGATGACTGATGGTCATGGTTGGGATTCCATGGTCATAGGAGAGGTGCTTATACTAGGGTGTGTAAAGGAAAGGTTATGTTTGATTATCTGCATACTAAGTATGATGATTCAGGGTTATCCCTGACAGATGTATCGAATCTCGTGGTGAAAGTGTACCACCTCTGTAGAGTGTCAAACTATTCGAATAGCCGCGTCCGCGGTTATGGACAGTTGGAATGGCCATACTGTTTCGTTGTCAGATGTTTTCAAAATAAATTATGAAAGGAATGATGAATCTTGACTTGACTACAATAGGGTTGTGTTTATGACACTAGCTTCCCAACTTAAGTGATTCCAGAACTTTATTTTATCTTTCTTTGCTTCTGAACTCAGCTTAGGTTTCAAACTTAACTTTATAGTTAAACTTAGAGTTAGCACTTTAACTTGGAACTATACTACTTGTTAGTGGTAGTTTGCGAGTACTTAAAGAGTACTCATGGATTTTTTCCCTGGCTATTCTCATGGCCATACTATGAAGGAGACTACCAAGATGATGGACAGCAGGACGGCTATGATAACTAGGACTATCTGCCTTCGTCAGCATTGCATGTGCCCCTGAAGATGGACCCCACCGCTACGCTTATCTTTTATTCCGCTGCTTGTTGTATTAAGACTGGATCATGAGATCCTTATTTGTGTAAGACCTTATGTATGGTTTGTAATGGATGATGTACTGTGATATCCAATCTGTTATGTCTCGCAAAAATGGTAATCCTGGGATTGCGATGAATGACATAACAGGCATCTGCGATTAAAAATCTGGTTGTTGACATTAGGACCAGTACTTAGTAAATAATCTTGTAACAATAGTACGTAAAGAACAGTGTAGGTCTATGATAGAAGTCATATGTATTATAACATTATGATAATTTTTGGATTCAAGGTAGTAACTACAATGTTGTTAGTAGTTTTGAGAGATCATGTGAGGATAGTTTACAATAGAATGGAAAAGTAGTAGTCTTTAGTAGTCCGAAAGGAAAGGTAAGTGGTTAGTCAAAACAAAAGTGAGAACACTTGGCTCAAGATTATCTAGTTGCAACTGAGCAATTTGGGTAAATATTGAGGCAAAGAGTATTTTAACCCCTATGGGCTAAGTATCATGATGTAAACCTATACTAGGAGGTGTCATATACTACTCAACCAAGCCTGCATTTTCGAGATGTTTTACTCAACTACTATATTACAGGCTTAGAATGATGTGAGTTATATGTACCAAATTTGGATTTCTTGGTTTTTTTGAATCTTCTTGATTGACTAGATCTGTGCATGAAGTTTTACTTGGTGTGCAAATGCATATTGCATCATCAAGTTATTACTTGATGTTATAGACCTAGATAGAAAAGGGAATTCGTGTAAGGGAGTGACGAGTTCCGAAGATCAAGATGAAGACTTGCACGAGGAAGGAAGCTAAATATATGGTGTATCAACACTATTTTGAAGAATGGATCAATCCCAACTTATTATTAGTTGGAAACAAGAAGGAATATTACTGCAGAAAAGGTGTGGAGGAACATGAAGGAATGAACTTAAGTTCACTCAAGATAGGTGATGTTGCTCAGGAGCTAATGAAGTAGTTGTCCCAAGATCATGGAAGTAACATGAAAGGGAGCAGAGAAGAAGTCTTGGAGGAAAGGTGGAATTCAAGCTCTGACAACTCGGAGAGAAAGCCAATAGTAAGTCGAAAACCCATAGGGTAGTTAATACACCCAGAAGGATCCGTAGCTGGTATCCATAAATGGTACCCTATCAGTTTAGCTAACTAGGTCATCTTTGTGTAATTTAAAGAGCATAAAACTTGGCCTAAGTTAAGAGAGACATAAAGAAGTATAAAAATTAAAGCGAATGGCTTTCAAGGCGTTTCGTGAAATCAGGTTTCTCAGTGAGAAATGATGTCTAAGAAGATAAGAGTAAGACAAATAATGTTGGAAGATTCATTTTAGAGATCCACGATTGTCTGGATATACCACAGATTCTTTCGTGAGACCTTCTAGAGGTAAAGTATAAGCTAGACAGAGACAGATATCCTAACTATTGAGTTAATAGGTATAATACATGTAGTTTAGATACCATTAGGAAACCCCAAGAGGGAGAGTAAACAATAAACATTGAAGTGTTGTTATTTGACTTTCTAACAAAAGGTCAGAAAGGGAAGTACTAAACTATGATGAGATTAATCCTTATTCTCATAAGGTTATAAGAAGTCATCATTATAAAGTATTTCCGAGAGTATTCCAAAATAGACAGGTGTAGTGTAATAGGAAAGCCTGAACAGAATGTATGACATGTGTCCAAAACCAATCCTAAGTTGGACTATGAAGACACAACACAAGGTATTGTAGTAGAAGGAGTTATACCACATATAGGAAACGATAGTTGGAAGTTGCCAAGTATGAAGTGAACTCAAGGAAAAAGAGCTCGATACGGGATACTGCAACTATCCCGATTTGTGATCACAATGGAGTTAGGAAAGGTCGTGATTAATACAACTCAACTTCCTCATTCTGAAACGTAAAAGAGTGCGAACTTCGGGGACGAAGTTTATTATAAGGGGGAGAGTCCATAACATCCCACGATTAGCACCTAGAAATAGATGGGACACAAGTTTGTACATTGCATTAATGCATAGAAAACCTGGGTAAATTTTTCGCTTTTGAATAAGTTCCGTAAAGGGATCGATGTCTCTCTTATGTTGATGAGTAGGATTAGGCATTAACGTGAGTGCGACGGATTTTCACATGACCTTTGTGTAACATCTTGTTTTATGGGGGAAACAATTCGAAATCAATTCAAATATGAATAATAATAATTTAAATGTAAAGTAGGAATAGAAATTGTAATTACATTAAAGCATGTGAGATAATAATAGAAAATCATATTACATATAATTTACACAATAAATTGGAATTATTATTCCAAGAATAATCAATATTACACTGCCATAACATTTAATAATAAAAGTATATAAGAGATCCACAAATTGGTAAATCGTACAATTCACAAATAAAATAAAAGAAAGCATTTACTTTGCTACCATAATAATGATAATACAATGTTCCAAAATGATAAATAAAATTACAACAATTGATGAAAGAATAAGTAGAAGTTACAACATTTTCAACAAAAAGAAAAAAGAATAATATTTAATACATGAAGAATGTTTCATTGTTCTTACAATATTCAAATATAAAATAAGATTACAAAATAATTATAACAGAAAAGCCTAAATAAGATTCTACACTAATGCTTTAGATGATATCATCATCTTCCTGAACCTTTCCTTTCTCTGTTGAACCCTGCAAAAGAAACAAATAACAAGAAAAGAAAATAATGAAAAAGAAAGGAAGTTTTGGGATAGGAAACTCTCAAATTGGGACTTAGAAGTGCCAAGCCAGCAATTCATCATCGAGTTTGCAATAAAGGGGCCATTTAGTAAATGTTCTTATCAGGATATTTTCCTCTGACTTATTGCACCATAGGCTGGGAGGGAAATTCCACTTAGCAAATCAATAAGAAAGCATCAGCACAAGATAATCATCAGCTCAGCCGTAACTCAGAGAAGGAGAAGGATAAAGGAAATATGATCACCTATACAAGGTACAAGGGGGCCACCACAAGTAGCTCACACGACATGCAAGTGTTGTGTTGTCAATAGCACAAAGAGCAGAGCAATAGAATATAAGCACCACACTTCTGACCCAGCCATAGCTAGCAAGAAGCCACACACACACCAACCACTTCATTATCCTCACCAGCCACCAGTTCTTCTCAGCTCATCACCAATAACAACATCCACTTCACAACTTGATCTTGCTAGTTCACCACCAGTATACATTAGTGTCCACCACCATAACTATCATGAGCACCGAAGTAGAAGCAGTCCAGTACCACAGGTAGAAGAGAAAGATCTAGAATAGAAGATGAGCAGGCCAACAATAAGGAGGATAAAAGAATAAGATATGCAGATTATTAGGAGCTTGATAAGCTGAGGATCAAGCTACACATGAGCAAACTACTCCAACAACGGCAGTTGCATCAAGTCATATTCTCATTTGACTTGGGGATCTAATATTTCTCAAAGCATGAGCACCATCAATACATATCATGTTAAGCAAGGATTTACCATGTGCACACCCATATGAGGCACCACAGATGTAAACCTAGCCTAGCAGAAATGCATTGGGCATAGATGCGGGTAAATAAATAAGCACCCGCCAGTTAATGAGCTTATTCCACACTCGCAACCATAGCCTCTATTTTTAATCATGTATCTAGGAAATAGTTTAGAAGGTAAAGCTCTCAGATCCACATAGTGATGTGATGTCTACGCAGTTCTATTTTTGTAGACAGTTGTTGGGCCTCCAAGTGCAGAGGTTTGTAGAACAGCAGCAAGTTTTCCCTTAAGTGGATCACCCAAGGTTTATCGAACTTAGGGAGGAAGTGGTAAAAGGTATCCCCTCTCCAGGAACCCTGCAATCAAGATACAAGAAGTCTCTTGTGTCCCCAACACACCCAATACACTTGTCAGGTGTATAGGTGCACAAGTTCGGGGAAGAGATAGTTAAATACAAGTGGTATGTATAATTATAAGTGGTAACAGTGCCAGAAAATAGCTTGATGGCGTGGAAGAGACTAAGGGAAAACTGAAATAAAGATGGAAGCAAGCAAACATGTAACAGATCTAGTTGCAAACGGTGTTTCAATGCTTAGAAACAAGGCCTAGGGATCATACTTCACAAGTGAACACTCTCATATAAATATATTATCCTCATGATACTACTCTGAACTACTCTCCGGTTGGACACTTTAATCCATGGTAGGGCTATAACAGCACACCTCAAAGTAAGCCTTTCCCATCTAGATAACCCCACACTGTCACCTTCAGCACTATATGGTTCCAACGAACACCACAATTTCATAGAAACATCCAACTCCAAATATAACTCATAACAAGTATTTGTAATCTCTAGCCTAAGTGCCACCATGGTGTGCACACTGTCAACTTCACACACATGGGGAGAATAGAGATCTATTAAAGCACTTGAGTAGCAAGGTAGATCTACTTGATTACAAAGCTCATGATCACAATATGATCATGCATACAGAGAGAGATGAACACATAGCTACCGGTAGAACCCTTAGCCTCGAGAGAGAACTACTCCCTCCTCATCATGGGAATCAGCAACGACGATGGAGACGGTGGTGGAGATCGATGGAGATGGCTCCGGGGGCACTTCCCCATCCTGGCAGGGTGCCGGAATAGAGACTTTATGTCCCCCGAATCTCCCCTTCGATGGCGGCGGTGCTACGGAACTTTTCGTGGATGGAGGCTTGACGATTTAGGGTTTTTGCATCGGGAGGCATCTTATAGGCGAAGAGGCAAGGTCGGTGGGCGGCCAGGGGTCACCCGCGCCACCATATGGTGTGGCCAGGCCCTTCTCCGTCTCGTATTCTGGCTCCGTGTCCCCCTCGGTGAAATATTGACTTTGGCTTTTGTCCCGTCCAATTCCAAGAATATTCATTTTCTGACTTTCCTAGAACCAAAAACAATAGAAAACAGGCAACTGGCACTGTGGCATCTTGTAAATAGGTTAGTCCAAGAAATCATATGAAAAGTACACCAAAGTTGGAACAAAACATAAGAAAGTAGATAAAACCAAGCATGGAACATCAAAATTATAGATACATTTGCAATGTATCAACATCCCCAAGCTTAACTCCTGCTCGTCCTCGAGTAGGTAAGTGATAAAAAGAAAGGATAATTTTTGAGGTGACATGCACCATCATAAACTTGATCAAAATATTTGTAAAACATTCAAAGTTGGGATCATAGTACTTCAATCATAACATGAAAGATAAAGTTCTAGCAATAAGACAAAGCAAGTATGTTACAACATGAAAAGGCACAAACAAAAGATTCATGAATAATAATGCCTTCCAAGACGTTTGTTTGTTTCACATAAAGAAAACATAGCATAATGGCATTCAACTTGTGCCTCATAGAGTAGCAAAACATAAATGCATAGGACACCTTCAAAGTTCATACGAGTGACTAGATACAAATAGTTTAAAACAAGCAATATCAAGGTATGCATCAATCAACTAGTCTTGGGACAATGCACATAGAACTAAGAATGGCCACTATGCTCTCAAAGTAGGTGCATAAAGATAGAAGGTGGGGACTCAACATAAAAGTAAAAGAAAGGCCTTCGTAGAAGGAAGTAGGGATTCAAGTCTCATAAAGAGCTTCCAAAAATTATGGTACTTCTTAGCTTTCAGCTCTCATTGCGCCTATCATAAGCATCTTTAAGGTGATTAAGGTTAAAGTGACACAACTAAGAGGATATGCTTGACAAGTTATAAGCCGAAATCTCATGCCCCTTACTTACGAAGACCGAACCTCATGCTACTCAACTTTAGTCACGAGTAAGCTCTTGTCATTGTAAGTACATATGTATCATAAAGAACCGCCAACGGGGTACCCCTTGCACATGATACATGAGTTATCCCATAATCAAAATGACAAGGCAAGCAGACAATGACCATCTCAGCGATCTTTTTATTTGCTATCTGCATAGGTTTTTATTGAGGATGCTTCATAGAGTGATCATTATGGTGATGCTACAAGTTTCAACCATGATTAGGCATGGCTTAGGCTAGCGGCCCAGGCGTTTCTCTAACACACATACAAACTCCATGATCTTACAAGTTCCACTTTTATTTCACCCCGCCGGGATCCATAAGAAAAAGAACATAATATCAACGGGGTACAAAGTACAAGTGCAATGTTGAAAGCATTCCCCATGATACATGGTTCTGCTAATTTCAACTTATAAAGCGCAAGCATATACACAACAAAGAAGGACCCAATGGTTCAAGTTTATTAAATTCAAGAAAAGTAAGGTGTGCCATCAAGTTTATGAGAGCTTTAATCACTAATTTTCACATAACAAGTTTAATTTGGAAGGTAAGCAAAAACATGAATATACTTGGAATAGAATAAGCTAGTAGGTAGGTATGGTGGACTCTTTGGAATAACTTGGTTTAGGGATTTGGATGCATGAGTGGATGATGACCCACAAGTATAGGGGGTGTATCGCAGTATTTTCGAGGGAAGTGAAACCCAATTTATTGATTAGACACAAGGGGATCCAAAGAATATTTATCAGCCTTAACAATTGAGTTGTTAATTCAGCTGCACCTGGAAACAATCTTGCTCACAGCAGTTTATCAGTAGCAATAGTTTTGTAGTAGGAATAGTAAAGTAACAGCAGTAGTAAAGCAAAGACACTAGTAACCAAAGCAGTAAACAGTGGGAATCGAGTGCGGTAGGCATAGGGATGGATGGACGGGTGTTGCATGGACAAGACAATCCACATAGCAATCAGAACATAGGGCAATTGCAGATAAATAAGATAAAGCATCCAAGTACCAGACAATCCTAGGCATGTGTTCCATATATAGTCATACGTGCTCGCAATGAGAACATGCACAACATCTTTTGTCCTGCCAGCCCATTTGTAGCGGGGCCTCTAGGGAACTACTGGCAATTAAGGTGCTCCTTTTAATAGAGCACCGGAGCAAAGCATTAACACTCCGTGAACACATGTGATCCTCACATCAAAGCCATTCCCTTCCGGTTATCCTGATTTCTGTCACATCGGGGCCATAGGTTCCAGACAACATTGTGTGTATACAACTTGCAGATAATACCAAGAACAATACTATCATAATGAATCAATAACATGTTCAGATCTGAGATCATGGCACTTGGGCCCTAGTGACAAGCATTAAGCACAACAAGTCGCAACAAAGTCATAAAGCACTAATAAAAGATACTACGCACCATGCCCTAATAATTTGATGCCATTACATGAACAATCTCATCTAATCCCTACCATCCCCATAGGCTACAGCGGGGGATTACTCACTCATAGATGGGGGAAACATGGATGGTCGATGGCGATGATCTCCTCCAATTCCCCGTCCCGGCAGGGTGCCAGAATGGAGTTTCTGGTGCTATTTCGTGGAATCTGGTGGTGGCGGCGGAGCGGAAATCCTTTTGGAAAAACGTCGAACCCCCCCCGAAGTTTTTAGGTCAGAAGGCTCCTTATAGGCGAAGAGAGAGGCCGAGGGGGTCCCTAGGGGGCCCACACCAGCCTGGCGCTGGCCCGGCTCAGCGCCACCAGTGGTGTGGCCACCCCCATCTCTTCTTCGCCTCAGATTCGCTCCTGGAGTCTTCGGGTGAAATAGGATTTTTTGCATATTTTCCGGGATTTTTACTGATAGTTGGTTTTCTGCACAAAAAGTAGACACCAAGGCAATTCTGCTGAAAACAGCGTCAGTCCGCATTAGTTGCATCCAAATCACACAAGTATAGAGGAGAAACAATTGCAAAAGTGTTCGGGAAAGTAGATACGTTTTGGACGTATCAGTGGAACTCATACTTGGTTGTGGAGGCTAGCAAAAGACCGGGAGCGACAAACTAAGAGAGCAATAATGGCCATAATCATGCAGAGCGACAAAACATCGTTGATCAAAGAATAAAGTGATACTACAAGTTGAAAACTAAAGGATAATAAAGGCTTATGGTGACTTTGGATAGTCATAACATAGTGTGAGCATGTGCCAAGTCAACCCAAATAAAGCATCAAAGGAGAATACCACAATACTATGCTTTAATATGCTAGAACAACGCATGATTCTTCCAAGGCGCATTAAGTAATCTCAATTGTTTATAACATGTCATGCTACAACAAAGAATACTAAGCATAAAGCCAAAACAATATCAAGCATGGCATGACAAAGCATAGGCCACAATCAAAAACAAGCTCTCTTTACCACTTAAGCATGAACTTTCCTACTCTTTTTCCAATCCAAACCAAACTATTTGAAAACCAATGTATGAAAGAGAGGGTCCAACCAATTTATTTAAGAAAACTAAGAAAAAGAAAACTAAAACCTAAAAACTAAAACAAATACGCTCCAAGAACAACACAACAGTGCATGAAACAATAAATATGAAGTGTTTGGAAGAAACCTGAGATTTTTATTGATGAAGAAGGGGATGCCTTGGGCATCCCCAAGCTTTGACGCTTGTACTTCTTGGATATTTCTTGGGGTGACACGCATGGCATCCCCAAGCTTGAGATTTAGTCCATTCTTCATCTCATTACATCATTCTCACCATACACCTTAAATTTTTCCTTCATACAAAACTTCAGACAATCTTTATTAGCAACATTAGTGCACTCAAGATAATAAGTCTTTGGGTTCAGTTTCAACACCAATAAAACTTCCATTAAAACACTATCTACTGTAGCACTTCCCTCAAAAATCTCAATTCCCCAAAAGAACTCAAAAAGGAACCAACAAGAAGCAAATGCAGAAAATGGCAGAAATCTATCAAAACAGACCAGCAGGTAAAGACGATTTTTTTCGAAGACCTTCTGTTGCTCAAATCAAAAAGTGTTGAACTAGTGAAAGTTAGATAACAACCTGGGGCAGAAGCACAACAATTCACGCCTCAAAAGGATGTACAGAGATTTTACACGAATTTTTACGGTGAAGCACAGAAATCTGTTTCGAGACAACAACTTTCCCAATCATTACTTCTCTCTCATTAGAGGTTACTCTTGGCACAAAAAGTAAAGAAAAAGGATAAGGAGCGGTTATTACAGAGGTAATAACTTCCAAGACTCATCTAAAACTTTTGGGTTATCTCCCAATAAGTACTTTTCTTTAACGCCTTTAAGTTAGGCACGATAGTTTGAGAAGATGCTCACATAAGACATATGAATTGAAGTAAAAGAGAGCATCAAGAAGAAAATTCAAAGAACATTTAAGTCTAACCCACTTACAATGCATATGAATCTTGTAAAGAAACAAGTCATGAAATCACAAAGCAACAAGCATAGTAAATAAAAATAAGTGCAACTTCAAGACTTTCAACATAAAGAGGGGAAACTTAATATTATTGAGATACATAAGACCATGTTTCCCTCTCTCATAATAACTTTTAGTAGAATCATGAATAAAATTAACAATATAACTATCACATAAAACATTCTTATCATGATCCACATGCATGAAAGAATTAATACCTCCCACATAAACATAGTCATTCTTATTAATTATAGTGGGAGCAAATTCAACAAAATACTATCATTATTAATCTCATCACCATAATCATCAAATATAGGAGGCATATTATAATCATAATTAAATTTATCCTCAATAGTAGATGCACTGAAAATATCATAATCATCATTGCAATCATCATATATTGGAGGTATAGTATCATCATAAGCAATAGAATAGTTATGTTCCCAAGTGTGTTCATTTGTAAACATATCATCATTGGAAGGATCATGGATAACACTAATAGTATAGCAATTATTAATATCATCATTTTCAGAATTGGTACCGAAGAGATTTTCAATATCAAAGGTAGTGTGCTTTTCCCAATCATGATCACTACTATAGGTAATAGGCATAGGAACATCATCGAGTTCAGACTCATCAAAAACTATAATAGGAGCAACATGCTTAGGGGAAAATACTGTTTCCTCTCTTCTTTTACTCCTCCTCTACTTATTTTTCTTCCTCTCTCTAGGAGGGAGAGGCTTGAAAGGAAGATTCTCCATATACCCTGGTTCATTGTTAGAGACAACAGAAGAAACTTTGGAGGATTCCTTCTTTTCATTAATAAGAGCAAAACACATATAAGTCCTGTCATATTTTGGTAAAACCTCATCTTTTATAATATTTTGTATGTAAGTATTTGTGTGACAATTATCAACACAATAAAGATGACAACCATGCAGGACACTATTCATATCAAAAGCACCCATATCTACCAAAGAGGTTTTTCTTGATAACTCTTCACATCCCAGAAATAATGTAAGTTCATCATGCTGATTAGGAGTGATCATGTCATCACAATACAAACTTGCAGTACTCATTGGATTAGAAGGGCTATTATTATGGCCTGAGCATTGAAAATTGAAATGACCCACTTCGAAGCAAAGTTCAGAAATGAAAGGATAAAGGGCACACCCTTTTTTACTAAGATCATTTAAGGCCCTATACCACATTCTAGTTTTTTCATTCTTGTGGGTTATACAATATTCTTCTTAAATTTGATTATTCTCACAAGGTCTATGTATTCCACAAAAATTAACATGCTTATAAGAAATAGTACTTTCAGAGGTTTGAGCATGTTTATTGCTATCATTAATAACAATTTCATTTTCCATGCAAGTGTCTTTATAAGGCTCATGATACATGTACCATTTTTCTTTAGGAGCATTAATATGAGAAGCAAAGGTTCTATAACAATCAACAAGAATTTGAGGATCAAGACCATATTTAGCACTAAGCTCTTCAAAATCAATAGTTTCAGCAAAAGACTTAATGCAATCATACTCATAGTTTATACCTGGTTCTTTACCTTTATTGATATCCCAATCTTCGATATTGCTTTGAATTGTTTCAAGAAGATCCCACTTAGCTTTGACCTCCTTAATTGTGAAGGATCCCTCTAAACAAGTATTTAGATAGTTCTTGTAATGTCCTGAAAGCCTTGCATAGAAATTATTAATAACAGTATTACTAGGGATCTCATGAATGGGACATTTGAGCATTAGTGACTTCAATCTCCCCCATGCTTGGGCAATGCTTTCTCCATCATGTGGATGAAAATTATAAATGTAATTTCCATATTTATGAATTTCATGAGGAGGATAAAATTTAGAGTAAAAGAGAGATTCAAGTTCCTTCCACTCCAAATGATGAGGATCATCTAGTAGCCCATGCCACTCCCTTGCTTTGCCCTTAAGTGATAAAGAGAATAGCTTCCTCTTAACTTGGTTCATTGGAATACCTGCACACTTATAATTCATGTATAAAGAGTAAATGATCACCAGGATGGATAGTTGCATCTCCAAAATAAGAGTTATTCATAACACGTTCCACAATTTTTATAGGTATTTTAAAAGGGATGCTTTCAGTATGTGGATTTAAAATATCACAAGTGTCATCAGAATTACCACATATGGGAGATAAAGTATCATCAAAGCAAATTTTCTTCTTTAAAGCTGGGGAACTAAAAGGATCATTTTCAAAAAAACTAACTTCCCCAAGCTTAGACGTTTCCATAACATTAGTAACAAAGGTGTTCAAAAGAACCATACTAATAACATTGCTATTAGCATGCAAAGAAAGTTCCATGGGTTTTTTAATTTTCTTTTCGGACAATTCATGTTCTATATTAGGAAAAATACTAAAACGCTCTCTAATTTTGTTGTTGTTTTCCATTAAGCCTAACTAGTGAAAACAAGAAACAAAAAGACAAAATTGCAGAATCTAAAGGAAATAACTTGGAGCACTCACACTGGAGGATGTGAGTACCTTTTACCTTACCTCCCCGGCAACGGCGCCAGAAAATAGCTTGATGTCTACGCACTTCTATTCTTGTAGACAGTTGTTGGGCCTCCAAGTGCAGAGGTTTGTAGAACAGCAGCAAGTTTTCCCTTAAGTGGATAACCCAAGGTTTATCGAACATAGGGAGGAAGTGGTCAAAGGTATCCCCTCTCAAGCAACCCTGCAATCAAGATACAAGAAGTCTCTTGTGTCCCCACCACACCCAATACACTTGTCACATGTATAGGTGCACAAGTGGTATGTATAATTATAAGTGGTAACGGTGCCAGAAAATAGCTTGATGGCGTGGAAGAGACTAAAGGCAAACTGAAATAAAGATGGAAGCAAGCAAACATGTAACAGATCTAGTTGCAAACGGTGTTTCGATGCTTAGAAACAGGGCCTAGGGATCATACTTTCACTAGTGAACACTCTCATATAAATATATTATCTTCATGATACTACTCTGTACTACTCTCCGGTTGGACACTCTAATCCATGGTAGGGCTATAACAGCACACCTCAAAGTAAGCCTTTCCCATCTAGATAACCCCACACTGTCACCTTGAGAACTAGATGGTTCCAACGAACACCACAATTTCATAGAAACATCCAACTCCAAATATAACTCATAAGAAGTATTTGTAATCTCTAGCCTAAGTGCCACCATGGTGTGCACACTGTCAACTTCACACACATGGGGAGAGCAGAGATATATTAAAGCACTTGAGTAGCAAGGTAGATCTACTTGATTACAAAGCTCATGATCACAATATGATCATGCATAGAGAGAGAGATGAACACATAGCTACCAGTAGAACCCTTAGCCTTGAGAGAGAACTACTCCCTCCTCATCATGGGAATCACCAACGGCGACGGATATGGTGGTAGAGATCGATGGAGATGGCTCCGGGGGCACTTCCCGTCCCGGCAGGGTGCCGAAACAGAGACTTTCTGTCCCCCGAATCTCCCCTTCGGTGGCGGCGGCGCTGTGGAACTTTTCGTGGATGGAGGCTTGACGATTTGGGGTTTTTGCATCGGGAGGCATCTTATAGACGAAGAGGCAAGGTCGGTGGGTGGCCAGGGGGCCCACACCACCTGGTGGCGCGACTAGGGGTCACTCGCGCCACCAGATGGTGTGGCTAGGCCCTGGCCCTTCTCCGTCTCGTATTCAGGCTCCGTGTCCCCCTCGGTGAAATATTGACTTTGGCTTTTGTCCCGTCCAATTCTGAGAGTATTCATTTTCTGACTTTCCTGGAACCAAAAACAGCAGAAAACAGGCAACTGGCACTGTGGCATCTTGTTAATAGGTTAGTCCAAGAAGTCATATGAAAAGTACTCCAAAGGTGGAACAAAACATAAGAAAGTAGATAAAACCAAGCATGGAACATCAAAATTATAGATACATTTGCAATGTATCATGATGCTATGAGGAGTTCATCATTGAGCTAAAAGGGGAAGTCAAAGTAAACATCTGTTCTTATCCATTAGATTGAGCCTCAGACCAAGCATCATTGGCAGAGGAGATTTATAGCAGAAAATCATGCTACTCTCATATATCCACTGTGCACACTCTAAAGAGGCACCACAGTGGAACAACCAGACAAACAAAATCCACTATTTGAATCAGCAGCTAATAAACTTTGAGATCAAAAAAAACTCTCAAATCATTTTCCTAGACCATGCAACTAGGAATCATTTTATTTAACACAAGCAAATCCCAGGAAGGATTAAAATCATCACTGAACACTAGGTTTAGTTTAAACTAACAGATTAGGTCAGCTAGAAGATTTGTTTAGCATAGCAAATAATCTATGGCAGTCATACAATAATATCCTAATCATTTCTCCAACTAAGTTTGTTGGAGATCATTTCAAGTGTTTAATTCTATCATCAGGATAGAGATGTATCACTCAAGTAAGTTTCAGGAACCATAATGTTTGCTTAGGAATAGTATCACAACAAGTACTCATACCCAAAATTGACCAGCCATCCAAGTTGAGGCAATATTTCACAAATAAAGCATCGATCAGACAAGGTACAATACTTATCCACCCCCACAGATAGCCCAAGCCATAATTGCTAGAAATACATCATAGGGATGAGTACTATATATTAAGAAGAAATCATGACCCACATGACCAGTTGATAAATCCACAAACTAGTTAGATAAAAGTTGGATAGTAATAGATCATCCACATAACCAGGAATCACCACAACAATGTGTTAGGATTTGGGAACCTGACTACTGGAGACAGATTCATTAACTCAATCATAGAAATAGCACAGGTTTGAGAACAATATCTGATCTCAAATAATTCTTAGAACCAACAGAGATACAACTGGACCCAAATTCAATAAATACCACAGATCAATTCCATGATGTCCATAATGTAAACCTACAGTGCATCAGCTCAAAGATCAGTCATAGAGGAAGTACCTTAACTAGAGGCGATGGTGTCGTCACGGTTGAAGCCAGGGTTGCACCTTCAGCACCTTCCCACTAGCGTCGAGTTGAGGAAGGTGAGGTCCAAGTCGACGGAGAGCACTAGAAGGTCACAGCCAATCATGGCGCAGATAGCAATAGTCGCGGTACCGCACCACCGTGGGGAAAACGGTAGCAGCAGATCGTGGCGACACAAAGGAGGCTAAGATGCAGAGGAGAGCAGCCGGAGTCTGAGGAGCAGCCGGAGGCGAGCGTTGGCAACCAAGATGAACACCACGGTTAGGGTTCGCCATAGATGCGTGTAGGGGAGCGCAACAGTACGCAGCAGCAGCGGAGAAATGAGGGAGGAGAAGGAGGTGTAGCTTCGTCAGCAGGCCACGATAGCGGATGTCGGCCGGCATTGCCAGAGTGGCACTAGGGATGGCGGTGACAAGCTATGATGTGAGAGGGGATTGAGTTCAGGGCGGTGCGTGCCTTAGTGAGTGAGAGAGGAAAGAGTTAGAGGGATAAGGAGAAGTGGGCTGGGGAGGGTTTGACCTCGAGCCCAGTTGGGCCAAGTTGTGCCTAGATGGGTCAGTCGGTGAGCCTGGCCCAGTTCCAAAAGAAATTCCAAAAATAAATTATTATCCCAATTAATAAATGACCAAAATACCCCTGAGCCTAGCTTACACTCTAGAAAAATATAGAAAAATCTTAAAAATAGTTATAATATATCAAATGATCACAAAAATAATATATACGTAGGAAAAATATAACATGACTTGTTTGAGTTAAATAAAATGTAAATAAATATTAATACCATTAAGACCTAAAAGAAATTTCATAAAATAAAACAAATACTTAAAATTGAGTAAAAATCATTTTTACATATAAAAATGAGTCTACTATTTTATAAAAATACTAACTTAATTTGTTTACATATAAAACTTGAAGCAAATATTCAAAGATATATAATCCTTTGTGGAATTTTGTAAAAATAAGGATAACACCTGAAATTAAATAAAATTTACTTCTAAGATCTTAAGTAATTATGTTTTACTAGAAAAATACTAATTATATTATTCCAACACATTTTAAGGTTATTAAGAAATAAATCCTTATTTATTATCTAGTTGGTAAATTCTTCAAGAACATTCTTAAATAAGAAATAATCACAATTTTATATAAAACTCTAAATTTTGTACATTTAAATACTACTTCCAAAATCATAATTTAAGTCTATAAGAATACTTAAAAGTAAACAATTAACATTTAGGAAACTCTTTAAAACCTTAACTCCAAGATAAAACAACAATTTGAAATTTTTTTAATCATCCTCACTTATAATAAAAGTGCATGTTATTTATCTCTTAACTATTCATGATTTCAAACTTTAATAGATTATTAAAAATCATCTAAATTTACTTTCCTTAAAAGATAAATTATATTCATAATGACAAGTCATATTTGGACTCATCATTCACTTAAACTAAAGGTGAATGATCGCATACTCTTAAACATGCTTATTATAAGGTTTAAAACTTATTAATACTTTTAAACACATCACGCCCTAGATCTACTCATGTTTTAAAGTTAACTTTGGTCCACAAAGCTATAAACACAATATCTAAAGTCTAAATATATTTTTATAGTTAACTTTGGTCCGATTTCACGTAAATCTTCAAGCATCTTCAAACCTATCAAGCAAATGCAAACGACATTGATCACATTCTATTAACCCCACAGATTGTTTAAACCTTGGCAAAGAAACCTTTTCTTCAAAGGTTATTCTTTTTTCAAACAAATCCAATATGATAAGTGTTTCAATCAACCTAAAGCAGAAACTTCCACAATAGATACATAATATCAAATAACTCTAAGCATGTGTTGTTATATTTACTTTATATCATACATGTTAGTCTTAAGTTCCTTGTATATTTATATTGGCTTGTAAAGTAAACTTATAGACACACTAAATCTTAAAGAAATCACCTAAGTTTAAATCATTCACCATATTGGGGTATTACTTCGGGGTTTTCCAAACTGCATTACATTACTTATGCATCACAGCATACTGCTTCTTTAAACATTCGTCCTTACCGGACCAATGATGCAAATTTCAGATTTTGGATCTTCTATTGTATTGAAGACCGTGAGTGCATAATCTTGCAATCACAAAAGGCAAGTTCACAACTTCCTTATGTCCTTTGGTTTCCTATCAAATGCTTGTAACTCAAATGATGTCATGACCTGCATTTCAAAAAGGTCAGAAAACACTATTTTCATATTAATATGATAATGGATTATTTACCAAATGGTAATAATCTATTGATATAGTTCCAGTGGTAAAGGAACATAATATCTAGGACTTAACAACCAATGTCACCAGTGATTCTAGCGTCGTATATTACGCGTTAACCATGAGATCTGGAATGGGATGGAGAAGTCAGCTGGATCTTCTTCCTTTTGCATGGACGGATGACCTTATCGTGAGGCTGTTGATTTTTCATGGAGAATCCATCACATGTGTGGGACCCCTTAGTTCCCTACGATATTGGTTTCTAGATTATCTATGCAAAGTTGTCTTGGTGTAAGTTCACCATAGCTGATGGTGGCTGCCAGACAGAGCTGCTTATAGAGTCTTTGAGAGCCTACCCAAAGAGTAACTGTGGTAGTCCTTCTTGGGGGATCGTGTCCTCATGCGGGGTCACAAAGAAGGGCAGCGATTGGCTTGGATCTTAGACTGGGCCTATAACTCGGAAATGCACCTCTGCAGAGTGTAAAAACTGTGACATGTTACTCCCTGTTCCGAGAAGGACCAACGAACGTGGCAGGAAAGGAACCCCATGAAAGTTCTGGTCAACCTGTGAAGGCTGTCAGACATAGTTTTCATAATAAAAGCAACCTTTCAAGAAATGTTTACGAAAACCTGCATTGCCTATGACCATTGGTCTGTCGCTGTAGAGATAGTTCATCATACACTCCTTTTTAGTGAACTTGCTGAGTATGCTCGTACTCAACCATACCTTCTTAACCCGTGCTAGGTTCTAAGACATTGAAGCCGACGTCAACATAAATTTCTGCTCAAGAAACCATCATCGGCATCTCAAGTTCTTCAATAAAGTCAACGTATACATCAACTGAAGTAAAGACGAAGTTCTAGATTAGCTAGGAATAGATTCTCTAGCCACAAAACCTACTTCTGTAGAGCAATGCAATAGCAGCATTTGCAAGCCAGATAGTTTAGATGCTAGTCTTATTAGCAAGATAGCCTTGAGTTGTTATTTCTGGTTCTTCTTTGTAAGAAGTTTATTCCTCTCCCTTTAACCTAGAGTGTTCTCTGGATCTTTTGTAAAGAGTCGAGTTGTAATCTATAGTCATGTTTTGGACCTGCTGTGTTTATATTGTACCACTCTAAGGGATGTAATACTAGTGAATGGTGTTTCATTGGTGTTATGTCAACGACTATATTGTACTACATCATGTAGTGGTATACTGGGTCACCGCACCATCAAACATGTATCGGGTCTAATGGTCATTGTAAATCGCCCTGAAACCCTAGAACTGTGGCAATAGCTCATTAAAACGGTCATAAAACACAAAAACGACGAATTTTTGGTCACCCCCTTAAACATGCATCGGGTCTAATGGTCCATGCAACTCGCCATGGAGCCCCAAAAAAGTGTGCAATAGCTTATGAAAACCACCGTAAAACGCGAAAACAACAAGTTTTTGGTCATAACTCTCAAACATGTATTGGGTCTTAGGGTCGTTTTAAATCCCCCTAGAACCCAAAAATAGTGTGCAATAGCTCATGAAAACAGCCATAATACGCGAAATCGACGAGTTTTTGGTCATAACTCTCAATTTATCGGGTCTTAGGATCGTTATAAATCCCCTTGGAGCACCAAAATAGTGTTCAATAACTCATGAAAACGGCCGTAAAACGTGAAAACGATGAGTTTTTGGTCATAACACTGCAACATATATCGGGTCTTAGGGTCATTGTAAATCCCCCTGGAACCCCAAAATTGAGGACAATAACTCATGAAAACATCCATAATACGCGAAATCGACGCGTTTTTAGTTAAAACTCTCAAACATGTATCTACTCTAACAAGCCATGCAAAGCCCCCTGGAAACTCACAACTGTAGGTAATAGAGCATGAAAACGGCCATAAAACATAAAATATAAAACAACAAGTTTTTAGTCATGCCGTCAAACATGTATCGGGTCTAATGGTCATCATAAATCGCCCTAAAACCCTAGAACTGTGGCACTAGCACATTAAAAAGGTCATAAAACACAAAAATGACAAATGTTTGGTGATCACCTTAAAAATGCATCGGGTCTAAAGGTCCATGCAAATCCCCATGGATCCCCAAAATAGTGTGCAATAGCTCATGAAAACCTCTATAAAACGCGAAAGCAACAAGTTTGTGGTCATGACTCTCAAACATGTATCAGGTATTAGGATCGTTGTAAATCCCCTTCGAGCGCCAAAACAGTGTGTAAGCTCATGAAAACGGCCATAAAACGTGAAAAAGGGCGAGTTTTCGGTCATAACACTCAAACATGTATCGGGTCTTAGGGTCGTTGTAAATCCCCCTAGAACCCCAAAACTATGGGCAATAACTCATGAAAAAAGCCATAATACACGAAATTGACGAGTTTTTGGTTAAAACTCTAAAACATGTATCGGGTCTAACAAGCCATGCAAATCCCCTTGGAAACTTGCAACTATAGGTAATAGAGCATCAAAACAGCCATAAAACATAAAAACAACAAGTTTTTAGTCATGCCCTCAAATATGTATCGGGTTTAATGGTCGTTGTAAATCACCCTAAAACCCTAGAACTGTGGCAATAGCTCATTAAAAACGGTCATAAAACAGAAAAACGACAATTTTTTGGTCATCCCCTTAAACGTGCATCGGATCTAATGGTCCACGCAAATCCCCATGGATCCCCAAAACAGTGTGCAATAGCTCATGAAAACCGCCATAAAACGTGAAAACAAACAGTTTTTGCTCATAACTCTCAAACATGTACTGGGTCTTAGGATCATTGTAAATCCCCCTAAAGAGCCAAAACAGTGTGCAATGGCTCTTGAAAACGGTCGTAAAACGTGAAGAACGACGAGTTTTTGGTCATAACACTCAAACATGTATCGGGTCTTAGGGTCATTGTAAATGCCCCTAGAACCGCCAAATTGTGGGCAATAACTCATGAAGACAGCCATAATACGCGAAATCAACAAGTTTTTGGTAAAAACTCTCAAACATGTATCGGGTCTAACGAGCCATGCAAATCCCCATAGAAACTCGCAATTGTAGGTAATAGAGCATCAAAACGGCCATAAAACATAAAACAACAAGTTTTTAGTCATGCCGTCAAACATGTACCGGGACTAATGGTCGTTGTAAATCGCCCTAAAACCCTAGAACTGTGGCAATAGCTCATTAAAAACGGTCATGAAACACAAAAACGACGAATTTTTGGTCATCCCCTTAAACATGCATCGGGTCTAACTTTCCATGTAAATCCCTATGGAGCGCCAAAACAGTGTGCAATAGCTCATGAAAACGGCCGTAAAACACGAAAACAACGAGTTTTTGGTCATAACTCTCAAACATGTATCAGTTCTTAGGATCGTTGTAAATCCCCACGGAGCACCAAAACAGTGTGCAATAGCTCATGAAAACAGCCGTAAAACGTGAAAAACTACGAGTTTTTGGTCATAACTCTCAAACATGTATCGAGTCTTAGGGTCATTGTAAGTACCCCCGAACCCCAAAACCGTGGGCAATAACTCGTGAAAATAGCCATAATACGCGAAATCGACGAGTTTTTGGTCATAACTCTCAAACATGTACTGGGTCTTAGGATCGTTGTAAATCCCCCTGGAGCGCCAAAACAATGTGTAATAGCTCATGAAAACTGCCGTAAAACATGAAAAACGACGAGTTTTTGGTCATAACTCTCAAACATATATCGGGTCTTAGGGTCATAACTCTCAAACATAAAAACAACAAGTTTTTGGTCATGCCCTCAAACATGTATCGGGTCTAATGGTCATTGTAAATCGCCCTGAAACCCTAGGAATGTGGCAATAGCTTATTAAAAACGGTCATAAGACACAAAAACGACGAACTTTTTATAATCCCCTTAAACATGGATCGGGTCTAACGGTCCATGCAAATCCCCATGGAGCCCCAAAATAGTGTGCAATAGCTCATGAAAACAGCCGTAAAACGCGAAAACAACAAGTTTTTGGTCATAACTCTCAAACATGTATCGGATTTCAGGGTCATTGTAAATCCCCAAGGAGCGCCAAAACAGTGTGCAATAGCTCATGAAAACGGCAGAAACACGAAAAACAACGAAGTTTTTGGTCATAACTCTCAAACATGTATCAGTTCTTAGGATCAAGTAAATCCCCACGAGCACCAAAACAAGTGTGCAATAGCTCATGAAAACGGCCACAAACGTGAAAAACAACGAGTTTTTGGTCATAACTCTCAAACATGTATCGAGTCTTAGGGTCATTGTAAGTACCCCCGAACCCCAAAACCGTGGGCAATAACTCGTGAAAATAGCCATAATACGCGAAATCGACGAGTTTTTGGTCATAACTCTCAAACATGTACTGGGTCTTAGGATCGTTGTAAATCCCCCTGGAGCGCCAAAACAATGTGTAATAGCTCATGAAAACTGCCGTAAAACATGAAAAACGACGAGTTTTTGGTCATAACTCTCAAACATATATCGGGTCTTAGGGTCATAACTCTCAAACATAAAAACAACAAGTTTTTGGTCATGCCCTCAAACATGTATCGGGTCTAATGGTCATTGTAAATCGCCCTGAAACCCTAGGAATGTGGCAATAGCTTATTAAAAACGGTCATAAAACACAAAAACGGCGAACTTTTTATAATCCCCTTAAACATGGATCGGGTCTAACGGTCCATGCAAATCCCCATGGAGCCCCAAAATAGTGTGCAATAGCTCATGAAAACAGCCGTAAAACGCGAAAACAACAAGTTTTTGGTCATAACTCTCAAACATGTATCGGATTTCAGGGTCATTGTAAATCCCCAAGGAGCACCAAAATGGTGTGCAATAGCTCATGAAAACAGCCGTAAAACGCGAAAACAACAAGTTTTTGGTCATAACTCTCAAACATGTATCGGATTTCAGGGTCGTTGTAAATCCTCATGGAGCGCCAAAACAGTGTGCAATAGCTCATGAAAACGGTCGTAAAACGCGAAAACGATGAGTGTTTGGTCATAACTCTCAAACATGTATCGGTTCTTAGGATCGTTGTAAATCCCCATGGAGAGCCAAAATAGTGTGCAATAGCTCATGAAAATAGCCGTAAAACATGAAAAACGACGAGTTTTCGGTCATAACTATCAAACATGTATCGGGTCTTAGGGTCCTTGTAAATCCCACTGGAACCCGAAAACTGTGGGCATTGACTCATGAAAACGACCATAAAACACAAAAACGACGAGTTTTTGGTCATAACTCTCAAACATGTATCGGGTCTTAGGGTGATTGTAAATCCCCCTAGAGGGCTAAAACAGTGTGCAATAGCTCATGAAAACGGCCATAAAATGTGAAAAACGATGCGTTTTGGTCATAACTCTCAAACATATATCGGGTGTTAGGGCCATAACTCTCAAACATAAAAACAACAAGTTTTTGGTCATGCCCTCAAACATTTATCGGGTCTAATGGTCATTGTAAATCGTCCCGAAACCCTAGAATTGTGGCAGTAGCTCATTAAAAACGGTCATAAAACACAAAAAGACGAATATTTGGTAATCCCCTTAAACATGGATTGGGTCTAACGGTCCATGCAAATCCCCATGGATCCCCAAAATAGTGTGCAATAGCTCATGAAAACTGCCATAAAACGCCAAAACAACAAGTTTTTGGTCATAACTCTCAAACATGTACTGGGTCTTAGGATCGTTGTAAATCCCCCTGGAGCGCCAAAACAATGTGTAATAGCTCATGAAAACTGCCGTAAAACATGAAAAGCATTCAGTTTTTGGTCATAACTCTCAAACATATATCGGGTCTTAGGGTCATAACTCTCAAACATAAAAACAACAAGTTTTTGGTCATGCCCTCAAACATGTATCGGGTCTAATGGTCATTGTAAATCGCCCTGAAACCCTAGGAATGTGGCAATAGCTTATTAAAAACGGTCATAAGACACAAAAACGACGAACTTTTTATAATCCCCTTAAACATGGATCGGGTCTAACGGTCCATGCAAATCCCCATGGAGCCCCAAAATAGTGTGCAATAGCTCATGAAAACAGCCGTAAAACGCGAAAACAACAAGTTTTTGGTCATAACTCTCAAACATGTATCGGATTTCAGGGTCATTGTAAATCCCCAAGGAGCACCAAAACAGTGTGCAATAGCTCATGAAAACGGCCGTAAAACACGAAAACAACGAGTTTTTGGTCATAACTCTCAAACATGTATCAGTTCTTAGGATCGTTGTAAATCCCCACGGAGCACCAAAACAGTGTGCAATAGCTCATGAAAACGGCCGTAAAACGTGAAAAACAACGAGTTTTTGGTCATAACTCTCAAACATGTATCGAGTCTTAGGGTCATTGTAAGTACCCCCGAACCCCAAAATCGTGGGCAATAACTCGTGAAAATAGCCATAATACGCGAAATCGACGAGTTTTTGGTCATAACTCTCAAACATGTACTGGGTCTTAGGATCGTTGTAAATCCCCCTGGAGCGCCAAAACAATGTGTAATAGCTCATGAAAACTGCCGTAAAACATGAAAAACGACGAGTTTTTGGTCATAACTCTCAAACATATATCGGGTCTTAGGGTCATAACTCTCAAACATAAAAACAACAAGTTTTTGGTCATGCCCTCAAACATGTATCGGGTCTAATGGTCATTGTAAATCGCCCTGAAACCCTAGGAATGTGGCAATAGCTTATTAAAAACGGTCATAAGACACAAAAACGACGAACTTTTTATAATCCCCTTAAACATGGATCGGGTCTAACGGTCCATGCAAATCCCCATGGAGCCCCAAAATAGTGTGCAATAGCTCATGAAAACAGCCGTAAAACGCGAAAACAACAAGTTTTTGGTCATAACTCTCAAACATGTATCGGATTTCAGGGTCATTGTAAATCCCCAAGGAGCGCCAAAACAGTGTGCAATAGCTCATGAAAACGGCCGTAAAACACGAAAACAACGAGTTTTTGGTCATAACTCTCAAACATGTATCAGTTCTTAGGATCGTTGTAAATCCCCACGGAGCACCAAAACAGTGTGCAATAGCTCATGAAAACGGCCGTCAAACGTGAAAAACAACGAGTTTTTGGTCATAACTCTCAAACATGTATCGAGTCTTAGGGTCATTGTAAGTACCCCCGAACCCCAAAACCGTGGGCAATAACTCGTGAAAATAGCCATAATACGCGAAATCGACGAGTTTTTGGTCATAACTCTCAAACATGTACTGGGTCTTAGGATCGTTGTAAATCCCCCTGGAGCGCCAAAACAATGTGTAATAGCTCATGAAAACTGCCGTAAAACATGAAAAACGACGAGTTTTTGGTCATAACTCTCAAACATATATCGGGTCTTAGGGTCATAACTCTCAAACATAAAAACAACAAGTTTTTGGTCATGCCCTCAAACATGTATCGGGTCTAATGGTCATTGTAAATCGCCCTGAAACCCTAGGAATGTGGCAATAGCTTATTAAAAACGGTCATAAAACACAAAAACGGCGAACTTTTTATAATCCCCTTAAACATGGATCGGGTCTAACGGTCCATGCAAATCCCCATGGAGCCCCAAAATAGTGTGCAATAGCTCATGAAAACAGCCGTAAAACGCGAAAACAACAAGTTTTTGGTCATAACTCTCAAACATGTATCGGATTTCAGGGTCATTGTAAATCCCCAAGGAGCACCAAAATGGTGTGCAATAGCTCATGAAAACAGTAAACGCGAAAAACAACAAGTTTTTGGT
This sequence comes from Avena insularis, assembly GCA_023614405.1. Lineage (NCBI taxonomy): Eukaryota > Viridiplantae > Streptophyta > Magnoliopsida > Poales > Poaceae > Avena > Avena insularis. The sequence goes on from CM042686.1 coordinate 125,449,207, forward strand.
CATAACTCTCAAACATGTATCGGATTTCAGGGTCGTTGTAAATCCTCATGGAGCGCCAAAACAGTGTGCAATAGCTCATGAAAACGGTCGTAAAACGCGAAAACGATGAGTGTTTGGTCATAACTCTCAAACATGTATCGGTTCTTAGGATCGTTGTAAATCCCCATGGAGAGCCAAAATAGTGTGCAATAGCTCATGAAAATAGTCAAAAACATGAAAACGACGAAGTTTTGGTCATAACTATCAAACATGTATCGGGTCTTAGGGTCCTTGTAAATCCCACTGGAACCCGAAAACTGTGGGCATTGACTCATGAAAACGACCATAAAACACAAAAACGACGAGTTTTTGGTCATAACTCTCAAACATGTATCGGGTCTTAGGGTGATTGTAAATCCCCCTAGAGGGCTAAAACAGTGTGCAATAGCTCATGAAAACGGCCATAAAATGTGAAAAACGATGCGTTTTGGTCATAACTCTCAAACATATATCGGGTGTTAGGGCCATAACTCTCAAACATAAAAACAACAAGTTTTTGGTCATGCCCTCAAACATTTATCGGGTCTAATGGTCATTGTAAATCGTCCCGAAACCCTAGAATTGTGGCAGTAGCTCATTAAAAACGGTCATAAAACACAAAAAGACGAATATTTGGTAATCCCCTTAAACATGGATTGGGTCTAACGGTCCATGCAAATCCCCATGGATCCCCAAAATAGTGTGCAATAGCTCATGAAAACTGCCATAAAACGCCAAAACAACAAGTTTTTGGTCATAACTCTCAAACATGTACTGGGTCTTAGGATCGTTGTAAATCCCCCTGGAGCGCCAAAACAATGTGTAATAGCTCATGAAAACTGCCGTAAAACATGAAAAACGACGAGTTTTTGGTCATAACTCTCAAACATATATCGGGTCTTAGGGTCATAACTCTCAAACATAAAAACAACAAGTTTTTGGTCATGCCCTCAAACATGTATCGGGTCTAATGGTCATTGTAAATCGCCCTGAAACCCTAGGAATGTGGCAATAGCTTATTAAAAACGGTCATAAGACACAAAAACGACGAACTTTTTATAATCCCCTTAAACATGGATCGGGTCTAACGGTCCATGCAAATCTATGGAGCCCCAAAATAGTGTGCAATAGCTCATGAAAACAGCCGTAAAACGCGAAAACAACAAGTTTTTGGTCATAACTCTCAAACATGTATCGGATTTCAGGGTCATTGTAAATCCCCAAGGAGCACCAAAACAATGTGCAATAGCTCATGAAAACGGCAGAAACACGAAAACAACGAAGTTTTGGTCATAACTCTCAAACATGTATCGTTCTTAGGATCGTTGTAAATCCCCACGGAGCACCAAAACAGTGTGCAATAGCTCATGAAAACGGCAGAAACGTGAAAAACAACGAAGTTTTTGGTCATAACTCTCAAACATGTATCGAGTCTTAGGGTCATTGTACCCCGTCTTCAACCCCAAAATCGGGGCAATAACTCGTGAAAATAGCCATAATACGAAATCGACGAAGTTTTTGGTCATAACTCTCAAACATGTCTCGGGTCTTAGGATCGCTGTAAATCCCTCGAGCGCCAAAACAATGTGTAATAGCTCATGAAAACTGCCAAAACATGAAAACGCACGAAGTTTTTGGTCATAACTCTCAAACATATATCGGGTCTTAGGGTCATAACTCTCAAACATAAAAACAAGTTTTTGGTCATGCCCTCAAACATGTATCGGGTCTAATGGTCATTGTAAATCGCCCTGAAACCCTAGGAATGTGGCAATAGCTTATTAAAAACGGTCATAAGACACAAAAACGACGAACTTTTTATAATCCCCTTAAACATGGATCGGGTCTAACGGTCCATGCAAATCCCCATGGAGCCCCAAAATAGTGTGCAATAGCTCATGAAAACAGCCGTAAAACGCGAAAACAACAAGTTTTTGGTCATAACTCTCAAACATGTATCGGATTTCAGGGTCATTGTAAATCCCCAAGGAGCACCAAAATGGTGTGCAATAGCTCATGAAAACAGCCGTAAAACGCGAAAACAACAAGTTTTTGGTCATAACTCTCAAACATGTATCGGATTTCAGGGTCGTTGTAAATCCTCATGGAGCGCCAAAACAGTGTGCAATAGCTCATGAAAACGGTCGTAAAACGCGAAAACGATGAGTGTTTGGTCATAACTCTCAAACATGTATCGGTTCTTAGGATCGTTGTAAATCCCCATGGAGAGCCAAAATAGTGTGCAATAGCTCATGAAAATAGCCGTAAAACATAAAAAACGACGAGTTTTCGGTCATAACTATCAAACATGTATCGGGTCTTCGGGTCCTTGTAAATCCCACTGGAACCCGAAAACTGTGGGCATTGACTCATGAAAACAACCATAAAACACAAAAACGACGAGTTTTTGGTCATAACTCTCAAACATGTATCGGGTCTTAGGGTGATTGTAAATCCCCCTAGAGGGCTAAAATAGTGTGCAATAGCTCATGAAAACGGCCATAAAATGTGAAAAACGATGCGTTTTGGTCATAACTCTCAAACATATATCGGGTGTTAGGGCCATAACTCTCAAACATAAAAACAACAAGTTTTTGGTCATGCCCTCAAACATTTATCGGGTCTAATGGTCATTATAAATCGTCCTGAAACCCTAGAATTGTGGAAGTAGCTCATTAAAAACGGTCATAAAACACAAAAAGACGAATATTTGGTAATCCCCTTAAACATGGATTGGGTCTAACGGTCCATGCAAATCCCCATGGATCCCCAAAATAGTGTGCAATAGCTCATGAAAACTGCCATAAAACGCCAAAACAACAAGTTTTTGGTCGTAACTCTCAAACATGTATCGGATTTCAGGGTCGTTGTAAATCCCCATGGAGCGCCAAAACAGTGCGTAATAGCTCATGAAAACGGGCGTAAAACACGAAAATGATGAGTGTTTGGTCATAACTCTCAAACATGTATCGGTACTTAGGATCGTTGTAAATCCCCATGGAGCGCCAAAACAATGTGCAATAGCTCATGAAAACAGTTGTAAAACGTGAAAAACGATGAGTTTTTGGTCATAACTCTCAAACATGTACCGGGTCTTAAGGTCATTGTAAATCCCACTGGAACCCAAAAATGTGGGCAATAGCTATTGAAAACGACCATAAAACACAAAAACGACGAGTTTTTGGTCATAACTCTCAAACATGTATCGGGTCTTAGGATCGTTGTAAATCCCCCTGGAGAGCCAAAACAGTGTGCAATAGCTCATGAAAACGGCCGTAAAATGTGAAAAACGATGAGTTTTTGGTCATACCTCTCAAACATATATCGGGTCTTAGGATCATAACTCTCAAATATAAAAACAACAAGTTTTTGGTCATGCCCTCAAACATGCATCGGGACTAATGGTCGTTGTAAATCGCCCGGAAACCTTAGAACTGTGGCAATAGCTCATTAAAAATGGTAATAAAACACAAAAACGAGGAACTTTTTGTAATCCCCTTAAACATGGATCGGGTATAACGGTCCATGCAAATCCCCATGGAGCCCCAAAACAGTGTGCAATAGCTCATGAAAACAGCCGTAAAATGTGAAAACAACAAGTTTTTGGTCATAACTCTCAAACATGTATCAGATTTTAGGGTCATTGTAAATCCCCATGGAGAGCCAAAACAGTGTGCAATAGCTCATAAAAACAGTCGTAAAACGCGAAAACGACGAGTGTTTGGTCATACCTCTCAAACATGTATCGGTTATTAGGATCGTTGTAAATCCCCATGGAGGGCCAAAACAGTGTGCAATAGCTCATGAAAACAGCCGTAAAACGTGAAAAACGACGAGTTTTTGGTCATAACTCTCAAACATGTATCGGGTCTTAGGGTCATTGTAAATCCCACTGGAACCCGAAAATTGTGGGCAATAACTCATGAAAACGACCATAAAACACGAAAACAACGAGTCTTTGGTCATAACTCTCAAACATGTAATGGGTCTTAGGGTCTCAGTAAATCCCCTTGGAGCGCCAAAACAGTGTGCAATAGCTCATGAAAACGGCTGTAAAACGTGAAAAACGATGAGTTTTTGGACATAACTCTCAAACATAGATCAGGTCTGTCAACACCCGGATTTTTAATCCCAGATGCCCGTTATGCCATACCTCGCAATCCCAGGATTACCATTTTTGCGTGACATAACGGATTGGATATCACAGTACATCATCCATTACAAATCATACATAAGGTCTTACACAAATAAAGATCTCATGATCCAGTCTTAATACAACAAGCAGCGAAATAAAAGGTAAGCGTAGCGGTGGGGTCCATCTTCAGGGGCACATGCAATGCTGACGAAGGCAGATAGTCCTAGTTATCATAGTCGTCCTGCTGGCCATCATCTTGGTAGTCTCCTTCATAGTCTGGCCATGAGAATAGCCAGGGACAAAAGCCATGAGTACTCTTTAAGTACTCGCAAACTACCACTAACAAGTAGTATAGTTCTAAGGTAAAGTGCTAACTCTAAGTTTAACTATAAAGTTTATTTTGAAACCTAAGCTGAGTTCAGAAGCAAAGAAAGATAAAATAAAGTTCTAGGATCACTTAAGTTGGGAAGCTAGTGTCATAAACACAACCCTGTTGTGGTCAAGTCAAGATTCATCATTCCTTTCATAAGTAATTTTGTAAACATCTGACAACGAAACAGTATGGCCATTCCAACTGTCCATAACCACGAACGTGGCTATTCGAAACGGTTGACACTCTACAGAGGTGGTACACTTTCACCACGAGACTCGATACATCTGTCAGGGATAACCCTGAATCATCATACTTAGTATGCAGATAATCAAACATAACCTTTCCTTTACACACCCTAGTATAAGCACCTCTCCTATGAGCATGGCCTCCCAACCATGACCATCAGTCATCTTGGGCACTGCATAGGTGGACAACATTGAGACGTATCCTCAGCTCAGACCTCTCCTGCGAGGGAACTAATACTAATGCATATAAACTTCCGGCTAAGCCTTACCCAATTCAGGTAATGTGGTTGTACGGTAAATTTGGAATGGTATCGCATCCGAATCCAACCATCAGTTTTTTAAAAGGGTTAAGGCTCATGCCTCAACATTTTCATCATCATAAACCATTTGTGTTTCTCAACACATGTCAAAACATCTAAATAGAATGACTCATCATTCCAAGGTTTTCATACTTCAGTTTCACCAAGTGCTCCCATCTAAAGTGACTCAAGTTTTTTATCTACTCTAAACTACAAAGTTAAGAGTGTTCACTAAGGTTGAAAATGATGGGATCAATCTCATGCCATAGAATGACATCTAAAGTTATCTCTATAGGTCAAGTTTTATACTTTTTATGCTACCTTCAAAAATAAGTAAAGAACTTTGGGTAAAGTAAAGGAAGTAAAGCTTGAAATTAGTACTTGGGGTCAAGAATAGTCAAAGTAGTTTAACCAAAGCATGCCTAAAGCATCTTTGATAAACCCTCTAGTTTAATCCTAGCTTTCTAATAGTAGCTTGCTAAGTATAATACTTGCAAGTGTTAGCTTGCCTTGGTTGGTGCAGTGGTTGAAGTTTTCTTCTTCTTCTTCTTGGTAGAACTCCTCCTCCTCGAAAGCTTGGTCGGTACTATCGTCTATAAATACATACGGAGTACACAATCACCAAACAATACTTAACTAGTCTAATTAGTACTCTAAGGCACACAATTGGTGATCTATTACCATCACAAATCTTATTAAATAGTTTCATTCCTTTTATTTTAGAAAAGTAATTTCTACTCATTGAAAATTAACTAAGATTTAATATTCACCACTTAAAATATGGGATCATATGGACACATGTCATCACCACATATTCTAACATGTGGGAATGTGATTTAAGGGTTGGATCATAATTACTTTGGTTTAAGTTCATTATTTAATGATTTAAAGTGACTAGAAATGCCTATATAGCATTATTTTGGTACTAGTCCAAAGTCACTGCATGTAAATCCTAATATTATTACATATTCAGATAGGTATGGTTAAATGTGATTTTTGAGAGTTGGAATCAACTCAAAAGCTATCATGGTTGATTTTATAAAAATATTGCAAGGTGCAAAATCTTCTGTCTTGTTATTTTTACTAGGAGAGATCTCTAACTCTAATTGAATTAACTCCAACGGTCTAGGGTATATTTTTTCAGTAGCTTTCTAACAAAATTGGAATCACTCCATTTGGATTTGTAAATCTCTCTGAATTGAATTTTAAACTAAGGGACGGAACTGGGTTTAACTAAAATAGAAAAATCCTAATTCAAACTAACTGGGTCGGCCCAAGTGACACTACTGTGGCCTTGAGGCTCAGGTGTGAGGAGGGGTCCACCGGTCAGCGGCTCATAACGCGCGAAGCGGTATGGGGCGATATGGGTTGATATGGGTCATTGGATTAGAACGGGGATCAATGGCTGGGGATCGTCATCGACGACAAATTGGTCGCCAGCGAACTCTAACCCTAGCGGCTCAGTGGGGGTGCATAGGGGGCGTACCAGGGCTCCAGCGACGATGGCGATGGGGTCAAACGGACTGGTGGTCAACGGCGAGCTCAAGGACGGTCGAGGCAGCTCTGGGGGTGGTTACAATCAGCGACGCCCTTCTCCTCCAGAGGCGGCCTGCTCCGGTGCAATTCCGGCAAACGGCTGCTCGCCTTGCTATGGCTAGAGGTGGGGAATGGTTAGTGAGGTGAGGGGTGTGCTGCAAATGGCTGGGGAAGGCCTCTATTTATAGGACGACGACGCGACCAAGAGGGATGGGCGAGCGGCTCCGGCGATGGCTGCACAGCATGCTAGCGGCGTGGCTCGAGGTAGGGGCGATCGCTGGTCTCCTGGTGGTGCTCTACGTGATCAATGCGGTAGAGGCGGCGGCTTCCACTACGTGGCGGTGTGTGTGCGTTAGGCGTGACGGGCATGTCTGGCGTGTCCACAGGGTTATGGCGGAAGCGATGGCGCTGGCTGGTCGGCGGCGGCTACTGCGTGTCGGTATGGCGCTCAGCGCGTTTCGGCATGGCGCAGACAGGCAGCGTGCGGCTGTTCCTCGATGGTCCACGGCTTGGCCTGGCTTGGGGAGGGGACAGAGGGTGGCAGTGAGGTGTGAGCTAGCTGCTAGACATGGTGAGAGGGAGGGAGATGGTCTGCTGCGGTGAGGGCTAGGTTGGCCGGCGAGTTGGTGCTCGGCATGGCCTTGCATTGCCACTAGGGGGTAGGGGATGGGTGTTTAGGGCCTGGTTGCATCACGGGGAGACAAAGGGATTAAATGGAGATCATTAGGGGGCAAAACCCTGTTGCAAACAGTGAGCTATGTTTAGAGTTTAAACATGCCTGCCAAGTGTTTGATGAAATGGCCGCAAGAACTTTCTTTTTGAATTTTGAAAAGTTTTTTGGTGGGTGTGCTAGTACTAGGCTTGAGACTCTATGGGTGCTTGGGTTTTGAAATTTGAGCTTGTTTGAGTGGTTTTTGAAATAGTGGGATCTTCCCATATGAAATAGATTCAATTTTCAAATGTACATTAAATTTAGTGTTTGAATGTTTTTGGAAGATCAAAAAGTGGGCCTTGGTACCTCATTATGTGTACTAGGAAGGGGTGCAAAGATCCATCATTGTTTCTGTTAGGTTTTGAGTACTAGGAATAGCCAAAGTAGGCACATGATAGTTAATTTGGCAAAAATGACCATTCACTTCATTTATTCATTTTGAGTTGTTTTTCTTTGGGAAATGTTTGGGAATGATTTAGATGATGTTTATTTCACCTAAGAATCATTTTACAATCAATGGATCATAGAACCATGGCAATTCAAACAACTCCTATTTTAAATGCACATACACATGAATGCTTTCATATTTTTAATTGGAAAAGTTTTTGTTAACCCTAATTTTGATGATTTGGATCTTAATAACCTTGGATTAAAGTTTTGGAATGTTACAAACCTTCCCCCCTTAAACAAAATCTCGTCCCAAGATTTACAAAGAAAACTAGGAACTAAAGAGATCTGGGAACTCTATCCTAATGTAATCTTCTCGCTCCCAAGTGGCTTCTTCTTCGGTATGGTTGCTCCATTGAATCTTGAGAAATTTGATACTTATGGTCCTGGTGGTTCTGTAAGCTTCTTCTAAGTACGGATGGGCACTTCACGATAGGTCAGGTCATTGTTGATCTCCACAGCTCTGTGATTGATGTTCTTGAAAATTTCAGTCTTTTCCGGCATTTCCAGGCATTTGCGAAGTAACGAGATATGGAACACATTGTGGATGGCTGACATCTCTTCAGGTAGTTCCAGTTGATACGATACTTATCCTCGACGGTTCAGAATCTTGAAGGGCCCGATATATCTGGGGGCTAACTTTCCTTTCATACTAAAGCATTGGGTTCCTTTTAATGGCGAAACCTTGACATATACAAAATCTCCGACATTGAAAGTCAGGTCTCTCCTTCTCTTGTCAGCATAACTCTTCTATCTGGATTGGGCAGTCTTGAGGTGCTCACGGCCTTTGTGAACTTTCTCTTCGGCTTCTCGGAGAATTTCGGGTCCAAAGATCTGACTCTCTCCTACTTGCGACCAATTCAAAGGGGTACGACACTTCCTTCCGTATAGGAATTCAAATGGTGCCATCTGCAAACTAGCTTGATAACTGTTGTTATATGAGAATTCTGCGAAAGGCAGGCAGTCTTCCCATTTCGATCTGTACTCTAACACACAAGCTCTTAACATATCCTCTAGGATCTGGTTGACTCTCTCAGTCTGTCCATCAGTTTGCGGGTGATAAGAGGTGCTAAAGTTCAACTTGGTGCCTAATCCTTCCTGCACTTTTTGCCAAAATCTCGAGGTAAACTGGGTTCCTTGATCTGATACTATGGTCTTGGGGGTTCCATGCAGACTAATAATCCTAGCAATGTACAACTCTACTAACTTCGCACTCTGGTAAGTAGTCTTGACAGGTATGAAGTGAGCTACTTTGGACAGTCTATCAACTATGACCCAGATTGAGTCATTTCCCCTACTAGAAGTAGGCAAACCGGTGATAAAGTCCATTCCTACGGAATCCTATTTCCATTCCGGAATCTGCAATGGTTGCAACAGTCCTGTGGGTCTCTGATGCTCTGCTTTGACTCTTTGACAGATGTCACATTTGGCGATGTAGCTTCCGATTTCTCTCTTCATCTTGTGCCACCAAAATTGCTCTTTCAAATCTTGATACATCTTCGTTCCTCCGGGGTGGATAGAATAAAGAGTATCATGAGCTTCCTTCATGATAACTTGCTTCAGCTCCGAATCTTCTGGCACACAGATACGTCCTTTGTACCACAGAACTCCTTCTTCGTCTTTAGTGAATTCCAGGTACTTTTCCTGTACCAATACGACGTTTGATTCCGTCGATACTTTCATTCCCCTTCTGGGATTCCTTGATTTGGCTAATCAAAGTGGGCTGAAGTTCAATGCTAGCTAAGAATCCTTTGCTAACTAACTCAGTCCTGAACTGCTCCAACTCCTCATACAAACTTGGTTGCTTCTTCTTGATCATGGTGTTTAGCCTACACGGCAATCTGCTAAGAGCATCCGCTACCACATGGGCTTTGCCGGGGTGATAGTGAATGTCAAGGTCATAATCCTTGATTAACTCTATCCATCTCCTTTGCCTCATATTCAGCTCCTTCTGAGTGAAAATATACTTAAAGCTCTTGTGATCTGAGTAAATCTCACAGCGATTACCCATCAGATAATAACGCCATGTCTTCAATGCCAGCACTACGGCTGGTAACTCAAGATCATGGGTCGGATAGTTGTACTTATGCTGCTTCAGTTGTCGAGACAGATACGCGATGACTTTGCCTTCTTGCATCAATACACATCCTAGACCAATCTTGGATGCATCACAATAAACATCAAACGACTGATATCAATCTCTTCTTCAGCTCCTGGAAACTAGCTTCACATTTGTTTATCCATTCAAACTTCTTGTCCTTCTTTAGCAATTGGGTCATGGGTCTAGCGATGCTCGAGAATCCTTCTAGGAACTTGCGGTAGTATCCCGCTAAACCAAGAAATGCATGGACTTGGGTTTGAGTTGTTGGGGCTTCCCATTCTTTGACATCTTTGATCTTGACGGGATCAACAGAGACTCCTTCGGCAGACACAATATGTCCTAGGAATCCTACTTATTTCAGCCAAAACTCACACTTGCTGAACTTGGCATATAACTGATGCTCTCTCAGGGTTTCTAGGATGCTTCTCAGATGTTGCTCATGCTCTTCTTCTGACTTGGAGTAGATAAGGATGTCGTTGATAAACACAACTACAAACTTATCCAAGACCTTATTCATGAGATTCATGAAATAAGCAGGGGCATTGGTTAATACAAAAGACATAACCGTATACTCGTATAAACCATAGTGAGTAGTAAAGGCGGTCTTCGGAATATCCGTTGCACAAATCTTAAGTTTGTGATAACCAATCCTAAGATCAATCTTTGAGAATACCTGGGCTCCAGTCAATTGATCAAATAGATCCTCTATCTTTGGCAATGGGTACTTGTTCTTGATGGTGACGTCATTCAACTTTTGGTAATCCGTGCACAAACGATTGCCTCCATCTTTCTTATCGACGAATAATACTGGTGATCTGCATGGCGGTGCGTTTGGTTGAATCAAGCCTTTTTCTAACATAGCATCCAACTGCTTCTTCAGTTCCACTAACTCTGAGGGGTTCATGCTATAGGGTCTCTAGGCTATGGGTCCGGTTCCGGGGATTAGTTTGATAATGAACTCAATATCCTATCCGGGGGCATACCTGGCAATTCATCTGGGAATACGTCAGGGTATTCACAGACTACTCTGACTTGGTCTATGGTGGGTAGGGCTAGACTCTTGTTACACTTGAATTGGCGGGGTAAGGTTTCAGAGATATGCTCTACTGTTACTCCAGAGCTACTGGTCATGGTGATGGCTTTCTTAGCACAGTCTATCAGTCCTTTATGCCTTGAGATCCAGTCCATACCTAGTACTACTTCCAATCCTTTGGTTCCAAGTACAATTAGGTTGGCATAAAAATCTATCCCATGTATTCTGATAGGCACAGCTTTGCAATTTTTTCTAGCTTTGGTTGTTGAACCGGGGATCTGAACTATCATGACATGATTCAGGTTGGTTGGGTGAATCTTACTAGTGCATGCAAATTCTTCGGTGAAAAATGAATGTGATGCTCCTGAATCAAACAATACTCTTGCTCAAACTGAGTTAACAGAAAACATACCCAGCACTACATCTGGCGCTTCTTGGGCTTCTTCTGCGTTCATGTGGAAGAGACGACCGTTGCAGTTGTGAGGGTTCCATAGGGCAAATCTTCTCCCTGGTTGAACACGACGCTGATGTTGAGCTAGGGCATTCACATTGGCATTGGTGGCAGTCTTCTTGGGACACTCATTGGAATAGTGACCCTTCACTCCACACTCAAAACAAGTGATCTGGGACATGTCCTTTGTGGCAACAGGCACAGCATTGCTGCCAGTTCTGGGTGTAGTGTTGTTGTTGTTGTTCTTGGGAGGTGCACGGTTGAAATTGTTGGCGTTGCCGGAGTTGTGATTGTTTCCTTCGGACTTCACATTTCCTCCTCTACGGTTGGGGTAGCTTGGGCGAGACATTGGGGGTCGGTTGTTCCTTGGTGCATATCTTGATTGGGATGGTACTTCTGGTGACTGCTGGATCCTGATTGCTGCATCATACGACGTTTGCGATTGTCGTTTGCCTGGTTAATCTTCCCTTCCATCAGAATGGCAGAGTCGACTAGCTCTTCGAGATCCTCGAAGCGGATGTTGACGATGACAGTCTGCATCTCATCATGCAGTCCATTCAAAAACCTCTCCTTCTTCTTGACCTCCGTGTTGATCTCATCAGGGGCATATCTTGCAAGTGACAGGAATCTGTCACGGTATTCCACCACAGTCATTCTACCTTGCTTCAAGTCGTGAAACTCATCTCTTAGTCTGGTGACTAGACCTTGTGGCATGTGGGTGCGGCTGAACTTTGTTTTGAAAGCTTCCCATGTCATCACTTGACCATGGTTCATATTGCGGATACTAGTCCACCAAGCTCTTGCATCTCCCACCAGATAGTGGGTGGCAAAGAGAACTTTCTCGTTTTCATCAACCCCTGCAACTTCTAAGTTGTTTTCCATTGTCTGTAACTAGTCATCAGCATCTAGTGGGTTTTCAGATTGGTTGAAGATTGGGGGATTGGTATTCTGAAAGTTTTTGAGTTTGGATCCATGGTGATCCTGGTTTCCATGGTTCTGGTTGTTGAGAGACATCTAGGCGATCTGTTGCAGTGTTGCTAAGTTGGCTTGGCGCTCTGCCTGCTTGCTTCACGGTCTGCGATGAGATTCTGCAAGATCTGCAGCATTGGGTCTTGCGACGAGATGCTCCCTCCTTGGTTTCCACGAGTCATCTGAAGATTGAGGTGGATAAAGGCGTAAGAGGGAAAGTTCTAAGGTTCATCGTTTTGGTTTCAAGCTAAAACTTTGAGTTTGACTCAGGTTTTGCAACTAACTTCATTTCATTCATGCAAACAAGCACACGATACAACACACACCACAACAATCAAAGGAAAACATATGGTTTGAAGAACCATTCTGTAAGCTACGATATAGTGGGACCGATACATCTCATGCTACGACAGTGCTCTAGTGCATCTACTCATCGATGATGAAGTCGAAGTCCTCTTCGTCAGTCTAGAAGTCCACAGCATCCTCCTCCAGAAAGTCATCATCATTGCTGAGGTAAGAATCCATGTCTCCCTGGATGTCTTCACCCTCCTCTTCTTCCTCCTTTGCTGCAAGCTGAGCTTCTTGCTCGTTGATGGTCTTCTCGAGATCGGCCACCTTCTTACGAAGACGGGAAATGGTGCGATCCTTCTTTGCACGCTGGCGGCGAAGAGACTGGCGATCTTGGACGAGCATTGCGAAAGTCTAGGCCTTCTGGTTGGCAATGGCACGGTTCTGGTTGGCTAACTCCCTGTCATTGTCTAGTTCCTGTTGTCTGTCGTGCAGTAAGAAGTCAAGATTCTCCAGTTGACGCCTCAACTCTGGGTGACTTGGCATCTCCATTGGCATTCCCATGAAGTCATGTCTTGCATAGTGAGCAAAACGGGTTCCTTGGAGTTGGTTGACACTGAGGGCACATAGACGTGTGAGAGCTTCATGCATTGCCCTGGATAATCCATCTAGCCAGTTGTTCTCTCTCACGGAGAACTGGATTCTCCCGAACGTTGGTGCTTCGATGCTTCCTCTAAGGTTATCGGTGACTAGCCACTTTAAATCTCCTCCTAGGGGTCCTGGAAGTTGAGCTCCAAGAAACTACGGATGTGGGCGTCCCAGTAACTCTGACAGTGAATCCAGATCCCTCTCGAAGGTCAGTTGACCTCTGTTTCCAAATTGGTAGAACTTGCTGAACTAAGTCTCCATCTACAAGAATTTAGGATGAGGAAATTAGTGAAGTAATCAAGTGTGTCAAATTTTAAGTAGTAATGTAAGAAGTTTGAGGAACATGAATTTTTGAGAAAGAATGAATTCACAAGGATAAGAGAGAGAATAGTTTTTCATAAATACTCACTTTGGTTTGGAAATTAATTTTTTGTTTGGACGTCCATTCTATCTAGGGTCTCCTATGGTCAGTGTCGTCAGATTGATGACAAGTACGCCATGAGGGGGTCCTCGAGGCATGCGGAAGAGAGGGGTGTGAGACATACGGTATTCCGGGACGGTGAGCACACAAGTTTACCTCGGTTCGAATCCGCCGGCTTTGGACAGATCCTACTCCTGCTAGCAATCCAGTAATACGGCTGAGCCGGAATATGGGTTACAAGGGTTTCGCCTGTGCGAGTTGAGATTGTAGACTATTCAGGTGTTGCCCTAAAGGCTCTCCCTAGGACGGCTTATATAGATATCCGGCCTAGGGTATATAGGAGAGATCTATCCGGCTACGAGTAAGAGTCGGTTACAGAGTAAATATTGAACTACAAGTAACACTATGGGCCTAAGTCGGTAAGTCTTCTAGGCCTTCCCGTAGCAGGATTGGACTCTGTCTTTCTCCCTGACTGGGCCGCCCGTGAAGCAAAGCTCTAACCCGAAGTGGGCCACCCTGGTCAGTGAGGAACTGTGAGGATACCCAGAAAGTATATCCCCAACAGCAGCCCCCGGAGGCCTCCAAGATCCAAAGTCGGATTTATCATCGTCTAGCTTGATCTTTGGCTTGCAGAATTTTGAAGGGTTCCTAAAACTTCACAACAAAAATACGATCCGGGTCTTAAAAAATAAGTCGGACCTATCAGTAGGTTACTCAGATTTTCCATCTTGATTTCAAACTAAACCGGAACTTGGTTCCCAACGCCACCTAACACAAGTCGTGGTCAAGCCAAGTCATCTGACAGGCATTCCGTTAGCACGACCGTTGGTGGGTCCGCGGTTCGCGGAACCGAGGCGTCGTTTCAATGCGTGCGTGGAGATCGAGGCGACACAATCATCGCGTGGGTCCTTCCCAGTTCCTTCCACGACGTGTGGAGGTTACACTGTAGCATTTGCACGAATCTTGGCGCAGCTAGGTGGATATAAGGGGTTAGGATTTCTTCCTTCTCCTTCCACCAGTCCTTTGCCTTTTCTTCTCCTCCCAATCCTCCTGCGTGCACAGAGCTCCCCGTTCCTCCCCCAAAAAACTCCCAGTGCCGCCCCTTTTAGGTCAACCACTCGCCGGAGAAATGGCTTCATCTTCTTCCTCCGGCTTGGCGGCAGCGGCGACAGCGGAAGCGGTGGCGGAGAAGGAGAGCTTTCGCGGTCTCTGGATTCCCTGCGCTCTCAACGAGGAGGGCCTCAAGAACGTGGAGAAGGAGGAACTTCTTGCCGCCGGTGACTGGCGGAGCGGCTTTGAAGAAACCGTCCCCAACTCTTGCGATGGCGAGCGGGTCCACTTCGGCACCCACCTCGACAGAGGTCTATCCTTTTCTCCCTCGGAGTTCTTCTCCGAGGTGATAGATCATTACGGAGTTCAACTCCATCATCTTCCTCCCAACTCTCTGTTAGAAATGAGCGCATATGCTTCGTTGTGCGAGGGCTTTCTCGGCATTAGGCCGAGTCTGACTCTCTTCCGGTATTATTTCCATGTCCGGAGAAACTCCATTACCGCCGGTGTTCCTTACATCACCGGCACTATTATTCGCTTAGACGCGAGCACGCGTATCCCAAAATTCTAGCTAGTGGCTCGGTAAAACAATGGCCAGCCACGTTTTTCTATCATAGGGATATTCCGGCTCCCGGCAAAGCCACTGCTTTGCTGGCTTTCCTCGACGGAGCCGCCACGGCCCAACCTTCCTAGGACGAGGCTGCTCTGGCTCTCACCAACGATCTGATCCTCGCTAAGAGGCAGATCGAATATTTGATCAAACACAAGGATCTGAAGGGATCCGACTTGGTCCAGTGCTGGGTCTCACGTCGGATCCAGCCCCTCCAGTATCACAGAACCTGACTGATGCATTCCATCATGTCGTCTCCTAAAGACTCCCTCCACATCAGCTCCAAAGCCTACACCACTCAAGGCTACATAAGCCAGATCAAGTGGCTGATCCGAGAGCGGATCGAGAGGAGAATCCCGAAGTTTTCCCTGGACATGCACACGGCGGATAACCCCGTAGTGCCGGTAAGCTTCTAACACTACACCTTTTTATGTGTTTCAATCTTAGAATTATATTGAAATACTGATATGCTTTCTTCTTTTCAGCATCCTGACCTCCCCGAGTCGGAACTTTCTCCGCTCGAAGGATATCTTCTAGAGTTCTCTCAGGAGGTGGAGGTAGTTCCATTGCCGGATCTTGCGCTCAAGAAGAGCAAAGCTCCAACAGTGGTTGTTGGCACAAAAGAGGTGCCTGTCGTGAAGAGGTAACATTCAATCACAACTTCCGCCTTTGTACCTTATTCAAATTTCTTTCCGAGATGTAATGTTTTCTGACTTCTACTACATTCTCAGAGCAAAACCGCTCGTCAAGGCTAAGGGGAAAGGGATTCCTTCGAAGCCGCTGCGGCAGACGAATCTTACCATAGCTTCCACCGGCGTGGCTCCTCTGACTCCTGCCCCTCAACCTTCTGCAACGCCAGCGACCATTCCTTCCCCGGTCGTTGCAGAAGATCCGGCTCCTTCAACGGGGCCTGCGAACCTTTGGTCGCAAACTGACGTCACCATGGGTGCGTCAGATCTAGATAAGGTGAATCGAAGAAGAAGCGCAAGAAACAGAGGACGTCAAGTTCTCCGACCTTCTTGCCCAGGTGCGCCTCTGTGACGAGAGGATTAGGACTGGTGAGCTTCCAACAGCCCCAGTGATTCCTCTGACTCTCGCCGAGAAGGTGGCTGCTGAAGTGAACGCGGGTTTGGATAAACTCACCCGCGAGCAATATGTAAGTCGGAATTCCAACTCCTGTTTTTTCCATTATCTTATATCATATCCTCTAGCCCCCAAGCATGAAGTAGGATATATAATCCGGGTTTATGCTTCATTAGGATGCCAAAGAATGAACTAGTGTAGCCCCCAAGGCTCGTGCTGATATTTAGCAAAAATATTAGCCCAAGTCTTAAGTAGCTTTCTGACTTTGGGTATTCTGAATTACAGAAAGTATGTTCCTATAACCAGGAATTACTGAAGAATGTCTGTGATAAGCGAAGAGAGATCAAAGCTCTCCGGCATGCTGAACTCAAAGTTACCAAGGATGATGTCGAAGGTAAACATTCCGAGACTCAAACCTTGTCCTTGTATTTTCAATGTCGAATTTGTTCTTGAACTGTTGTTCCTTTTTGACTTACAGCGCTGGTGAAACAATCCGTCGCCATGATTGAAGAGGCCGAGAACCTCGAGATGCTGGTGGTGGAGAATAAGGAGCTTCGCCAAGAGCTGGACCAGCTCAAGGCCAATCATGAAAAGAGCATAGCTCAAGTCCTTGAATCCTCCTCCATGGCTACTGAAGAGCGTGATCGCAAGATCGCTGCTCAAAATAAAGTAATCTCGGACCTCAAGAATGAGCTTAGCAGAGAGAAGGACATGTCCCAGGTGCTCTGGGCTGAACTCTAGAGTCTCCGGGAGGAGAAGACCAAAATTGACGACGTCATTTTTGGTACATTCCATCCATCTGACTTGTCTCTTTCTTCGACTTTTATCAATGTCGGATTTTTCTTAACTTGTTTTGTGTATGGGTCCTCTGGACTTGACGGACTCTTCCTCCTCCGAGCCCTACACCCACCGGCTTACCCAAGTCGATGACCTGCTTCATGACTTCCGCCAGTCCCTTGAAGACATCGGCGAAGCTCTCAAGACTCTGGACATGCCAAGCATGTCGGATTTTCAGGTGCGGGCCAAGGCAAAGGAGATGCCGCTACTTGTTCAGGACTGGAACATGTCCTACGCGAATAGAAGTTTCCGATGATGAACACACAACCTCGGATGCGGACATCTCGGAACGATATCAAGGCGGAATCTCTAGCGAGCCGGCACCTCCTTCATATCCTCCTGCATCATAGACCAGAAACTTTTGTATTATTCCCGAAAAACATGATGCATTTGTAAATATGCAGTACTTTAATTTTGCTAGTGCTAAGCTTTTGATCTATTCAACACTTTTGGCTTTGAGTTTTTTTTGTGTGCCTGAAATGTTTACATAAGCACTTCTATTTTTTCGTCTCTACTTATCGTTTATCTGGCTTTCTGCCTCGTCCCTTTCGTGAGCCGGCTAAACCTTCGACAGGAAACTTTGCCGAGCAACGGATCCCAATTGCTAAACCAGTTTAAACTCGGAAACAAAGACGGCTTCCAATACCAACAATTCACTACTCGGAAAATGCCCGCATCCAGCAATCAGACAAATAACCAAAGTAAAGACTAGAAACTTTAGAGTTATACCCGAGGGTAGAAGTTTTAGAATCAGAAATCTAAACCAGAACGAACATGAGCATAAAGTACTTTCAAGCCTTCTAGGATTTTCGACTATGTCATGATCATTCAGAAATAAGATGGTTAAGAACTTCTCAGAAAAATTTGAGGCAACCAAAACTTTTATTTCTCCCAGAATCATGTACATATATATGATTACAAAGAAGGATAAACTAAGAATAAAAGGGACGTAGCTGAGCAATATTGCATGGTCTGTCTAACTCATCCGGATTTGTACTGCCTCCAGCTCTCTTTCTCTTCTTAGTAGCAGGTCTTTCTTTGACTCGCCTCATGTCAGTTAAGTAGTACGATCCATTGTGCAATACTCGACTAACTAAAAATGGCCCTTCCCATACTGGGGAAAGTTTGTGCTTTCTTTGTTGCACAAGTCGGAGAACCAAATCGCCTTTATTGAAAGATCGGTTTCTGACTCTCTAGCTATGATACTTGCGTAACTTCTGCTGATAGGCTGTAGATCTCATTTCAGCAACGACGCGAACTTCTTCGACTAAGTCGAGATCATTTTGTCAAGAAATCTCGGCATCCTCTTTGATATACGCGGCCACTCTAGGAGAAGTATGAATCAAATCACTAGGAAGAACTGCTTCTGCGCCATAGACCAAGAAGAAAGGTGTGTATCCTGTTGACCTGTTTGGAGTTGTTCGTAAACTCCAAATTACAGAGGGTAATTCCTCTGCCCAAGCCCCCGCAGTATGTCGTAGTGGTGCTTCGAGTCTCTGTTTTAGGCCTTGTAGAATTAAACCATTTGCTCTTTCGACTTGTCCGTTAGCCTGTGGATGTGCGACTGACACAATGTCAAGCCGGATATTTTGCTCGTTGCAGAATTCAGCCAATTCTCCCATAGAGAAGTTACTCCTGTTGTCCGTGATAATGCTATGCGGATAACCATACCGGATTATAACATCCTTGACAAATCACAACTAGTGAAAGGTTTATCCTCAATCCATTTGGTGAATTTATTCACCATCACTAAGAGGTGAGTAAATCCACTTGGAGCTTGTTTAAAAGGTCCTACCATGTCAAGCCCCCAGACCGCAAATGGCCACGTTATAGGCATTGTTCGCAGCTGATCAACCGAAACATGAGCTTCCTTGGCGTACTTTTGGCAGCCTTTGCACGTCTTGACTAATCGTTCGGCATCTGCTCGAGTAAGCAGTTTAAAATCCATGTCTAAAAGCTTTTGCCACTAAAGATTTGGCTGCAGCGTGGTGACCACACTCGCCTTTGTGGATTTCTCTTAAGATTTCCACTCCTTCTTCCGGAGATACAGAGCGCTGAAAAACCCCAGAAACACTCTGTTTATGGAGCTCACCTTTAACAATAGTATAGGCTTTTTCTCGTCGGATAATCTGCCGGCTCAGCACCTCATCTTCGGGTAATTTTCCATCTACCAAATAATCGAGGTAGGGTTGAGTCTAGCTGGGAATTACAGCCAGAACTACTATCAAGGGTGAGTCAGATTTGGTCGGATAATCCTCATCTACTCCCTTTATTGAGGGAACTTTGAGGTGTTCTAGAAAAGCGCCAGACGGGACCTCTTTCCGTGCAGAACCTATCCGAGATAGTGCATCTGCTTCCTCATTTTCTACTCGAGGGATGTGTTGAACTTCAAAACCTTTGAACGATTTAGATAGATCATCCACGACAGCTTTATATGCTGCCATGTGTTTATTTGCGTTACAAATATCCAACACTTGCTGAGCAACAAGATCCGAATCTCCGCAACACATCAAACGTTGGACGCCAATATCCTTAGCAATCCAGATTCCATGCAGCAGTGCTTCATACTCGGCAATATTGTTTGTCGCTGTGAAGTGTATCTGCAACACGTATAAGAGTTTATCTCGTTGGGGTGATTTGAGCACCACGCCAGCCCCCGAGCCCCCTCGAGCCTTAGACCCATCGAAAAAGAGGGTCCAATATTCTGACTCAGGGAGGGTCATGTTCTCCTTTGTCTCTGTCCAATCAGCGACAAAGTCAGGAAGGATCTGGGATTTAATTGTTGCCCGAGGTTTGTACTCAATATCGAAAGCTGAAAGCTCTATGCCCCATTTGGCGACGCGTCCTGTGGTGTCACTGTTGTTGATTATATCTCTCATGGGGGCTGTGCTCACCATGGTAATTGGATGCTCCTAAAAGTAGTGTCATAACTTACGAGATGCTAGAAAAACACCGTAAGCCAACTTTTGATAGTGCGGATACCGCTGTTTTGATTCTGTCAGAACCTTGCTGACAAAGTAAGTCGGACGCTGCACTAGGTGTTCCTGATTTTCCTCTGGGCTCTCCACCACCATGACGATACTAACGACCTTATTTGTCGCAATAAGATACAGCAACATCGGTTCCTTAGGTTCCAGCGCTGCAAGGATAGGAGCAGATGAGAGTACTTTCTTCAGGTCTTGTAGTGCAGCTTCAGCTTCGTTAGTCCAGAAAAAATTCTTGGTCTTTTTTAGGAGTTTATATAGTGGTGCGGCTCTTTCACCAAGCCGGCTTACAAATCGACTGACCGCAGCAATGCAACCAGTTAGTCTTTGTACGTCCTTTAGGCGGGTTGCCCTAGAAATATTGAGTATAGCCTTGATTTTGTCTTGGTTCACCTCTATGCCTCTTTGAGACACGATGAAACCTAACAATTTTCCAGCTGGTATTCCAAAGAAGCATTTCTTCGGGTTAAGCATGATGTTGTATTTTCGTAGATTGGCAAATGTTTCCTCCAAGTCGGAAATCAGCGTTTCCTTCTTTTTGGACATTACCACGATATCATCCACGTATGCATGTACATTGCGTCCGAGTTGGTCATGAAGGCAACGCTGCATCGTGCGCTAGTACGTAACTCCTGCGTTCTTCAGCCCAAAAGGCATCGTAACAAAACAGAAGGTTCCGAAAGGGGTTATGAATGAAGTTTGGACTTTGTCAGATTCCTTCATCCGGATTTGGTGATAGCCGGAATATGCGTCGAGAAAATAGAGGAGTTCTGAGCCTGCCGTAGAATCGGTAACTTGATCAATTCTAGGCAGAGCGAACGGATCTTTTGGACAAGCCTTGTTCAAGGCAGTATAATCAACACACATCCTTAAATCACGGGTGTCCTTTTTAGGGACCATTACAGGATTGGCCGACCACTCAGTGTGGATGACCTCTTCTATGAATTCGGCTAACTCGAGCCGCGCTAGTTCCTTAGCTATTGCCTTACGCTTTTCGTCGCCAAACCGTCGTAGGGACTGTTTGACGGGTTTAGCATTCGGGTTTACATTTAGAGAGTGGTCGGCAAGTTCCCTAGGTACTCCAGCCATGTTAGATGGCTGCCATGCGAAGATGTCTTGATTTTCTTGGAGGAACTTGACGAGCGCGCTTTCCTATGCGCTACCTAGGCCTACGCCTATCTGGGTCACCTTGGAGGGGTCACCATCCTTCAATGGCGCTTTCTTCGTCTCTTTTGATGCCTTAAACTCCGGGTTTGGCTTTGTCACTTCCTTCTTCGTTGGGGGCATCTCGGACGGATCTATGCTCTTCTTGATCTCCTGGTACTCCTGGGCGTGCAGCACGGCTTCGGCAAAGGCGACATATCCATTCTCGCACTCTCGCGCTTTCTTCGGGTCTCCCCTGATGGTGATCACGTCGTTGGGACCTGCAATTTTCATCATATTGTAAATGTAACACGGACAAGCCATAAAAGCCCAGTAAGCCGGACGTCCGAATATAGCATGGTATGCGCTCTTGAACGGGACCACTTCGAAGGAAAGTGCTTCCGTCCGATAATTCTTTGGAGTTCCAAAGGTAACATCCAATGTAATCTCTCCCAGGGAATTAGCTTGTCTTCCTAGGACAACTCCGTGAAAGATCATAGAGCTATGGTTCAGCTGGGTCTCCGAGATCTTCATCCGGTGTAGCGTTTCGATATAGAGAATATTGATGTTGTTACCATCGTCCATGAGGGTCTTGGAGAAACCATAACCGTCAATAAGTGGGTAGACGATTAAGGCGTATTTTCCTCGCCTGTGTAACTTAGGCGGATGATCATCGCGGTCAAATGTGATTGCCACTTCCGACCAGTCCAGATACTGGGGGATAGCCGGAACTATTGCATTGAGCTCGTGTAGAACTGCTTTCTTTACCTTTGCTGGTTGAGATCCGAGGAAAGTGACATAAGTGTCCTTCTTGGTGGGAAAAGTTTTCTTCCCTTCCGGCTTGGGATTTGAAGCATCAGCTTTCTCCATGTCGGAATCTTCCTTGGTCTCCTTGTCCTTTTCGGGATTTTTCTTTCCCTTCTTCCGCTTAGCTTTGTAGCCTGCTGTGTCATCTCTTTTGATGTCGTCATTGAAACGACATTCAGCGTTGGTGTGGGACGAGCCCCCATTGGCGTCTAGGTGATGCACACATGGGTTATTGGCAATGTCGGCCCAAGAGTAGGTTTTGTCTGGTTGCTGTTCTACTCTACCTTGGACCCTTGAATTCCCACAGCCACGCCTGCGGCCTTCGCCACGTCCTCCTCGTCTCCAGACTCGGAAACGGTAGTAACCACCGCAGTTTCCGTGTTGGGTTTTTCTTCCGAGGTATTTTTGCGCTTCTGAGCTTGTTGCTTTGGTTGTCTTGCCGACTGAGGCACAGCTAGGGCATTGAGCAACCCCTCTGCATCATCGTCAGCATCTGCATACTTGCTCGCTGTTTCTATCATCTCTCCCAAATCAGTGACCTTGTCACACTTCAAGCGATGACACAGTAGACCAATTGGGAGACCTACGATGAAAGCTTCAATCACAGTTTGATCATTTACTCCTTCACAGGAGTTCTTGGTGTCGATCCATCATCCGAGGTAGTCCCGGGAAGTTTCTCCGGCTTTCTGGGTGCAACGCTGAAGGTCTCCGACCGTACAGGGCCTCCGATATGTGCCTTCGAAGTTCCAAAAGAACACACTTTGCATGTCATACCAATTATGGATGGTGTTCTCCGGAAGTTCATTGAGCCATGATCGTGCCGTCTTCCGCAACATAAGTGGGAGATATCGGGTTGCGACCAGGCTATTTCCGCCTTTGGCGATGCAGCAAGCTTGGAAGAAATCCTGTAGCTAGGTATCTGGCCGAGCAATGCCATTGTAGGCTTGGATATGTCTTGAGATAATAAATCCTTCCGGGAAGTTTGTAGCTCTGATGCGTGGTCCAAAGCACTCTAGGCCCACGTAGATATCATCGTTTTCGTAGCGCCGAGCCTCTATGTTGGAGTTGATCCTGTGCCATGCGTCGTTCGGGGATAAAGATCGTCCCGATTGTCGGCTATGGCTACGGTGCCTTGGAGCCGGACTTCGGCTTCTGCCACCACCTACTCTGCCACGTCGTCCTCCTTCCCGCCTTGGGAGCCGTTGTGATGACTGTGTGGTGGAGAGGGTGGGGCAGCTGGATAGTTTCCGGCTGATCGCCGGCCTCCATCCGGAACGTCATTATTCCGATTCAGGGGAGGGTCTTGACTACGACGAGCCCCCTGGCTGCTTGTTCCGGCATGGTTTCCGTCGTTTCTTCATCCGTTGTTCCCACCATGGTGGAGCTCAGCCGGACGGCTTGCATGTCTAGGAGGTGGCATTTTTTGATGATCCTCCTCCCGGCGTTTCTCTTTATCTTCTCCCCTTTGATCTTTAGATTCTCGTCGGGGAGGATTCCTCGGATTTAGAGCAGCGATGGCCTCTTTCTCGGCCGCTGGTGCAACGTTGCTCCAGTCACGTGCAGTCCTGCGATGCTGTCCTGACGATCCGGTTCTTGAACAATTGTCCTCCCATCGTTCGGGGCGATAATGCTGCTCCGGAACGCGGTGGGGTCTTACGTCAGCCCATGCCAGATCTATTCGACATTGGTCGGAATCCGAGACCAGTTTTTGACTTCTAGACAGGGCGACCTTTTGCTGCTCCAATCCCTTGTTGAGTAGCTTGATACCCAAACGGATCTCCTCTGGTCCTGGATTAGCCGATAGAATTTCTCGGGCCGCCACGGTATTCTGTACTAGGGTTGAATATACCCAATCTCCTTTGCTATCTTTCCGTGGCTTCCCCATCTCATCTCCGAAAAGGATGGCACGGATATGTGGGAATTGGTTGTCATCTGTGTGACGCTTCCGTGTTTTCTGATGCAACCGAGACATGTAGTCCTTGGTTTCCATGCGTTTCTTCTCCACCTCGATGTTTTTGGCTTCATCGAGGAGTTGTTGACGACGCGCTTCTAGGGCTTGGGCCCTTTCGTCCAGCTCTTTAGCAGTAAGTTCTGCAGCTGTAGGGATAGGTGTGGTTAATGCAGCATCGATGAGTTTACGCGCACCTTCGGAGATCATGTGTCCATCCACCGATTCTTCTTTTTTCGGCTCGTCTGGTATAAGTGCTCCATCCGAGTCTTCTTCGTATTCCTCGGCAATCACCTCCTCAGCTAGAGGGTCTTTTTGACAGGGTTTTCTTCTTCTTGTTCTTCTTCTTTGCCTTCTTGGCGGCACCGGTAGCAAACACGGCTTTGGGTCCGTTTCCCGGAGTCAAGCTCCGGTCGGTACTTTCGGACATCTGGACCTCGGGATTATCTCCGACGTCCATGTCATCCTGCACTTTGGGAGAGTGTTCCCTGGATCCTTCATCCATGGCTTCTCCTTCTTCTGCAGCTTTGGAGTTTTACCCCTCTTCATATTACGTGGAGAACTTTCGGAAATCCACTGACGTCATTGATTCATCCGAGGATGCGGGTACGTCGGCGTTTGATCCAATTGCCTCCAGCACCGAGTTGGTGTTTTCTCTAGCATCGGCAGAGCCGGATCCGGATCCCACGTACCCGACAAAGTTCGACGCGTGCTTCCTGAGGTACCTGCGGCTTTCCTGAGGTACTGTCCGAGATGGTCTCGAGAATTGCATCTGCGTTTTCGCCTTGCAGTATCATACATCGTAATGTGTACCTTAGGAAAGGTCTGTCTGTCCCGGCATCATCAGAGCCGGAATCGGTGTCACTGATATGTTGCTCCTGGATTTCGACTTCCGCGGGTGGGTCGATCTGGGATCCGGCTCCTCCAGGGAGATCCACTCCAGATTCGACTTGGACCGCTAGGTCTTCTTCAGGCTCGGATTTCTCCACTATCTCTGCAACTAGTTCGGGCTGGGTGGGATTAGGGTTTTCTGAGATTTGGAACTCTGCCGCCTCCGCGGACAAAGGGGACCCAAAAGATTCTTCTGCCTCTATCATCACCACTGGGGTGGGTTGGGCAGGTTCAGCGAAACCGATGTAAACATCGATCTCGCCAAAGGACATGATTGTGTAGGCAGTCACAGCCTCCTTAGCCAGAATCCAAGACTCGTCGAGAACGATGAGAGGGACATTACTGGCGTAGAGGATGCGACCGACGGTGATAGTCTCGCCGATTCCAATTCTTGCAGATTCCGCTCGTAACACAGATCCGAAGCTCACTTGCCCCACGGTGGGCGCCAACTGTCATCGGATTGATGACAAGTACGCCATGAGGGGGTCCTCGAGGCATGCAGAAGAGAGGGGTGTGAGACGTACGGTATTCCGGGACGGTGAGCACACAAGTTTACCCATGTTCGAATCCGCCGGCTTTGGACGGATCCTACTCCTGCTAGCAATCCAGTAATACGACAGAGCCAGAATATGGGTTATAAGGGTTTCTCCTGTGCGAGTTGAGATTGTAGACTATTCAGGTGTTTCCCTAAAGGCTCTCCCTAGGACGGCTTATATAGATATCCAGCCTAGCGTTTACAGGAGAGATCTATCCGGCTACGACTAAGAGTCGGTTACAGAGTACATCTTGAACTACAAGTAACACTATGGGCCTAAGTCGGTAATCTTCTGGGCCTTCCCGTAGCCGGATTGGACTCCGTATTTCTCCCTGACTGGGCCACCCATGAAGCAAATCTCTAACCCGAAGTGGGCCACCCTGGTCAGTGAGGAACTGTGAGGATACCCGGAAAGTATATCCCCAACAGTCAGGATGGCTCTGATACCAACTTGTCAACACCTGGATTTTTAATCCCAGATGCCCGTTATGCCATACCTCGCAATCCTAGGATTACCATTTTTGCGAGACATAACGGATTGGATATCACAGTACATCATTTACAAACAATACATAAGGTCTTACACCAATAAGGATCTCATGATCCAGTCTTAATACAACAAGCAGCGGAATAAAAGGTAAGCGTAGTGGTGGGGTCCATCTTCGGGCACAGCAATCTTGACGGCAGATAGTCCTAGTTATCATAGCCGTCCTGCTGGCCATCATCTTGGTAGTCTCCTTCATAGTCTGGCCATGAGAATAGCCAGGGACAAAAGCCATGAGTACTCTTTAAGTACTCGCAAACTACCACAACAAGTAGTATAGTTCTAAGGTAAAGTGCTAACTCTAAGTTTAACTATAAAGTTAAGTTTGAAACCTAAGCTGAGTTCAGAAGCAAAGAAAGATAAAATAAAGTTATAGAATCACTTAAGTTGGGAAGCTAGTGTCATAAACACAACCCTGTTGTGGTCAAGTCAAGATTCATCATTCCTTTCATAAGTTATTTTGAAAACATCTGAAAACAAAACAGTATGGCAATTCCAACTGTCCATAACCACGGACGCGGCTATTCGAATAGTTTGACACTCTGCAGAGGTGGTACACTGTCACCACAAGATTCGATACATCTGTCAGGGATAACCCCGAATCATCATACTTAGTATGCAGATAATCAAACATAACCTTTCCTTTATACACCCTAGTATAAGCACCTCCCCTATGAGCATGGCCTCCCAACCATGACCATCAGTCATCTTGGGCACTGCATACGTGGACAACATTGAGAGGTAGCCTCAGCTCAGACCTCCCCTGCAAGGGAACTAATACTAATGCATATAAACTTCCGGGTAAGCCTTACCCAATTCAGGTAATGTGGTTGTACGGTAAATTTGAAATGGTATCGCATCCGAATCCAACCATCAGTTTTATGAAAGGGTTAAGGCTCATGCCTCAACATTTTCATCATCATAAACCATTTGTGTTTCTCAACACATGTTAAAACATCTCAATAGAATGACTCATCATTCCAAGGTTTTCATAATTCATTTTCACCAAGTGCTCCCATCTAAAGTGACTCAAGTTTTTGATCTACTCTAAACTACTAAGTTAAGAGTGTTCACTAAGGTTGAAAATGATGGGATCAATCTCATGCCATAGAATGACATCTAAAGTTATCTCTATAGGTCAAGTTTTATACTTTTTATGCTACCTTCAAAAATAAGTAAAGAACTTTGGGTAAAGTAAAGGAAGTAAAGCTTGAAATTAGTACTTGGGGTAAAGAATAGTCAAAGTAGTTTAACCAAAGCATGCATATAGCATCTTTGTTAAACCCTCTATTTTAATCCTAGCTTGCTAATAGTAGCTTGCTAAGTATAATACTTGCAAGTGTTAGCCTGCCTTGGTTGGTGCAGTGGTTGAAGTTTTCTTCTTCTTCTTCTTGGTAGAACTCCTCCTCCTCGAAAGCTTGGTCGGTACTATCGTCTATAAATACATACGGAGTACACAATCACCAAACAATATTTAACTAGTCTAATTAGTACTCTAAGGCACACAATTGGTGATCTATTACCATCACAAGCATCACAAGTCTTATTAAATAGTTTCATTCCTTTTATTTTAGAAAAGTAATTTCTACTCATTGAAAATTAACTAAGATTTAATATTCACCACTTAAAATATGGGATCATGTGGACACATGTTATCACCACAGATTCTAACATGTGGGAATGTGATTTAAGGGTGGGATCATAATTACTTTGGTTTAAGTTCATTATTTAATGATTTAAAGTGACTAGAAATGCCTATATAGCATTATTTTGGTACTAGTCCAAAGTCACTGCATGTAAACCCTAATATTATTACATATTCAGATAGGTATAGTTAAATGTGATTTTTGAGAGTTGGAATCAACTCAAAAGATATCATGGTTAATTTTATAAAAATGTTGCAAGGTGCAAAAGCTTTTGTCTTGTTATTTTTACTAGGAGAGATCTCTAACCCTAATTGATTTAAATCCAATGGGCTTGGGTAGATCTTTTTCAGTAGCTTTCTAAAAAAATTGGAATCACTCCATTTGGATTTGTAAATCTCTCTGAATTGAATTTTAAACTAAGGGACGGAACTAGGTTTAACTAAACTAGAAAAATCCTAATTCAAACTAGCTGGGTTGCGCGGGAACACTAACGGGTCGGCCCAGTGACACTACACGGCGCGGGGCTCAGCTGATAGGATGGGTCCACCGGTCAGCGGCTCATAACGCGTGAAGCGGTACAGGGTGATATGGGTCGTTGGATTAGAACAGGGATCAACGACTGGGGATCATCGTCGACGACGAACTGGTCGCCGGCGAACTCTAACCCTAGCGGCAATGGGGTGCATAGGGGGCATACCAGGTCTCCAGCGATGACGGTGATGGGGCAAACGGACAGGTGGTCGACAACGAGCTCAGGGACGGTCGAGGCAGCTCCAGGGGTGGTCGCAATCAGCGACGCCCTTCTCCTCTAGAGGCGGCATGCACCTGTGCACTTCCGGCGAACGGCTGCTCGCCTTGCTCCGGCTAGAGGTGGGGAATGGTCAGTGAGGTGAGGGGAGGTGAGTGGTGTGCTGCAAATGGCTGGGGAAGGCCTCTATTTATAGGACGACGACGCGACCGAGAGGGATGGGCGAGCGGCTCCGGCGAGGGCTACACAGCATGCTAGCGGCGTGGCTCGAGGTAGGGGGCAGTCGCTGGTCTCCTGGCGGTGCTCTACGTGATCAATGCGGGACTAGGGGTTGGTGGTATGCGGTCGGACGGTGCTGGCGCTCTGAGCGGCAGAGGCAGTGGCTTGCACGGCGAGCGGTGGCTATTGTGTGTTGGGCAGCGAACGGGCATGTCTGGCGTATCCCTGGGTCATGGCGGAGCAGTGGGCGTGGGCTGTGGTCGAGCGGCGGCTTGTGCACGCATGTCGGGCGCGGCGCTCTGGCGCGTTCTCGGCATGGCGCAGACAGGTAGTGCGCGGCGGTTCCTCGGTGGTCCATGGCTTGGCCTGGCTTGGGGAGGGGACAGAGGGTGGCGGTGAGGTGTGAGCTAGCTGCTAGACATGGTGAGAGGGAGGGAGATGGTCTGCTATGGTGAGGGCAAGGTTGGCCGACGAGTTGGTGCTCAGCATGGCCTTGCATTGCCACTAGGGGGTAGGGGATGGGTGTTTAGGGCCTAGTTGCATCAAGGGGAGACAAAGGGATTAAATGGAGATCATTTGGGTGCAAAACCCTGTTGCAAATAGTGAGCTATGTTTAGAGTTTAAACCATGCCTGCCAAGTGTTTGATGAAATGGCCGCAAGAACTTTCTTTTTGAATTTTGAAAAGATTTTTGGTGGGTGTGCTAGTACTAGGCTTGAGACTCTGTGGGTGCTTGGGATTTTAAATTTGAGCTTGTTTGAGTGGTTTTTGAAATAGTGGGATCTTCCCATATGAAATAGATTCAATTTTCAAATGTCCATTAAATTTAGTGTTTGAATGTTTTTGGCAGATCACAAGGTGGGCCTTGGTACCTCATTATGTGTACTAGCAAGGGGTGGAAAGATCCATCATTGTTTCTATTAGGTTTTGAGTACTAGGAATAGCCAAAGTAGGCATGATAGTTAATTTGGCAAAAATGACCATTCACTTCATTTATTCATTTTGAGTTGTTTTTCTTTGGGAAATGTTTGGGAATGATTTAGATGATGTTTATTTCACCTAAGAATCATTTTACAATCAATGGATCACAGAATCATGGCAATTCAAACAACTCCTATTTTAAATACACATGAATGCTTTCATATTTTTAATTGGAAAAGTTTTTGTTAACCCTAATTTTGATGATTTGGATCTTAATAACCTTGGATTAAAGTTTTGGGATGTTACAGGGTCTTAGGGTCATAACTCTCAAACATAAAAACAACAAGTTTTTGGTCATGCCCTCAAACATGTATCGGGTCTCATGGTCGTTGTAAATCACCCTGAAACCCTAGAACTGTGGTAATAGCTCATTAAAAATGGTCATAAAACAGAAAACGACGAATTTTTGGTAATCCACTTAAACATGGATCGGGTCTAATGGTCCATGCTAATCCCCATGGAGCCCCAAAACAGTGTGCAATAGCTCATGAAAACCGCCGTAAAACGTGAAAACAACCAGTTTTTGGTCATAACTCTCAAACATGTATCATGTCTTAGGCTTGTTGTCAATCCCCATGGAGCCCCAAAACAGTGGGCAATAGCTCATGAAAACGTTCATAAAACGCGAAAACAATGAGTTTCTGGTCATAACTCAGTCTCCCCTCATACCGTGATTCAGGAACACCAATCGGCTTAAGGTCAGGAAGAAAGTCTACACAGAACCCAATGACCTCCTCTGTTCCATAGCCCTTGGAGATGCTTCCTTTTGGCCTAGCACGGTTATGAACATATTTCTTTAAGACTCCCATGAACCTCTCGAAGGGGAACATATTGTGCAAAAATACAGGACCGAGAATGTAAATCTCTTCGACTAGGTGAACTAAGAGATGCATCATAATATTGAAGAAGGACAGGGGGAACACCAACTCAAAAATGACAAGACATTGGACCACATCCTTTTGTAGCCTTTCCAGACTTTCTCGATCGATAACCTTCTGAGATATTGCATTGAGGAATGCACATAGCTTCACAATGGCTAATCGAACATTTTCCGGTAGAAGCCCCCTCAATGCAACCGGAAGCAACTACGTCATAATCACGTGGCAATCATGAGACTTCAGGTTCTGAAATTTTTTCTGTGCCATATTTATTATTCCCTTTATATTTGACGAGAAGCCAGCCGGGACCTTGATACTGTAAAGGACTGCAAAAAAGATTTCCTTCTCTGCTTTGGTAAGAGCGTAGCTGCTTAAGTATTCACGGCCTTTATCAGTATGCTTGTTGTATGGGTCTTTGATATGTTGCTGGTCCTCCTGTGCTTCTCGTGTATCTTTTGTCTTCCCATACACGCCCCGTAAGCCTAGCAGGTTCACGCAAAGATTCTTCGTCACGTGCATCACGTCGATTGAAGAACGGACCTCTAGGTCTTTCCAATACTCAAGCTCCCAAAATATAGACTTCTTTTTCCACATGGACGTGTGTCCGATAATGGGGTCTTTCGGAACAGATTGACCACCAGGACCCTTTCCAAAGATTACTTCTAGGTCCTTCACCATACCAAATACATCAGCCCCTTTAGGGAGCTTAGGCTTCTTTCGGTAATCTGCCTCACCGTTGAAATGCTTGCCTTTCTTTCTTACTTGATGATTGGTCGGAAGAAATTTACGACACCCCAGGTACACAACCTTCTTACATTTATCCAAATATGTACCTTTAGTCTTATCTAAACAGTGCGTGCATGCATTGTATCCCTTATTTGACTGTCCTGAAATGTTACTAAGAGCAGGCCAATCATTGATGGTTACGAACAACAACGCTCCTATGTCAAATGGCTCCTGTTTGTGCTCATCCCACACCTTTACACCTGGTTCTGCCCACAACTGCAAAAGATCATTGACTAATGGCCTTATGTACACATCAATGTTGTTGTCGGGTTGCTTCGGTCCTTGGATGAGCACTGACATCATAATGAACTTCCGCTTCATGCACAACCAAGGAGGAAGGTTGTAGATACATAGAGTCACTAGATAGGTGCTGTGACTACAGCTCTACTCCCCAAAAGGATTCATGCCGTCTGTACTTAGACCAAACCATAAGTTCCTTGCGTCACCTGCAAAGTTCGAGCACTTTATCTCGATGTTTCTACACTGCGACCCATCGGTGGGGTGTCTCAGTTTACCGTCTTTCTTACGCTCTTCTTTGTGCCATCGCAACAACCTGGCATGCTCTTTGTTTCTGAACAGACGTTTCAACCGTGGTATTATAGGAGCGTACCACATAACCTTAGCAGGAACCCTCTTCCTGGGGGCTCGTCATCGCCCTCAACATCACCAGGGTCATCTTGTCTGATCTTGTATCGACATGTAGTGCATACCGGGCATTTATCCATATTCTCGTACTTCTCACCGTGGTACATGATGCAGTCATTAATGCATGCATGTATCTTCTCCACATCTAATCCTAGAGGGCAGATAGTCTTCTTTGCTTCGTATGTTGTCTCGGGCAGCTCGTTATCCTTTGGATGCTTCGGCTTCATTATTTTCAGTAACTTCTCAAATCCCTTGTCAGATAAGCCAGTCTTTGCCTTCCATTTCAGCAGTTCAAGTGTGGTACCAAGCTTTGTGCTGCCATCTTTGCAATTTGGGTACAACAACTTTTTGTGATCCTTTTGCATGGCCTCCAACTTAAGCTTCTCCCTTTTTGTATCGCATTGTTGCTTTGCATCAGAAATGACCCGACCAAGACCATCAGCAGGCTCATCCGATGCCCGTTGTTCTTCTTCATTACCGCCTCCCTCTTCTTCATTGTCTTCCATTGCAGTATCACCATATTCTTCAGGGGACATAGGATAGCAGTCATCATCCTCATCTTCTTCATTTTCTTCCAGCCTAACACCTCTTTCTCCATCCATGGCCCAACAATAATATCCGGGCATTAAACCTCTCCGAAGCAGATGGCTTTGAAGGATTCTCGGGGCAGAGTGCTCCACCATGTTCCGACAGTTGACGCAGGGACATGGCATAAAATTATCCACTTTGTTTGCCTTAGCCAAATCAATAAATTTATGCAGGCCTACAATAAAATTGGAATCGCGTCGGTCGCCGTACATCCATCGCATCCGCGCATCGATCTGCGTCATAATAATTAACCATGACAATGACATCGTGAATAGTGAAATGACCACCCTACATGGACACATGCAATATTTTTGTATCAATTACATATAAAGAAGATAAGGTTGCTAACCTCGACCGAGGATACCGTGTTGTGCGAACTTAAGAGTGGCTCGGACATTTCGTCGAACACCTTGTGTGAAGTGTGAAGAAAAAAACCTAGCATCCACCTCCCACACAAAATTCCAGAAAAAATAAGTGGATGGGCTGGGCTTATTTATAGCCAGGGGAGGGTTTTTGGTCTCGGTTAATGCCACTAACCGGGACGAAAGCCCCTCCCCCGCGACACGTGGCGGCCCAGCAACGCGCCCTCCCACCCAGGTCATTTGTCCCGGTTGATGGCACGACCCGAGACCAATGACCTAGGTAGGGGGGCGTTGCTGGGCCGCCACGTGTCGTGTGGAGGGGCTTTGGTCCCGGTTCGTGGCATGAACCGGGACCAATGCCCACCATCGCTTCGTCGTCCTCGTGTACAAATAGGAGGCCACAACACGTTGCTTTCCCATCGCCTCGGCCTCTCTGTAATCTCCACCGCGCCATCGCCTCGCCCTCTACACCTCTCCACCGCGCCGTCGTCTCGCCTCCCCTCCCTCTCCAATCTCCACCACGCCGCCATGGAGATGCCCACGCTGAACTTCTACGAGGAGGTGATGTTCGTGCACTACGACATCCTCGCACCGCTGGGCGCGACGGTGCCCCATGGATGGCGCATCAGCTACGTGGGTGTGCTGGTGGCTCCGCTCCTCGTCCCCGGCGGATACAAGATGGAAAGCTTAATCGCGGAGCGTCACCGCCAGATGCCCGCGTGGAAGAGGGCATTGCCCCGATACGCGGCGGCCAGCCTGTACTGGCCCCAGCTATTAAAGAAGGAGCGGAAGGCCAAGATTGGCAACCACATCGTTTACGGGCGTGTGGTGCACCCGGATCTCTGCAACCGAGAAGGGCGGGAGAGGTTCTGGTCTGTCCCTGGACGGACCATCTACACCGTCATCGACACCGATCGCCGCGTAGAGGAGCTCTGTCTCGCGAACAATGCGGAAATCGTGGAGGTTTCGTCTGCTTGGAGGACAGCGGCAGCGGAAGTGAAATAGTCGACTAGGAAGAATTTGTAAAATCACACCTTTGTTTAGGAAGAATTTGTGGTCGAATTAATAAAATGTCTCGATTTAGATCTGTATCTCGATTAATTTGTGGAAGAAATTTTCAAAAATACTACATCAATTCAATTTCTGCCTCGAATTAATTTAGATCTCTGTCCCAGATTACGGACGTCGAGGGGTTTTTAGTCCCGGTTCGTGGCATGAATCGGGACCAATGCTTCGCAGAGCGCCACGTGTGGGTCATGGTGTCATTGGTACCGGTTCATGCCATGATCCGGGACCAATGCTTAGAGATGAACCGGGACCACTGCCCATGCGGCATGAACCGGGACCGGTGTCTGGCATTGGTCCCGATTAAGGAAACGAACCGGGACCAATGGTATTTGGGTGCTGGACCAAAGACCCTTTTTCTACCAGTGGAGGGTACCATGAGTACCAGAAGCTCACCCTGGAGCGGACCAGGTTGACAGCGAGGCAAGGCGATGGCCGGAGCGACGACACGAACGGTGGAGGTGGCTGTCGGGCTTGGGGAAGAAGGGGTTGTTGCGGGCGATTATGGCCTTCTGGGATCGATTCCTTTGGCGAGGAGATAGCAGGCATCGAGGCGGAGCTCATGGCTTCATCATCGGGGCTCAGTGGGGCTTCAAACGGCAGCGTGAAGCGATACCTGCGACGGCTAGGGTTTTGACACGAGAGGGGGAGCGAGAGAGAGAGCCCTATAGGGGAAAACGGGACGATAAGGACGAGCGTGAGACGCTGGTCTTCGTGGCGTTCTTACATTAACAAGGCGACCACTGTGGTGGTGAGAATCGAAGCGGCGAGGCGACGGATGGTGTCGGCGCGTCCACGCAGCTGCTTGAGCGTGCGAGGAAGACGACACCGAACCGATAAGCTGGGTCGGGCTACTGCTGGTCATGAGAGCTACGCCATGGCTATGGGCGGAGAAGCTGGCTCTAGCTTTATATTTTTTAGTGAAACCTTTTCCTTTTCTGTTTTGTTTTTTCTTTTCCATTTGAATAAACATTTCAAAAATACTAGAGGGTTTACAAAATATGGAAAATATTGTAGGGGCCCTTGAAACCATTTGGGCTCCAACATTTTTGTAGCTTTCAAAATATTCAAAACATTTTGAATTGATTTGAGAGGAAGATTGAAACTAGGGTTTTGTCTTTATTTTCTTCAATGCATATTTTAAAATATGAAGCTCATGAATGCACAAACAAAGCCCTAATTAGGTTTATCTAAAACTAGGGTGTTACAGCTTTATCCCCCTTACGAGAATCTTGACCCGAGATTCCAAAGGTAGGAAGAGAGACAAAGGGAGAAAGAAACATGGTCACTCTAAAGATAAGAGGGAAACACACTAAACAACACACCGAGTATCTCATGGTCAACTCATGAATGAGTGTTCAGAATAACTGTGAGGTCACGAACATGAAACACGTCAAGGTAACTGGGGAAACAAAATGAGATAGGTTCCAAGTTGTTAGATAGTTGGTCTTCATAAGGATTGAGACCATGGAGTTTCAGAAGGGTTTAGGCTTCTGAAAAGGAAAGCTTACAACAGAAAGAACATGACCACAGACTTCAAAAGATGAACCTCTACTAACGGCTTAAGTAGAGCTTCTAGGGATACAGAGATACAGATAACGAAGCTATTGAACTATTTTTTATACAGAAGGATCACTCTTTGTTCAACAGAAGGTTAAGACAGAAAGGTTGTTTTGTGGCGAGGACTCATAAGAGTCACAAGGAACATGTAGCAAGAGGAACTGGTGATTACCAAAATCATCGTCACTCTTGAACATGATCAAGAAGCGAAGGAAACTCTCTATTCATCTAGGTTTATCACAATCTTTGCCGAAGATCATGATATCACTTTACACCACCAGATGATTAAATAAGAAGATTCCTGATGACATGAGGAAAAAGAAACTTCATTCTCAGACTTTAGTTACTTGGCACAACAAATGCTTGCCAACATGAGAGGGTCTAGAAGATCGACCGAGAGACATTTAGAAACTCTACTTTAAATGTTCTCCTTGATGTTCGAGAAAGTAGACATCAAGTAAAGGTCCGACTTCGGAGACAAAGGAAACCATAAGCACGGCTCTTATAATAAATCATAGAAGAATCCTCATGAAGACTGGTTGTTATTTGCTGATTCAAAAGTATATGATAGTAGGCCTTCTGACTGATTGTGCCAACCATTACATCAATCTTCCCGGGTGTACATGGAGACCTATGTCAAAACCTTGAGGTACACCAACCATCATATCTGCTTGAGATTCAGATTTGGTTAGGTGGAGAGATACTTCAGACTCAACATGTCTGAATAGAAAGCTTGCAACATTTACCACACAGGTAAAGTCACTAGATTCTCAAGACATGGACTTTATTGTTAATCTCTAATAAACTGAGCTAAATTGCTAGACCGATGTATTAACAACTTGTCGAAGGACAACTGCTCATACATCGAGTACTTGCAACAAAATACAATTGTGTCCTTGAGGTACAAAGATAACTCTACTTGAATCCACGATGATATCTTTCTACCATTTGCACGTGAATTGGAGAAGGTCACTTCTAACATCCAGAACACATACTTCGAAACGTCCGAAGATGGTTCTTGAAAGTTTTCCAACATTAATGCCAAATGTTCCATATGAATATAGTATAGCTTGGAGAAAATAAGGATGTCACAGATGGGCTCAACAATAAACTTATCGAGATACTCCAGGAAGATAGACTCATATGTTATATGAATGAGGCAGAGTATTGGTTAGACCAACGGACATGAAGACATACTCACGTGACACATCACGAGTAGCAACATCATCAAGATAATCCTTGGAGCTAAGTTTGGTTTGATGATAACCCAAATCAAATCAAAGGTGGGGGGAGATAACATATCCACAAAGGAAATACTATCTTTCTTCATCACGAACAAAACTAGACATCCCTTTAAGGAGGAACTAAGTCAGGTAGAACTTTTGTCTTACAACTCTCCAAGTTCTTGTTTAAGCTCAATCAACTGGTTCAGGGGTATCCAGTATGGATCCTTGGAGAAAGGAATAGTTTAGAGAACTTGCTTGCTCAAAAACTTGACAACACTGTCATGTGGCAACATGGCGACACTTCTAGAAGACGTCTAGAATATCACGAACCACCTATATGTCACTTAGTTCTAGAGGAAACTTGCTTGGTAAGGCAAGAAGACGTAGTCTCGGAGTTTCGGCACAAGCCTAACTCTTTGAGCAAAGAGAGTGTACCAAAATAATAGACTTGGTAGCACAATCATCCTTTGCTTAGTGATAGGGTTAACCATCATGCTAAGAATGACTAAAATGTCCTTGGAGTTCAAAGCTTTAATGATTGCTAAGAATCTCGGATGGCCACATTATTACACACACGCATTATTCACAAGCATGAAAACTCGAAGGAAGGGTGGGTAAGTATGGGTAAGAGTATCACTTCATTAAGGGGACTTGGGACTCAACACGACCTCTTAATATATAAGAGTGTGATACTTTAAGGTAGAACAGATCAGAAGCTAATCATGTCTCTTGATCTACGGACTACAACACTTTGACCTGGTCTTAGAAATGACAAGGTACTGGAGTTTGTTTCTCCTCATATCCTGAAATGGTTTGTATTGATGGACCACAAGAGTATCTTGTATCGGAATACACCAATGCACATTTACTACTTGGCTACCAACTGATAGACAAAGGTCGGAAACAACAAGGTGAAAGGAACATACTCAGGATAGAATCCCGAGATGTGGATGCATAGATTATCAATCTTTCGAAAACCGATGCGGGAGAGGGGAAGTTGTGGCAGAGTCACGAGTATAGATGGGTGATATGTTGCTAACGTATCTATAATTTTTGATAGTCCATGCTTGTTTTATATCTACTTTCTTATGTTTTGTCCACACTTTGGAGTATTACTACACATTTTCTGGGACTAACCTATGAACAACATGCCACAGTGCTAGTTGCCTATTTTCTGCTGTTTTTGGTTCCAGGAAAGCCAGAAAATGAATATTCTCGGAATTGTACGAGACAAAAGCCAAAATCAATATTTCACAGAGGGGAACACGGAGCCATAAGACGAGACGGAGAGGGGCCAGGGGCTGGCCACACCACCTGGCCGCGTGGCCAGGCCTGGCCCGCACCTGGGGGTGGTGTGGGCCCCCTGGTACTCCACCGACCTCGCCCTTTCGCCTATAAGAAGCCTCCAATACAGAAACCCTATGTACCCGATCAAAATTCCACGAAAGAGTCTAGAGTCGCCGTCATATCCATCCCTAGATCGGGAGGGATCTGAAGCTCTTTCCAGCACCCTGCCGGAGGGGATAATTCACCCTGGAGGCCTTCTTCCTCACCATGCCTGCCTCCAGTGTGATGCGTGAGTAGTTCATCCCTAGACTACGGGTCCATGTAGTAGCTAGATGGTTGGTTCTTCTCCTTTGTGCTACCATGTCTAGATCTTGTGAGCTCCGTCATGACCAAGATCATCTATTTGTAATCATACATGTTGTGTTTGTGGGGATCCGATGGATATTGAGATGCTATTTCAGATTGATTATCGATTCTATCATGTCTTTGTTATTTGTGATCTTGCATGCTCTCCGTTGTTAGTAGCTATTTTATCCGAGTAGATGCTAGCAACTCCAAGAGGGACTATTTATGCTCGATAGTGGGTTCATGCCTCTAGTAATCTAGGGAAGTGACAAAAATCTCAAAGGTACTAGATGTGCTGTTGCTACTAGGGAGAAAACAACAATCCTTTGTTCATAGAACAATCGTATTGTTTACTTTACACACAATGCTTAGTGCAATTATCTGTTGCTTGCAACTTAATACTGGAGGGGGTTCGGATGATAACCTAAAGGTGGATTATTAGTCATAGATGTAGTTGGATTACGGTATATGTATAATGTTGTAATGCCCAATCAAATCTCATAGGAGTCAAGATGACTAGTGTATGCATGTATGCATTGTTGATGTTTGTCAATTGCCCCACTATAATTTGTTCACCCAACATGTCATCTATCTTAAGGAGAATCACCACTAGTGAACTATGGGCCCTAGTCCTTTCTTTTACCATCAATCTACAATCTACTATTTACTGTTTTCTATTTACTTTCTGCAAGAAATTACTATCTTCCACAGAATACGTTTAATCCTTTGTTTTCATCAAAATCGGTGAGATTGACAACCTCACTGTAAGTTGGGGGCAAAGTTCTGTGATTGTGTTGTGCAGGATTCCAAGTTGGAAACAACACCTTGGAGGTGTTTCCTTGCTCCTACTGGTTTGATAACCTTGGTTTCATAACTGAGGGAAAACTTGTTGATGTACTCATCATACCTTCCTCTTGGGGTTCCCCAACAATCTCAACATATTGAGTAAGCAATGGGAGACTCACGAGGAGTACTCTTGTCGTGATCTATTTGGTTCCATTAAAGAACATCTGCCAAGGCTAGAGGTAGGGGAAGTCCTTAATTCTCACAATTCAATCGGGACAATAACCACAAGCTCGAAGGCTAGAATTGTAGTACCAGCTATCATGAGGTAATGTTTGAACATTAATGACAGGGGTCAAAGGAATGGATCTTGGGTTAAAGATCAGCTTCATGTATAAGATTCACATCACTACAATCCAGCACAATCCGGGATCTTCGGTTCAAGTCCAAGGGTTAAAAAACCAAGAAAGAAGTAACTACTACTTGAGTGACACAGCGTACACTTCAAGGTAGTAATCACGAGGTAGCTTCCTAAAGAAGAAACGACTTCTGAAGTACTCAACAAACAAAAAGGAGGCACACAAGGCGATAGGAAGCCTCGAAGCCTAGAGTAGAACACTATAGATACCTACAATATAATATTGTGGTCCCATAAGATAGAGAGATCATGATGGACAGGAATCTCTTAGCTGAAACAGAGCAAAGGGAACAAGGAACACACAACACACACAACTCTAGAGAACTCTAAACTAGGTCAACTGGCTAAGAAACGACATGCCTAGAAGGCACCTAAGCTTTGAAAGACTAGAAGAGATATCAAAACTTTTCCAAATCAACACAAGGTAAGATGACCTAGAGTTAGAGCGATACTAGATAAGGAGAAAAAGAAGCATACTAGAGTTTTTGCAAATACTTTTCAACTTTAAAATAGTTTTCTCAAACACTAGACTCAACATCGACCAATAGCAAGGTTTTCCTATGGTCGGTACTTCTCTGATACGAAAAGTTGTAACACCCCTGGGATCAGGGTTAAACAAACCCAGACCTTAGCCTGACATAAGCTTAACCTAGACCTCGAGGATATCCAGTGAGAAATCGGTAACACAATAGTAACTCTATGACGAATTCAGAGGCCCTCCGTTTGTTGGTCGCCCAAAATTATTACAGCAAGCTCATAACTGAGCGGAGAACCAAAATATTACAAGTAGAGGTCACTGACCACAAACATCAAACAACGGAAGGAAAATTATGCTATTAAGTATAGCAAACTTAACAAATGACCTAAGAGGCCTGAAGCATAATGATGCGCTCGAATTTCGACGTAGAGCTCGTTGGGAACCCCAAGAGGAAGGTACGATGAATATAGCAGCAAGTTTTCCCTCAGTTATGAAACCAAGGTTTAATCGAACCAGTAGGAGCAAGGAAACACCCCAAAGGTGTTACTAGCTGAGCTTTGGCAGGGCGCACTACCGGTGCTAGTAGCAACGTGGAGACCTGCACAACACAACCACAGACCTTTGTCCCCAACTTGCGATGAGGTTGTCAATCTCACCGTGTTTTGCGGAAAACAAAGGATTAAACGTATCGAATGGAAAGAAGTAAAAGTTTGTAGAAAGTAAACACAGAGCAGTAAAAGATTGTAGATTATATGTAAAGTAAAAGGACCGGGATCCATAGTTCACTAGAGGTGGCTCTCCTTAGATAGATAACATGCTGGGTGAACAAATTACAGCGGGGCAATTGACAAACACCGAGAAAGCAATAAATGCATATACTAGTCATCTTGACTCCTCTGAGACTTGATTGGGCATTACAACATAATACATAGACCGCCATCCAACTTCATCTATGACTAATAATCCACCTTCAGGTTAGTATCCAACCCTCCAAAGATTAAGTTGCAAGCAACAGATTATTGCTTTACTTAATCGTGTAAAGTAAACAATACGATTGTTTTATGAACAAAGGATTGTTGTTTTCTCCCTAGTAGCAACAGCGCATCTAGTACCTTAGAGATTTCTGTCACTTCCCCAGATTACCAGAGGCATGAACCCACTATCGAGCATAAATACTAACTCTTGGAGTTGCTAGCATCTACTTGGCCAAGATAGCTACTAACAACGGAAACCATGCAAGATCTCAAATAACAAAGACATGATAGAATCAATAATCAATCTGAAATAGCATCTCAATATCCATCGGATCCCCGCAAACACAACATGTATGAATTACAAATAGATGATCTTGATCATGAACGGAGCTCACAAGATCTAAATATGAAAGCACAAAGGAGGAGAAACCAGCCATCTAGCTACTACATGGATCCGTAGTACAAGGATGAAATACTCACGCATCACATCGGAGGCTTGCATGGTGATGAAGAAGGCCTCCAGGGTGAATTCCCCTCTCCGGTAGGGTGCCGGGAAGAGCTTCAGATCCCTCCTGATCTAGGGATGGAGATGACGGCGGCTATAGACTCTTTCGTGGATTTTTGATCGGGTTCTTAGGGTTTTCATCCCGAGGGCAACTTATAGGCGGAAGGAGAGGCCGAGGGGGTGCCGGGAGTGGCCACACCACCCCCTGGTGCAGGTCAGGCCTGGCCCCGCGGCCAGGTGGTGTGGTGGCTCCCTGTCCCTTCTCCGTCTCGTATTCTGGCACTTGATCCCTTCCGGAAAAATAGGCACTCTGGCTTTTGTCCCGTCCAATTCCGAGAATATTCATTTTCTGACTTTCCTGGAACCAAAAACAGCAGAAAACAGGCAATTGTGGCTCTTGTTAATAGGTTAGTCCAAGAAATCATATGAAAAGTACTCCAAAGTTGGAACAAAACACAAGAAAGTGGATAAAACCAAGCATGGAACATCAAAAATTATAGATACATTTGCAATGTATCAGATAACGATGACGTCCCAGCCCAAAGATTCCAGGCTATCGGCGGGGAACCCCAAGCTAATCGTCGGTGTCGTTCCCGCACGAAACTCTTCTTCAGGGGAACACTTACTCTTCTACAAAAGTATCAACAAAGAAAGGGTGAGTACATGGTGTACTCCATAAGACTTATGGTTGGTGGGGTTATTTTGCATAAAGCCATCTTTGTTTATAAAACAAGAGGGAGACGAAGCTCGTCTAATCAGAATATTTTAAAAGGGTATAAGAGAGCGACATCTCTGAAGAAATTGATCATTATATTTTGATATCCACCAAAGTAATTCTCCTCTCACAACTAGGATCACCCCCTCGTACCCATGAGCAAGCATCCTTAAGCACACATTGAACTGCCAAGTTTTACGATTAGATTAATGTTCTGTATGATCTTAGAATTCGGTCACCAAGCGTTCATAACCGTGAACACGGCCTTTTGAAAAGATTTAACCCTGTAGGGGTGTACAACTTTAACCCTAGAGGGTGGTTTTCCACAACCTTTACCTTTCTTTCGCCGAGACCATGAGTCACACCCTAAGGATGGTTCCACCATAATGGGTCAATTCACGAAGTCGGCCCCTACAGATGTGGGCGAGGTTGGTTTACTAGGGGCTCCATCCACCACAAGAAACCCCGGCCACGCTTACCTACCTGTTATGATGCACCTGCTTCACCTCCTCTTTAGAAAACATTTTCAATGCGTATGCCAAATGGAAAGTCCGAACTATGTGACTCATGGAATCTACTAGGCAAGTTAATCAGCGGAGGGGTTCCCAAGCCCCGTGTGGCTGTACACTCGTCTTGGTACAAAGGCAATAACTCAGTTCCTAGTGGTGGCGAGCATGGGACGACAAAAACCACATCCCACCGTGGCCTCCCATACAAGCCTTATCATGTTTAACCTTTACCATTGATCTTACCTCATCAGTATACCTCGTTCTCCTGTCATACTAGATTCTCTGCATTTGGTACATCTTCGGGATGAACCAGAACTAACAGCTAAGCATGGCTAAGGAAGACACATATATAAGCTCTAGCAGTGCACACAAGAAAAACCTAGTTATGCTAGGAGCAGTGGATCGGGTAATATAACCTCAAAGGGAGTAATGTAACATATATATATTACTCTATCTATTGATCAAAGACCATAACAGAATCGTATGCATCATGGCAGGAATGAAATACTTTGAAAGCATAGGATTATATCTTGTGTTGGGCTACGCTTGCCTTGTTTGTTGATTCCCAGAAAGCAGATCTTTGGATATCTTGTACTTGACTTGGTTATAGTTGGTCAAGTATTGTTCGTCGATCTTCGATGGTGTTGATCTTGGTCTTTGATCTCGATCTTGATATCGTATTCTACTGGGAAGAAGCAAACACCGGAAAGAAAGGAAACCAATCAACACATGGCATCGATGCAATTCTCAAGCAAGGATGATGATATGACAAGTTAAATCATATTGAAATGAAACCCTAAAGCATGCTTGACAATTTAAGCGGGATCCGAGGGGTGCAAACCCTAATACAGGAGAGACCCTAGAATCACCTACGAGGGTTCATTTAGTTCTCTTATTAAACTTGCAATTTAAGTTGTTAAACAATGCATGATTTTGATGCTATTGTTTAGATCTCATTTTTCTGAACATTTTGATATATTATACACATTTTCTGAGTTATAAATAATTAGTTATTGAATTTATAAGACTTAAACCATTTTCTAGAATTATTAATCCATTTATGGAAATATTACAAAATAGGGAAAACCTTTTTACACCAGGGCAGAGGCTACCCACTGCAGCTGATAGAGGGGCCCAAGGCCCCCTCAGCCTCAACGCAGGCAGGGTGGGACCCAGACCGGATTTAACCGGGCTGACCGCGCCCTGCTGACGCACGGGTGACGTCATCCCGGCGGGCACTTCCCAGGTGGACGGTAGGGACGGCGGAGCATAGCGAGCGGGGACACACGGAAATTCTAGCGAGATACAACGCAATGAGGGGGACCTAAGGGTGGTGGCACCGCCCTTGAATAGTCACCAGAGCTTCACCGATGATGACAAACGGTGGCGGTGCTCGTAGACGTACGACGCGTGGTAGCTACAGTGAGCTAGCAAACGAACCAACGGTGCCATGAGTACCATAAGCTCACCCTGGAGCATCCCAGGTTGACGGCGAGGCGAGGCAACGGCCGGAGCAACGACACGAATGGCGGAGGTGGTCGTCGGGCTTGGGGAAGAAGGGATCGTTGCAGGAGATTACGGCCTTCCGGGCTCGATTCCTTCAGCGAGGAGGTAGCAGGCATTGTGGCGGAGCTCATGGCGTCATCATCGGGGCTCGGCGGGGCTTCAAACGACTGCGCGAAGCGGCACCTGCGGCGGCTAGGGTTTTGACCCGAGAGGGGGAGCGAGAGAGAGAGCCCTAGAGGGGGAATATGGGACGATAAGGACGAGCATGAGACGCTGGTCTTCGTGGCGTTCTTATCTTCACGAGGCGACCACTTCGGCGGCGGGAATCATAGCAGCGAGGCGACAGACGGGCATTTGCTGCCCAAGAGCCACGCAGCTGCATGCGGACAGGAGGAAGACGTGTGAGAAGCTATGGGCCGGCCTGGCTCTAGCTTTATATTTTTTTAGAGAAACCTTTTTCTCTTATGTTTTGTTTTCTCTTTTCCATTTGAATAAAC
Organism: Avena insularis; assembly: GCA_023614405.1. Taxonomy (NCBI): domain Eukaryota; kingdom Viridiplantae; phylum Streptophyta; class Magnoliopsida; order Poales; family Poaceae; genus Avena; species Avena insularis. Next base: position 125,494,035 of record CM042686.1, read on the forward strand.
ATTTCAAAAATACCAGTGGGTTTACAAAATATGGAAAATATTGTAGGGGCCCTTGAAACCATTTGGACTCCAACATTTTTGTAGCTTTCAAAATATTCAAAACATTTTGAATTGATTTGAGAGGAAGATAGAAACTAGGGTTTTGTCTTTATTTTCTTCAATGCATTTTTTAAAATATGATGCTCATGAATGCACAAACAAAGCCCTAATTAGGATTAACTAAAACCGGGGTGTTACACTTACCCTAGAAATTGTTAATATATACCTCTCTCTACTGATCAAATCTCACATCGAGTATTTTCGAGGCGAATATTATTTCCGCCCCTGTCTCCCAGATCTCATCTCTATAACTTGACCATGTCTTCATGGTGAAGCACCCCAATGGGAGGGTTCCCATGTGCATACACAAGAACCTCATGGTGGATCTCTCCACCAAGGAGCCAGCCACAAAGGAAGGAAAGAGGCTCTGGGGATAATGGCTATTAGAGGTCCCGGTTCAAATAAGGAGCAAGGAGGATGAGGGAGATTGAAGAACCACACCTCTAAGGCTTAGCTAACCTGAATCATCAAACACGGGCCGACTTCCTCCATCGACAAATCACCAATGAAGAGAATTATTCATCTGGCTCTCATGGTAATATTAAATTTCTTCAAGATTATAAGGAGGCGGTGAATGCAAAGTATGTGAGAAACATGCAAATAAGCTCAGTAATTTGTATGGAGACCATTGCACGGCTCGAGGAAGATATCAAGAGTTACAAGGGCAAGCTGGAGGAGAAAATTGAGCTTAATAAGAAGATGCATGCAACCCTGGTGAAGATTAGGAACACTACAAAGGATGAGTTCATGAAAGTTATCGCTAAAAGATCTTCCGCAACTACTCAAGCTTGCGGGAGTTTCACCTAGTGTTTTATGATTTTCAGTTCATCGTATTGCATATAGTCATGATTTTTTGGGTTGGGCATGCTTGCATCGATTAGGTATCAATTATCTCAATGCTTAAAAATATCTTAGAGCATCATCATGTATCCTTGGTTGAGTAGTTTTTAATGAAATATAAAGTATGGTATCATCGATGATTCTCTTATTTGGAGATTTATGGGTAATACTCATGAAAATGTCCGCATCATATCTAGAAGTTTAAGTTACAACTTGCCTTTAACTAAAGTAAGTTGAGTGTGTTGGATAAGCATATAATTTATCCTAACAAATAAAAACTTGCAAAAAATAGAAAGATCCAAGAAGGTAAAACAAAAAAGAATATCTTGAATTTGGAATAGAGATGTGGTTTTTGTAGAATAAAAAGTTAGGAAGAGATGGTAACAAGGGGACATGATATACAATTGTATTACTTAGTAATCAATGCGTAAACTGAGGGTCATGGATATTTCAATATATATGCTCTATGGAAAAGTGAATGAAAAGGCAGACACCCAAGTTTTCGGTTAGCCATGGAAAGTGAAAGGCAAAGGGTGAATAGAGTATATGAAATAATTAAAAGGTCCATGAATAAGGTTTATACTGGTTACTAGGAGGCAAGACCGTTAACTGATGCCATTAAAAGTGGTAATATTGTTCAATAAAGTTGAACTTCATGTGTATCTTGTTGTTTAAAAACTCTCTTCTTTTAACTAGTTATGGTATGAGAGTTTATCTTTGTTTCAAAGGCAAAAGGTGATATAAAAAATAGCTCGGTAAATACCATGTAATAAAAAATAAAAGAAAATGAGGCATGTTCAATTTTCCAACATACAATGGTTAGTCTTGTTCAAAAGTAATGAGTAGTTGCTAGAACTCCTATCTATGCTGACCTCATTTGTATGGTTGTTAGTCTATAAATCTTTTAGGCCAAGTGAATATTCATAAGTTTATGAGGCCATGCTCGTATTTTATTTTATCAAACATAAGCTCATTGATGCATGCTATGATTTATTCACTTATTTGCTAGAGGACGAGCAAAGGTTTAAGCTAGGGGAAGTTGATACGTGCATTTTGCATCTTCATAATAGAAACATATATGATCATTTTAGTATGTTATTTGCAATGTTCTATCATTATTTATGCATTTTTAGATGATTTATAGGACTTCTTTACAAAGTCCCCATCATTGGTATTTAATTTTTAGGAGGTAGAAAACCTACGTTTCGTATTTTGCTATTTCAGGAACCTTCTGTACGTCAATAAATCGGAGGAAAAATACCTGATCAGTTTTTCATCAAGAGAAGGACCATGGAGCGAAAGAAGCACACGAGGGGAGCCACGAAGACCAAAATAGGTCAGGTGGCATGGTCCACTAGGGTGCACCCGCCACCTGGGCCCATTTTTTCTCTAACATCGTCTCAACTGTCCATTTTTACATACGCCTACGTTTTTACAGAAAACCTAGACCATATTTTTACCAATATTTACAAAGGCAACAATGCAGGCAAAAGTATTCTCCTACTCCTGGAGAGGGCAGATCCTACTGTGTCGGAGCCTCCGATGAAGGCGAAATCAACGCCATTGTCATCACCACTCCTCCTTGGCGTAGGGGGAGGTCTCTCCATCAACATATCCATGAACATCTCCATGAGCACCAACATCATCACAATTTCCATCTCCAAGATCCACCTTGTTCCCCTCATAGTTTTTGATTGATTAAACCGTATATATTGTTTAAGTGTTATTTGCATGACTATGATTGGCAACTTGTCTTTATTTGATAGAGATATTATATTTTCATATTGTGTTGTAATCCATATGCCACTGATCCATATCATCTTTGGTACTTGTGAGTTGATCCCCATGTTCATGATGACATAGGATGAATTGGCTATGATTTCCATATAATATGCAATGATTATTTGGTCAAGTTTATATCTTTTATTTTGTTCTATGATGGTGATGTGTGAATATTATCCGCATATCACTTCACCTATATAGGCTCATAGGGCTGCACTATAATGCAATGAAGATGGTTGGAAGGTACAGGATGATAGAAACCGTTTTCCAATGCTTTGAGTTACATTGGAGGGATTTATATCGGGGACCCATGAACTTACTGCTATGGTGGGGAATTTATATCTTAATGATTCCTATGTTTGCTCATGGAAATGGCTATAAAACCCATCATAAGGGGTGTACTTTCTCATATCTATGGTTGCACCTAAACTAGGCTCCGCCCTTAGAGAACTAAACATGATAACATATTCACCATATTGTGTAGAAATTTATATGCTAAGTAAATCCATGGCGCCCTCGGGAACGCTTGTCACATATAAGAACACACATTGATCTTGTGCTCTTGCTAGATGGAGGATTGGGCTTTCTCTTATTAAGATCATCTATATACTGCAATTTACTTTCAGCAATTATATTACTACAACTATGAACCCAAAGCATCAAGTGTAGCGGTACCTGTTCGCTCCGGGAAAAAAAGGATCTGGAGGCGACCGCAACTTCTCCCGTCTACATCTTCAAGCCGTCGGTCCCTGCCTTCTCCGTCGCCCGCTCCGGCGACATGAGGGGGTGGGGACCTCGGTGCTTTGTCTCCGGCCTATAGTTAGGGTTAGCCTCGTGTTTCCTTGGGGCGCTGCTTCTATGGAGAAGACGGCGTCGTGTCGGAATAATTTGCCTCTGCTAATCCTGCATCTCGGCATCACTCCAACAGGTGGCGTCGAGGGGCATGTGGCCTAGTCGTCTCGCTGATCTGTAGATGCGGCAAGATTCGTGTTGGATGGTCGGCGATCAGCGCTCTCGCGGGTGATGGTCGTGTCGGCTATCGTAGGTGTGTTTGTTGTCTTGCAGTTGGGCGCGTGGATGACGGCAGGCGACGATGTTCCTCTTCTTCAACTGTGTTGGATGAAGTTGATGGCGTCGGGATCTGGTGACGACGGGGAAGATCCCCGATCGACGTGCCACAAAGTTTTGGTCTCGTTGCTTGCGACAGTCCGGTTCATCGGCTCGAAAAGCATCGTTGTATGCGAAGGTGCTCTCCCAGATCTCGGTATGATGGCTATTCGCCTATTTTTCCGGCGCTGCCATGGTGGCAGTGGAGGACTATGGTGGATGACATTCCGGCGAGGCACAAGTTTCTCAGCGGGTGGAACTATAATTTTTCTACTTGCGAGATACTTTGTGCAAAGTTGCGTGACACGCAATTTTATCGCTTTTGGTGACTATATATGTAATCTTTGTAATCGGATTGTCTAATGAAATATATGGTTGCATCAAAAAAAAACTATGAACCCAAAGCACAAAACCACTGCATCTTTTATTACTTTACTTGTCAAACTTGCTAACCAATACCTTCAGATCCTCGTGGATTCGACAACCTTTTCTTATTGAAAGGTACTACAGTTGATCTCCTACACTTGGAAGTCATCATATGCTCAAGCTAATGACAAGCTGAATCCACTAATAAGGTCTTGGTCAAGATTATCAAAATAAAGATCCAATGTCATCCTAAATGGTGGTATACTATTCTATTTGAAGCATTGTGGGATCATCAATGTCAAGGCACATAGCTACTAAAGTAACTCCCTTCGAGTCAGTCTATAGACAATAAGCAGTTTTTCCCCTTGTGGTAAATCCGGCAGGTTTGAGATTCTCTTAGCAAAATGATTTATAGGCTAAGTACTACTACAACCTTATGATGCACAACATGGAAAAAGTAGCCAATAAACACTTGATAGTTCTACGAGACATCAAGAAGGACAGGTTGTGGGTAGAAAGGACATACAACACAAAGCTCCAGCCAAAGAACTTTCAAGTTGAGGACTTGGTTTGGAAAACTACCTACTAATTGGAAACCAAAGCCGAGAATTTGTTAGTTGGTCTCCCAACTGGGAAGGGCCTTTGCGAATTATCAGACTCATACCCAGCAACTCTTATCTGCTGGAAACTTTGAAGAGGGAAGTTTGACACGAGCTATCAACAAGTACCTCAAGAATTTTCATCCCAATGTGTGGCAGATTTCTTAGCCACAAAACATGGTCGATATAACTATATCGCCCTCAATGTAAAACATGGCTGATGATCACATACATTGCCTATAGATGAGGTCTACACGGAATATTTTAATGTTTGCAAAGCTTCACTAGAAATAGGGGGCATATGCATTTTGGGCCAGCTTAGTACCAAGACGGTGAAGGCTTGTTTTTCGAAGATGGGCTCAGTGGACGTGTTTTATCCTTAAAGCCTGATCAAGATGCAGTGAAGTAATGAGTCAACTAGGAGCGAAACAAGGAACCGGAAGGCCTCGGAAGATGTCTTTGGGAACCCCCAAGTGTTGACCCTTACCACCAATATGAAGGCCAATTGTCTTTCTTGCTGGTTCAAACAAGGAAGTATCATTAGAAGACCTAGTTGGTGTTGGTTCATGCCTACAAGACCAAGGATGATATGCATCTATAATGACGCAAATATGAAGGAAAACTTCTTACCCAACATAGAATGATTGTTGGGGGATCGACGTGAGAGATGGCAAGTAGACACTTTGGTCCCGATCTAGTACGAAACTAGGAGTTATGATACCTTGTTTAGTTCTAGAATTATATGTTTGAATCATACTTGTAAATGTGTATGAGACACTATATATTGAACGAGAAAACCATCCACCTGATATATGTGAGAAGTGATGGCCGGTTCAATTAGACGCAAACGATCAACAAATTAACACCTTAACATTTGTCCCTCAACCCTTGTCCTTGCTCTCCGTTTCTTTGGCGACTTTGCATGTAACTCATTCGTTAAATAAAAAATCGAGCGAAGCGCGTCCATGACCAGTTTGCTTTAGCCATCATTATCGGAAACCTACATATGGCTTGTCCCGAGGAACTGGGGCTTCGGATCTCAAAAGCGCTAGCTAGATTGTATTGTGTAGCATGCTTCTAGTAGGCCCCCTCCAGCATGAGTTGCGGTGCATCACCATCAATGCTGGAGGTACATGATGTGCTCGTCGTTCGACGTAGAGCTCGTTGGGAACCCCAAGAGGAAGGTATGATGAGCACATCAGCAAGTTTTCCCTCAGTTATGAAACCAAGGTTTAATCGAACCAGTAGGAGCAAGGAAACACCCCAAAGGTGTTACTAGCTAAGCTTTGGCAGGGCGCACTACCGGTGCTAGAAGCAATGTGGAGACCTGCACAACACAACCACAGAACTTTGTCCCCAACTTGCGATGAGGTTGTCAATCTCACCGTGTTTTGCGGAAAACAAAGGATTAAACGTATCGAATGGAAAGAAGTAAAAGTTTGAAGAAAGTAAACACAAAGAAGTAAACAGTTGTAGATTGTATGTAAAGAGAAAGGACCGGGATCCATAGTTCACTAGAGGTGGCTCTCCTTAGATAGATAACAATGCTGGGTGAAAAAATACAGCAGGGCAATTGACAAACATCGAGAAAGCAATACATGCATATACTATTCATCTTGACTCCTTTGAGACTTGATTGGGCAATACAACATAATAGATAGACTGCCATCCAACTGCATCTATGACTAATAATCCACCTTCAGGTTATCATCCGAACCCCCTCCAGTATTAAGTTGCAAGCAACAGATTATTGCTTTACGAACTGCGTGTAAAGTAAACAATACGATTGTTCTATGAACAAAGGATTGTTGTTTTCTCCCTAGTAGCAACAACACATCTAGTACCTTAGAGATTTCTGTCACTTCCTCGGATTACCAGAGGCATGAACCCACTATCGAGCATAAATACTAACTCTTGGAGTTGCTAGCATCTACTTGGCAAAGATAGCTACTAACAACGGAAAGCATGCAAGATCTCAAATAACAAAGACATGATAGAATCAATAATCAATCTGAAATAGCATCTCAATATCCATCGGATCCCCGCAAACACAACATGTATGAATTACAAATAGATGATCTTGATCATGAACGGAGGAGAACCAGCCATCTAGCTACTACATGGATCCATAGTCCAAGGATGAACTACTCACGCATCACACCGGAGGCTTGCATGGTGATGAAGAAGGCCTCCAGGGTGAATTCCCCTCTCCGGCAGGGTGTCGGGAAGAGCTTGATCCTCCCGATCTAGGGATGGAGATGACGGCCATGCACTCTTCGTGGTTTTTTGATCGGGTACTTAGGGTTTTCGTCCCGAGGGCAATATATAGGCGGAAGGAGAGGCCGAGGGGGTGCCGGGAGCGGCCACATCACCCCCGGGCGCGGGCTAGGCCTGGCCGCACAGCCAGGTGGTATGGTGGCCCCCAGGCCCTTCTCCATCTCGTATTCTGGCACTTGGTCCCTTCCGGAAAAATAGGCACTTTGGCTTTTGTCCCGTCCAATTCCAAGAATATTCATTTTCTGACTTTCCTGGAACCAAAAACAGTAGAAAACAGGCAGCTAGCACTGTGGCTCTTGCTAATAGGTTAGTCGAAGAAATCATATGAAAACTACTCCAAAGTTGGAACAAAACACAAGAAAGTGGATAAAACCAAGCATGGAACATCAAAAATTATAGATACATTTGCAATGTATCAACATCCCCAAGCTTAACTCCTGCTCGTCCTCGAGTAGGTAAGTGATAAAAAGAAAGAATAATTTTTGAGGTGACATGCACCATCAAAGACTTGATCAAAGTATTTGTAAAACATTCAAAGCTGGGATCATAGTACTTCAATCATAACATGAAATACAAAGTTCTAGCAATAAGCAAAGAAACTATGATGCAACATGAAAAGGCACAAACAAAAGATTCACGAATAACAATGCTTTGCAAGACGTTTGTTTGTTTCACATAAAGAAAACATAGCATAATAGTATTCAGCTTGTCCCTCAATAGAGTAGCAAATATAAATGCATAGGACACCTTCAAAGTTCATAAGAGTGACTATATACAATAGTTTCAAACAAGCAATATCATGTTACGCATCAATCGACTAGTCTTGGGACAATGCACATAGAACTAAGAATGGCCGCTATGCTCTCAAAGTAAGTGCATAAAGATAGAAAGTGGAGACTCAATATAATGGTGGAAGAAATGCCTTTGTAAAAGGAAGTAGGGATTCAAGTCTCATAAAGAGCTTCCAAAAATTATGGTACTTATAGCTTTCATCTCTCATTGCCCCTATCATAAGCATCTTGAAGGTGATTAAGGTTAAAGTGACACAACTAAGAGGATATGCTTGACAAGTTATAAACTGAAATCTCATGCCCCTTACTTACAAAGACTGATCCTCATACTACTCAACTTCAGTCACGAGTAAGCTCTTGTCATTGTAAGTATATGTGTATCATTAAGAACCGCCAACGGGGTACCCCTTGCACATGATACGGGAGCTTTCCCATAATAAAAATGACAAGGCAAGCAGACAATGAGCATCTCAGCGATCTTTTTATTTGCTATTTGCATAGGTTTTTATTGAGGATGCTTCATAGAGTTCTCATTATGGTGATGCTGCAAGTTTCCACCATGATTAGGCATGGCTTAGGCTAGCGTCCCAGGCGTTTCTCTAACACACATACGAACTCCATGATCTTACAAGTTCCACTTTTATTTCACACCGCCGGGATCCGTAAGCACAAGAACATGATATCCACGGGGTACAAAGTACAAGTGCAATGTTGAAAGCGTTCCCCATGAAACATGGTTCTGCTAATTTCAACTTATAAAGCGCAAGCATATACGCAACAAAGAAGGACCCAATGGTTCAAGTTTATTAGAGGCAAAAAGTAAAGTGTGCCATCAAGTTCGTGAGAGCTTTAATCACTAGTTTTCTCATAACAAGTTTAATTTGGAAGGTAAACAAAAGCATGAATATACTTGGAATAGCATAAGCTAGTAGGTAGGTATGGTGGACTCTTTGGAATAACTTGGTTTGGGGATTTGGATGCATGAGTGGAACTCATACTTTGTTGTGGAGGCTAACAAAAGACTGGGAGTGACAAACTAAGAGAGCAATAATGGCCATAATCATGTAGAGCGACAAAACATCATTGATCAAAGAATAAAGTGATACTACAAGTTGAAAACTAAAGGATCATAAAGGCTATGGTGACTTGAGATAGTCATAACATGGTGGGAGCATGCGCCAAGTCAACCCAAATAAAGCATCAAAGGAGAATACCACTATACTATGCTTTAATATGCTAAAACAACGCATGATTCATCTAAGGAACATTAAGCAATCTCAATTGTTTATAACAATTCATGCTACAGCAAAGAATACTAAGCATAAAGCCAAAACAATATCAAGCATGGCATGACAAAGCACATGCCACAGTCAAAAACGAGCTCTCTTTACCACTTAAGCATGAACTGTCCTACTCTTTTCCAAACCAAACCAAACTATTTGCAAACCAATGTATGAAAGAGGGGGTCCAACCAATTTATTCAGAAAACTAAGCAAACCAAGCAAACTAAAAACCAAAACAAAAACAAAAAAGAAGACGCTCCAAGAACAACACAACTGTGCATGAAACAATAAAAATTAAGTGTTTGGAAGAAACCTGGGATTTTTATTGATGATGAAGGGGATGCCTTGGGCATCCCCAAGCTTTGATGCTTGTACTTCTTGGATATTTCTTGGGGTGACACGCGTGGCATCCCCAAGCTTGAGATTCAGTCTATCCTTCATCTCATTACTCATTCCTTCCATACACCTGAAAATTTTCCTTCATACAAAACTTCACACAATCTTTATTAGCAACATTAGTGCACTCAAGATAAATAAGTCTCAAGGTTCAGTTATAACACCAAATAAACTTCCATTAGAACACTAGCTACTGTAGTACTTCCCTCAGAAAGCTCAATTCCCCAATATAACTCAAAAAGGATACCACAAGAAGCAAATGCAGAAAATGGCAGAAATCTGTCAAAACAGACCAGCAGGTAAAGACGAATTTTTTCGAAGACCTTCTATTGCTCAAATGAAAAAATGTTGAACTAACGAAAGTTAGATAACAACATGGGGCAGAATAACAAACAATTACAGCTCAATAGGACATACAGAGCTCTCTCACGAATTTTTACGGTGAAGCACAAAAATCTGTTTTGGGACAGCAACTTTCCCAATCATTACTTCTCTCTCATTAGAGGTTACTCTTGGCACAAAAAGCAAATAAAAAGGATTAGAAGAGGTTATTACAGAGGTAATAACTTCCAAGACTCATCTAAAACTTTTTGGGTTATCTCCCAATAAGTACTTTTCTTTAACGCCTTTAAGTTAGGCATAAGAAGCAAAGAAAGAATCAAGTGTTCTCAAATGAAGAAGCATTAAGACCAAATTTTGTTTTCATAGGAGAAGCAAAAGAAATCTTTTCTCTCTTTTTAGGGAAGTGTTCTATATCTTTCTTGAGTGGGAGTTGATATTTAATGGTGCCTTCTTTCATATCAATGATGGCACCAACAGTTCTAAGAAAAGGTCTTCCCAAAGTAATAGGACAAGAAGCATTGTATTCAACATCCAAAATATAGAAATCAACAGGGACATAGGAATCGTTAACCATAATAATAACATCATTAAGACTCACCATGAGTTTCTTTTTACATTATCATCAAGTGGGACATTCAAATAACAATCTTCAAGAGGAGGCAAATCAAGCATATCATAAATCCTTCTAGGCATAATGGAAACACTACTATCAAGATCACATAATGCTTTGAAATCAAAGTCATTCACTTTCATATTAATGATGGGTTCCCAACCATCCTCTTGTTTTATAGGAATAGAAGCTTTATGTTTCATCTTTTCTTCCTTAATCTTTATGAGAACATCGGTAATGTGTTTTGTAAAGGCCATGTTCATAGCACTAGCATTAGGACTTTTAGCAAGCTTTTGTAGGAACTTAATAACTTCAGAGATATTACAACCATCAAGATCAAAATCAACTTTATCATCCAAAGTAGTAGAACTATTACTAGCCTCAACACTAGAGGTGGTGATAGTAGAAACACTAATGTTTCTAGCAATTTCATCTTCTCTTTCCCACTTAGCATGTAATTCAGCTAATAGTCTAACATTTTCATCAATTCTTACTTGTATAGCATTAGTAGATGCAAAGGGATTATCATTAGTTTCAGGTTTAGCAGCCATTTTATTCAAAGAAGATTGAGCTTCAAACAAAGATGCTATATTTCTTTCAGCATTAGAGAGTTTTTCCTCAATAGTTTTATTGAAAGCAGTTTGTTTACTAATAAACTCTTTAAGCATAACTTCAAGTTCAGAGGGAGCACTCTTATTATTGTTGTAAGAATTTCCATAAGCATTACCATTGTTGGAAGGATATGGCTTATAATTGTTGTTACCAAAATTATTCCTATAAGCATTATTACCATAAGCATTGTTGCCAAAGTTGTTATTTCTTATGAAGTTCACATCAACTTGCTCTTCTTGAGCAACCAAAGAAGCCAAAGGAACATTATTTGGATCAATATGGGCTTTCCCATTAACAAGCATAGACATAATAATATCAATTTTATCACTCAAGGAGGAGGTTTCCTCAACAGAATTTACCTTCCTACCTTGTGGAGCTCTCTCAGTATGCCATTCAGAATAATTAACCATCATATTGTCCAGAAGTTTTGTTGCAGCACCCAAAGTGATGGTCATAAAGGTACCTCCAGCAGCAGAATCCAATAGGTTCCTTGAAGAATAGTTCAATCCTGCATAAAAAGTTTAAATGATCATCCAAGCAGTCAGTCCATGAGTGGGACATTTCTTTACAAAAGATTTCATTCTTTCCCAAGCTTGAGCAACATGCTCATTATCAAGTTGTTTAAACTTCATTATTTCACTTCTCATAGATATAATCTTAGCAGGAGGATAGTATTTTCCAATAAAAGCATCTTTGCACTCAGTCCAAGAATCAATACTATTCCTAGTTAAGGTATTCAACCACTCTTTAGCTTTTCCTCTCAAAGTGAAAGGAAACAATTTCAGCTTAATAATATCACCATCTATATCCCTATGCTTTTGCATCTCACAAAGTTCAACAAAGTTATTTAGATGGGAAGCGGCATCTTCATTACCAATACCAGAAAATTGTTCTCTCATAACAAGATTGAGCAAAGAAGGTTTTATCTCAAAGAAAGTATTTTCATCCATAGGTGGAGCAATAGGTGTGCTCATAAAATCATTGTTGTTGGTGCTAGTGAAGTCACACAACTTAGTGTTTTCAAGAGTAGTCATTTTTTTTTGGGGTTTCAAATAAGAAAGCAAACTAGTAAAACTAATTTTTTTGTGTTTCTTTGAAGAACAAAACAAGCAAACAAAGCAAAAAAGAAACTAAGCAAAACAAAAACAACAAAGTAAAGAGATTAGTTATGAGGGACTCCCCTTGTGAAGATGTCCTTGACTCCCCGGCAACGGCGCCAGAAAAGATCTTGATGTGCTCGTCGTTCGACGTAGAGCTCGTTGGGAACCCCAAGAGGAAGGTATGATGAGCACAGCAGGAAGTTTCCCCTCGGTTATGAAACCAAGGTTTAATCGAACTAGTAGGAGCAAGGAAACACCCCAAAGGTGTTACTAGCTAAGCTTTGGCAGGGCGCACTACCGGCGCTAGTAGCAACATGGAGACCTGCACAACACAACAACAGAACTTTGTCCCCAACTTGCGATGATGTTGTCAATCTCACCGTGTTTTGTGGAAAACAAAGGATTAAACGTATCGAATGGAAAGAAGTAAAAGTTTGCAGAAAGTAAACACAAAGAAGTAAACAGTTGTAGATTGTATGTAAAGAGAAAGGACCGAGATCCATAGTTCACTAGAGGTGGCTCTCCTTAGATAGATAACATGCTGGGTGAACAAATTATAGCGGGGCAATTGACAAACACCCAAAAAGCAATACATGCATATACTATTCATCTTGACTCCTATGAGACTTGATTGGGCAATACAACATAATACATAGACCGCCATCCAACTGCATCTATGACTAATAATCCACCTTCAGGTTATCATTTGAACCCCCTCCAGTATTAAGTTGCAAGCAACAGATTATTGCTTTACAAACTACGTGTAAAGTAAACAATATGATTGTTCTACGAACAAAGGATTGTTGTTTTCTCCCTAGTAGCAACAACACATCTAGTACCTTAGAGATTTCTGTCACTTCCCCAGATTACCAGAGGCATGAACCCACTATCGAGCATAAATACTAACTCTTGGAGTTGCTAGCATCTACTTGGCCAAGATAGCTACTAACAATGGAAAGCATGCAAGATCACAAATAACAAAGACATGATAGAATCAATAATCAATCTGAAATAGCATCTCAATATCCATCGGATCCCCGCAAACACAACATGTATGAATTACAAATATATGATCTTGATCATGAACGGAGCTCACAAGATCTAAACATGAAAGCACAAAGGAGGAGAACGAACCATCTAGCTACTACATGGATCCGTAGTCCAAGGATGAACTACTCACGCATCACACCGGAGGCTTGCATGGTGATGAAGAAGGCCTCCAGGGTGAATTCCCCTCTCCGGCAGGGTGCCGGGAAGAGCTTCAGATCCCTGCCGATCTAGGGATGGAGATGACGGCGGCTACAGACTCTTTCGTGGATTTTGGATCGGGTACTTAGGGTTTTCGTCCCGAGGGGAATATATAGGCGGAAGGAGACGGTGAGGGGGTGCCAGGAGCGGCCACACCACCCACTGGCGTGGGCCAGGCCTGGTCGCGCGGCCAGGTGGTGTGGTGGCCCCCAGGCCCTTATCCGTCTCGTATTCTGGCACTTGATCCCTTCCATAAAAATAGGCACTTTGGCTTTTGTCCCGTCCAATTCCGAGAATATTCATTTTCTGACTTTCCTGGAACCAAAAACAGAAGAAAACAGGTAGCTGGCACTGTGGCTCTTGTTAATAGGTTAGTCCAAGAAAACATATGAAAATTACTCCGAAGTTGGAACAAAACACAAGAAAGTGGATAAAACCAAGCATGGAACATCAAAAATTATAGATAGATTTGCAATGTATCAGTACACATCAATGTGTTCTAGCATAACTCACTAATGAGTGAATTTTTTGCATCACTTTTAAGCATATGTTTTGTATAATTATTCTCTCATATTATTCTCCTTATAGCTATTACTATGCCTATTATGCTTGATTACTGTTTATATCTATTTTCAAGAGAGATTTGCACAACTATTAGTTTCAGTAAGATTTTATTTGTTTTCCTTGTCTTTGTTATGTGTGCAGATGATATGCTCAATTATGGATAAAGCAAGGCAAGAGGAGCAAATAGAGGGCAATATGGAAGAGCTACATGCACTAGACTTTTCCATATGAGGGGTGGAAAAGTGGATTTTTTCATCAACTCCAAATGAATATTCAAGGCCATGGTATTGTAGCTCTCTTACGTACGACTCCAACGAGCCGAAGGAAACCCAAATCAGAGTTCATATGAGGAAATGTCAGTCAAATTAATGAACAAGTCACACACTTTAATGACGAGTGGTACGGCGGCGCATGGCTGTACGGCCCATCCGTACCACGGGTTCTAGGCATTGGGAACCTCCAGAACTGAGGCATTTCTTCATCGATTTCTCCTTCGTTCATTCCCAGACATTGGGGACCCTCCTAGGCATATATAAAGGTGGGAGGATCTAAGAGAGAGGGAGTCAGTCCTCCTAGGCATGGAGAGGGAGTCGTCTCCATAGCCACCGCATCAAACCTCCATCAGATCTAGATCTCCATATCCATCATTTCCAAGACACCTCAAGATCCATCTCAACCATGAAGGAAGATCCAGGAGGAAGACACCGAGGATCCACCACCGGGGTGCTCCCCATGCGCCACCACCACCGGCATCATGCCGGCATGATCACCACTGTTGCTCCTTCTTCCTTCCCCATCATGATTTCATTGATGGGTTGTAATATGGCTTGAACCCCCTTTTTAATGTTATGATTACTTGAGTCTATGTGATTGGTGCTATGATCTATTATCTACGGTGCGTAGTTATAATCATGTTTATGTTAATCTTAGTGTTTGGAGACATTCAATCCATTGGTGTAGTTTGAGAGGTCCAACTCAACAAGTTAACATGTATTAGATGTGTATATTGTGTGAATAGTGTAACATCCCAATTTCAGCCACCCTGATTTGTTGTCCAGAATGCAAAAATCAGGGGGAACAAAAACTTTTTCTTGTGCATTGGTGCATTGTTTGCTTGTTGTTTGGTTGTGCTTGTGCATGTGAGTGTATGCCATATGCTACTCCTTACCTCACCATCATTTGAGAAAAGGTATTTATCAAAAACTATCCTGGCTCATTTTACATATTCTCAAATGTTCTGGAATTTCAAAACATGAGCCAAGATGCTTATGCAACCAAAACTATCTTAGTAGCTTCTATTGACAAAACTAGGGAGAGATATATAATATAACCTCCTAATGTTTTCAAGACAGGACCCTCAACTAATCTCATCTCTAGTTTTCCCAAAACCTCTTCCCAAAGCATTTGAATTCTACTCTTGGTAGAGATACCAAGGACTCTCATCTTACTCAAAAAGCCAACCTCTTCAAAATGCCCCAACCTTACCTCAAGCTAAGCTTGATGGTAACCCCAGTAGTGCAGTTGCTTAGTTTATAAGATGAGTTGCCTTGATCTGCTGTCTAGTGAGTTGCCTTGATCTGCTGTCTGGTGAGTTGCCTTGATCTGTTGTTTGACTTGTCTGCTTAGGGAGTAGTATGATCCACTCTAGGAGCTCATCACTAGGATCAAGATGTTTCCAAATCATCAACCCCTAAGCAAGAATACAAATCTGGATATGATGCCTAGCTACTAGGTGTTCATCCAAAACCCTTAACCAGATCAATTCTGAAGATTTCTATTCTAGAAGCTTCCAAGTCCATGAAGACCAATACCAAGAATGGATCCATTCTACTCAATTTAAACTTCAACATCATCCACTTGATGATGCTTCGGTACCTTGCAAACCCTCCAAAAACTTTCCCTCTCATACTCTAGTCAAAGTCCTCAAAACTGCGAATTTTGACTAAGTCTGGAAACTGTTCCAACATCACCTTTTTGAGATGAGTTGCCTTGATCTGCTGTCTGGTGAGTTGCCTTGATCTGCTATCTGGTGAGTTGCCTTGATCTGCTGTTTGACTTGTATGCTTAGGGAGTAGTATGAGCCACTCTAGGAGCTCATCACTAGGATCAAGATGTTTCCAAATCATCAACCCCTAAGCAAGAATACAAATCTGGATATGATCCCTAGCTAATAGGTGATCATCCAAAACCCTTAACCAGATCAATTCTGAAGATTTCTATTCTAGAAGCTTCCAAGTCCATGAAGACCAATATCAAGCATGGATCCATTCTACTCAATTTACACTTCAACATCATCCACTTGATGATGCTTGGGTACCTTGCAAACCCTCCAAAAACTTTCCCTCTCATACTCTAGTCAAAATCCTCAAAACTGCGAATTTTGACTAAGTCTGGAAACTGTTCCAACATCACCTTTTTGAATGCCTCCCTTTCTCAAACCATGTGCATTTTTGTAAATGCATCTGAAACATCTTGTTAACCACCCTAAGGACTACCAAGGCCCACTTTTTCCCTTGGTTAGATCATCTTCCAACCCACTAATTCTTGATTGTTTTGCAGGCAAGAAAATAACTTTTCCTGCAAATCTAGTCATCATGCCTACTTTGACAGAAGCTCACACCATCATCCAACCTCCTATAGACCAACTATTTGCATGGTTGTGTTCTACTAATATAGGTCTATCAAAATATACTTAACTTGCTCCAAGTGGATCTCTGTGCTGCTTAAACCCACTTGGTTTATAAGGCATCATTACTCATCTGGTATGGCAGCCTTAATTTCAACAAAGTTTCCCATCACTTCTAGACCATATCAAATGTAACCACTCCAAACTCCTTGTGCCATGATCATCTATATTACTTGGTCTAACTAATCATCTAAACCTTGCATCAAGGTGATCTCTGAGCTCCAAGATCCAGCAAGGTCTAGGTGGTATAAAAATAACATCACCCTAGATCCCCACTGCCTTGTTCTTTCATCTAATTCAAGTTGGAAGTCCAATTCCCAAGGTTGAAAATGCTTGATACACCTTGCCTACATCATATACCTTCATCATAAAGATTTATAAAATATTATCCATAATTATTATGGCTTCAAATCTATTTTATTCCTTTAATAGCCAAAATCTCAAAACCCCTTCCCCAATGGAAGGTTTGGTTTTTGTCAAAGCACTTCCCCAACTTTTGGCTCATGTGAGTTCCATACATCATACCCTATCTTCACATATAAAAAATAAATATTTTTGAAGAGCTTTATTGTTTATTTTGGCCTATTTTCTTAAATGGCTGAATTGGAATAAGAATTGTTTTAAATACTTTTATTCCCCAATAAGTCTTGGGAAAATTCCCCTAAGTGTGTATTCACATTTGGGACCATATCAAACCAAAAACCAACCTTGTCCAATGTAAATTTAGCAAATGATCTTCTAGAAACTACTTCTGCCCCTTTTGAATAAATGGATTTATGAGGACTAAAACCCCTTATAAAAATCCCAAATAAATCCTAGGAGTGTACCTTGACGATGCCTATCCACCAGTACTACCTCCCCCACCCTGTGATATGCAAAATTTTGAACTTCCTTCCCAAGCACCCATTTACTCAATTTGGCAAATCTAGCTAGTATTGAGCTAAATCAAGATCAAACCACTACCAATCCTGCTCAATGCATCTCCTCAGCACCAGGACACACCCAGGTCGACACCACTGTAGCTCCACCCCTGCCCTTGCCCATTTTACCCTTGTACTAGTAGAGAGAGAGACAAACAAATCTTACAAGATTTGCCCCATTTACTTACCCCAGCTATCCTAGCCCTCTCTCCCCGAACCAATCCCCTTCATACCCCTTCCCACCGTCCTCTAGGCCAATCCCTGGCCATCTCCACCCCTTCCCCATGTCCAAAGTGGACATTTCCACCATCTAGCTCCCCTCCTTGGTATAAAGGCCAGAGGCCACCCCCAACATCCCTCCCTGCCTCATTTGCTCCCTCCCACCTCCACTTACCTCCCCCAGCACTCCCTCTTCCTCCCCTTCTCTGTGCTTCCCGAAATAAGAAGAAGGAGGAGTCTCGGCCTCCTGAAGAAATCGAGCAAGGCTCCCTCTACCCTGCTCCCCTTCCTCTACATGTTGGCCCTCGAGTTCCCCTCTTCCTCCTCTATCTAACCCTGGTCCTCTTTTTGCCCAGGACCGTCTCCACCGTCGTTGCTAGTGAGCTCCGATCAGGTAGATCTCGGTCCCCGTCGGGCAAGCACCCTCCCAGGCGTGGACCCGATCATGCCGCCCCTTGATCTACTCGCTATCGTCAACCGCGTCGCCCCATAGCCTCCCCGACCTCCCCCGAGCCCCTGTTAAGCCCCCTCGGTGAGCTCCGCCATCCCTTAGGTTTTCGCTGTCGGCTGCTCCGTTTCCCGTAGACGACGACCACGCGCCATCTATCACGACATCATCCGTCGGCCAACGTCGCTCGATACCCCTTGAGCCGACCCCTCCCACTAACCAGCGGGCCCTGCTTGCCAGGTTCAAGACGCGGGCTCCCGCACGCCGCGTCGTCTGCCGTGGGCCAAAACCGCCTCCCCGGCCCACTCCACTCAGGAATCCCAGCCCGCGAATCCCTTCTCTTATTTATTTTGTCCAGATCTAGATTTTGTCCCTCGGTTTCAATCTTTTTAAAAATGGAAACCAACTCCAATGGACCAGATACAATATTCATAATGTTCCTGTGTGTTTTGTGCAACATGTAGAACTGGAAGCGTGCCAAAAATAATTTCTATTATTTTCTGGCATTTAATCTTTGAAAGAGTATCTTCTACACTAATTAATTTCCTCAGAGACTTTTACTTACCCAATTGGGGAAAACCAAAGCTCTACTGGAAGGTATTGGATGTACCTGTCACCTAGCATAGGCCATATGCCAAGGTGAGCAGTAGGGTGTCTTTAGAAAAAATAACAAAAACAGCATTTATCTGCCTTGGGTAAATTCTCTAGGTCAAACCAAATGTGTTATTGACCTGATTCCACCTCCCAGTACATCATAATATCAACAACTATCAAACCCCAGCATCTCAGATTTTATTGAGCTCTGGTTGAATTTTAGTGAATTAAACTAACCTATGTATCCCTTTTTAACTAAATAAATCACTCCAGGAGTTTGACAACTCCAAAAAGAGTGAATCCAATTCCTACAGAAAGGTATTCCAAATGCCTATCACATGCCCTTGGAATCAACTCAAGAGCTTCTGCAGAATAAATATGGTGGAAAAGAGAAAAACCATGAATAACTGTCTTTGATGATTTATTAAGGGCATTATTGTAATTCTTTGGACAAGATTACAACTCTAGGTGGTTCAGTACATAAAACACCACCTAACCACCCAAGGAAACAATTTTTGGAGCTCCAGAACCTTTCTGGTGAATTATTTCCTCAAACTAGAGTTTATTCCAATATAAAAAGCATAATTAAATCTAGGAAATTGATAATCTAGTGAAACCACTTGTGTTGGTTTTGTGTTATCAAGACCAATACGAGGATATCATTGTTGCACATTGGTGTCCTACAGACCTCAGAACCCCACTCCAAATTCATGGTATTTAGCCTTGACAATTATCTTCCAAGGGAAAAACACCTCAATGGCAAACTAGTAATTCCACTCCTAGTATCCCACCCCTCCAAACCTACTAAGTTAAGTAGGATTCAGTATGTTTGTTTGCTGTATGGTTTGATGCATGTATGCCTTGTATTGATTGTGGTATTGTCTGCTTGCATGTATACTCCATGACGACAATAGTGTGAGTGTTTAACGATAAGAAGGAAAGGACTTCTTATTATTATTTATTGGGTATTCTTGGTTATCAAAGGAAGTCTAGGGGCTTATTACTGATCACAGGCAAGCCACCATTCCCGAATTTCAATACTTGTCCTACTCTTTTTTCTACTGCTTTGTATCTCCTTTATAAATGGCATTATTTATCGACATGTCTTGTTTTATAAATACTGCGCTAATAACTTGGCTCCTCCAACTTATGACTGTGTGCCCCTCGTGGCACCACCCTGATGTACCTACGATTTTATCCCTTTAGAACGAGAGTAAGATGGTCAGCATCCTACCTCGTTGAAAATCCCGGCTTTGAGAAAATGAACTGTTTTGGGATTTACCCTAATACAAATGTTTCAAAACTACTTTGTAAAACCCTTGGGAAGGGCCATCATTCTAGGTTGATGTTTTAAAGAAATAAATGGTGATGATGAGAAATGACAAAGTGAAGGGATGTTCTACGCCTTTACCGGAACAATTTTATCAGTGAAACCACATTAACCCAGGTGCTAGGGCTTAGCTCGTAGTTTGTCATCACTAGCCAGGGCAGCTTGTACCATGCTTAGAGGGAGGAATCCCTTGAACTCCGGGCAGGAGCTAATAGATCTCGGATCTGGAGCCTGTAGCTTGTTTCGGAAAGAGTGAGCCTGTCTTAGGTGGAACAATTGGGTCTCCCGCGGACGGTATGACTTAGGTGGTACGGAAGGAAGTGGAGTCACCAAGTTAAGGTATACGCCAAGTTGCGTCTTGGGTATATGCGTGTACGGAAGGCAGGATTATGGCTGGGAGCCACATACTCGTTGCCGGAGAGAACAAACCCAAAAGGAAAAGCAGCCTTTGCTAGGGTCGACAAGCGAAATGTTAGGTTTGATTATCCAGACCCCCATCTACAGTGGTAGTGGGCCGTGGTTGTATCTCGGTGGATGTATTGATTCTTGTGGGGAAAGTGCACAAACTCTGCAGAGTATAATCTATTCGAATAGCTGTGTCCACGGTCAAGGACGGTTGTAAAGGTGTTGGCTAGGAGTACCCAAACGGTGTTGGTTTGGAAAGAATGGATGAAAGAATGAAGGTTCCGGGGGAACCTGAGTTCGAAGCTGTGTTTTGACCAGAGATGGTAAAAAAGGTTTAAAAAGGGTTTTCTACCCCAAAACTATTTTCAAATATGTTTTTCAACAAAGATATGGAGATATCTTGACTTATAAAGCAGAGGCATGTTTTCAAAACTCTTTTTCAACAAAGATATGGGGATGCCATAACTACAAGGAGGTAGTCTAGGCTTTCCAAAAACAACCCTAGATAGAGCTATCTCGCCACAGCCAGAATTTGCATTTCCTGATTCTACTTATCTTGGTGGTTTGCGAGTACATTCAAAGGTACTCATGGCATTGTCCCTGGTTATTTACTTGACCAGATTTTCAGAGGTTCGACATCAGAAGCTGAAGGTGACGTCCATCGAGCTAGGTCGTCTTCCTAGTCAGTCGCCTGTAGGTTGAGGAACGATTGGGCTCTGCGCGTGATGATGTTCCACTGCTAAAGATGTTGTAGCCATAATGGCTTTTTTGTAAGTCTTGTAATTCTTTATGTTTCGGATGTTGTAATGATACTTGTCGGTTATGTTTCACGGCTCACTGATCATGGGAACATGGATATATACATAACAGGGATTTCTCGGATGGTTAATCCGGGGAGCCCACAAATAGTTGACCTTACTAGTGACAAGTGTGATATCTCTTGATACAAACATATACACAGGATCACTATTGTCCACAGAACTTAATGCCTTTGGTCTGGTCTTTATTGATATTAATATCTTTCATTGCCCATGGTTGGTGTGTAATGGAGGGAGGAAAATTGAATTGTGTTATGTCCCTCGCGCAATTGGGAGAGAACAATATGTGAGGGAATGCCACAAAACATAAAACCCATAGATAACCGATAAGATACATTTACACCACTTTATTTGAGAATCATAGCATTAAAATTCTCTCAGTGTATTTACCTATTTTTAGTATTTACTTCTGCTCTAGTTTACTCACAGTCCTAGTAGTTGTTGTTTGCAACCCTATCTTTAAATACATTTATCCTAGCAACATATAGAATAACTATTTCCAAACACAATTTTGGGTGCGAATATGGACACACTAATAACGTGACTACGTGGTTGATTAGATTTCCATTCTGCAAAGCTTTCAAGGGATTATATATACTAGGAGCCATTTGCAATAACCGTGTCGATGAATCACGATAAACAATAGTTTATGCAGGAAAGAAACTCATTAAATTGGTGTCCTTGCTGGGGAGCATAGCATTTGGTTATTACCTACCCCTTGCACATAGTTATTTCTATTTTTTGCTATTATCTTACTGCTTTTGTTTATACTAAACTTCTCTTTGCACCCCTGGGGAGCGGCCGGTAGACAAAACGCTTTGTGATATGATCACACTATATCTACGTGGAACAAAACATATATATTCTCGGAACGCTAAGTGATAGGGACGCATCAATGAAGATAACGTTTGATGATTAAATCGTATTGAGAGATGTTGAGTTTAAATCGAGATTCTGAGTCTAAATCGAAAGCATACGCATGGGCGTGTAAGTTAGGCTGACAGAAAATGTAGATATGACAAACCGACCATCAAACAAAAAGTAATCTAGTAGTACAAAAACCCTAGATGCCAATCACTAGCTATCAACAGTTTTGTTGATATCTAGTGTTTGATGTCTAGGTTGCATTCTTTTTTATTTCTAGGTTTATAAACTATTTTAACCGTCAATAAATTTCTGAGGTGGTAATAAACATCGATAAAGAAAGTGTCCGTTTATAGGTAGATAGAAGTAAATCAATTTTGGGCTGCCCCATATAGAACAGTGATAGAGACATTGATAGAGACAGTATCCTCTTATAGCTTGAGAGAAGGCAGTCAGTTTTGGGCCGGCCTTCAAGGACAACAACTAAAAAGACAAAACGCATATATGAAGTTTGTGGTCACACATTAAAGATAAAATAGAACGTGTGTATTGTTCTATGCATGAAAACAAGTGAAGTTCGAATCCACATGTAAGCTAAAAAGAGAATCCACGCATGTTCACTATATTAAAGCTTCTAAAGTTCGAAGCCACATTTAAGGTAAAAAAGGGAACGCACACATGTTTATTGATTGTCATGTGCATGATTTTTCTTAGAGCAATGTTCGATCCATTCCAAGACACGTCCATATAGATTTATTCCTCGTAAAACAATTGATACATACATAATTTATATAGAAATTATTAAATTTCTAAATTCAAAGGACTAACATCTAAGCCACTATGATATATGGCACTACAATGCTAACATCTAAGCCTAGGATATAAACATGACGGCAACTCGTACGCTTGTCATGGCCTATATCCAAAAGAGACCTAAGCGTGCAATGCCTGGACGCACGACCTTCACTCTCAACACGAAGGAACGCCCGTCTTCCTCCAACACCGCCTAGAAACATGTTGACAAACTAAATGCCGTCCCTCAGCCTTTTGCATCGCGTATAGACACGGCGTCCGATCTAGTCATTCGCTTCTCTCCATATTTTTGTTGTCCACGCACAGTCACAGCTGCAAACACCTAGACGCGTAACTGTCACATAGTACCAACAAAACGCAAAAGTAAAAAATTATAAAGACAGGAAAACACTTAAAAGGCAATGAAGAACTTAAAGGATAATGATGTAGGCTTATGATACGTCCAAAACGTATC
Organism: Avena insularis; assembly: GCA_023614405.1. NCBI lineage: Eukaryota > Viridiplantae > Streptophyta > Magnoliopsida > Poales > Poaceae > Avena > Avena insularis. The sequence continues at coordinate 125,517,602 of CM042686.1, forward strand.
TACTTTCTCGAACACTTCTGCTATTATTTCTTCTCTAATTTGTGTGATTTGGATACAACTAATGCGAACTAATGTTGTTTTCAGCAGAATTGCTTTGGTGTCTCGTTTTTCTGCAGGAAATCAACTTTCAGGAAAAATCCCGGAAAATATCACAAAACTCCTATTCTACGAGAAGACTCATGAAGCCAGAAGAGGAGCCACAAGGGGCCCACACCACCTGGCCGCGCGGGCCAGGCCAGGCCGCGCTAGGAGGTGGTGTGGCCGCCTCGGACTCCGCCTCGACCTCTCCTTTCGCCTATATAAGCACTCTGACCTAAAAACAATGGGGGGTTTGACGTTTTTCCAGATAGAGTTTCGCTGCGCGGCCACCACCAGATACCGCGATTTGGAACCAGAAACTCCGTTTTGGCACCCTGGCAGGACGAGGAATTGGAGGAGATCATCGCCATCATCATCACCATCGCTTCTCCATCAACCATCCATGATTCCCCCATCCATGAGTGAGTAATCCCCCGTAGTAGGCTATGGGGATGGTAGGGATTGGATGAGATCATTCATTTAATGGCATCAGATTGTTAGGGCATGGTGCCTAGTATCTACTGTTAGTGCTTTTTGACATTGTTGCAATTTGTTATGCTTAATGCTTGTCACTAGGGCCCGAGTGCAATGATTTCAGATATGAACTTGTTATTGATTCATGATGATAGTATTTTTTATGATCTTACCTGCAAGTTGTATACACACATTATTGTCTGGAATCTGAGGCCCCAAAGTGACAGAAATTGGGATAACTGGAGGGGATGGCTATGATATGAGGATCACGTGTGTTCATGGAGTGTTAATGCTTTGCTCCGATACTCTATTAAAAGGAGCACCTTAATTGCCAGTAGATTCCCTTGAGGCCCCGCTGCAACGGGCTGGCAGGACAAAAGATGTTGTGCAAGTTCTCATTGTGAGCACAAATGACTATATATGGAACACATGCCTATGATTATTTAGTACTTGGATGCTTTATTTTATTTATCTGTAAATGCCCTATATCTTGATTGTTGCATGAATTGTCTTGTCCATGCAACACCGGTCCATCCATCCCTATGCATATCATGCTTTAATCCTACTGTTTACTGCAATTGTTACTACTGTCTTTACTTTTACTGCTGCTATTACTTTGTTATTGCTATTACAAAACTATTGCTACTGATAAACTACTGCGAGCAAGATTGTTTCTAGGTGCAGCTGAATTGACAACTCAGTTGTTAAGGCTTATAAATATTCTTGGGATCCCCTTGTTTTGAATCAATAAATTGGGTTTTACTTCCCTCGAAGACTGTTGCGATCCCTTATACTTGTGGGTCATCAAGACTATTTTCTGGCCTTGTTGCCGGGGAGCATAGCTCTATTTATCAAGTTCACTTGGAATCATTATTATTCGCTGTTATCCAGTCATCATGGGTAAAACTCGTGATGGAAAAGTTCCTGTATTACCATCCACTACAAGGAGAGGTACATTTCTGAACACCTCTGTTGCTCTTGATTCACCATCTGTGATGAGTAAGCTCCTTACACCACCACCACATACACATGCTACACATACTGCTACTTCTGCTGAATCCGAAATTGCTTTTGATACTTATGATGCTACTTCTACTATGCTTGATAAGAGTGGTTCATTAGGTCCTTTCCTAGATGCTACGATTGCTAGAACTATAGCTGGAAATACTGAAACTCCTAATGAAGATACTACTACACCTATTAGTTCACCTGAGTCTAGAGAGAGCTATGATATTGATGACGGTTATATAGAAATAACTAATGAATTTATTGAAGAATGTCGAAACACTCATGGTACGGGTGCTATTAAGAGTGTTCTTAAGAGACGTACTATTAAACCTAAATTATCTCCTAATGCTAAGTTTGCTACATCTCCCATAAACATTAAAGATAAGGATTATGATTTCTCTCTTGATTTATCTTACATAACCATTGTTGAGAAAGAACCTTTTCGTGGGACTAAAAATGAAAGTGCTGTAGCACATATGACTGAGCTTTCTACCATGAGTGGCCTATTTTCTGATGATATTAAGATGCGCACCTACTTTGTTGCTAAAATTTTCCCTTTTTCACTGAAAGGAGAAGCTAAAAGTTGGTTTAATAATTTACGTCATGGATCTGTTGATAGCCCCGATTGCTTGATTGATACTTTCTTTCAGAAATATTTCCCTCCTAGTGCTCGGCATGCCATTTTGCAGGAACTTTTTGATTTTAAACATGGAGAAGAGGAGAAATTGCCTGAATCATGGGTAAGGTTTTGTGCTTTAATTCACACACAGCCTGTATGTCCAATACCTAAAAATGATCTTCTTGATATATATTATAATGGGTTAACTGATGAATCTAGGACATACTTGGATAGTTGTGCTGATTGTATTTTCAGGAAGAGAACTCCCAAAGAAGATGAGGAATTAATGGCTAAAATAAGCAAGAATTATGATGACTAGACTTCACCTGAGTCAACTACACCTGAGCCAATTGTGCCTAAGCCAACACCAACACCAAAGAAGAGGGGAGTGATTGAACTAAATGATGAAGTGATGAAGGAAGCTAAGAAATGTCTCAAGGAGAAGGGTATTAAATCTGAAGATGTGAAGAATCTACCTCCTATAGAAGAGTTATGTAAGTCAATCTCCCACTCATCCACTATTGAGGTACACTCTCTCCAACATTTTGATGAAGGTGATATTCCTTATTCTAAACCTCCTGATCAATCTTTAGAAGAATTTGATATATTTGTTGTTAAGCAAGATAATTTTAATAAGAGAGTGCAGAATCATTTAATGGAAAATTCTAGAGCTATTAATGAGTTGAGGGATATTGTGGAAAGAACCTCCAATGATGTTATAATGCTTGTTAAACATTTCCAAATGGTTCAAACTCAAATTGATCATCTTATTAAAGTACAAAAAGATTTGCTATTTAATGCTTCTAAATAAAAACATGCTTATGAAATTAGAACTAGAAGTGGTGCTGCCACTCAGGACCCTCTATATGATGAGGGGCATCCTAAAAGAATTGAGCAGGATTCCCAATGAATTGAAAATAGTGGTACTTCCTCTAAGAGAAACAAAAAGGAACATAAAACAGTTGTAGAATCTTCTGAACCTACTAAAGATCCTAATAGTATATCTGCCTCTGATGCTGAAACTGAGACTGGTAAAGAGAAAAATGATGCTCCTGATAAAGAAGAAATTGAAGAAGAGTCTGAAAGTCACAGTAAGAATACTAAATACACTAAGAAAGATTTTGTTGCTAAGAAACATGGTAGTGAAAGAGAGCCTTGGGTCCAAAAACCAATGCCTTTTCCTGATAAGAAACACAAGTCAAAGGAAGAAGAACACTATAACAAGTTTTGTGAGTGGATGAAACCTTTATTTTTGCAAATTCCTTTGACTGATGCTATTAAATTGCCTCCTTATTCAAAGTATATGAAGGATATTTTCTCTAATAAAAGGAAGATCTCTAATGAGGAAATTTCTACTTTGCTTGCTAATTATTCCTTTAATGGTAAGGTCACAAAGAAACTTGGAGACTCAGGGATTCCAACTATTCCATGTTCTATTAAACATAATTATGTTAGAACTGCTTTGTGTGATTTGGGAGCAAGAGTTAGTGTTATGCCTTTTTCTCTCTACAAGAGACTTCAATTGGAGAAATTAATACCAACTGATATATCTTTGCAAATGGCTAATAAATCTACCACTATTCATATTGGTATATGTGAGGATGTTCCTGTTAAAGTGGCTCATAATTGCCTGATATTAATTGACTTTGTCGTGCTTGAAATGCCTGAAGATGATAATATGTCTATTATTCTTGGGAGACCTTTTCTTAATACTGCAGGAGATGTCATCAATTGCAATCAAGGAAAGGTAACTTTTAATGTTAATGACAAGGAGAACACTATCTATTTCCCCAAGAAGATTGATAGGACTTATGGCTTAAATTCAATTGAAAATATTGAGGGCATCCAAGTTGGAGAAATATATTATCCCATACCAAGAGAAAACTATGAAATTATTATGATTGGAACCATTGCTATCAAGGTTGAGGTAACATAATAATTTAGTGAAATGCAAAGTTTTGTTTCATATATAATTGTTTTGGTAACAAGACCTAATCAACCTTGTTAACAAAGGGATTTTAATGAACAAACAAATGTTTTCACCATGATTATCCTTGCTTACTTTTATTTTATCCATTGAAATTTTTACTTTCACTTAGTTTACTTTTCTATTGCTAGTTGCTTGAATAATAGAGTGTCTTAGAACTTCTGAAGTTTTAGTTTTGTTTTGTTATTGCATCATTCCAAAATGATCTTTCTGCCAGAAAATCATTCATCAATACCTGAAACTTGCTTAAAAATAAAGTTTGTCGAAAAATTTCAGAAAATCCATATTAAATTTTTACGTCAAAAGAGGGGTAGAGAAGTACCTAGAGTGACCCAGGGGGCACCAGTCAGGCACACCACCTGGTGGCGCGACCACACCAGGGGCGCGCCTGGCTATATTATGGGTCACCCCTGGCCCTCCACTTATTCTCTTTCCTGCCACTCCTTTCTCTCTCCTAAGAAAATACCAGTTCATTGCTCAAACCCGTGTTCCTGCTGTTCTTGCTCGCGATTTTCGATCTCCTTGCTCAACCCACCTTTCCTGCTGAAATTTCGAGCATTTGTTCTCCGGTATGTGACTCCTCCGCTTGTCCAAGTAGATTTGTGATTAGTGGGTTATATCTTGAGTATTTTGCTACTGTAGGTGACAGGTTATGTGAGCTTGTATGCTTGTTCTATTCTTAGAGAAATTGTTTTGATGCATGTTTTGCTCTCTTGCAAGTCCCTATAAGTAGTTCCTTTCATTATGTAATCACTTTGCAGTTATTATTTGTGATGGTTGTCTAAAATTTAGAAAAGGAGATGAATGAACACCAACTCAACCAACATGAATTAAGGGTGCCCGAGGTTATGAAAGTTCATCGTGTGGAAGAAGTCTTCCCTTCTATTTATCCATGCCCCGAATTCATGAGGGCTGCAGGGATTTCTCAAGCTTTCCATACTCTAATTTCTAATGCGGGATTGGAGCATTTTGTGGGAGATGAACCTTACCAATATGTGAAACTAACTATGTTTGTGGTGCAGGATTTTCGATTTAGTTGGTCCTTGCCTAACCCCATGGTTCATTACAAAATTTACAATATAGCTACCGACCTCCCTTTTGATGATTTTTGTGCAGCTATTAATGTACCACAGTGCGGTTCATGCGAAAGGATTAGCGAGCAGCCTGCACCACTCATGGACTTGTATGCAGAGATTTGCCAAGGGAGCAGCTTCTCAAAGGAGAGTGGTAAAATTCGTAATATTCATCTCCCTATTCGATACTTTGCCTACTTTATTGCCAAGTGCGTTCTTGCTAGGAAAACTGCTAGTAAATTATCCTCATATGATCTAGCCTTTATCTCAGCTGCCTTGAAACAAGATAGGACTTATAACTTGGGTGCTTTGATAGCTTTACGTCTTGCTACTAACCGCGAGAATGGTGGAATTTGTGGAGGCCTCATTGCCTCTTGTTTATTAGCTTTGCATGGTGTAGCACCTCATCATCTAGACTTACAGTTTCCCATAGAAAGGCTTGATCTTAATTCCATGATACGACATAAACTTGTTTCTTCTTGGGCTAATTTGAGTGATTCATCTTATGAAATAACCTTTCTCAAGAATGGATGGAGAGGACGTAAGACCGAACGAGTGGTTCTTTTGCCTGTACCTGTTTTGTTTAACCTTGATACCAGGGGAGGATGGTCACTCACTGAGGAAGAACTCGACACATATTTGGAGGTGCTCTCCCAGCAAGAGCAAAATGCTGGAAGGGAGACCGAGGACAATTTGGTCCAGCCCTCCAACGAGGGGGAGTCTTCATACCAGCAACCTACCTATGATTGAGGAGTTTCTTCTTCTTTGCAAGGGCATGACTATGATCATTCTTATGATGACCCACCGGCTTGGAGTTCATACCCGCATTGGGATTGATCCCCACTTAGGCCAAAATCCTAAGCTTGGGGGGAAATATGCCGACATCACACTCATCTACATATCATGTTCTTTCAGCCTTGGTTTGCTTCATCCTTTTTAGCTTTGATTCAATTATTCGAAAAAACCAAAAAGATTTTGCCTTGATTGCTCTTTCCTTCAGTTCTTGTCTTTAAAAATCGAAAACCCAAAAATATTTTTTGTTCTTCTCTGGTTTTGTAAAGTTCGTTGCAGGGTTCAGCAGTCCTCAATGACTCCGTGGAGTTTGGTTTTATCTTATTATTCAAGTCACACAAGTGAAAGGCAATAATGATTTTTCACAACTCGAGGTGTGGTAAGATGCTGGTATGAACTCTATTTGTTTTCATTTTTGTACATATACTCATCATTGTGGGCATGCTTAGTCTATTCATGTAAGGCGTATGTTATTTAATGGATGCTTAGTAGTTATTGCTCCCTTATGATCAGTTCCAATCGACTAATAGTTTGTAACATGTCATGTAAATGTTTGCTTGCATTGTTCTATTCATAACATGGTATGACATTGTGGTATTCTCCTTTGAATGGTCTATTTGAATCGACTTGGCACATGCTCATGCATGCATATGACTAAACAAAAAGTCAGTTAAGCCTCGATGATTTATTCTGCCTTAGAGTTCTTGCGTCACTTTTATGCCACTATTTATTTTGTTTTGTTGCAAGGATGATTATGACAGTTACTACTCTCTCGATTGTTGCTCCCTTTCTATTGCTAGCCTTCAATTGTGCTGAGTATAAGCTTTACTCATGTATCCAACTCCCCAAAACCAAAGTTGTCAAAAAGAATCCACCATATCTACCTATTAGCATCATTGCTTTTCCTTGCATATTTATTATGCTTTGTTTTCTTCCAATAAAAATGTTTGCTTGTTATGAGAAAATTAGTTAGTAAAGCTCTCATGAACTTGATGGCACACTTTACTTTCTTGCACTAAATAAACTTCAACCGTTGTGTCCATCCATGTTGCGTATGTGCTTGCGCTTTATAAGTTGTGAATTAGCAGAACCATGTTACCATGGGGAACGCTTTCAACTTTGCACTTATTATTCAGTTGATATCATGTTCTTTTGTTTATGGATCCCGACGGTGTGAAATAAAGGGGAGATTGTAAGCTCATGGAGTTTGTATATGTGTTAGAGAAATGCCTGGGCGGCCAGCCTAAGCCATGCCTAATCATGGTGGAAACTTGCAGCATAACCATAGTGAGCAATTTGTGAAGCATCCTCAATAAAAACCTATGCAAATAGAAAATAAAAAGATCGCTGAGATGCTCATTGTCTGTCGCCTTGTCATATTGGGTATGGGATAGCTCCTGTATCATGGGGAAGGGGCACTCCGTTGGCGGATCTCTATGATACACATGTACTTACAATGACAAGAACTTACTTGTGACTGAAGTTGAGTAGCATGAGGTCCGGTACTCATAAGCAAGGGGCATGAGATTTTCAACTTATAACTTGTCAAGCATATCCTCATATTTGTGTCACATTAACCTTAATCACCTCAAGATGCTTATGATAGGGGCAATGAGATCTCAAAGCTAAAGAGTACCTTACTTTCAACATTTGGAAGCCTTTCAAACTTCTCAAATATTTTCTTTCACTTTTTTATTGAGTCACCATTTATTCTTTGAGCACCTTCCCGAGAGCATAGCTATCATTCTTAGTGTAATGTGCTTGTCCCAAAACACGGTTAATTGTGACATAACTTTGACGCTTGTACCTTTGATATTTTTATTTCTAGTCTTCACTTAAACTTTAGAGGTGCCTTGGCATTTATGATTTGCTCCAAGGAAAGGCAAGCAAGATACCACTTTATCATATCTTCTTATGAGCACTGCAATCCTGCATATGCTTATGTGTCATGTTGCTTATTATTAATGGGTTGGAATCTCTTCATAGCTTGCGTGATTACTGGGTAAACTTATTTGCATACTCTTTATTATGAATTGCCTAAGTATTTGATCATATGTTGAGAATATATAAATCTTATGAAGCAAATGTGTTCGTGAAAGTTTCTTTTATCGCACTCAGTTTTCAACTGAATTTCTTGAGGACAAGCAATAAGCTAAGCTTAGGGCGAGTTGATACGTCCAAAATGTATCTACTTTCCCAAACACGTTTGCTATTGTTTCTTCTCTAATTTGTGTGATTTGGATACAACTAATGCGGACTAACGTTCTTTCTAGCAGAATTGCTTTGGTGTCTCGTTTTTGTGTAGGAAATCAACTTTCAGGAAAAATCCCAGAAAATATCGCAAAACTCTTATTTTACCAGAAGACTCACGAAGCCATAAGACGGGACGAAGAGGAGCCACAAGGGGCCCACACCACCTGAACGCACGGGCCAGGACATGCCACGCCAGGAGGTGGTGTGGCCGCCTCAGACTCCGCCTCGACCTCTCCTTTTGCCTATATAAGTCCTCTGACCTGAAAACAACGGGGGGTTCGATGTTTTTCCAGATATAGTTCCGCTGCGCCGCCACCATCAGATACCGCGATTCAGAACCAGAAACTCCGTTCTGGCACCCTGCCGGGATGGGGAATTGGAGGAGATCATCGCCATCATCATCACCATCGCTTCTCCATCAACCATCCATGATTCCCCCATCCATGAGTGAGTAATCCCCCGTAGTAGGCTATAGGGATTGGATGAGATCGTTCATGTAATGGCATCAGATTGTTAGGGCATGGTGCCTAGTATCTATTGTTAGTACTTTTTGAGATAGTTGCAAGTTTTTATGCTTAATGCTTGTCACTAGGGCCCGAGTGGCATGATTTCAGATCTGAACTTGTTATTGATGCATGATGATAGTATTGTTTATCATCTTACCTGCAAGTTGTATACACACATTATTGTCCGGAACCCGAGGCTAGGAAGTGACATAAATCAGGATAACTAGAGGGGATGGCTATGATATGAGGATCACGCGTGTTCATGGAGTGTTAATGCTTTGCTCTGGTGCTCTATTAAAACGAGCACCTTAATTGCCAGTAGATTCCCTTGAGGCCCCGCTGCAATGGGCTGGCAAGACAAAAGATGTTGTGCAAGTTCTCATTGCGAGCACGTATGACTATATATGGAACACATGCCTATGCTTATTTAGTACTTGGATGCTTTATTTTATTTATCTGCAAATACCCTATATCTTGATTGTTACATGAATTGTCTTGTCCATGCAACGCCCGTCCATCCATCCCTATGCCTACCGCGCTTTAATCCTGTTGTTTACTGCAATTGTTACTACTATCTTTACTTTTACTGCTGCTATTACTTTGTTATTGCTATTACAAAACTATTGATACTGATAAACTACTGGGAGCAAGACTGTTTCCAGGTACAGCTGAATTGACAACTCAGTTGTTAAGGCTTATAAATATTCTTTGGCTCCCGTTGTGCCGAATCAATAAATTGCGTTTTACTTCCCTTGAAGACTGTTGTGATCCCCTATACTTGTGTGTCATCAGCTTACTGTTTGTGTTGGAAGCCGCTACCATCCTTCTCTTGCCCGAATGTCAATGATCGCCGCGACCTTTCCCAAATCAACCTCACCTTCTCGTCTGTGTGGAAGTCGCATCATCGCCATTGCTAACTAGTAAGCAGGACGCTAGAGGGAGGAGCATCGGACCACATCGTCCTCGATCCTGAAGATGTAGGGAAGACGGTTATGGGGGATGCCATCAAGGCATCAAATGCTAAAGATTTGACGAGGGTTGGCTAGGTGAGATGCATCGCTAAGTCGAACAGCCACATCCTGCTCCGCTCGGAGCTCAACTAGAGCGACCAACGGGCATTATGAACGAACCAAGGTGCACGGAGCCGAGCCTTTAGTACCATGCAATAGAAAATAAATATCTGGCCGAATGCTAAAGAAAAAACATAGAAATAAGTTTATATAGAAGAAGGGAGTGTAAGGATTAAGCTATAGGACCATCGTAGATCGAAGTGGATTTTCACGGAGCAGTCTACACTACCATCTATGTTATTGGCCATGGTAAACCGCTGATACCTACAACCTATGCTGCTAGCCTGGACCTCCTCTGTAAGGAACCGTGGATGTATAGGACCTACGATGCCATGTCGGATGTCCACGGGCCCTTCCACCGTGAGAAACCGTGGCCACCCATAGTTTACCGCACCACATTGTTTCTAGACGGGCCCCGCATACGCGAGAAACCGCGGCCGTCATGGCCTTACAACCCCATGTCATTTTGGGAGGGCCCCACGTACACGAGAAACCGTGGCCGACATCGACTTATGAAGCCACGTCTGCAATGGGCGGTACTGCGTCCACGTGAAACAGCGAGCAACATGGGCTCACGATGCGATGTCGAGTATCAGAGGGCCCGGCCACCCGGCGAGTGCGGAGGCGTGTCGCACCAGGAACGCTTCTTATAGAGTTGTGTACTTCCTGCGTACGCTGATGACGGGTGAATGTAGCGCGCACAGACCACCGTCCGGCGACACTAGGTACGACGGTGCATGTGACACCCATTCACGGTTTCGAATATTTCTCCCTAGAGCATACCGGGTCTCGCATCACGGGATATGAGGAGGGGTAACCTCAACAATGCCCATGATTATTGACTTAGAGTTTCATGGAAAAGAGAACACTAGGGATTTTGTCGCCTGATCAGACAAGCAAGAGTGTCGAAGTTGTCTGATTGCTTATGGACAATGTGGTTACAGATTTCTCAAAGCTTTGGTGCCTCTCTGTTGGCTCCTCCAAGCCTTTATATAATAAGCTGGGTCCCAAAGCCGTATACGGATAGGTTACAAGTTACAATTACAACACTAATACAATGTTGGTTCCTACTCTTTACTTGATTGTCAATATATGCTTTATGTCCATCAGATGCTTCCAGACCTTCCCTTATTCTACATGGGCTTTATTAGCCTTAAGCCTTTATACAACCAGGGTAACTAATCATAAGGATCCGATTAGCCATACTCATGTCAGTAGCCCCCGAGACTCTATCCGAATCGTAGATTTGGGTTGAGTCTCAAAGACAATTTTGCTAAAGATTCGTATAAATAAATCAATGTTCTATATATTAATTATCATAGGGATTTGGTATAATAGGCCTGATGCATCTGATGGATCGGGAATCAGTTAATTGTTCCTGGGAAAAACACTGTGAACCTACATCAAATGCAAGTCCAAATGCCTGAACTCGGTATTTGCTGGCGTAATTCAGTTTGGGCCGTTGAGGTCTTCTCTAATACTGAATCCCAGTGCTTTTATTTTGGGTACCCGATGCGTTTGTCGGGATTTTTCATTGTATCATGGATACAGAAAATTTATTGGCAGAGCGCATTCATGTGCAGTTACTAGGACGCACACGATAGATCCTGGGGTCTTACCTTCATGTCGTGGACACGACATTCAAACATATTACCATGGCAGACATGGTCTGAGGATTTTTTTTGATTTTTTTGTTGACTACCTTGTTTGGTTGTTGGAATTGCTGAACTTGTTAGCTTCGTTTATTGGATGATATATAGGCGCTCCCGATGCGAGTAACCGTCTGAGGATACAATGATACAATGCTCATAGGTTTATAAAATTCTTTCGACTCCGTTGGAGTTTTTATGATGCTTTTTATCGGGTGCACTTTCTTCGCATGAGGACAACATTCGTCCGAAGATTTTTTCTTACTTCGGGTTTTTGTCGACTCTGTTTGAAGCATAATTTTCTATTGGGTGCGTGGTAGCACTCCTTATGGGAGTAGCCCCCAAGACTATGTTCATATCCTTGCATCGGGACATAGGCTCAGAGTAATATCTCTAACTGAAGATATACCCAACTCAATCCTTGATTATTTCAATCATGCATCATAAATTTTTATCGGGTGCGCGACCAGTGCTTCCGATGGGAGTAGCCCCGAGGCTATGTTCGGGGGCACTTGTACCAGAGCATAGGCTCGAAGTTTAGTCGTGATAAATGTATAATAATGTTTATTTTTGTATGTAGCCATGTATTTCCCCATCTTTGGCGATCCATGACGTCAGTGCTGACGAAGATGGCGTGTCATAGTTGCCAAGAAACAAAACCCGATGGGACGTTACAATGGTGGGCCCGTGATGCAGTAACAATGATGCTTGAGCGGCATGTTCAGCGGTGATTTTGACTACACGAGACCCTTTATGCGTTAGAACTGAGGCACCGTGCGGATTTCCCCCATGTTTACTGTTGTAATAAATGGCCATGATTTTTATCGTTTTAATGAACCTTGCCATGTGTCGTCATCCTTTGCATCCTGGCGTTTTGTTGACCTTATCGAATAGCTAAGTTTTTATCTCCTCTTCCTTATAATCCAAGGAGGATACTTTTACTGTTTTACTATCCCATTTTGTTGCACGCTTCTTCTTCTTCAGTATGCCGCTCCTGTGCTTCTATGTTCTTGCTTGTTCTTTCTTCCTCGCACACTTTGCTCCTCCCCTCGAGAGCTATCATGGGCAAGTCTAAGGGAGGATCTTCTGCTGTTGATGTTATGGTGAAGAAGAAAAGGGCTATTGGCTGGGCTGCTTCAAAGTGTACTACGCAAGATCTGCGTGAAGCTCGCAAGTACAACCTCTTGGAAGAAAATTCCTTCAAGCTTCCCAGCAATGAGGTTGTGCCTGCCCCTGAGGCCGGATGGAGGGTAATGTTCCTCTCTTTTCTGTATCGCGTCCTCTCCCTTCCGGCACAGGAGTTCCTCTGTGGCCTGCTCTTTGTGTATGGTGTCCAACTTTATCAGCTCACACTAAATTCTATCCTCCATATTGTGTGGTTCATCAGTTTCTATGAATGTTTACTTGGGATCCATCCCAACTAGGGTCTATGGAAATATTTCTTCCTTGTTCATCGTAATGCCTGATACATTGCAAATGTATCTATAATTTTTGATGTTCCATGTTTGGTTTTATCTACTTTCTTGTGTTTTGTTCCAACTTTGGAGTACTTTTCATATGATTTCTTGGACTAACCTATTAACAAGATGCCACAGTGCTAGTTGTCTGTTTTCATCTGTTTTTGGTTCCAGGAAAGTCAGAAAATGAATATTCTCAGAATTGGACGGGACAAAAGCCAAAGTTCCTATTTTACCGGAAGACTCACGGAGCCAGAATACGAGACGGGGGAGGACCAAGGCCTGGCCACACCATATGGTGGCGCGGGCTAGCCCTGGCCGCACCACCAGGTGGTGTGGGCCCCTGGCCGGCCACCGACCTTGCCTCCTTCGCCTATATATTCCTCTCGAGGCAGAAACCCTAGATCATCAAAAAGAAATCTAGGAAAAGTTCCACAGCAACGCCGCCACCGAAAGGGAGATTCGGGGGACAGAAAGTCTCTGTTCAGGCACCCTGCCAGGACGGGGAAGTGCCCCCGGAGCCATCTCCATCGATCTCCACCGCCATCTCCATTACCATTGCGGATTCCCATGATGATGAGGGAGTAGTTCTTCCTCGAGGCTAAGGGTTCTACTGGTAGCTATTTGTTCATCTCTCTCTCTATGCATGATCTTATTGAGATCATGAGCTTGTAATCTATAGATCTACGTTGCTACTCAAGTGCTGAATAGATCTCTGCTCTCCCCATGTGTGTGAAAGTGACAGCGTGCACACCATGGTGGCACTTAGGCTAGAGATTACAAATACTTGTTATGAGTTATATTTGGAGTTGGATGTCTTTATGAAATTGTGGTGTTTGTTGGACTCATATAGAGCTCAAGGTGACCGTGTGTGGTTATCTAGATGGGAAAGGCTTACTTTGAGGTGTGCTGTTATAGCCCTACCATGGATTAGAGTGTCCAACCGGAGAGTAGTTAAGAGTACTATCATGAAGAGAATATATTTATATGAGAGTGTTTTCTAGTGAAAGTATGATCCCTAGGCCTTGTTTCTAAACATTGAAACACCGTTTGCTACTAGATCTGTTACATGTTTGCTTGCTTCTATCTTTATTTCAGTTTTACTTTAGTGTTTTCCATGCCGTCAAGATATTTTCTATCACCGTTACCACTTATAATTATCCATACCACTTGTATTTCACTATCTCTTCGCCGAACTAGTGTGCCTATACACCTGACAAGTGTATTGGGTGTGTTGGGGACACAAGAGACTTCTTGTATCTTGATTGCAGGGTTGCTTGAGAGGGGATACTTTTGACCACTTCCTCCCTGAGTTCGATAAACCTTGGGTGATGCACTTAAGGGAAAACTTGCTGCTGTTCTACAAACCTCTGCACTTGGAGGCCCAACAACTGTCTACAAGAACAGAAGTGCGTAGACATCAAGCTATTTTCTGGCGCTGTTGCCGGGGAGGTAAGGTAAAAGGTACTCACATCCTCCGGTGTGAGTGCTCGAAGTTATTTCCTGTAGATTCTGCAATTTTGTCTTTTTGTTTCTTCTTTTCACTAGTTAGGCTTAATGGAAAACAACAACAAAATTAGAGAGCTTTATAGTATTTATCTTGAGTTAGGACATGAAGTGTTTGAAGATAAAATGAAAAAACCTATAGAACTTTATTTGCATGCTAATAGCAATGTTGTTAGTATGAATTCTTTGGACACCATTATTGCTAATGCTATGGAAAAGTCTAAGCTTGGGGAAGCTAGTTTTTATGAAAATGATCTTTTTAGTTCCCCAGCTTTGGAAGATAGCTATTTTATTGCTTATGAGGATACCAAACCTCCAATATATGATGACTACAATGATGAGTACGATATTTTTAGTCCACCTACTATTCAGGAGAAATTTAATTATAATTACAATATGCCTCCTATATTTGATGATTATGGTGATGAGAATAATAATGATAGCTATTTTGTTCAATTTTCTCCCACTACAATTAATAAGAATGACTATGATTATGTGGAGAGGAATAATTATTATATGCATGTGGCTCATGATAAGAATGTTTCATGTGATAGTTATATTGTTAATTTTATTCATGATGCTACTGAAAGTTATTATGAGAGAGGGAAACATGGTTTTATGTGTCTCAACAATATTAAGTTTCCCCTCTTTATGTTGAAATTTTTGAAGTTGCACTTGTTTTGCTTTCCTATGCTTGTTGCTTTGTGCTTTCATGACTTGTTTCTTCACAAGATTCCTATGCATAGGAAGTGGGTTAGACTTAAATGTGCTTTGAATTTGCTTCTTGATGCTCTCATTTACTTCAATTCATATTTCTTACATGAGCATCTTCTCAAACTATCATGCCCAACTTAAAGGTGTTAAAGAAAAGTACTTATTGGGAGATAACCCAAAAGTTTTAGATGAGTCTTGGAAGTTATTACTTCAGTAATAACCACTCCTTATCCTTTTTATTTGCTTTTTGTGCCAAGAGTAACCTCTAATGAGAGAGAAGTAATGATTGGGAAAGTTGCTGTCCCAAAACAGATTTCTGTGCTTCACCATAAAAATTCGTGTAAAATCTCTGTACGTCCTTTTGAGGTGTGATTTTTTTTTCTTCTGCCCCAGGTTGTTATCTAACTTTCTTTAGTTCAACACTTTTTGATTTGAGGAACAGAAGGTCTTCAAAAAAAACCGTCTTTACCTGTTGGTCTGTTTTGATAGATTTCTGCCATTTTCTGCATTTGCTTCTTGTTGGTTCCTTTTTGAGTTATTTTCGGGAATTGAGATTTTTGAGGGAAGTGCTATAGTAGCTTGTGTTTTAATGGAAGTTTTATTGGTGTTGGAACTGAACCCAAATACTTATTATCTTGAGTACACTAATGTTGCTAATCAAGATTGTGTGAAGTTTTGTATGAAGGAAAAATTTCAGGTGTATGGAAGGAATGAGTAATGATATGAAGGATGGACTAAAGCTCAAGCTTGGGGATGCCACGCGTGTCACCCCAAGAAATATCCAAGAAGTACAAGCGTCAAAGCTTGGGGATGCCCAAGGCAACCCCTTCTTCATCAATAAAAATCCCAGGTTTCTTCCAAACGCTTCATTTTTATTGTTTCATGCACAATTATGTTGTTCTTGGAGCGTCTTCTTTTTCATTTTTTTTTTTCGTTTTCTTTGGTGTTCTTAGTTTGCTGAATAAATTGGTTGGACCCCCTCTTTCATACATTGGTTTGCAAATAGTTTGGTTTGGTTTGGAAAAGAGTAGGGAAGTTCATTCTCATGTGGTAAAAAGAGCTCGTTTTTGACTATGGCCTATGCTTTGTCATGCCATGCTTGATATTGTTTTGGCTTTATGCTTAGTATTCTTTGCTGTAGCATGCCTTGTATGAAACAATTGAGATTGCTTAATGTGCCTTGGATGAATCATGCGTTGTTTTAGCATATTAAAGCATAGTATAGTGGTATTCTCCTTTGATGCTTTATTTGGGTTGACTTGGCACATGCTCACACCATGTTATGACTATCTCAAGTCACCATAGCCTTTATGATCCTTTAGTTTTCAACTTGTAGTATCACTTTATGCTTTGATCAATGATGTTTTGTCGCTCTGCATGATTATGGCCATTATTGCTCTCTTAGTTTGTCGCTCCCAATCTTTTGCTAGCCTCCACAACCAAGTATGAGTTCCAATCATGCATCCAACTCCCTAAACAAGTTATTCCAAAGAGTCCACCATACCTACATACTTGCTTATGCTATTCCAGGTATATTCATGCTTTTGTTTACCTTCCAAATTAAACTTGTTATGAGAAAACTAGTGATTAAAGCTCTCACGAACTTGATGGCACACTTTACTTTTCTTGCCCTTAATAAACTTCAACCATTGTGTCGTCTATGTTGTATATGCTTGCACTTATTTGTTGGGGATTAGCAGAACAATGCTTTCATGGGGAACGCTTTCAACATTGCACTTGGTACTTGTACCTAGTTGATATCATGCTCTTTTTTATATGGATGTCGTCGGTGTGAAATGAAAAGGGGAGCTTGTAATTACATGGAGTTATGTATATGTGTTAGAGAAACGCCTGGGCCGCTGGTCTAATCCATGCTGACATGGTGGAAACCTGCAGCGTAACCATAATGAGTTGTCTATGAAGCATTCTTCTTATAAAAAAAGCGCCCTATATTGAGAAAAAAGAGATATTATGAAAAGAGGAAAGAGAGAAAAAGCACCATATTCCCATGGTAAATAAGAAGATTGCTGAGATGCTCGTTGTCTGCTTGCCTTGTCATTTTGATATGGGGATTCTTCCGTATCAACGGGCAAGGGGTACCCCGTTGGCGGTTCTCTATGATACACATCTACTTACAATGAAAAGAACTTACCGGTGACTAAACTTGAGTAGCATGAGGAGCGGCCCTCGTATACAAAGGGCATGAGATTCCTGACTTATAGTTCGTCAAGCAGGTACACCATAGTTTGTTCACTTTAACCTTAATCACTTCAAGATGCTTATGATAGGGACAATGAGAGCTGAAAGTTATAAGTACCATAATTTTTGGAAGCTCTTTATGAGACTTGAATCCCTGTTTCCTTTTATAAAGGCCTTTCTTCCACCATTATATTGAGTCTCCACCTTCTACCTTTATGCAGCTACTTTGAGAGCATAGTGGCCATTCTTAGTTCTATGTGCATTGTCCCAAGACTAGTTGATGGATGCATACCTTGATATTGCTTGTTTTAAACTATTTGTATCTAGTCCCTCTTATGAACTTTGAAGGTGTCCTAAGCAATTATATTTGCTACTCTATGAGGGACAAGCTGAATGCCACTATGCTATGTTTTCTTTATGTGAAACAAACAAACGTCTTGCAAAGCATTGTTATTCATGAATCTTTTGTTTGTGCCTTTTCATGTTGCATCATAGTTTCTTTGTCTTATTGCTAGAACCTTGTCTTTCATGTTATGATTGAAGTATTATGATCCCAGCTTCGAATGTTTTACAAATACTTTGATCAAGTTTATGATGGTGCATGTCACCTCAAAAATTATTCTTTCTTTTTATCACTTACCTACTCAAGGACGAGCAGGAGTTAAGCTTGGGGATGTTGATACATTGCAAATGTATCTATAACTTTTTATGTTCCATGCTTGGTTTTATCTACTTTCTTGTGTTTTGTTCCAACTTTGGAGTACTTTTCATATGATTCCTTGGACTAACCTATTAACAAGATGCCATAGTGCCAGTTGCCTGTTTTCTGCTGTTTTTGGTTCCAGGAAAGTCAGAAAATGAATATTCTCAGAATTGGACGGGACAAAAGCCAAAGTTCCTATTTTACCGGAAGACTCGCGGAGCCAGAATATGAGACGGAGGAGGGCCAAGGCCTGGCCACACCATATGGTGGCGCGGGCTAGCCCTGGCCGCGCCACCAGGTGGTGTGGGCCCCCTGGCCGGCCACCGACCTTGCCTCCTTCGCCTATATATTCCTCCCGAGGCAGAAACCCTAGATCATCAATCAGAAATCTAGGAAAAGTTCCGCAGCGCCGCCGCCACCGAATGGGAGATTCGGGGGACAGAAGGTCTCTGTTCCGGCACCCTGCCGGGACGGGGAAGTGCCCCTGGAGCCATCTCCATCGATCTCCACCGCCATCTCCATCACCATTGCTGATTCCCATGATGATGAGGGAGTATTTCTTCCTCGAGGCTAAGGGTTCTACCGGTAGCTATGTGTTCATCTCTCTCTATGCATGATCTTATTAAGATCATGAGCTTGTAATCTATAGATCTATGTTGCTACTCAAGTGCTTAATAGATCTCTGCTCTCCCCATGTGTGTGAAAGTGACAGCGTGCACACCATGGTGGCACTTAGGCTAGAGATTACAAATACTTGTTATGAGTTATATTTGGAGTTGGATGTCTTTATGAAATTGTGGTGTTTGTTGGACTCATCTAGAGCTCAAGGTGACCGTGTGGGGTTATCTAGATGGGAAAGGCTTACTTTGAGGTGTGCTGTTATACCCGTACCATGGATTAGAGTGTCCAACCGGAGAGTAGTTAAGAGTAGTATCATGAAGAGAATATATTTATATGGGAGTGTTCACTAGTGAAAGTATGAACCCTAGGCTTTGTTTCTAAACATTGAAACACCGTTTGCTACTAGATATGTTACATGTTTGCTTGCTTCTATCTTTATTTAAGTTTTACTTTAGTGTTTTCCATGCCATCAAGCTATTTTCTATCACCGTTACCACTTATAATTATCCATACCACTTGTATTTCACTATCTCTTCGCCGAACTAGTGCACCTATACACCTGACAAGTGTATTGGGTGTGTTGGGGACACAAGAGACTTCTTGTATCTTGATTGCAGGGTTGCTTGAGAGGGGATACCTTTGACCACTTCCTCCCTAAGTTCGATAAACCTTGGGTGATCCACTTAAGGGAAAACTTGCTGCTGTTCTATAAACCTCTATACTTGGAGGCCCAAGAACTGTCTACAAGAATAGAAGTGCGTAGACATCAATGCCACAGACACCATTTTCCATGATGTCGAAGGCGCGATTATCTCCGTTTGCTCAGATGTGGACTATTTTAACCTCAAAACTGCAGATTTTGTCCAAAGTTAGAAGACAAAGCGGTTTTACATCAAGGACCAGAAAGTCAAAGGTCAAAAGTTCGGGTTGGCCCCTTTTGATCCGAAGAAAACTTGCCGGAGGTTGAGTACGTGGGAACAACACCCAAGTACCAAAGAAATGAAGGAGATCCAACCCTTACTAGATCGGTTTGATAAGCTGCACTCAGGGGGACTAACAGGTTTGCAGATAATGGCTTATTTTCTTCGAATGCGCATCTAGCCCCTCCAAGCTAGAGTATCTGCCATGTGGGCCTATTCTAGAAAAAGGGAGGTGAAGTCCACGCACATCCACAGGATATCCATGTCCTTTTTAGGAACAAGCACCTGATTTGTGACCCAGGTGCTTTCCTTTATCTCGCGTATGAATTTAGCGTCAAGGAGTCTGTTAACTTCAATACCGACCGCTTTTGCCCTTGTTTCAGACAGTTGCTGTATTGTTTGTTTGACTGGATTTGTGTCAGGATTCACGTTGAGTGAGTGCTCAACGAATTCCCTGGGAACTCCTATCATTTCTGTTGGACACCAGGCGAAGATTTCCCAGCGCTCATAGAGGAATTCGACGAGCGCGAGTTCCTACGTGGGACTCAAGTTGTTGGCGATGAGGGCCATCTTGGTCGGGTCCATTGGGTGGACCTGCACTTTCTTGGTGTGCACCGACGTGTCGAAGGATTGGTCGGGTGAGCTTGGCTTTCTCGGGGGAGGCAGACTATTGTACATCGACTCCTTTAACCTCGCCAGTTCCTCTTGCATGCCAAAAGACTAGGAAATTCTGTTGAATTCTCTATCGCAGCTGTCGGATCTCTCAAAGCTTCCGTTTATTGTTATAATGTTGTTTGGGCCCAGCATCTTCATCTGTAGATAGGCGTAGTGTGGCACCACCATGAACCTCGCGAGCGCGACAAGTCCGGGGATAAAGTGGTATTGAGAGGGTCAGTCAACAACTTCAAAGTCGATGCGCTCTCGCCAAAAGTTTTGCGGTGTGACAAAGATATGTTGATCTTGCCCAGGGGTACACGCCCTTCCCTAGGATGATGTCGTGGAACGTCGTGTCTGAAACTTCCAGACATGTTAGAGGAATCCTCATTGCACGCAAGGTACTCACGAACATGAGGTTGATGCCGCTTCCATCGTCCATGAAGATGGGACTCATCTTGAAGCCTCCAATCTATGCCTCGAGCACCAGGGGACAGTGGCATGGGCGAGGAACTTGACGCGGGTGGTCGCTCTTGTCAAATGTGATGCAGGACTCGCTGCCACTGAGGTACTCAGTGGTGGAGGGCGGAGAGTTCATCGCCATATTGACATGGCGAAAACAAGGAGAAGTATCGTATCAAATAGAACTACCTGAAGATATGTTAGCCATCCATAATGTGTTCCATATCTCGTTACTTCGCAAATGCCTGGAAGTGTCGGAAAAGACTGAAGTTTTCAGAACATCGATCACAGAGCTGTGGAGATCAACAATGACCTGACATATCGTGAAGTGCCCATCCGTATCCTAGAAGAAGCTTACATAACCACTAGGACCAGGAGTATCAAGTTTCTCAAGATTCAATGGATCAACCATACCAAAGACGAAGCCACTTGGGAGCGAGAAGATTACATTAGGACAGAGTTCCCAGATCTCTTTAGTTCCTAGATTTTTTTGTAAATCTCGGGACGAGATTTTGTTTAAGGGGGGAAGGTTTGTAACATCCCAAAACTCTAATCCAAGGTTATTAAGATCCAAATCATCAAAATTAGGGTTAACAAAAACTTTTCTCATTAAAATTATTAAAGCATTCATATGTATGTGCATTTAAATAGGAGTGGTTTTGAATTTCCTTGTTTAAGTGATCCATTGCTTGTAAAATGATTCTTAGGTGAAATAAACATCATCTAGATCATTCCCAAACAAATCCCAAAGAAAAACAAATCAAAATGAATAAAAGAAGAGAATGGTCATTTGTGCCATTTTAATCCACATGCCTACTTTGGCTATTCCTAGGACTCAATTCTTAACACAGACAAATGTGGATCTTTGCACCCCTTGCTAGTACATGTAATGATGTACCAAGGCCCACTTTGTGATCTGCCAAAAACTTCCAAACACCAATTTTAAATGACAATTGAAAATTGAATCTAGTGTAGGTATCAAGATCACCCTATTTTAGAAACCACTCAAAAGAGCTTCATTTTCAAAACCCAAGCAACCACAGAGTCTCAGGCATATGACTAACACACCCACCAAAAACCTTTTCAAAATTGAAAACTAAATTTCTTGCGGCCATTTTCACAAACACTTGGCAGGCAGGATTTACACCTAGTATTAGCTGATACATTGCAAATGTATCTATAATTTCTGATGTTCCATGCTTGGTTTTATCTACTTTCTTGTGTTTTGTTCCAACTTTGGAGTACTTTTCATATGATTTCTTGGACTAACATATTAACAAGAGCCACAGTGCCAGTTGCCTGTTTTCTACTGTTTTTGGTTTTAGGAAAGTCAAAAAATGAATATTCTCAGAATTGGACGGGACAAAAGCCAAACTTCCTATTTTACCGGAAGACTCACGGAGCCAGAATACGAGACGGAGGAGGGCCAAGTCCTGGCCACACCATATGGTGGTGCAGGCTAGCCCTGGTCGCGCCACCAGGTGGTGTGGGCCCCCTGGCCGCCCATCGACCTTGCCTCTTCGCCTATAAGAAGCCTCCCGATGCATAAACCCTAAATCATCAAGCCTCCAGCCACGAAAAGTTCCGCAGCACCGCCGCCACCGAAAAGGAGATTCGGGGGAGAGAAAGTCTCTATTCTGGCACCCTGCCGGGACGAGGAAGTGCCCCCAGAGCCATCTCCATCGATCTCCACCATCATCTCCATCACCATTGCTGATTCCCATGATGAGGAGGGAGTAGTTCTCTCTCGAGGCTAAGGGTTCTACCGGTAGCTATGTGTTCATCTCTCTCTCTATGCGTGATCTTATTGAGATCATGAGCTTGTAATCTATAGATCTACCTTGCTACTCAAGTGCTTTAATAGATCTCTGCTCTCCCCATGTGTGTGAAAGTGACAGCGTGCACACCATGGTGGCAGTTAGGATAGAGATTACAAATACTTGTTATGAGTTATATTTGGAGTTGGATGTTTCTATGAAATTGTGGTGTTTGTTGGACTCATCTAGTACTCAAGGTGATAGTGTGGGGTTTTCTAGATGGGAAAGGCTTACTTTGAGGTGTGCTGTTATAGCCCTACCATCGATTAGAGTGTTCAACCAGAGAGTAGTTAAGAGTAGTATCATAAAGAGAATATATTTATATGAGAGTGTTCACTAGTGAAAGTATGATCCCTAGGCCTTGTTTCTATGCATTGAAACACCTTTTGCAATTAGATCTATTACATGTTTGCTTGCTTCTATCTTTATTTCAGTTTTACTTTAGTCTCTTCCATGCCATCAAAGTATTTTCTAGCATCGTTATCTTATATCCATACCACTTGTATTTCACTATCTCTTCGCCGAACTAGTGCACCTATACACCTGACAAGTGTATTGGGTGTGTTGGGGACACAAGAGACTTCTTGTATCTTGATTGCAGGGTTGCTTGAGAGGGGATACCTTTGACCACTTCCTCCCTGAGTTCGATAAACCTTGGGTGATCCACTTAAGGGAAAACTTGCTACTGTTCTACAAACCTCTGCACTTGGAGGCCCAACCACTGTCTACAAGAATAGAAGTGCATAGACATCAAGCTATTTTCTGGTGCCGTTGCCGGGGAGGTAAGGTAAAAGGTATTCACACCGGAGGATTAAAGAAGAAGAACCTCCCACGGCAAACGCCTATTTTCTGGTGCCGTTGCCGGGGAGGTAAGGTGAAAGGTACTCACATCCTCTGGTGTGAGTGCTCAAAGTTATTTCCTTTACATTCTGCAATTTTGTCTTTTTGTTTCTTGTTTTCACTAGTTAGGCTTAATGGAAAACAACAAAAAAATTAGAGAGCTTTATAGTATTTATCATGAGTTAGGACATGAAGTGTTTGAAGAGAAAATTAAAAAACCGATGGAACTTTATTTGCATGCTAATAGCAATGTTGTTAGTATGAATTCTTTGGACACCATTATTGCTAATGCTATGGAAAAGTCTAAGCTTGGGGAAGCTAGTTTTTATGAAAATAATGTTTTTAGTTCCCCAGCTTTGGAAGATAGCTATTCTATTGCTTATGATGATACCAAACCTCCAATATATGATGATTATAATGATGAATATGATATTTTCAGTCCACCTACTGTTGAGGAGAAAATTAATGATTACAATATGCATCCTATATTTGATGATTATGGTGATCAGAATAATAATGATAGCTATTTTGTTGAGTTTGCTCCCACTATGATTAATAAAAATGACTATTCTTATAGGGAGAGTAATAATTGTTTTATGCATGTGGCTCACGATAAGAATGTTTCATGTGATAGTTATATTGTTAATTTTATTCATGATGCTACAGAAATTTATTATGAGAGAGGGAAACATGGTTTTATGCATCTCAATAATATTAGGTTTCCCCTCTTTATGTTGAAATTTTTTGAAGTTGCACTTGTTTTGCTTTCCTATTGCTTGTTGATTTGTGCTTTCATGACTTGTTTCTTTACAAGATTCCTATGCATAGGAAGTGGATTAGACTTAAATGTGTTTTGAATTTGCTTCTTGATGCTCTCTTTTACTTCAATTCATATTTCTTATGTGAGCATCTTCTCAAACTACAAGCCTAACTTAAAGGCGTTAAAAGAAAAGTACTTATTGGGAGATAACCCAAAAGTTTTAGATGAGTCTGGGAAGTTATTACCTCTGTAATAACCACTCCTTATCCTTTTTATTTTGCTTTTTGTGCCAAGAGTAACCTCTAATGAGAGTGAAGCAATGATTGGGAAAGTGGCTATCCCGAAACAGATTTTTGTGCTTCACCGTAAAAATTCATGAGATAGCTCTGTATGTTGGATTGAGCTGTAATTTTTTGTGCTTCTGCCCCAGGTTGTTATCTAACTTTCATTAGTTCAACACTTGTTTATTTGAGAAACAGAAGCTCTTCGAAAAAATTAGTCTTTACCTGCTGGTCTGTTTTGACAGATTTCTGCCATTTTCTGCATTTGCTTCTTGTGGGTTCCTTTTTGAGTTCTTTTGGGGAATTGAGCTTTTTGAGGGAAGTGATACAATAGCTAGTTTTCTAATGGAAGTTTATTTGGTGTTAGAACTGAACCTTAAGACTTGTTTATCTTGAGTGCACTAATGTTGCTAATAAAGATTGTGTGAAGTTTTGTATGAAGGAAAAAATTTCAGGTGTATGGAAGGAATGAGTAATGAGATGAAGGATGGACTAAAGCTCAAGATTGGGTATGCCCAAGGCATCCCCTTCTTCATCAATAAAAATCCCAGGTTTCTTCCAAACGCTTCATTTTTATTGTTTCATGCACAGTTGTGTTGTTCTTGGAGCGTCTTCTTTTTCGTTTTTGTTTTGGTTTTAGTTTCCTTGGTTTGCTTAGTTATCTGAATAAATTGTTTGTACCCCCTCTTTATTACATTGGTTTGCAAATGGTTTGGTTTGGTTTGGAAAAGATTAGGAAAGTTCATACTTATGTGGTAAAAAGAGCTCGTTTTTGACTGTGGCCTATGCTTTGTCATGCCATGCTTGATATTGTTTTGGCTTTATGCTTAGTATTCTTTGATGTAGCATGAATTGTTATAAACAATTGATATTGCTTAATGTGACTTGGATGAATCATGCGTTGTTTTAGCATATTAAAGCATAGTATAGTGGTATTCTCCTTTGATGCTTTATTTGGGTTGACTTGGCGCATGCTCACACCATGTTATGACTATCACAAGTCACCATAGCCTCTATGATCCTTTAGTTTTCAACTTGTAGTATCACTTTATGCTTTGATCTATGATGTTTTGTCTCTCTGCATGATTATGGCCATTATTGCTCTCTTAGTTTGTTGCTCCCAGTCTTTTGCTAGCCTCCACAACCAAGTATGAGTTCCACTCATGCATCCAACTCCTTAAACCAAGTTATTCCAAAGAGTCCACCATACCTACCTACTAGCTTATGCTATTCCAAGTATATTCATGCTTTTGTTTACCTTCCGAATTAAACTTGTTATGAGAAAACTAGTAATTAAAGCTCTCACGAACTTGATGGCACACTTTACTTTTCTTGCCCTTAATAAACTTGAACCATTGTGTCGTCTATGTTGTATATGCTTGCACTTATTTGTTGGGGACTAGCAGAACCATCCTGTCATGGGGAACGCTTTCAACATTGCACGGGTACTTTGTACCTAGGTTATATCATGCTCTTTTGTATATGGATGTCGTCAGTGTGAAATGAAAGGACAACTTGTAACTCCATGGAGTTATGTATATGTGTTAGAGAAACGCCTGGGCCGCTGGTCTAATCCATGCTGACATGGTGGAAACCTGCATCGTAACCATAATGAGCTGTCTATGAAGCATTCTTCTTATAAAAAAAGAGTCCTATATTGAGAAAAAAAATAGAAAAATTAAAAAATATATATTATGAAAAGAGGAAAGAGAGAAAAAAGCACCATGTTCCCATGGTAAATAAGAAGATTGCTGAGATGCTTGTTGTCTGCTTGCCTTGTCATTTTGATATGGGGATTCTTCCGTATCATCGGGCAAGGGGTACCCCGTTGGCGGTTCTCTATGATACACATGTACTTACGATGACAAGAACTTACCCGTGACTAAACTTGAGTAGCATGAGGAGCGGCCCTCGTATACAAGGGACATGAGATTTCTGACTTATACTTTGTCAAGCATGTACACCATAGTTTGTTCACTTTAACCTTAATCACTTCAAGATGCTTATGATAGGGGCAATGAGAGCTGAAAGCTATAAGTACCATAATTTTTGGAAGCTCTTTATG
Organism: Avena insularis; assembly: GCA_023614405.1. Classification (NCBI taxonomy): domain Eukaryota; kingdom Viridiplantae; phylum Streptophyta; class Magnoliopsida; order Poales; family Poaceae; genus Avena; species Avena insularis. The sequence continues at coordinate 125,544,110 of CM042686.1, forward strand.
AGACTTGAATCCCTACTTCCTTTTACAAAAGGCCTTTCTTCCACCATTATATTGAGTCTCCACCTTCTACCTTTATGCACCTACTTTGAGAGCATAGTGGCCATTCTTAGTTCTATGTGCATTGTCCCAAGACTAGTTGATTGATGCATAACTTGATTTTACTTGTTTTAAACTATTGTATCTAGTCACTCTTATGAACTTTGAAGGTGTCCTATGCATTTATTTTTGCTACTCTATGAAGGACAAGCTGAATACTATTATGCTATGTTTTCTTTATGTGAAACAAACAAACATTTTGCAAAGCACTGTTATTCATGAATCTTTTGTTTATGCCTTTTCATGTTGTAACTTAGTTGCTTTGTCTTATTGCTAGAACTTTGTCTTTCATGTTATGATTGAAGTACTATGATCCTAGCTATCAATGTTTTACAAATACTTTGATCAAGTCTATGATGGTGCATGTCACCTCAAAAATTATTCTTTCTTTTTATCACTTACCTACTCGAGGACGAGCAGGAGTTAAGCTTGGGGATGTTGATACATTGCAAATGTATCTATAAGTTTTGATGTTCCATGCTTGGTTTTATCTACTTTCTTGTGTTTTGTTCCAACTTTGGAGTACTTTTCATATGATTTCTTGGACTAACCTATTAACAAGAGCCATAGTGCCAGTTGCCTGTTTTCTGCTGTTTTTGGTTCCAGTAAAGTCACAAAATGAATATTCTCAGAATTGGACGGGACAAAAGCCAAAGTTCCTATTTTACCGGAAGACTCACGGAGCCAGAATACGAGACGGAGGAGGGCCAAGGCCTGGCCACACCATATTGTGGCGCGGGATAGCCGTAGCCACGCCACCAGGTGGTGTGGGCCCCCTGGCCGCCCACCGACCTTGCCTCTTCGCCTATAAGAAGCCTCCCGATGCATAAACCCCAAATCATCAAGCCTCCAGCCACGAAAAGTTCCGTAGCGCTGCCGCCACCGAAAAGGAGATTCGAGGGACAGAAAGTCTCTGTTCCGGCACCTTGCCGGGACGGGGAAGTGCCCCCGGAGCCATCTCCATCGATCTCCAGCACCATCTCCATCACCATTGCTGATTCCCATGATGAGGAGGGAGTAGTTCTCTCTCAAGGCTAAGGGTTCTACCGGTAGCTATGTGTTCATCTCTCTCTATGCGTGATCTTATTGAGATCATGAGCTTGTAATCTATAGATCTACCTTGCTACTCAAGTGCTTTAATAGATCACTGCTCTCCCCATGTGTGTGAAAGTGATAGCCTGCACACCATGGTGGCACTTAGGCTAGAGATTACAAATACTTGTTATGAGTTATATTTGGAGTTGGATGTTTCTATGAAATTGTGGTGTTTGTTGGACTCATCTAGTACTCAAGGTGACAGTGTGGGGTTTTCTAGATGGGAAAGGCTTACTTTGAGGTGTGCTGTTATAGCCCTACCATCGATTAGAGTGTTCAACCGGAGAGTAGTTAAGAGTAGTATCATAAAGAGAATATATTTATATGAGAGTGTTCACTAGTGAAAGTATGATCCATAGGCCTTGTTTCTAAGCATTGAAACACCGTTTGCAATTAGATCTATTACATGTTTGCTTGCTTCTATCTTTATTTCAGTTTTACTTTAGTCTCTTCCACGCCATCAAAGTATTTTCTAGCATCGTTATCTTATATCCATACCACTTGTATTTCACTATCTCTTCGCCGAACTAGTGCACCTATACACCTGACAAGTGTATTGGGTGTGTTGGGGACACAAGAGACTTCTTGTATCTTGATTGCAGGGTTGCTTGAGAGGGGATACCTTTGACCACTTCCTCCCTGAGTTCGATAAACCTTGGGTGATCCACTTAAGGGAAAACTTGCTACTGTTCTACAAACCTCTGCAGTTGGAGGCCCAACAACTGTCTACAAGAATAGAAGTGCGTAGACATCATTAGCTCACTGTTTTCTACAGGGTTTCGCCACCCAATTGACCTCTATTTACTCCCTCTATCCCTTCTAGCTCTAACCAAAGCTTGATCACCCCATTCCCTAGCCCCTAGCAGTAGTGCCACGCCACCCTGAGGACATGCTCGCCGGCCAAACTTGCCAACGCAGCAGCAGACCGCCCCTCTCTCTCTCGCCATGTCTAGGAGCTAGACCAGACCACACCACCGCCCCCTGAGCACCCACACCGAGCCGCTAGGGTTAGACCTCGTCGACGAACTGTCCGTCGTCGACGACGAGCCCTAGCCGTAGATCCTAGTTCTAATCTAACGGCCCACATCGCCCCGTACCGCTTCGCGTGTAAAGAGCCACTGACTGGTGGACCCCCCTTGTCAGCTGTGCCCCGCGCCGTAGAGTGCCACTGGGCCGGCCCGTTAGCTTTCCCGCACGACCCAGTTAATTCAAATTAGGATTTTTCTATTTAAGTTTGAACCTAGTTCTGTCCTTAGTTTGAAAATCAATTCTGAGATATCTACAAATCCAAATAGAGTGATTCTAGTTTTGTTAGAAAGCTATTGAAAAGATCTATCTAAGCCCGTTGGATTTAATTCATTTAGAGTTTGAGATCTATCCTAGTAAAAATAACAAGACATAAGCTTTTGCACATTCAAACATTTTTCAAAAATCAACCATGATAGCTTTTGAGTTGATTCCAACACTCAAAAATCACATTTAACCATACCTATCCGAATATGTAATAATATTAGGGTTTAAATGCAGTGACTTTGGACTAGTACCAAAATAATGCTATATAGGACTTTTTAGTCACTTTAAATCATTAAATAATGAACTTAAACCAAAGTAATTGTGATCTAACCCTTAAATCACATCCCCACATGTTAGAATATGTGGTGATGACATGTGTCCACATGATCCCATATTTTAAGTGGTGAATATTAAATTTTAGTTATTTTTCAATGAGTAGAAATTACTTTTCTTAAATAAAAAGAATGAAACTAGTTAATGAAACTTGTGATGCTTGTGATGATAATAGATCATCAAATGTGTGCCTTAGAGTGCTAATTAGACTAGTTAAGTATTGTTTGGTGATTGTGTACTCCGTATGTATTTATAGACGATAGTACCGACCAAGCTTTCGAGGAGGAGGAGTTCTATCAAGAGGAGGAAGAAAACTTCAACCACTACACTACACAGGGCAAGCCATCATTAACAATGCAAGCTAACACTTGCAAGTATAATGCTTAACAAGCTAGGATTAAGCTAGATGAGTTGAGCAAAGATGCTTTAGGAATGCTTTGGTTATACCACTTTTACTATTACTTACCCCAAGTATTATTTTCAAGCTTTACTTCCTTTACTTTACCAACAGTCTTTGACTTGTTTTGAAGGTAGCATAAAGAGTATAAAACTTGACCTATATAGATAACTTTAGATGTCATTCTATGGCATGAGATTGATCCCATCTTTCCACCTTAGTGAACACTCTTAACTTAGTAGTTTAGAGTAGATAAAAACTTGAGTCACTTTAGATGGGAATACTTGGTGAAAATGAATTATGAAAACCTTGGAATGATGAGTCATTCTATTGAGATGTTTTGACATGTGTTGAGAAACACAAATGGTTTATGATGGTTAAAATGTTGAGGCATGAGCCTTAACCCTTTTACAAACTGATGGTTGGATTCAGATGCGATACCATTCCAAATTTACCGTACAACCACAATACCTGAATTGGGTAAGGCTTAGCCGGAAGTTTATATGCATTAGTATTAGTTCCCTCGCAGGAGAGGTTTGAGCTGAGGCTACCTCTCAATGTTGTCCACCTATGCAGTGCCCAAGATGACTGATGGTCATGGTTGGGAGGCCATGCTCATAGGAGAGGTGCTTATACTAGGGTGTGTAAAGGAAAGGTTATGTTTGATTATCTGCATACTAAGTATGATGATTCAGGGTTATCCCTGACAGATGTATCGAATCTCGTGGTGAAAGTGTACCACCTCTATAGAGTGTCAAACTATTCGAATAGCCACGTCCGCGGTTATGGACAGTTGGAATGGCCATACTGTTTCGTTGTCAGATGTTTTCAAAATAGATTATGAAAGGAATGATGAATCTTGACTTGACTACAATAGGGTTGTGTTTATGACACTAGCTTCCCAACTTAAGTGATTCTAGAACTTTATTTTATCTTTCTTTGCTTCTGAACTCAGCTTAGGTTTCAAACTTAACTTTATAGTTAAACTTAGAGTTAGCACTTTAACTCAGAACTATACTACTTATTAGTGGTAGTTTGCGAGTACTTAAAGAGTACTCATGGCTTTTGTCCCTAGCTATTCTCATGGCCAGACTATGAAGGAGACTACCAAGATGATGGCCAGCAGGACGGCTATGATAACTAGGACTATCTGCCTTCATCAGCATTGCATGTGCCCCTGAAGATGGACCCCACCGCTACGCTTATCTTTTATTCCGCTGCTTGTTGTATTAAGACTGGATCATGAGATCTTTATTTGTGTAAGACCTTATGTATGGTTTGTAATGGATTATGTACTATGATATCCAATCTGTTATGTCTCGTAAAAATGGTAATCCTGGGATTGCGATGAATGACATAACAGGCATCTGGGATTAAAAATCCGGGTGTTGACATTAGGACCAGTACTTAGTAAATAATCTTGTAACAATAGTAAGTAAAGAACAGTGTAGGTCTATGATAGAAGTCATATGTATTATAACATTACGATAATTTTTGGATTCAAGGTAGTAACTACAATTTTGTTAGTAGTTTTGAGAGATCATGTGAGGATAGTTTATGATAGAATGGAAAATTAGTTGTCTTTAGTAGTCCAAACGGAAAGGTAAGTGGTTAGTCAAAACAAAATTGAGACCACTTGGCTCAAGATTATCCAGTTGCAACTGAGCAATTTGGGTAAATATTGAGGCAAAGAGTAGTTTAACCCCTATGGGCTAAGTATCATGATGTAAACCTATACTAGGAGGTGTCATATACTAATCAGCCAAGCCTACATTTTCGAGATGTTTTACTCAACTACTATATTACAGGCTTAGAATGATGTGAGTTATATGTACCAAATTTGGATTTCTTGGTTTTTCTTGAATCTTCTTGATTGACTAGATCTGTGCATGAAGTTTTACTTGGTGTGCAAATGCATGTTGCATCATCATGTTATTACTTGATGTTATAGACCTAGATAGAAAAGGGAATTCGTGTAAGGGAGTGACGAGTTCCGAAGATCAAGATGAAGACTTGCACGAGGAAGGAAGCTAAATATAAGGTGTATCAACACTATTTTGAAGGATGGATCAATCCCAACTTATTATTAGTTGGAAACAAGAAGGAATATTACTGCAGAAAAGGTGTGGAGGAACATGAAGGAATGAACTTAAGTTCACTCAAGATAGGTGATGTTGCTCAGGAGCTAATGAAGTAGTTGTCCCAAGATCATGGAAGTAACATGAAAGGGAGCAGAGAAGAAGTCTTGGAGGAAAGGTGGAATTCAAGCTCTGACAACTCAGAGAGAAAGCCAATAGTAAGTCGAAAACCCATAGGGTAGTTAATACACCCAGAAGGATCTATAGCTGGTATCCATAAATGGTACCCTATCAGTTTAGCTAACTAGGTCATCTTTGTGTAATTTAAAGAGCATAAAACTTGGCCTAAGTTAAGAGAGACATAAAGAAGTATAAAAATTAAAGCGAACGGCTTTCAAGGCGTTTCGTGAAATCGGGTTTCTCAGTGAGAAATGATGTATAAGAAGATAAGAGTAAGACAAATAATGTTGGAAGATTCATTTTAGAGATCCACAATTGTCTGGATATACCACAGATTCTTTCGTGAGACCTTCTAGAGGTAAAGTATAAGCTAGACAGAGACTGATATCCTAACTATTGAGTTAATAGGTATAATACATGTAGTTTAGATACCATTACGAAACCCCAAGGGGGAGAGTAAACAATAAACATTGAAGTGTTGTTATTTGACTTTCTGACAGAAAGGGAAGTACTAAAATATGATGAGATTAAGCCTTATTCTCATAAGGTTATAAGAAGTCATCATTATAAAGTATTTCCGAGAGTATTCCAAAATAGACAGGTGTAGTGTAATAGGAAAGCCTGAACAGAATGTATGACATGTGTCCAAAACCAATCCTAAGTTGGACTATGAAGACAGAACCCAAGGGATTGTAGTAGAAGGAGTTATACCACATATAGGAAACGATAGTTGGAAGTTGCCAAGTATGAAGTGAATTCAAGGAAAAAGAGCTCGATACGGGATACTGCAACTATCCCGATTTGTGATCACAATGGAGTTAGGAAAGGTCGTGATTAATAAAATTCAACTTCCTCATTCTGAAACGTAAAAGAGTGTGAAATTTGGGGACGAAGTTTATTTTAAGGGGGAGAGTCTATAACATCCCACGATTAGCACCTAGAAATAGATGGGACACAAGTTTGTACATTGCATTAATGCATAGAAAATCTGGGTAAATTTTTCGCTTTTGGATAAGTTCAGTAAAGGGATCGATGTCTCTCTTACGTCGATGAGTAGGATTAGGCATTAACGTGAGTGGGACGAATTTTCACATGATCTTTGTGTAACATCTTGTTTTTTGGGGGAAACAATTCGAAATCAATTCAAATATGAATAATAATAATTTAAATGTAAAGTAGGAATAGAAATTGTAATTACATTAAAGCATGTGAGATAATAATAGAAAATCATATTACATATAATTTACACAATAAATTGGAATTATTATTCCAAGAATAATCAATATTACATTGCCATAACATTTAATAATAAAAGTATATAAGAGATCCACAAATGGGTAAATAGTACAATTCACAAATAAAATAAAAGAAAGCATTTACTTTGCTACAATAATAATGATAATACAATGTTCCAAAAGGATAAATAAAATTACAACAATTGATGAAAGAATAAGTAGAAGTTACAACATTTTCAACAGAAAGAAAAAAGAATAATATTTAATACATGAAGAATGTTTCATTATTCTTTCAATATTCAAATATAAAATAAGATTACAAAATAATTATAATAGAAAAGCCTAAATAAGATTCTACACTAATGCTTTAGATGATATCATCATCTTCCTGAACCTTTCCTTTCTCTGTTGAACCCTGCAAAAGAAACAAATAACAAGAAAAGAAAAATAATGAAAAAGAAAGGAAGTTTTGGGTTAGGAAACTCTCAGATTGGGACTTAGAAGTGCCAAGCCAGCAATTCATCATTGAGTTTGCAATAAAGGGGCCATTTAGTAAATGTTCTTATCAGGATATTTTCCTCAGACTTATTGCACCACAGGCTGGGAGGGAAATTCCACTTAGCAAATCAATAATAAAGCATCAGCACAAGATAATCATCAGCTCATCCATAGCTCAAAGAAGGAGAAGGAGAAACGTAATATGATCACCTATACAAGGTACAAGGGGGCCACCACAAGTAGCTCACACGACATGCAAGTGTTGTGCTGTCAATAGCATAAAGAGCAGAGCAGCAGAATATAAGCACCACACTTATGACCCAGCCATAGCTAGCAAGAAGCCACACACACACCAACCACTTCATTATCCTCACCAGCCACCAGTTCTTCTCAGCTCATCACCAATAACAACATCCACTTAACAACTTGATCTTGCTAGTTCACCACCAGTATACATTAGTGTCCACCACCATAACTATCATGAGCACCGAAGTAGAAGCAGTCCAGTAGCACAAGTAGAAGAGAAAGATCTAGAATAGAAGATGAGCAGGCCAACAATAAGGAGGATAGAAGAATAAGATATGCAGATTATTAGGAGCTTGATAAGCTGAGGATCAAGCTACAAATGAGCAAACTACTCCAACAACGGTAGTAGCATCAAGTCATATTCTCATTTGACTTGGGGATCTAATATTTCTCAAAGCATGAGCACCATCAATACAGATCATGTTAAGCAAGGATTTACCATGTGCACACTCGTATGAGGCACCATAGATGTAAATCTAGCCTAGCAGAAATGCATTGGGCATAGATGCGGGTAAATAAATAAGCACCCGCTAGTTAATGAGCTTATTCCACACTCGTAACCGTAGCCTCTATTTTTAATCATGTATCTAGGAAATGGTTTAACCGTAGCTCTCAGATCCACATAGTGATGTGATGTCTACGCACTTCTATTCTTGTAGACCGTTGTTGGGCCTCCAAGTGCAGAGGTTTGTAGAACAGCAGCAAGTTTTCCCTTAAGTGGATCACCCAAGGTTTATCGAACATAGGGTGGAAGTGGTCAAAGGTATCCCCTCTCAAGCAACCCTGCAATCAAGATACAAGAAGTCTCTTGTGTCCCCAACACACCCAATACACTTGTCAGGTGTATAGGTGCAGAAGTTCGGTGAAGAGATAGTGAAATACAAGTGGTATGGATAATTATAAGTGGTAACGGTGCCAGAAAATAGCTTGATGGCGTGGAAGAGACTAAAGGAAAACTGAAATAAAGATGGAAGCAATCAAACATGTAACAGATCTAGTTGCAAACGGTGTTTCAATGCTTAGAAACAAGGCCTAGGGATCATACTTTCACTAGTGAACACTCTCATATAAATATATTATCTTCATGATACTACTCTGAACTACTCTCCGGTTGGACACTCTAATCCATGGTAGGACTATAACAACACACCTCAAAGTAAGCGTTTCACATCTAGATAACCCCACACTGTCACCTTGAGCACTAGATGGTTCCAACGAACACCACAATTTCATAGAAACATCCAACTCCAAATATAACTCATAACAAGTATTTGTAATCTCTAGCCTAAGTGCCACCATGGTGTGCACACTGTCAACTTCACACACACGGGGAGAACAGAGATCTATTAAAGCACTTGAGTAGCAAGGTAGATCTACCTGATTACAAAGCTCATGATCACAATATGATCATGCATACAGAGAGAGATGAACACATAGCTACCTGTAGAACCCTTAGCCTCGAGAGAGAACTACTCCCTCCTCATCATGGGAATCAGCAACTGTGATGGATATGGTGGTGGATATCGATGGAGATGGCTCTGGGGGCACTTCCCCATCCCGGCAGGGTGCTAGAATAGAGACTTTCTGTCCCCCGAATCTCCCCTTTGGTGGCAGCGGCGCTACAGAACTTTTCGTGGCTGGAGGCTTGACGATTTAGGGTTTTTGCATCGGGAGGCATCTTATAGGCGAAGAGGCAAGGTCGATGGGCGGCTAGGGGTCACCCGCGCCACCATATGGTGTGGCCAGGCCCTGTCCCTTCTCCGTCTCGTATTCTGGCTCCATGTCCCCCTCGGTGAAATATTGACTTTGGCTTTTGTCCCGTCCAATTCCGAGAATATTCATTTTCTGACTTTCCTAGAACCAATAACAACAGAAAACAGGCAACTAGCACTGTGGCATCTTGTTAATAGGTTAGTCCAAGAAATCATATGAAAAGTACACCAAAGTTGGAACAAAACATAAGATAGTAGATAAAACCAAGCATGGAACATCAAAAATTATAGATACATTTGCAATGTATCAACATCCCCAAGCTTAACTCCTGCTCGTCCTTGAGTAGGTAAGTGATAAAAAGAAAGAATAATTTTTGAGGTGACATGCACCATCATAAACTTGATCAAAGTATTTGTAAAACATTCAAAGTTGGGATCATAGTACTTCAATCATAACATGAAAGATAAAGTTCTAGCAATAAGACAAAGCAACTATGTTGCAACATGAAAAGGCACAAACAAAAGATTCATGAATAACAATGCCTTCCAAGTTGTTTGTTTGTTTCACATAAAGAAAACATAGCATAATGGCATTCAGCTTGTCCCTCATAGAGTAGCAAAACATAAATGCATAGGACACCTTCAAAGTTCATAAGAGTGACTAGATACAAATAGTTTAAAACAAGCAATATCAAGGTATGCATCAATCAACATGTCTTGGGACAATGCACATAGAACTAAGAATGGCCACTATGCTCTCAAAGTAGGTGCATAAGGATAGAAGGTGGGGACTCAACATAAAACTAAAAGAAAGGCCTTCATAGAAGGAAGTAGGGGTTCAAGTCTCATAAAGAGCTTCCAAAAATTATGGTAATTCTTAGCTTTCAGCTCTCATTGCCCCTATCATAAGCATCTTTAAGGTGATTAAGGTTAAAGTGACACAACTAAGAGGATATGCTTGACAAGCTATAAGCCGAAATCTCATGCCCCTTACTTACGAAGACCGAACCTCATGCTACTCAACTTTAGTCATGAGTAAGCTCTTGTCATTGTAAGTACATATGTATCATAAAGAACCGCCAATGGGGTACCCCTTGCACATGATACAGGAGCTATCCCATAATCAAAATGACAAGGCAAGAAGACAATGACCATCTCAGCGATCTTTTCATTCGCTATTTGCATAGGTTTTTATTGAGGATGCTTCATAGAGTGCTTATTATGGTGATGTTGCAAGTTTCCACCATGATTAGGCATGGCTTAGGCTAGCGGCCCAGGCGTTTCTCTAACACACATACAAACTCCATGATCTTACAAGTTCCACTTTTATTTCATACCGCCGGGATTCATAAGCAAAAGAACATAATATCAACGGGGTACAAAGTACAAGTGTAATGTTAAAAGCATTCCCCATGATACATGGTTCTGCTAATTTCAACTTATAAAGCGCAAGAATATACGCAACAAAGAAGGACCCAATGGTTCAAATTTATTAAATGCAAGAAAAGTAAGGTGTGCCATCAAGTTTGTGAGAGCTTTAATCACTAATTTTCACATAACAAGATTAATTTGGAAGGTAAACAAAAACATGAATATACTTGGAATAGCATAAGCTAGTAGGTAGGTATGGTAGACTCTTTAGAATAACTTGGTTTAGGGAGTTGGATGCATGAGTACAAGTATAGGGGGTGTATCACAGTATTTCGCGGGAAGTGAAACCCAATTTATTGATTCGACACAAGGGGAGCCAAAGAATATTTATCAGCCTTAACAACTGAGTTGTCTATTCAGCTGCACCTGCAAACAATCTTGCTCACAGCAGTTTATCAGTAGCAACAGTTTTGTAGTAGGAATAGTAAAGTAACAACAGTAGTAAAGCAAAGACAGTAGTAACCAAAGCAGTAAACAGTGGGATTCGAGTGCGGTGGGCATAGGGATGGATGGATGGGCGTTGCATGGACAAGACAATCCACATAGCAATCAGAACATAGGGCAATTGCAGATAAATAACATAAAGCATCCAAGTACTAGACAATCCTAGGCATGTGTTCCATATATAGTCATACGTGCTCGCAATGAGAACTTGCACAACATCTTTTGTGTCCGCCCCGTTTGCAGCGGGGCCTCTAGGGAACTACTAGCAATTAAGATGCTCCTTTTAATAGAGCACCGGAGCAAAGCATTAACACTCCATGAACACATGTGATCCTCACATCAAAGCCATTCCCTTCCGGTTATCCCGATTTCTGTCACTTCGGGGCCATAGGTTCCGGACAACAACGTGTGTATACAACTTGCGGATAAGACCAAGAACAATACTATCATAATGAATCAATAACATGTTCAGATCTGAGATCATGGCACTCGGGCCCTAGTGATAAGCATTAAGCACAACAAGTCGCAACAAAGTCATAAAGCACTAATAAAAGATACTAGGCACCATGCCCTAACAATCTGATGCCATTACATGAACGATCTCATCCAATCCCTACCATCCCCATAGCCTACAACGGGGGATTACTCACTCATAGATGGGGGAAACATGGATGGTCGATGGAGAAGCGGTGGTGATGATCATGGCGATGATATCGTCCAATTCCCCGTCCCGGCAGGGTGCCAGAACAGAGTTTCTGGTGCTATTTCGTGGAATCTGGTGGTGGCGGCGGAGCGGAACTCCTTCTGGAAAAACGTCGAACCCCCCGAAGTTTTTAGCTCAGAAGGCTCCTTATAGGCGAAGAGAGAGGCCGAGGGGGTGCCTGGGGGGCCCACATCACCCCCCGGCGTGGCCTGGCCTAGCCCGCGCCACCAGGTGGTGTGGCCACCCCTAGCTCTTCTCCGTCTCGTATTCTGGCTCCTGGAGTCTTTGGGTGAAATAGGATTTTTGGCATATTTTCCGGGATTTTTCCTGATAGTTTGTTTTCTGCACAAAAAGTAGACACCTAGGCAATTCTACTGAAAACAGCATCAGTCCGCATTAGTTGCATCCAAATCACACAAGTATAGAGGAGAAACAATAGCAAAAGTGTTCAGGAAGGTAGATACGTTTTGGACGTATCAGTGGAACTCATACTTGGTTGCGGAGGCTAGCAAAAGACCGGGAGTGACAAACTAAGAGAGCAATAATGGCCATAATCATGCAGAGCGACAAAACATCGTTGATCAAAGCATAAAGTGATACTACAAGTTGAAAACTAAAGGATAATAAAGGCTTATGGTGACTTTGGATAGTCATAACATGGTGTGAGCATGTGCCAAGTCAACCCAAATAAAGCATCAAAGGAGAATACCACAATACTATGCTTTAATATGCTAGAACAACGCATGATTCTTCCAAGGCACATTAAGTAATCTCAATTGTTTATAACATGTCATGCTACAGCAAAGAATACTAAGCATAAAGCCAAAACAATATCAAGCATGGCATGACAAAGCATAGGCCACAGTCAAAAACAAGCTCTCATTACCACTTAAGCATGAACTTTCCTACTCTTTTTCCAATCCAAACTAAACTATTTGAAAACCAATGTATGAAAGAGGGGGTCCAACCAATTTATTTAAGCAAACTAAGCAAAAGAAAACTAAAAACTAAAAAAATACGCTCCAAGAACAACACAACAGTGCATGAAACAATAAATATGAAGTGTTTGGAAGAAACCTGAGATTTTTATTGATGATGAAGGGGATGCCTTGGGCATCCCCAAGCTTTGATGCTTGTACTTCTTGGATATTTCTTGGGGTGACACGCATGGCATCCCCAAGCTTGAGCTTTAGTCCATTCTTCATCTCATTACATCATTCTCACCATACACCTTAAATTTTTCCTTCATTCAAAACTTCACACAATCTTTATTAGCAACATTAGTGCACTCAAGATAATAAGTCTTTGGGTTCAGTTTCAACACCAATAAAAATTCCATTAAAACACTAGCTACTGTAGCACTTCCCTCAAAAATCTCAATTCCCCAAAAGAACTCAAAAAGGAACCAACAAGAAGCAAATGCAGAAAATGGCAGAAATCTGTCAAAACAGACCAGCAGGTAAAGATGAATTTTTTCGAAGACCTTTTGTTTCTCAAATCAAAAAGTGTTGAACCAGCAAAAGTTAGATAACAAACTGGGGCAGAAGCACAACAATTCATGCCTCAAAAGGACGTACAGAGATTTTACACGAATTTCTATGGTGAAGCACAGAAATCTGTTTCGGGACAACAACTTTCCCAATCATTACTTCTCTCTCATTAGAGGTTACTCTTTGCACAAAAAGTAAATAAAAAGGATAAGGAGCGGTTATTACAGAGGTAATAACTTCCAAGACTCATCTAAAACTTTTGGGTTATCTCCCAATAAGTACTTTTCTTTAACGCCTTTAAGTTAGGCACGATAGTTTGAGAAGATGCTCACATAAGACATATGAATTGAAGTAAAAGAGAGCATCAAGAAGCAAATTCAAAGCACATTTATGTCTAACCCACTTCCAATGCATAGGAATCTTGTAAAGAAACAAGTCATGAAATCACAAAGCAACAAGCATAGTAAATAAAAACAAGTGCAACTTCAAGACTTTCAACATAAATAGGGGAAACTTAATATTATTGAGATACATAAGACCATGTTTCCCTCTCTCATAATAACTTTCAGTAGAATCATGAATAAAATTAACAATATAACTATCACATAAAACATTCTTATCATGATCCACATGCATGAAAGAATTAATACCCCCACATAAACATAGTCATTCTTATTAATTGTAGTGGGAGCAAATTCAACAAAATAGCTATCATTATTAATCTCATCACCATAATCATCAAATATAGGAGGCATATTATAATCATAATTAAATTTCTCCTCAATAGTAGGTGGACTGAAAATATAATAATCATCATTGCAATCATCATATATTGGAGGTATAGTATCATCATAAGCAATAGAATAGTTATCTTCCCAGGTGTGTTCATTTGTAAACATATCATCATTGGAAGGATCATGGATAACACTAATAGTATAGCAATTATTAATATCATCGTTTTCAGAAGTGGTACCGAAGAGATTTTCAATATCAAAGGTAGTGTGCTTTTCCCAATCATGATCACTACTATAGGTAATAGGCATAGGAACATCATCGAGTTCAGACTCATCAAAAACTATAATAGGAGCAACATGCTTAGGGGAAAATAATGTTTCCTCTCTTCTTTTACTCCTCCTCTTCTTATTTTTATTCCTCTCTTTAGGAGGGAGAGGCTTGAAAGGAAGCTTCTCCATATACCCTGGTTCATTGTTAGAGACAACAGAAGAAACTTTGGAGGATTCCTCCTTTTCATTAATAAGAACAAAACACATATTAGTCCTGTCATATTTTGGTAAAACCTCATCTTTTATAATATTTTGTACGTAAGTATTTGTGTGACAATTATCAACACAATAATGATGACAACCATGCAGGACACTATTCATATAAAAAACACCCATATCTACCAAAGAGGTTTTTCTTGATAACTCTTCACATCCCAGAAATAATGTAAGTTCATCATGCTGATTAGGAGTGATCATGTCATCACAATACAAACTTGCAGTACTCATTGGATTAGAAGGGCTATTATTATGGCCTGAGCATTGAAAATTGAAATGACCCACTTCGAAGCAAAGTTCACAAATGAAAGGATAAAGGGCACACACTTTTTTACTAAGATCATTTAAGGCCCTATACCACATTCTAGTTTTTTCATTCCTGTGGGTGATACAATATTCTTCTTCAATTTGATTATTCTCACAAGGTCTATGTATTCCACAAAAAATAACATGCTTATAAGAAATAGTACTTTCAGAGGTTTGAGCATGTTTATTGCTATCATTAATAACAATTTCATTTTCCATGCAAGTGCCTTTATAAGGCTCATGATACATGTCCCATTTTTCTTTAGGAGCATTAATATGAGAAGCAAAGGTTCTATAACAATCAACAAGAATTTGAGGATCAAGACCATATTTAGCACTAAGCTCTTCAAAATCAATAGTTTCAGCAAAAGACTTAATGCAATCATACTCATAGTTTATACCTGGTTCTTTACCTTTGTTTCTATCCCAATCTTCGGTATTGCTTTGAATTGTTTCAAGAAGATCACACTTAGCTTTGACCTCCTTACTTGTGAAGGATCCCTCTAAACAAGTATCTAGATAGTCCTTGTAATGTCCTGAAAGCCTTGCATAGAAATTATTAATAACAATATTACTAGAGAGCTCAAGAATGGGACATTTGAGCATTAGTGACTTCAATCTCCCCCATGCTTGGGCAATGCTTTCTCCATCATGTGGATGAAAATTATAAATGTAATTCCTATCTTTATGAATTTCATGAGGAGGATAAAATTTAGAGTAAAAGAGAGATTCAGGTTCCTTCCACTCCAAATGATGAGGATCATCTAGTAGCTCATACCACTCCCTTGATTTGCCCTTAAGTGATAAAGAGAATAGCTTCCTCTTAACTTGGTTCATTGGAATACCTGCACACTTATAATTCATGTATAAAGAGTAAATGATCACCAGGATGGACAGTTGCATCTCCAAAATAAGAGTTATTCATAACACGTTCCACAATTTTTATAGGTATTTTAAAAGGGATGCTTTCAGTATGTGGATTTAAAATATCACAAGTATCATCAGAATTACCACATTTGGGAGATAAAGTATCATCAGAGCAAATTTTCTTCTTTAAAGCTGGGGAACTAAAAGGATCATTTTCATAAAAACTAACTTCCCCAAGCTTAGACGTTTCCATAACATTAGTAACAAAGGTGTTCAAAAGAATCATACTAATAACATTGCTATTAGCATGCAAAGAAAGTTCCATGCGGTTTTTAATTTTCTTTTCGGACAATTCATGTTCTATATTAGGAAAAATACTAAAAAGCCCTCTAATTTTTTTGTTGTTTTCTATTAAGCCTAACTAGTGAAAACAAGAAACAAAAAGACAAAATTGCAGAATCTAAAGGAAATAACTTCGAGCACTCACACTGGAGGATGTGAGTACCTTGTACCTTACCTCCCCGGAAACGGCGCCAGAAAATAGCTTGATGTTTACGCACTTCTATTCTTGTAGACAGTTGTTGGGCCTCCAAGTGCAGAGGTTTGTAGAACAGTAGCAAGTTTTCCCTTAAGAGGATCACCCAAGGTTTATCGAACTCAGGGAGGAAGTGGTCAAAGTTATCTCCTCTCAAGTAACCCTACAATCAAGATACAAGAAGTCTCTTGTGTCCCCAACACACCCAATACACTTGTCAGGTGTATAGGTGCACTAGTTCGGCGAAGAGATAGTGAAATACAAGTGGTATGTATAATTATAAGTGGTAACGGTGCCAAAAAATAGCTTGATGGCGTGCAAGAGACTAAAGGCAAACTGAAATAAAGATGGAAGCAAGCAAACATGTAACAGATCTAGTTGCAAACGGTGTTTCAATGCTTAGAAACGGGGCCTAGGGATCATACTTTCACTAGTGAACACTCTCATATAAATATATTATCTTCATGATACTACTCTGTACTACTCTCTGGTTGGACACTCTAATCCATGGTAGGGCTATAACAACACACCTCAAAGTAAACCTTTCCCATCTAGATAACCCCACACTGTCACCTTGAGCACTAGATGGTTCCAACGAACACCACAATTTCATAGAAACATCCAACTCCGAATATAACTCATAAGAAGTATTTGTAATCTCTAGCCTAAGTGCCACCATGGTGTGCACACTGTCAACTTCACACACATGGGGAGAGCAGAGATCTATTAAAGCACTTGAGTAGCAAGGTAGATCTACTTGATTACAAAGATCATGATCACAATATAATCATGCATAGAGAGAGAGAGATGAACACATAGCTACTAGTAGAACCCTTTGCCTTGAGAGAGAACTACTCCCTCCTCATCATGGGAATCACCAACGGCGATGGATATGGTGGTGGAGATCGATGGAGATGGCTCCGGGGGCACTTCCCCGTCCCGGCAGGGTGTCGGAAGAGAGACTTTATGTCCCCCAAATTTCCCCTTTGGTGGCGGCGGCGCTGTGGAACTTTTCGTGGATGGAGGCTTGACGATTTAGGGTTTTTGCATCGGGAGGCATCTTATAGGCAAAGAGGCAAGGTCGGTGGGTGGACAAGGGGCCCACGCCACCTGGTGGCGCGGCCAGGGGTCACCCGCGCCACCAGATGGTGTGCCTAGGCCCTGGCCCTTCTCCGTCTCGTATTATGGCTCCGTGTCCCCCTCGGTGAAATATTGACTTTGGCTTTTGTCCCGTCCAATTCCGAGAATATTCATTTTTTGACTTTCCTGGAACCAAAAACAGCAGAAAACAGGCAACTGGCACGGTGGCATCTTGCTAATAGATTTGTCCAAGAAGTCATATGAAAAGTACTCCAAAGTTGGAACAAAACATAAGAAAGTAGATAAAACCAAGCATGGAACATCAAAAATTATAGATACATTTGCAATGTATCATGATGCTTTGAGGAGTTCATCATTGAGCTAAAAGGGGAAGTCAAAGCAAACATCTGTTCTTATCCATTAGATTGAGCCTCAGACCAAGCATCATTGGCAGAGGAGATTTATAGCAGAAAATCATGCTACTCTCATATATCCACTGTGCACACTCTAAAGAGGCACCACAGTGGAACAACCAGACAAACATAATCCACTATTTGAATCAGCAGCTAATAAACTTTGAGATCAAACAAAACTCTCAAATCATTTTCCTAGACCATGCAACTAGGAATCATTTTATTTAACACAAGCAAATCCCAGGAAGGATTAAAATCATCACTGAACACTAGGTTCAGTTTAAACTGACAGGTTAGGTCAGCTAGAAGATTTGTTTAGCATAGCAAATAATCTATGGTAGTCATACAATAATATCCTAATCATTTCTCCAACTAAGTTTATTGGAGATCATTTCAAGTGTTTAATTCTATCATTAGGATAGAGATGTATCACTCAAGCATGTTTTAGGAACCATAATGTTCAGATGCCCACACTATAAAGATAGTTTTCTTAGGAATAGTATCACAACAAGTACTCATACCCAAAATTGACCAGCCATCCAAGTTGAGGCAATATTTCACAAATAAAGCATCGATCAGACAAGGTATAATACTTATCCACCCCCACAGATAGCCCAAGCCATAATTGCTAGAAATACATCATAGGGATGAGTACTATATATTAAGAAGAAATCATGACCCACATGACCAGTTGATAAATCCACAAACTAGTTAGATAAAAGTTGGATAGTAATAGATCATCCACATAACTAGGAATCACCACAACAATGTGTTAGGATTTGGGAACCTGACTACTAGAGACAGATTCATTAACTCAATCATAGAAATAGCACAGGTTCGAGAACAATATCTGATCTCAAATAATTCTTAGAACCAACAGAGATACAACTGGACCCAAATTCAATAAATACCACAGATCAATTCCGCGATGTCCATAATGTAAACCTACAGTGCATCATCTCAAAGTCCAGTCATAGAGGAAGTACCTTAACTAGAGGCGATGGTGTCATCATAGTTGAAGCCAGGGTTGCGCCTTCAGCACCTTCCCACTAGCGTCGAGTTGAGGAAGGTGAGGTTCAAGTCGACAGAGAGCACTAGAAGGTCACAGCCAATCATGGCGCAAATAGCAACAGTCGCGGTACCATACCACCATGGGGAAAGCGGTAGCAGCAGATCGTGGCGACGCAAAGGAGTCTAAGATGCAGAGGAGAGCAGCCGGAGTCCGAGGAGCAGCCGGAGGCGCGCGTCGGCAACCAAGATGAACACCATGGTTAGGGTTCACCATAGATGCGTGTAGGGGAGCGCAACAGTACACAACAGCAGCGGAGAAATGAGGGAGGAGAAGGAGGTGTAGCTTCGTCAGCAGGCCACGACAGCGGATGTCGGCCGACATTGCCAGAGTGGCACTAGGGACGGCGGCGGCAGGCTGTGATGCGAGAGGGGATTGAGTTCAGGGCGGTGCGTTCCTTAGGAAGTGAGAGAGGAAAGAGATAGAAGGATAAGGAGAAGTGGGCCGGGGAGGGTTTGACCTCGAGCCCATTTGGGCCAAGTTGTGCCCAGATGGGTCAGTCGGTGAGCCTGGCCCAGTTCCAAAAGAAAATCCAAAAATAAATTATTATCCCAAATAATAAACCAAAATACCCCTGAGCCTAGCTTACACTCTAGAAAAATATAGAAAAATCTTAAAAATAGTTATAATATATCAAATGATCACAAAAATAATATATACCTAGGAAAAAGATAACATGACTTGTTTGAGTTAAATAAAATGTAAATAAATATTAATACCATTCAAACCTAAAAGAAATTTCATAAAATAAAACAAATACTTAAAATTGAATAAAAATCATTTTTACATATAAAAATGAGTCTACTATTTTATAAAAACACTAACTTAATTTGTTTACATATAAAACATGAAGCAAATATTCAAAGATATATAATCCTTTGTGGAATTTTGTAAAAATAAGGATAACACCTAAAATTAAATAAAATTTACTTCTAAGATCTTAAGTAATTATGTTTTACTAGAAAAATACTAATTATATTATTCCAACACATTTTAAGGTTATTAAGAAATAAATCCTTATTTATTATCTAGTTGGTAAATTCATCAAGAACATTCTTAAATAAGAAATAATCACAATTTTATATAAAACTCTAAATCTTGTACATTTAAATACTACTTCCAAAACCATAACTTAAGTCTATTAGAATACTTAAAAGTAAACAATTAACATTTAGGAAACTCTTTAAAACCTTAACTCCAAGATAAAACAACAATTTGAATAAATTTTAATCATCCTCACTTGTAATAAAAGTGAATGTTATTTATCTCTTAACTATTCATGATTTCAAACTTTAAGAGATTATTAAAAATCATCTAAATTTACTTTCCGTAAAAGATAAATTATATTCATAATGACAAGTCATATTTGGACTCATCATTCACTTAAACTAAAGGTGAATGATCGCATACTCTTAAACATGCTTATTACAAGGTTTAAAACTTATTTGTTCACCAAAACTTTTAAACACATCACGCCCTAGATCTACTCATGTTTTAAAGTTAACTTTGGTCCACCAAGCTATAAACACAATATCTAAAGTCTAAATATGTTTTTATAGTTAACTTTGGTCCGATTTCAAGTAAATCTTCAAGCATCTTCAAACCTATCAAGCAAATGCAAACGATATTGATCACATTCTATTAACCCCACAGATTGTTTAAACCTTGGCAAAGAAACCTTTTCTTCAAAGGTTATTCGTTTGTCCACTTCAAACAAATCCAATATGATAAGTGTTTCAATCAACCTAAAGCAGAAACTTCCACAATAGATACATAATATCAAATAACTCTAAACATGTGTTGTTATATTTACTTTATATCATACATGTTAGTCTTAAGTTCCTTGTATATTTATATTGGCTTGTAAAGTAAACTTATAGACACACTAAATCTTAAAGAAATCACCTAAGTTTAAATCATTCACCATATTGGGGTATTACTTCAGGGTTTTCCAAACTGCATTACATTACTTATGCATCACAGCATACTGCTTCTTTAAACATTCGTCCTTACTGGACCAATGATGCAAATTTCAGATTTTGGATCTTCTATTGTATTGAAGACCGTGAGTGCATAATCTTGCAATCACAAAAGGCAAGTTCACAACTTCCTTATGTCCTTTGATTATTTCCTATCAAATGCTTGTAACTCAAATGATGTCATCACCTGTATTTCAAAAAGGTCAGAAAACACTATTTTCATATTAATATGATAATGTATTATTTACCAAATGGTAATAATCTATTGATACAGTTCCAGTGGTAAAGGAACATAATATCTAGGACTTAACAACCAATGTCGCCAGTGATTCTAGCGCCGTATATTACGCGTTAACCATGAGATCTGGAATGGGATGGAGAAGTCAGCTGGATCTTGTTCCTTTCGCATGGATGGATGTCCTTATCGTGAGGCTATTGATTTGTCGTGGAGAATCCATCACATGTGTGGGACCCCTTAGTTCCCTGCGATATTGGTGTCTAGATTATCTGTGCAAAGTTGTCTTGGTGTAAGTTCACCATAGCTGATGGTGGCTGCCAGACAGAGTTGCTTACAGAGTCTTTGAGAGCCTACCCAAAGAGTAACCGTGGTAGTCCTTCTTGGGGGATCGTGTCCTCATGCGGGGTCGCGGAGAAGGGCAGCGATTGGCTTGGATCTTAGACTGGTCCTATAACTCGGACGTGCAACAAAGCTAAGGTCTCTCATGGGTAAAGCAATGCACCTCTGTAGAGTATAAAAACTGTAACATGTTACTCCCTGTTCCGGGAATGAGCAACGAACGCGACAGGAAAGGAACCCCATGAAGGTTCTGGTCAACCTGTGAAGGCTGTCAGGCATAGTTTTCAGAATAAAAGCAACCTTTCATGAAATGTTTACGAAAACCTGCATTGCCTATGACCTTTGGTATGTCGCTGTAGAGATAGTGCATCATACACTCCTTTTTAGTGAACTTCTTTGAGTACGCAGCATTTCAACCATACCTTCTTAACCCTTGCTAGGTTCTAAGACATTGAAGCCGACGTCAACATCAATTTCTGCTCAAGAAACCATCATCGGCATCTCAAGTTCTTCAATAAAGTCAACATATACATCAACTGAAGTAAAGATGAAGTTCCAGATTAGCTAGGAATAGATTCTCTAGCCACAAAACCTACTTCTGTAGAGCAATGCAATAGCAGCATTTGCAAGCCAGATAGTTTAGATGCTAGTCTTATTAGCAAGATAGCCTTGAGTTGTTATTTCTGGTTCTTCTTTGTAAGAAGTTTATTCCTCTCCCTTTAACCTAGAGTGTTCTCTGGATCTTTTGTAAAGAGTCGAGTTGTAATCCATAGTCATGTCTTGGACCTACTATGTTTCTGTTGTACCACTCTAAGGGATGTAATACAAGTGAATGGTGTTTCATTGGTGTTATGTCAACGACTATATTGTACTACATCATGCAGTGGTATACTGGGTCACCACGCCGTCAAACATGTATCGGGTCTAATGGTCGTTGTAAATCGCCCTGAACCCTATAACTGTGGCAATAGCTCATTAAAACGGTCATAAAACACAAAAACGACGAATTTTTGGTCACCCCCTTAAACATGCATCGGGTCTAACGGTCCATGCAAATCGCCATGGAGCCCCAAAAAAGTGTGCAATAGCTTATGAAAACCACCGTAAAACGCGAAAACAACAAGTTTTTGGTCATAACTCTCAAACATGTATCGGGTCTTAGGGTCGTTTTAAATCCCCCTGGAACCCCAAAATAGTGTGCAATAGCTCATGA
Source organism: Avena insularis (assembly GCA_023614405.1). Lineage (NCBI taxonomy): Eukaryota > Viridiplantae > Streptophyta > Magnoliopsida > Poales > Poaceae > Avena > Avena insularis. The sequence goes on from CM042686.1 coordinate 125,566,720, forward strand.
AAACGGCCATAATACGCGAAATCGACGAGTTTTTGGTCATAACTCTCAATTTATCGGGTCTTAGGATCGTTATAAATCCCCTTGGAGGGCCAAAATAGTGTTCCATAACTCATGAAAACAGCCGTAAAACGTGAAAACGACGAGTTTTTGGTCATAACACTCCAACATATATCGGGTCTTAGGGTCATTGTAAATCCCCCTGGAACCCCAAAATTGTGGACAATAACTCATGAAAACAGCCATAATACGCGAAATCGACGAGTTTTTAGTTAAAACTCTCAAACATGTGTCTATTCTAACAAGCCATGCAAAGCCCCCTGGAAACTCACAACTGTAGGTAATAGAGCATGAAAACGGCCATAAAACATAAAACAACAAGTTTTTAGTCATGCCGTCAAACATGTATCGGGTCTAATGGTCATTGTAAATCGCCCTGAAACCCTAGAACTGTGGCAATAGCTCATTAAAAATGGTCATAAAACACAAAAACGACAAATGTTTGGTGATCACCTTAAAAATGAATCGGGTCTAAAGGTCCATGCAAATGCCCATGGATCCCCAAAATAGTGTGCAATAGCTCATGAAAACCTCTATAAAACGCGAAAGCAACAAGTTTGTGGTCATGACTCTCAAACATGTATCGGGTATTAGGATCGTTGTAAATCCCCTTGGAGCACCAAAATAGTGTGCAAGCTCATGAAAACGGCCATAAAACGTGAAAAACGGCGAGTTTTCGGTCATAACACTCAAACATGTATCGGGTCTTAGGGTCGTTGTAAATCCCCCTAGAACCTCAAAATTGTAGGCAATAACTCATGAAAAAAGCCATATTACGTGAAATTGATGAGTTTTTGGTTAAAACTATAAAACATGTATCAGGTCTAACAAGCCATGCAAATCCCCTTGGAAACTTGCAACTATAGGTAATAGAGCATCAAAACGGCCATAAAACATAAAAACAACAAGTTTTAAGTCATGCCCACAAATATGTATCGGGTTTAATGGTCGTTGTAAATCACCCTGAAACCCTCGAACTGTGGCAATAGCTCATTAAAAACGGTCATAAAACACAAAAACGACAATTTTTTGGTCATCCCCTTAAACGTGCATCGGGTCTAATGGTCCATGCAAATCCCCATGGATCCCCAAAACAGTGTGCAATAGCTCATGAAAACCGCCATAAAACGTGAAAACAACCAGTTTTTGCTCATAACTCTCAAACATGTACCAGGTCTTAGGATCATTGTAAATCCCCCTAAAGCGCCAAAACGGTGTGCAATGGCTCATGAAAACGGTCGTAAAATGTGAAGAACGACGAGTTTTTGGTCATAACACTCAAACATGTATCGGGTCTTAGGGTCGTTGTAAATCCCCCTAGAACCCTCAAATTGTGGGCAATAACTCATGAAGACAGCCATAATACGCGAAATCAACAAGTTTTTGGTAAAAACTCTCAAACATGTATCGGGTCTAACAAGCCATGCAAATCCCCCTGGAAACTCGCAATTGTAGGTAATAGAGCATCAAAACATCCATAAAACATAAAACAACAAGTTTTTAGTCATGCCGTCAAACATGTATCGGGACTAATGGTCGTTGTAAATCGCCCTGAAACCCTAGAACTGTGGCAATAGCTCATTAAAAACGGTCATGAAACCCAAACACGACGAATTTTTGGTCATCCCCTTAAACATGCTTCGGGTCGAACGTTCCATGTAAATCCCTATGGAGCGCCAAAACAGTGTGCAATAGCTCATGAAAACGGCCGTAAAACACGAAAACAACGAGTTTTTGGTCATAACTCTCAAACATGTATCAGTTCTTAGGATCATTGTAAATCCCCATGGAGCACCAAAACAGTGTGCAATAGCTCATGAAAACAGCCGTAAAACGTGAAAAACGACGAGTTTTTGGTCATATCTCTCAAACATGTATCGAGTCTTAGGGCCATTGTAAGTCCCCCCGAACCCCAAACCGTGGGCAATAACTCGTGAAAATAGCCATAATACGCGAAATCGACGAGTTTTTGGTCATAACTCTCAAACATGTATTGGGTCTTAGGATCGTTGTAAATTCCCCTGGAGCGCCAAAACAATGTGTAATAGCTCATGAAAACTGCCGTAAAACATTAAAACGACGAGTTTTTGGTCATAACTCTCAAACATATATCGAGTCTTAGGGTCATAACTCTCAAACATAAAAACAACAAGTTTTTGGTCATGCCCTCAAACATGTATCAGGTCTAATGGTCGTTGTAAATAGCCCTGAAACCCTAGGAATGTGGCAATAGCTTATTAAAAACGGTCATAAAACACAAAAATGACGAACTTTTTGTAATCCCCTTAAACATGGATCAGGTCTAACAGTCCATGCAAATCGCCATGGAGCCCCAAAATAGTGTGCAATAGCTCATGAAAACAGCCGTAAAACGTGAAAACAACAAGTTTTTTGTCATAACTCTCATACATGTATCGGATTTCAGGGTCGTTGTAAATCCCCAAGGAGCACCAAAACGGTGTGCAATAGCTCATGAAAACAGCCGTAAAACACGAAAACAACAAGTTTTTGGTCATAACTCTCAAACATGTATCGGTTCAGGTCGTTGTAAATCCCCATGTAGCGTACAAAGCGATTGTGCAATAGCTCATGAAAACAGCCGTAAAACGCAAAAACAACAAATTTTTGGTCATAACTCTCAAACATGTATCGGATTTCAGGATCATTGTAAATCCCCATGGAGCGCCAAAACAGTGTGCAATAGCTCATGAAAACGGTCGTAAACGCGAAAACAACGAGTGTTTGGTCATAACTCTCAAACATGTATCGGTTCTAAGGATCGTTGTAAATCCCCATGGAGCGCCAAAATAGTGTGCAATAGCTCATGAAAATAACCGTAAAACATGAAAAACGACGAGTTTTTGGTCATAACTATCAAACATGTATCGGGTCTTAGGGTCATTGTAAATCCCACTGGAACCCGAAAACTGTGGGCAATAACTCATGAAAACGACCATAAAACATGAAAACGACGTGTTTTTGGTCATAACTCTCAAACATGTATCAAGTCTTAGGGTCGTTGTAAATTCCCCTAGAGGGCTAAAACAGTGTGCAATAGCTCATGAAAACGGCCGTAAAATGTGAAAAACGATGCGTTTTTGGCCATAACTCTCAAACATATATCGGGTCTTAGGGTCATAACTCTCAAACATAAAAACAACAAGTTTTTGGTCATGCCCTCAAACATGTATCGGGTCGAATGGTCATTGTAAATCGTCCCGAAACCCTAGAATTGTGGCAATAGCTCATTAAAAACGGTCATAATACACAAAAAGACGAATATTTGGTAATCCCGTTAAACATGGATCGGGTCTAACGGTCCATGCAAATCCCCATGGATCCCCAAAACAGTGTGCAATAGCTCATGAAAACAGCCATAAAATGCCAAAACAACAAGTTTTTGGTTGTAACTCTCAAACATGTATCGGATTTCAGGGTCGTTGTAAATCCCCACGGAGCGCCAAAACAGTGCGTAATAACTCATGAAAACGGTTGTAAAACACGAAAATGACGAGTGTTTGGTCATAACTCTCAAACATGTATTGGGTCTTAGGATCGTTGTAAATCCCCCTGGAGCGCCAAAACAATGTGTAATAGCTCATGAAAACTGCCGTAAAACATTAAAACGACGAGTTTTTGGTCATAACTCTCAAACATATATCGAGTCTTAGGGTCATAACTCTCAAACATAAAAACAACAAGTTTTTGGTCATGCCCTCGAACATGTATCAGGTCTAATGGTCGTTGTAAATAGCCCTGAAACCCTAGGAATGTGGCAATAGCTTATTAAAAACGGTCATAAAACACAAAAACGACGAACTTTTTGTAATCCCCTTAAACATGGATCGGGTCTAACGGTCCATGCAAATCCCCATGGAGCCCCAAAATAGTGTGCAATAGCTCATGAAAACAGCCGTAAAACGTGAAAACAACAAGTTTTTTTCATAACTCTCAAACATGTATCGGATTTCAGGGTCGTTGTAAATCCCCAAGGAGCACCAAAACGGTGTGCAATAGCTCATGAAAACAGCCGTAAAACACGAAAACAACAAGTTTTTGGTCATAACTCTCAAACATGTATCGGATTTCAGGGTCGTTGTAAATCCCCATGTAGCGCCAAAACGGTGTGCAATAGCTCATGAAAACAGTAAGTAAGCATAAAAACAACAAATTTTTGGTCATAACTCTCAAACATGTATCGGATTTCAGGATCATTGTAAATCCCCATGGAGCGCCAAAACAGTGTGCAATAGCTCATGAAAACGGTCGTAAACGCGAAAACAACGAGTGTTTGGTCATAACTCTCAAACATGTATCGGTTCTTAGGATCGTTGTAAATCCCCATGGAGCGCCAAAATAGTGTGCAATAGCTCATGAAAATAACCGTAAAACATGAAAAGCAGCAGTTTTGGTCATAACTATCAAACATGTATCGGGTCTTAGGGTCATTGTAAATCCTTTGGAACCCGAAAAGCGTGAGCAATAACTCACAACGACCATAAAACATGAAAGCAGCGAGTTTTGGTCATAACTCTCAAACATGTATCAGGTCTTAGGTCGTTTTAAATCCCCTTGTAGGGCAAAAACGGTGTGCAATAGCTCATGAAAACGGCCGTAAAATGTGAAAAACGATGCGTTTTTGGCCATAACTCTCAAAACATATATCGGGTCTTAGGGTCATAACTCTCAAACATAAAAACAACAAGTTTTTGGTCATGCCCTCAAACATGTATCGAATTGAATGGTCATTGTAAATCGTCTGAAACCCTAGAATTGTGGCAATAGCTCATTAAAAGCGGTCATAATACACAAAAAGCGAATATTTGGTAATCCGTTAAACATGGATCGAATTAACGGTCCATACAAATCTATGGATCCCCAAAAGGTGTGCAATAGCTCATGAAAACAGCCATAAAATGCCAAAACAACAAGTTTTGGTGGTAACTCTCAAACATGTATCGGATTTGTGGTCGTTGTAAATCCCACGGGCGCCAAAGCAGTCGTAATAACTCATGAAAGCGGTTGTAAAACACGAAAATGGCAGTGTTTGGTCATAACTCTCAAACATGTATCGGGTCTTAGGGTCATTATAAATCCCAGGCGCCAAAACAATGTGTAATAGCTCATGAAAAGCTAGTAAAACATTAAAGCAGCGAGTTTTTGGTAATAACTCTCAAACATATATCGAGTCTTAGGGTCATAACTCTCAAACATAAAAACAACAAGTTTTGGTCATGCCCTCAAACATGTATCAGGTCTAATGGTGGTTGTAAATAGCCACGAAACCCTAGGAATGTGGCAATAGCTTATTAAAAGCGGTCATAAAACACAAAAGCAGCGAACTTTTGTAATCCCTTAAACATGGATCGGGTCTAACGGTCCATGCAAATCTATGGAGCCCCAAAATAGTGTGCAATAGCTCATGAAAACAGCAGTAAAAGCGTGAAAACAACAAGTTTTTTGTCATAACTCTCAAACATGTATCGGATTTCAGGGTCGTTATAAATCCCCAAGGAGCACCAAAACGGTGTGCAATAGCTCATGAAAACAGCCGTAAAACACGAAAACAACAAGTTTTTGGTAATAACTCTCAAACATGTATCGGATTTCAGGGTCGTTGTAAATCCCCATGTAGCGCCAAAACGGTGTGCAATAGCTCATGAAAACAGCCCTAAAACACAAAAAAAACAAATTTTTGGTCATAACTCTCAAACATGTATCGGTTCGGGATCATTGTAAATCCCCATGGGCGCCAAAAGCAGTGTGCAATAGCTCATGAAAGCGATAAAGCGAAAACAACGAGTCTTTGGTCATAACTCTCAAACATGTATCGGTTCTTAGGATCGTTGTAAATCCCCATAGAGCGCCAAAATAGTGTGCAATAGCTCATGAAAATAACCGTAAAACATGAAAAACGACGAGTTTTTGGTCATAACTATCAAACATGTATCGGGTCTTAGGGTCATTGTAAATCCCACTGGAACCCGAAAACTGTGGGCAATAACTCATGAAAACGACCATAAAACATGAAAAGCAGAGTTTTGGTTGGTCATAACTCTCAAACATGTATCTGTTATTAGGGTCGTTGTAAATCCCCCTAGAGGGCTAAAACAGTGTGCAATAGCTCATGAAAACGGCCGTAAAATGTGAAAAACGATGCGTTTTTGGCCATAACTCTCAAAACATATATCGGGTCTTAGGGTCATAACTCTCAAACATAAAAACAACAAGTTTTTGGTCATGCCCTCAAACATGTATCGGGTCGAATGGTCATTGTAAATCGTCCCGAAACCCTAGAATTGTGGCAATAGCTCATTAAAAACGGTCATAATACACAAAAAGACGAATATTTGGTAATCCCGTTAAACATGGATCGAATTACAACGGTCCATGCAAATCCCCATGGATCCCCAAAACAGTGTGCAATAGCTCATGAAAACAGCCATAAAATGCCAAAACAACAAGTTTTTGGTCGTAACTCTCAAACATGTATCGGATTTCAGGGTCGTTGTAAATCCCCACGGAGCGCCAAAACAGTGCGTAATAACTCATGAAAACGGTGGTAAAACACGAAAATGACGAGTGTTTGGTCATAACTCTCAAACATGTATTGGGTCTTAGGGTCGTTGTAAATCCACCTAGAGGGCTAAAACAGTGTGCAATAGCTCATGAAAACTGCCGTAAAACATTAAAACGACGAGTTTTTGGTCATAACTCTCAAACATATATCGAGTCTTAGGGTGATAACTCTCAAACATAAAAACAACAAGTTTTTGGTCATGCCTTCAAACATGTATCAGGTCTAATGGTCGTTGTAAATAGCCCTGAAACCCTAGGAATGTGGCAATAGCTTATTGAAAACGGTCATAAAACACAAAAACGACGAACTTTTTGTAATCCCCTTAAACATGGATCGGGTTTAACGGTCCATGCAAATCCCCATGGAGCCCCAAAATAGTGTGCAATAGCTCATGAAAACAGCCGTAAAACGTGAAAACAACAAGTTTTTTGTCATAACTCTCAAACATGTATCGGATTTCAGGGTCGTTGTAAATCCCCAAGGAGCACCAAAACGGTGTAAAATAGCTCATGAAAACAGCCGTAAAACACGAAAACAACAAGTTTTTGGTCATAACTCTCAAACATGTATCGGATTTCAGGGTCGTTGTAAATCCCCATGTAGCGCCAAAACGGTGTGCAATAGCTCATGAAACCAGCCGTAAAACGCAAAAACAACAAATTTTTGGTCATAACTCTCAAACATGTATCGGATTTCAGGATCATTGTAAATCCCCATGGAGCGCCAAAACAGTGTGCAATAGCTCATGAAAACGGTCGTAAACGCGAAAACAACGAGTGTTTGGTCATAACTCTCAAAGATGTATCGGTTCTTAGGATCGTTGTAAATCCCCATAGAGCGCCAAAATAGTGTGCAATAGCTCATGAAAATAGCCATAAAACATGAAAAACGACGAGTTTTTGGTCATAACTATCAAACATGTATCGGGTCTTAGGGTCATTGTAAATCCCCCTGGAACCCGAAAACTGTGGGCAATAACTCACGAAAACGACCATAAAACATGAAAACGACGAGTTTTTGGTCATAACTCTCAAACATGTATCAGGTCTTAGGGTCGTTGTAAATCCCCTAGAGGCTAAAGCGGTGTCTGATAGCTCATGAAAAGCAGTAGTAAAATGTGAAAAAGCGATCGTTTTGGCCATAACTCTCAAAACATATATCGGGTCTTAGGGTCATAACTCTCAAACATAAAAACAACAAGTTTTTGGTCATGCCCTCAAACATGTATCGGGTCGAATGGTCATTGTAAATCGTCCCGAAACCCTAGAATTGTGGCAATAGCTCATTAAAAACGGTCATAATACACAAAAAGACGAATATTTGGTAATCCCGTTAAACATGGATCGGGTCTAACGGTCCATGCAAATCCCCATGGATCCCCAAAACAGTGTGCAATAGCTCATGAAAACAGCCATAAAATGCCAAAACAACAAGTTTTTGGTCGTAACTCTCAAACATGTATCGGATTTCAGGGTCGTTGTAAATCCCCACGGAGCGCCAAAACAGTGCGTAATAACTCATGAAAACGGTGGTAAAACACGAAAATGACGAGTGTTTGGTCATAACTCTCAAACATGTATTGGGTCTTAGGGTCGTTGTAAATCCACCTAGAGGGCTAAAGCAGGTGTAATAGCTCATGAAAAGCTAGTAAAACATTAAAACGACGAGTTTTTGGTCATAACTCTCAAACATATATCGAGTCTTAGGGTGATAACTCTCAAACATAAAAACAACAAGTTTTTGGTCATGCCTTCAAACATGTATCAGGTCTAATGGTCGTTGTAAATAGCCCTGAAACCCTAGGAATGTGGCAATAGCTTATTGAAAACGGTCATAAAACACAAAAACGACGAACTTTTTGTAATCCCCTTAAACATGGATCGGGTTTAACGGTCCATGCAAATCCCCATGGAGCCCCAAAATAGTGTGCAATAGCTCATGAAAACAGCCGTAAAACGTGAAAACAACAAGTTTTTTGTCATAACTCTCAAACATGTATCGGATTTCAGGGTCGTTGTAAATCCCCAAGGAGCACCAAAACGGTGTAAAATAGCTCATGAAAACAGCCGTAAAACACGAAAACAACAAGTTTTTGGTCATAACTCTCAAACATGTATCGGATTTCGTGGTTGTAATCCCCATGTATAAAGCCAAAGTGTGCAATAGCTCATGAAACCGGTAGTAAAGCATAAAACAACAAATTTTTGGTCATAACTCTCAAACATGTATCGGATTTCAGGATCATTGTAAATCCCCATGGAGCGCCAAAACAGTGTGCAATAGCTCATGAAAACGGTCGTAAACGCGAAAACAACGAGTGTTTGGTCATAACTCTCAAAGATGTATCGGTTCTTAGGATCGTTGTAAATCCCCATAGAGCGCCAAAATAGTGTGCAATAGCTCATGAAAATAGCCATAAAACATGAAAAACGACGAGTTTTTGGTCATAACTATCAAACATGTATCGGGTCTTAGGGTCATTGTAAATCCCCCTGGAACCCGAAAACTGTGGGCAATAACTCACGAAAACGACCATAAAACATGAAAACGACGAGTTTTTGGTCATAACTCTCAAACATGTATCAGGTCTTAGGGTCGTTGTAAATCCCCCTAGAGGGCTAAAACAGTGTGCAATAGCTCATGAAAACGGCCGTAAAATGTGAAAAACGATGCGTTTTTGGCCATAACTCTCAAACATATATCGGGTCTTAGGGTCATAACTCTCAAACATAAAAACAACAAGTTTTTGGTCATGCCCTCAAACATGTATCGGGTCGAATGGTCATTGTAAATCGTCCTGAAACCCTAGAATTGTGGCAATAGCTCATTAAAAACGGTCATAATACACAAAAAGACGAATATTTGGTAATCCCGTTAAACATGGATCGGGTCTAACGGTCCATGCAAATCCCCATGGATCCCCAAAACAGTGTGCAATAGCTCATGAAAACAGCCATAAAATGCCAAAACAACAAGTTTTTGGTCGTAACTCTCAAACATGTATCGGATTTCAGGGTCGTTGTAAATCCCCATTGAGGGCAAAAACAGTGCGTAATAACTCATGAAAACGGTTGTAAAACACGAAAATGACGAGTGTTTGGTCATAACTCTCAAACATGTATCGGGTCTTAGGGTCGTTGTAAATCCACCTAGAGGGCTAAAACAGTGTGCAATAGCTCATGAAAACGGCCATAAAATGTGAAAAACGATGTGTTTTTGGTCATAACTCTAAAACATATATCGGATCTTAGGGTCATAACTCTCAAACATAAAAACAACAAGTTTTTGGTCATGCCCTCAAACATGTATCAGGTCTAATGGTCGTTGTAAATAGCCCTGAAACCCTAGGAATGTGGCAATAGCTTATTAAAAACGGTCATAAAACACAAAAACGACGAACTTTTTGTAATCCCCTTAAACATGGATCGGGTCTAACGGTCCATGCAAATCCCCATGGAGCCCCAAAATAGTGTGCAATAGCTCATGAAAACAGCCGTAAAACGTGAAAACAACAAGTTTTTTGTCATAACTCTCAAACATGTATCGGATTTCAGGGTCGTTATAAATCCCCAAGGAGCACCAAAACGGTGTGCAATACCTCATGAAAACAGCCGTAAAACACGAAAACAACAAGTTTTTGGTCATAACTCTCAAACATGTATCGGATTTCAGGGTCGTTGTAAATCCCCATGTAGCGCCAAAACGGTGTGCAATAGCTCATGAAAACAGCCGTAAAACACAAAAACAACAAATTTTTGGTCATAACTCTCAAACATGTATCGGATTTCAGGATCATTGTAAATCCCCATGGAGGCGTAAAGCAGTGTGCAATAGCTCATGAAAGCGGTAAACGCGAAAACAACGAGTGTTTGGTCATAACTCTCAAACATGTATCGGTTCTTAGGATCGTTGTAAATCCCCATAGAGCGCCAAAATAGTGTGCAATAGCTCATGAAAATAACCGTAAAACATGAAAAACGACGAGTTTTTGGTCATAACTATCAAACATGTATCGGGTCTTAGGGTCATTGTAAATCCCCTTGGAACCCGAAAACTGTGGGCAATAACTCATGTGAACGACCATAAAACATGAAAACGACGAGTTTTTGGTCATAACTCTCAAACATGTATCGGTCTTAGGGTCGTTGTAAATCCCCTAGAGGCTAAAGCAGTGTCTGATAGCTCATGAAAAGCAGTAGTAAAATGTGAAAAACGATCGTTTTGGCCATAACTCTCAAACATATATCGGGTCTTAGGGTCATAACTCTCAAACATAAAAACAACAAGTTTTTGGTCATGCCCTCAAACATGTATCGAGTCGAATGGTCATTGTAAATCGTCCTGAAACCCTAGAATTGTGGCAATAGCTCATTAAAAACGGTCATAATACACAAAAAGACGAATATTTGGTAATACCGTCAAACATGGATCGGGTCTAACGGTCCATGCAAATCCCCATGGATCCCTAATACAGTGTGCAATAGCTCATGAAAACAGCCATAAAATGCCAAAACAACAAGTTTTTGGTCGTAACTCTCAAACATGTATCGGATTTCGTGGTTTATGTAAATCCCACGGGCGCCAAAAGCAGTCGTAATAACTCATGAAAGCAGTTGTAAAACACGAAACTTACTAGTTTTTGGTCATAACTCTCAAACATGTATCGGGTCTTAGGGTCGTTGTAAATCCACCTAGAGGGCTAAAACAGTGTGCAATAGCTCATGAAAACGGCCATAAAATGTGAAAAACGATGTGTTTTTGGTCATAACTCTAAAACATATATCGGGTCTTAGGGTCATAACTCTCAAACATAAAAACAACAAGTTTTTGGTCATGCCCTCAAACATGTATCAGGTCTAATGGTCGTTGTAAATAGCCCTGAAACCCTAGGAATGTGGCAATAGATTATTAAAAACGGTCATAAAACACAAAAACGACGAACTTTTTGTAATCCCCTTAAACATGGATCGGGTCTAACGGTCCATGCAAATCCCCATGGAGCCCCAAAATAGTGTGCAATAGCTCATGAAAACAGCCGTAAAACGTGAAAACAACAAGTTTTTTGTCATAACTCTCAAACATGTATCGGATTTCAGGGTCGTTGTTAATCCCCAAGGAGCACCAAAACGGTGTGCAACAGCTCATGAAAACAGCCGTAAAACACGAAAACAACAAGTTTTTGGTCATAACTCTCAAACATGTATCGGATTTCAGGGTCGTTGTAAATCCCCATGTAGCGCTAAAACGGTGTGCAATAGCTCATGAAAACAGCCGTAAAACGCAAAAACAACAAATTTTTCGTCATAACTCTCAAACATGTATCGGATTTCAGGATCATTGTAAATCCCCATGGAGCGCCAAAACAGTGTGCAATAGCTCATGAAAACGATCGTAAACGCGAAAACAACGAGTGTTTGGTCATAACTCTCAAACATGTATCGGTTCTTAGGATCGTTGTAAATCCCCATGGAGCGCCAAAATAGTGTGCAATAGCTCATGAAAATAACCGTAAAACATGAAAAACGACGAGTTTTTGGTCATAACTATCAAACATGTATCGGGTCTTAGGGTCATTGTAAATCCCACTGGAACCCAAAAACTGTGGGCAATAACTCACGAAAACGACCATAAAACATGAAAACGACGAGTTTTTGGTCATAACTCTCAAACATGTATCAGGTCTTAGGGTCGTTGTAAATCCCCTAGAGGCTAAAAGCAGTGTGCAATAGCTCATGAAAAGCAGTAGTAAAATGTGAAAAGCGATCGTTTTTGGCCATAACTCTCAAACATATATCGGGTCTTAGGGTCATAACTCTCAAACATAAAAACAACAAGTTTTTGGTCATGCCCTCAAACATGTATCGGGTCGAATGGTCATTGTAAATCGTCCCGAAACCCTAGAATTGTGGCAATAGCTCATTAAAAACGGTCATAATACACAAAAAGACGAATATTTGGTAATCCCGTTAAACATGGATCGGGTCTAACGGTCCATGCAAATCCCCATGGATCCCCAAAACAGTGTGCAATAGCTCATGAAAACAGCCATAAAATGCCAAAACAACAAGTTTTTGGTCGTAACTCTCAAACATGTATCGGATTTCAGGGTCGTTGTAAATCCCCACGGAGCGCCAAAACAGTGCGTAATAACTCATGAAAACGGTTGTAAAACACGAAAATGACGAGTGTTTGGTCATAACTCTCAAACATGTATTGGGTCTTAGGATCGTTGTAAATCCCCCTGGAGCGCCAAAACAATGTGTAATAGCTCATGAAAACTGCCGTAAAACATTAAAACGACGAGTTTTTGGTCATAACTCTCAAACATATATCGAGTCTTAGGGTCATAACTCTCAACCATAAAAACAACAAGTTTTTGGTCATGCCCTCAAACATGTATCAGGTCTAATGGTCGTTGTAAATAGCCCTGAAACCCTAGGAATGTGGCAATAGCTTATTAAAAACGGTCATAAAACACAAAAACGACGAACTTTTTGTAATCCCCTTAAACATGGATCGGGTCTAACAGTCCATGCAAATCCCTATGGAGCCCCAAAATAGTGTGCAATAGCTCATGAAAACAGCCGTAAAACGTGAAAACAACAAGTTTTTTGTCATAACTCTCAAACATGTATCGGATTTCAGGGTCGTTATAAATCCCCAAGGAGCACCAAAACGGTGTGCAATAGCTCATGAAAACAGCCGTAAAACACGAAAACAACAAGTTTTTGTTCATAAATCTCAAACATGTATCGGATTTCAGGGTCGTTGTAAATCCCCATGTAGCGCCAAAACGGTGTGCAATAGCTCATGAAAACAGCCGTAAAACACAAAAACAACATATTTTTGGTCATAACTCTCAAACATGTATCGGATTTCAGGATCATTGTAAATCCCCATGGAGCGCCAAAATAGTGTGCAATAGCTCATGAAAACGGTCGTAAACGCGAAAACAACGAGTGTTTGGTCATTACTCTCAAATATGTATCGGTTCTTAGGATCGTTGTAAATCCCCATAGAGCGCCAAAATAGTGTGCAATAGCTCATGAAAATAGCCGTAAAACATGAAAAACGACGAGTTTTTGGTCATAACTATCAAACATGTATCGGGTCTTAGGGTCATTGTAAATCCCACTGGAACCCGAAAACTGTGGGCAATAACTCACGAAAACGACCATAAAACATGAAAACGACGAGTTTTTGGTCATAACTCTCAAACATGTATCAGGTCTTAGGGTCGTTGTAAATCCCCCTAGAGGGCTAAAACAGTGTGCAATAGCTCATGAAAACGGCCGTAAAATGTGAAAAACGATGCGTTTTTTGCCATAACTCTCAAACATATATCGGGTCTTAGGGTCATAACTCTCAAACATAAAAACAACAAGTTTTTGGTCATGCCCTCAAACATGTATCGGGTCGAATGGTCATTGTAAATCGTCCTGAAACCCTAGAATTGTGGCAATAGCTCATTAAAAACGGTCATAATACACAAAAAGACGAATATTTGGTAATCCCGTTAAACATGGATCGGGTCTAACGGTCCATGCAAATCCCCATGGATCCCCAAAACAGTGTGCAATAGCTCATGAAAACAGCCATAAAATGCCAAAACAACAAGTTTTTGGTCGTAACTCTCAAACATGTATCGGATTTCAGGGTCGTTGTAAATCCCCACGGAGCGCCAAAACAGTGTGTAATAACTCATGAAAACGGTTGTAAAACAAGAAAATGACGAGTGTTTGGTCATAACTCTCAAACATGTATCGGGTCTTAGGGTCGTTGTAAATACACCTAGAGGCTAAAAGCAGTGCAATAGCTCATGAAAACGGCCATAAAATGTGAAAAACGATGTGTTTTTGGTCATAACTCTAAAACATATATCGGGTCTTAGGGTCATAACTCTCAAACATAAAAACAACAAGTTTTTGGTCATGCCCTCAAAAATGTATCAGGTCTAATGGTCGTTGTAAATAGCCCTGAAACCCTAGGAATGTGGCAATAGCTTATTAAAAACGGTCATAAAACACAAAAAGACGAACTTTTTGTAATCCCCTTAAACATGGATCGGGTCTAACGGTCCATGCAAATCCCCATGGAGCCCCAAAATAGTGTGCAATAGCTCATGAAAACAGCCGTAAAACGTGAAAACAACAAGTTTTTTGTCATAACTCTCAAACATGTATCGGATTTCAGGGTCGTTATAAATCCCCAAGGAGCACCAAAACGGTGTGCAATAGCTCATGAAAACAGCCGTAAAACACGAAAACAACAAGTTTTTGGTCATAACTCTCAAACATGTATCGGATTTCAGGGTCGTTGTAAATCCCCATGTAGCGCCAAAACGGTGTGCAAAAGCTCATGAAAACAGCCGTAAAACACAAAAACAACAAATTTTTGGTCATAACTCTCAAACATGTATCGGATTTCAGGATCATTGTAAATCCCCATGGGCGTAAAGCAGTGTGTGCAATAGCTCATGAAAGCGATTAAATAGCGAAAACAACGAGTGTTTGGTCATTACTCTCAAACATGTATCGGTTCTTAGGATCGTTGTAAATCCCCATAGAGCGCCAAAATAGTGTGCAATAGCTCATGAAAATAGCCGTAAAACATGAAAAACGACGAGTTTTTGGTCATAACTATCAAACATGTATCGGGTCTTAGGGTCATTGTAAATCCCACCGGAACCCGAAAACTGTGGGCAATAACTCACGACGACCATAACACTTGAAAACGACGAGTTTTTGGTCATAACTCTCAAACATGTATCAGGTCTTAGGGTCGTTGTAAATCCCCCTAGAGGGCTAAAACAGTGTGCAATAGCTCATGAAAACGGCCGTAAAATGTGAAAAACGATGCGTTTTTGGCCATAACTCTCAAACATATATCGGGTCTTAGGGTCATAACTCTCAAACATAAAAACAACAAGTTTTTGGTCATGCCCTCAAACATGTATCGGGTCGAATGGTCATTGTAAATCGTCCCGAAACCCTAGAATTGTGGCAATAGCTCATTAAAAACGGTCATAATACACAAAAAGACGAATATTTGGTAATCACGTTAAACATGGATCGTCTAACGGTCCATGCAAATCCCCATGGATCCCCAAAACAGTGTGCAATAGCTCATGAAAACAGCCATAAAATGCCAAAACAACAAGTTTTTGGTCGTAACTCTCAAACATGTATCGGATTTCAGGGTCGTTGTAAATCCCCACGGAGCGCCAAAACAGTGTGTAATAACTCATGAAAACGGTTGTAAAACACGAAAATGACGAGTGTTTGGTCATAACTCTCAAACATGTATCGGGTCTTAGGGTCGTTGTAAATCCACCTAGAGGGCTAAAACAGTGTGCAATAGCTCATGAAAACGGCCATAAAATGTGAAAAACGATGTGTTTTTGGTCATAACTCTAAAACATATATCGGGTCTTAGGGTCATAACTCTCAAACATAAAAACAACAAGTTTTTGGTCATGCCCTCAAACATGTATCAGGTCTAATGGTCGTTGTAAATAGCCCTGAAACCCTAGGAATGTGGCAATAGATTATTAAAAACGGTCATAAAACACAAAAACGACGAACTTTTTGTAATCCCCTTAAACATGGATCGGGTCTAACGGTCCATGCAAATCCCCATGGAGCCCCAAAATAGTGTGCAATAGCTCATGAAAACAGCCGTAAAACGTGAAAACAACAAGTTTTTTGTCATAACTCTCAAACATGTATCGGATTTCAGGGTCGTTATAAATCCCCAAGGAGCACCAAAACGGTGTGCAATAGCTCATGAAAACAGCCGTAAAACACGAAAACAACAAGTTTTTGTTCATAACTCTCAAACATGTATCGGATTTCAGGGTCGTTGTAAATCCCCTGTAAGCGTAAAGCGGTGCAATAGCTCATGAAAACAGTAGTAAAACACAAAAACAACATATTTTTGGTCATAACTCTCAAACATGTATCGGATTCGGGATCATTGTAAATCCCCATGGGCGTAAAATAGTGTGCAATAGCTCATGAAAAGCAGTTAAATGGCGAAAACAACGAGTGTTTGGTCATTACTCTCAAATATGTATCGGTTCTTAGGATCGTTGTAAATCCCCATAGAGCGCCAAAATAGTGTGCAATAGCTCATGAAAATAGCCGTAAAACATGAAAAACGACGAGTTTTTGGTCATAACTATCAAACATGTATCGGGTCTTAGGGTCATTGTAAATCCTCTAGGAACCAGCGAAAACTGAGCGATAACTCACTAAACGACCATAAAACATGAAAGCAGCGAGTTTTTGGTCATAACTCTCAAACATGTATCAGGTCTTAGGGTGGTTGTAAATCCCCTAGAGGGCTAAAAGCAGTGTCTGATAGCTCATGAAAACGTAGTAAAATGTGAAAACGATCGTTTTTGCCATAACTCTCAAACATATATCGGGTCTTAGGGTCATAACTCTCAAACATAAAAACAACAAGTTTTGGTCATGCCCTCAAACATGTATCGAATCGAATGGTCATTGTAAATCGTCCTGAAACCCTAGAATTGTGGCAATAGCTCATTAAAAACGGTCATAATACACAAAAAGACGAATATTTGGTAATCCCGTTAAACATGGATCGGGTCTAACGGTCCATGCAAATCTATGGATCCCCAAAAGCGGTGCAATAGCTCATGAAAACAGCCATAAAATGCCAAAACAACAAGTTTTTGGTCGTAACTCTCAAACATGTATCGGATTTGTGGTCGTTATGAAATCCCCACGGGCGTAAAGCGGTGTGTAATAACTCATGAAAAGCGGTTGTAAAACACGAAAATGGAGTGTTTGGTCATAACTCTCAAACATGTATCGGGTCTTAGGGTCGTTGTAAATCCACCTAGAGGGCTAAAACAGTGTGCAATAGCTCATGAAAACGGCCATAAAATGTGAAAAACGATGTGTTTTTGGTCATAACTCTAAAACATATATCGGGTCTTAGGGTCATAACTCTCAAACATAAAAACAACAAGTTTTTGGTCATGCCCTCAAACATGTATCAGGTCTAATGGTCGTTGTAAATAGCCCTGAAACCCTAGGAATGTGGCAATAGATTATTAAAAACGGTCATAAAACACAAAAACGACGAACTTTTTGTAATCCCCTTAAACATGGATCGGGTCTAACGGTCCATGCAAATCCCCATGGAGCCCCAAAATAGTGTGCAATAGCTCATGAAAACAGCCGTAAAACGTGAAAACAACAAGTTTTTTGTCATAACTCTCAAACATGTATCGGATTTCAGGGTCGTTATAAATCCCCAAGGAGCACCAAAACGGTGTGCAATAGCTCATGAAAACAGCCGTAAAACACGAAAACAACAAGTTTTTGTTCATAACTCTCAAACATGTATCGGATTTCAGGGTCGTTGTAAATCCCCTTGTAGCGCCAAAACGGTGTGCAATAGCTCATGAAAACAGCCGTAAAACACAAAAACAACATATTTTTGGTCATAACTCTCAAACATGTATCGGATTTCAGGATCATTGTAAATCCCCATGGAGCGCCAAAATAGTGTGCAATAGCTCATGAAAACGGTCGTAAACGCGAAAACAACGAGTGTTTGGTCATTACTCTCAAATATGTATCGGTTCTTAGGATCGTTGTGAAATCCCATAGGCGCCAAAATAGTGTGCAATAGCTCATGAAAATAGCCGTAAAACATGAAAAACGACGAGTTTTTGGTCATAACTATCAAACATGTATCGGGTCTTTGGGTCATTGTAAATCCTACCGGAACCAGAAAACTGTAAAGCTCAACGACCATAAAACATGAAAGCGAGTTTTGGTCATAACTCTCAAACATGTATCAGGTCTTAGGTCGTTGTAAATCCCCTAGAGGGCTAAAGCAGTGTGCAATAGCTCATGAAAGCAGTAGTAAAATGTGAAAAAGCGATCGTTTTTGCCATAACTCTCAAACATATATCGGGTCTTAGGGTCATAACTCTCAAACATAAAAACAACAAGTTTTTGGTCATGCCCTCAAACATGTATCGGGTCGAATGGTCATTGTAAATCGTCCTGAAACCCTAGAATTGTGGCAATAGCTCATTAAAAACGGTCATAATACACAAAAATACGAATATATGGTAATCACGTTAAACATGGATCGGTCTAACGGTCCATGCAAATCCCCATGGATCCCCAAAACAGTGTGCAATAGCTCATGAAAACAGCCATAAAATGCCAAAACAACAAGTTTTTGGTCGTAACTCTCAAACATGTATCGGATTTCAGGGTCGTTGTAAATCCCCACGGAGCGCCAAAACAGTGTGTAATAACTCATGAAAACGGTTGTAAAACACGAAAATGACGAGTGTTTGGTCATAACTCTCAAACATGTATCTGGTCTTAGGGTCTTTTTAAATCCCCCTAGAGGCTAAAAGCAGTGTGCAATAGCTCATGAAAAGCGGCCATATAATGTGAAAAACGATGTGTTTTTGGTCATAACTCTAAAACATATATCGGGTCTTAGGGTCATAACTCTCAAACATAAAAACAACAAGTTTTTGGTCATGCCCTCAAACATGTATCAGGTCTAATGGTCGTTGTAAATAGCCCTGAAACCCTAGGAATGTGGCAATAGATTATTAAAAACGGTCATAAAACACAAAAGCAGCGAACTTTTGTAATCCCTTAAACATGGATCGGTCAACGGTCCATGCAAATCCCCATGGAGCCCCAAAATAGTGTGCAATAGCTCATGAAAACAGCCGTAAAACGTGAAAACAACAAGTTTTTTGTCATAACTCTCAAACATGTATCGGATTTCAGGGTCGTTATAAATCCCCAAGGAGCACCAAAACGGTGTGCCATAGCTCATGAAAAGCAGTAGTAAAACGAAAACAACAAGTTTTTGTTCATAACTCTCAAACATGTATCGGATTTCAGGGTCGTTGTAAATCCCCTTGTAGCGCCAAAACGGTGTGCAATAGCTCATGAAAACAGCCGTAAAACACAAAAACAACATATTTTTGGTCATAACTCTCAAACATGTATCGGATTTCAGGATCATTGTAAATCCCCATGGAGCGCCAAAATAGTGTGCAATAGCTCATGAAAACGGTCGTAAACGCGAAAACAACGAGTGTTTGGTCATTACTCTCAAATATGTATCGGTTCTTAGGATCGTTGTAAATCCCCATAGAGCGCCAAAATAGTGTGCAATAGCTCATGAAAATAGCCGTAAAACATGAAAAACGACGAGTTTTTGGTCATAACTATCAAACATGTATCGGGTCTTAGGGTCATTGTAAATCCCACCGGAACCCGAAAACTGTGGGCAATAACTCACGAAAACGACCATAAAACATGAAAACGACGAGTTTTTGGTCATAACTCTCAAACATGTATCAGGTCTTAGGGTCGTTGTAAATCCCCCTAGAGGGCTAAAACAGTGTGCAATAGCTCATGAAAACGGCCGTAAAATGTGAAAAACGATGCGTTTTTTGCCATAACTCTCAAACATATATCGGGTCTTAGGGTCATAACTCTCAAACATAAAAACAACAAGTTTTTGGTCATGCCCTCAAACATGTATCGGGTCGAATGGTCATTGTAAATCGTCCTGAAACCCTAGAATTGTGGCAATAGCTCATTAAAAACGGTCATAATACACAAAAAGACGAATATTTGGTAATCCCGTTAAACATGGATCGGGTCTAACGGTCCATGCAAATCCCCATGGATCCCCAAAACAGTGTGCAATAGCTCATGAAAACAGCCATAAAATGCCAAAACAACAAGTTTTTGGTCGTAACTCTCAAACATGTATCGGATTTCAGGGTCGTTGTAAATCCCCACGGAGCGCCAAAACAGTGTGTAATAACTCATGAAAACGGTTGTAAAACACGAAAATGACGAGTGTTTGGTCATAACTCTCAAACATGTATCGGGTCTTAGGGTCGTTGTAAATCCACCTAGAGGGCTAAAACAGTGTGCAATAGCTCATGAAAGCGGCCATAAAATGTGAAAACGATGTGTTTTGGTCATAACTCTAAAACATATATCGGGTCTTAGGGTCATAACTCTCAAACATAAAAACAACAAGTTTTTGGTCATGCCCTCAAAATGTATCAGTCTAATGGTCGTTGTAAATAGCCCTGAAACCCTAGGAATGTGGCAATAGCTTATTAAAAACGGTCATAAAACACAAAAAGACGAACTTTTTGTAATCCCCTTAAACATGGATCGGGTCTAACGGTCCATGCAAATCTATGGAGCCCCATAATAGTGTGCAATAGCTCATGAAAACAGTAAAAGCGTGAAAACAACAAGTTTTTGTCATAACTCTCAAACATGTATCGGTTCGGTGCGTTATAAATCCCCAAGGAGCACCAAAACGGTGTGCAATAGCTCATGAAAACAGCCGTAAAACACGAAAACAACAAGTTTTTGGTCATAACTCTCAAACATGTATCGGATTTCAGGGTCGTTGTAAATCCCCATGTAGCGTAAAAGCAGTGTGCAAAGCTCATGAAAACAGTAGTAAAACACAAAAACAACAAATTTTGGTCATAACTCTCAAACATGTATCAGTTCGGGATCATTGTAAATCCCATGGGCGTAAAACAGTGTGCAATAGCTCATGAAAAGCGTTAAATAGCTTGAAAACAACGAGTGTTTGGTCATTACTCTCAAACATGTATCGGTTCTTAGGATCGTTGTAAATCCCCATAGAGCGCCAAAATAGTGTGCAATAGCTCATGAAAATAGCCGTAAAACATGAAAAACGACGAGTTTTTGGTCATAACTATCAAACATGTATCGGGTCTTAGGGTCATTGTAAATCCTACCGGAACCAGCAAAAGCAATAACTCACAACGACCATAAAACATGAAAGCAGCGAGTTTTGGTCATAACTCTCAAAAATGTATCAGGTCTTAGGGTCGTTGTAAATCCCCCTAGAGGGCTAAAACAGTGTGCAATAGCTCATGAAAACGGCCCTAAAATGTGAAAAACGATGCGTTTTTGCCATAACTCTCAAACATATATCGGGTCTTAGGGTCATAACTCTCAAACATAAAAACAACAAGTTTTTGGTCATGCCCTCAAACATGTATCGGGTCGAATGGTCATTGTAAATCGTCCTGAAACCCTAGAATTGTGGCAATAGCTCATTAAAAACGGTCATAATACACAAAAAGACGAATATTTGGTAATCCCGTTAAACATGGATCGGGTCTAACGGTCCATGCAAATCCCCATGGATCCCCAAAACAGTGTGCAATAGCTCATGAAAACAGCCATAAAATGCCAAAACAACAAGTTTTTGGTCGTAACTCTCAAACATGTATCGGATTTCAGGGTCGTTGTAAATCCCCACGGAGCGCCAAAACAGTGTGTAATAACTCATGAAAACGGTTGTAAAACACGAAAATGACGAGTGTTTGGTCATAACTCTCAAACATGTATCGGGTCTTAGGGTCGTTGTAAATCCACCTAGAGGGCTAAAACAGTGTGCAATAGCTCATGAAAACGGCCATAAAATGTGAAAAACGATGTGTTTTTGGTCATAACTCTAAAACATATATCGGGTCTTAGGGTCATAACTCTCAAACATAAAAACAACAAGTTTTTGGTCATGCCCTCAAAAATGTATCAGGTCTAATGGTCGTTGTAAATAGCCCTGAAACCCTAGGAATGTGGCAATAGCTTATTAAAAACGGTCATAAAACACAAAAAGACGAACTTTTTGTAATCCCCTTAAACATGGATCGGGTCTAACGGTCCATGCAAATCCCCATGGAGCCCCAAAATAGTGTGCAATAGCTCATGAAAACAGCCGTAAAACGTGAAAACAACAAGTTTTTTGTCATAACTCTCAAACATGTATCGGATTTCAGGGTCGTTATAAATCCCCAAGGAGCACCAAAACGGTGTGCAATAGCTCATGAAAACAGCCGTAAAACACGAAAACAACAAGTTTTTGGTCATAACTCTCAAACATGTATCGGATTTCAGGGTCGTTGTAAATCCCCATGTAGCGCCAAAACGGTGTGCAAAAGCTCATGAAAACAGCCGTAAAACACAAAAACAACAAATTTTTGGTCATAACTCTCAAACATGTATCGGATTTCAGGATCATTGTAAATCCCCATGGAGCGCCAAAACAGTGTGCAATAGCTCATGAAAACGGTCGTAAACGCGAAAACAACGAGTGTTTGGTCATTACTCTCAAACATGTATCGGTTCTTAGGATCGTTGTAAATCCCCATAGAGCGCCAAAATAGTGTGCAATAGCTCATGAAAATAGCCGTAAAACATGAAAAACGACGAGTTTTTGGTCATAACTATCAAACATGTATCGGGTCTTAGGGTCATTGTAAATCCCACCGGAAAACTGTGGGCAATAACTCATGTGAACGACCATAAAACATGAAAACGACGAGTTTTTGGTCATAACTCTCAAACATGTATCAGGTCTTAGGGTCGTTGTAAATCCCCCTAGAGGGCTAAAACAGTGTGCAATAGCTCATGAAAACGGTCGTAAAATGTGAAAAACGATGCGTTTTTGGCCATAACTCTCAAACATATATCGGGTCTTAGGGTCATAACTCTCAAACATAAAAACAACAAGTTTTTGGTCATGCCCTCAAACATGTATCGGGTCGAATGGTCATTGTAAATCGTCCTGAAACCCTAGAAATGTGGCAATAGCTCATTAAAAACGGTCATAATACACAAAAAGATGAATATTTCGTAATCCCGTTAAACATGGATCGGGTCTAACGGTCCATGCAAATCCCCATGGATCCCCAAAACAGTGTGCAATAGCTCATGAAAACAGCCATAAAATGCCAAAACAACAAGTTTTTGGTCGTAACTCTCAAACATGTATCGGATTTCAGGGTCGTTGTAAATCCCCACGGAGCGCCAAAACAGTGTGTAATAACTCATGAAAACGGTTGTAAAACACGAAAATGACGAGTGTTTGGTCATAACTCTCAAACATGTATCGGGTCTTAGGGTCGTTGTAAATCCACCTAGAGGCTAAAGCAGGTGTGCAATAGCTCATGAAAACGGCCATAAAATGTGAAAAACGATGTGTTTTTGGTCATAACTCTAAAACATATATCGGGTCTTAGGGTCATAACTCTCAAACATAAAAACAACAAGTTTTTGGTCATGCCCTCAAACATGTATCAAGTCTAATGGTCGTTGTAAATAGCCCTGAAACCCTAGGAATGTGGCAATAGCTTATTAAAAACGGTCATAAAACACAAAAACGACGAACTTTTTGTAATCCCCTTAAACATGGATCGGTCTAACGGTCCATGCAAATCTATGGAGCCCCAAAAGAGTGTGCAATAGCTCATGAAAACAGCCGTAAAACGTGAAAACAACAAGTTTTTTGTCATAACTCTCAAACATGTATCGGATTTCAGGGTCGTTATAAATCCCCAAGGAGCACCAAAACGGTGTGCAATAGCTCATGAAAACAGCCGTAAAACACGAAAACAACAAGTTTTTGTTCATAACTCTCAAACATGTATCGGATTTCAGGGTCGTTGTAAATCCCCATGTAGCGCCAAAACGCTGTGCAAAAGCTCATGAAAACAGTAGTAAAACACAAAAACAACATATTTTTGGTCATAACTCTCAAACATGTATCGGATTTCAGGATCATTGTAAATCCCCATGGAGCGCCAAAATAGTGTGCAATAGCTCATGAAAACGGTCGTAAACGCGAAAACAACGAGTGTTTGGTCATTACTCTCAAATATGTATCGGTTCTTAGGATCGTTGTAAATCCCCATAGAGCGCCAAAATAGTGTGCAATAGCTCATGAAAATAGCTAGTAAAACATGAAAAAGCAGCAGTTTTGGTCATAACTATCAAACATGTATCGGGTCTTAGGGTCATTGTACAACCCCACGCAACCCCAAAACTGTGGGCAATAACTCACGAAAACGACCATAAAACATGAAAACGACGAGTTTTTGGTCATAACTCTCAAACATGTATCAGGTCTTAGGGTCGTTGTAAATCCCCCTAGAGGGCTAAAACAGTGTGCAATAGCTCATGAAAACGGCCGTAAAATGTGAAAAACGATGCGTTTTTGGCCATAACTCTCAAACATATATCGGGTCTTAGGGTCATAACTCTCAAACATAAAAACAACAAGTTTTTGGTCATGCCCTCAAACATGTATCGGGTCGAATGGTCATTGTAAATCGTCCTGAAACCCTAGAATTGTGGCAATAGCTCATTAAAAACGGTCATAATACACAAAAAGACGAATATTTGGTAATCCCGTTAAACATGGATCGGGTCTAACGGTCCATGCAAATCCCCATGGATCCCCAAAACAGTGTGCAATAGCTCATGAAAACAGCCATAAAATGCCAAAACAACAAGTTTTTGGTCGTAACTCTCAAACATGTATCGGATTTCAGGGTCGTTGTAAATCCCCACGGAGCGCCAAAACAGTGTGTAATAACTCATGAAAACGGTTGTAAAACACGAAAATGACGAGTGTTTGGTCATAACTCTCAAACATGTATCGGGTCTTAGGGTCGTTGTAAATCCACCTAGAGGCTAAAAGCAGTGTGCAATAGCTCATGAAAAGCCATAAAATGTGAAAAGCGATGTGTTTTGGTCATAACTCTAAAACATATATCGGGTCTTAGGGTCATAACTCTCAAACATAAAAACAACAAGTTTTGGTCATGCCCTCAAAAATGTATCAGTCTAATGGTCGTTGTAAATAGCCCTGAAACCCTAGGAATGTGGCAATAGCTTATTAAAAACGGTCATAAAACACAAAAAGACGAACTTTTTGTAATCCCCTTAAACATGGATCGGGTCTAACGGTCCATGCAAATCTATGGAGCCCCAAAATAGTGTGCAATAGCTCATGAAAACAGTAAAAAAGTGAAAACAACAAGTTTTTGTCATAACTCTCAAACATGTATCGGATTTGAGTCGTTATAAATCCCCGAGGAGCACCAAAACGGTGTGCAATAGCTCATGAAAACAGCCGTAAAACACGAAAACAACAAGTTTTTGGTCATAACTCTCAAACATGTATCGGATTTCAGGGTCGTTGTAAATCCCCATGTAGCGCCTAAAGCGTGTGCAAAGCTCATGAAAAGCAGTAGTAAAACACAAAAACAACAAATTTTTGGTCATAACTCTCAAACATGTATCGGTTCGGGATCATTGTAAATCCCCATGGAGCGTAAAAGCAGTGTGCAATAGCTCATGAAAGCGGTAAATAGCGAAAACAACGAGTGTTTGGTCATTACTCTCAAACATGTATCGGTTCTTAGGATGGTTATGAAATCCCCATAGGCGCCAAAATAGTGTGCAATAGCTCATGAAAATAGCCGTAAAACATGAAAAAGCAGCGAGTTTTGGTCATAACTATCAAACATGTATCGGGTCTTAGGGTCATTGTAAATCCACCGGAACCCAAAGCGTGAGGCAATAACTCAAGCGACCATAAAACATGAAAGCAGCGAGTTTTGGTCATAACTCTCAAACTTGTATCAGTTCTTAGGGTCGTTTTAAATCCCCCTAGAGGTCAAAAACTGTGTGCATTAGCTCTTGAAAACGGCCGTAAAATGTGAAAAACGATGCGTTTTGGCCATAACTCTCAAACATATATCGGGTCTTAGGGTCATAACTCTCAAACATAAAAACAACAAGTTTTTGGTCATGCCCTCAAACATGTATCGGGTCGAATGGTCGTTGTAAATCGTCCTGAAACCCTAGAATTGTGGCAATAGCTCATTAAAAACGGTCATAATACACAAAAGCGAATATTTGGTAATCCGTTAAACATGGATCGGGTCTACAACGGTCCATGCAAATCTATGGATCCCCAAAGCAGTGTGCAATAGCTCATGAAAACAGCCATAAAATGCCAAAACAACAAGTTTTGGTCGTAACTCTCAAACATGTATCGGTTGAGGTCGTTGTAAATCCACGGCGCCAAAAAGCAGTGTGTAATAACTCATGAAAGCGGTTGTAAAACACGAAAATGGCAGTGTTTGGTCATAACTCTCAAACATGTATCGGGTCTTAGGGTCGTTGTAAATCCACCTAGAGGGCTAAAACAGTGTGCAATAGCTCATGAAAACGGCCATAAAATGTGAAAAACGATGTGTTTTTGGTCATAACTCTAAAACATATATCGGGTCTTAGGGTCATAACTCTCAAACATAAAAACAACAAGTTTTTGGTCATGCCCTCAAACATGTATCAAGTCTAATGGTCGTTGTAAATAGCCCTGAAACCCTAGGAATGTGGCAATAGCTTATTAAAAACGGTCATAAAACACAAAAACGACGAACTTTTTGTAATCCCCTTAAACATGGATCGGGTCTAACGGTCCATGCAAATCCCCATGGAGCCCCAAAATAGTGTGCAATAGCTCATGAAAACAGCCGTAAAACGTGAAAACAACAAGTTTTTTGTCATAACTCTCAAACATGTATCGGATTTCAGGGTCGTTGTAAATCCCCAAGGAGCACCAAAACGGTGTGCAATAGCTCATAAGCAAAAAGTAAAACACGAAAACAACAAGTTTTGGTCATAACTCTCAAACATGTATCGGATTTCGGGTGCTATGTAAATCCCCATGTAGCGCCAAAACGGTGTGCAATAGCTCATGAAAACAGCCGTAAAACGCAAAAACAACAAATTTATGGTCATAACTCTCAAACATGTATCGGATTTCAGGATCATTGTAAATCCCCATGGAGCGCCAAAACAGTGTGCAATAGCTCATGAAAACGGTCGTAAACGCGAAAACAACTAGTGTTTGGTCATAACTCTCAAACATGTATCGGTTCTTAGGATCGTTGTAAATCCCCATGGAGCGCCAAAATAGTGTGCAATAGCTCATGGAAATAGCCGTAAAACATGAAAAACGATGAGTTTTTGGTCATAACTATCAAACATGTATCGGGTCTTAGGGTCATTGTAAATCCAGGAATCCAAAAGCGTGGCAATAACTCACAACGACCATAAAACATGAAAAGCGAGTTTTTGGTCATAACTCTCAAACATGTATCGAGGTCTCGTGGTCGTTTATAAATCCCCTAGAGGGCTAAAACAGTGTCAATAGCTCATGAAAGCAGTAGTAAAATGTGAAAAGCGATGCGTTTTTGGCCATAACTCTCAAACATATATCGGGTCTTAGGGTCATAACTCTCAAACATAAAAACAACAAGTTTTTGGTCATGCCCTCAAACATGTATCGGGTCGAATGGTCATTGTAAATCGTCCTGAAACCCTAGAATTGTGGCAATAGCTCATTAAAAACGGTCATAATACACAAAAAGACGAATATTTGGTAATCCCGTTAAACATGGATCGGGTCTAACGGTCCATGCAAATCCCCATGGATCCCCAAAACAGTGTGCAATAGCTCATGAAAACAGCCATAAAATGCCAAAACAACAAGTTTTTGGTCGTAACTCTCAAACATGTATCGGATTTCAGGGTCGTTGTAAATCCCCACGGAGCGCCAAAACAGTGCGTAATAACTCATGAAAACGGTTGTAAAACACGAAAATGACGAGTGTTTGGTCATAACTCTCAAACATGTATCGGGTCTTAGGGTCGTTGTAAATCCACCTAGAGGGCTAAAACAGTGTGCAATAGCTCATGAAAACGGCCATAAAATGTGAAAAACGATGTGTTTTTGGTCATAACTCTAAAACATATATCGGGTCTTAGGGTCATAACTCTCAAACATAAAAACAACAAGTTTTTGGTCATGGCCTCAAACATGTATCAGGTCTAATGGTCGTTGTAAATAGCCCTGAAACCCTAGGAATGTGGCAATAGCTTATTAAAAAGGGTCATAAAACACAAAAACGACGAACTTTTTGTAATCCCCTTAAACATGGATCGGGTCTAACGGTCCATGCAAATCCCCATGGAGCCCCAAAATAGTGTGCAATAGCTCATGAAAACAGCCGTAAAACGTGAAAACAACAAGTTTTTTGTCATAACTCTCAAACATGTATCGGATTTCAGGGTCGTTGTAAATCCCCAAGGAGCACCAAAACGGTGTGCAATAGCTCATGAAAACAGCCGTAAAACACGAAAACAACAAGTTTTTGGTCATAACTCTCAAACATGTATCGGATTTCAGGGTCGTTGTAAATCCCCATGTAGCGCCAAAACGGTGTGCAATAGCTCATGAAAACAGCCGTAAAACACAAAAACAACAAATTTTTGGTCATAACTCTCAAACATGTATCGGATTTCAGGATCATTGTAAATCCCCATGGAGCGCCAAAACAGTGTGCAATAGCTCATGAAAACGGTCGTAAACGCGAAAACAACGAGTGTTTGGTCATAACTCTCAAACATGTATCGGTTCTTAGGATCGTTGTAAATCCCCATGGAGCGCCAAAATAGTGTGCAATAGCTCATGAAAATAGCCGTAAAACATGAAAAACGACGAGTTTTTGGTCATAACTATCAAACATGTATCGGGTCTTAGGGTCATTGTAAATCCCACCGGAACCCGAAAACTGTGGGCAATAACTCACGAAAACGACCATAAAACATGAAAACGACGAGTTTTTGGTCATAACTCTCAAACATGTATCAGGTCTCAGGGTCATTGTAAATCCCCCTAGAGGGCTAAAACAGTGTGCAATAGCTCATGAAAACGGCCGTAAAATGTGAAAAACGATGCGTTTTTGGCCATAACTCTCAAACATATATCGGGTCTTAGGGTCATAACTCTCAAACATAAAAACAACAAGTTTTTGGTCATGCCCTCAAACATGTATCAGGTCTAATGGTCGTTGTAAATAGCCCTGAAACCCTAGGAATGTGGCAATAGCTTATTAAAAAGGGTCATAAAACACAAAAACGACGAACTTTTTGTAATCCCCTTAAACATGGATCGGGTCTAACGGTCCATGCAAATCCCCATGGAGCCCCAAAATAGTGTGCAATAGCTCATGAAAACAGCCGTAAAACGTGAAAACAACAAGTTTTTTGTCATAACTCTCAAACATGTATCGGATTTCAGGGTCGTTGTAAATCCCCAAGGAGCACCAAAACGGTGTGCAATAGCTCATGAAAACAGCCGTAAAACACGAAAATAACAAGTTTTTGGTCATAACTCTCAAACATGTATCGGATTTCAGGGTCATTGTAAATCCCCATGTAGCGCCAAAACGGTGTGCAATAGCTCATGAAAACAGCCGTAAAACGCAAAAACAACAAATTTTTGGTCATAACTCTCAAACATGTATCGGATTTCAGGATCATTGTAAATCCCCATGGAGCGCCAAAACAGTGTGCAATAGCTCATGAAAACGGTCGTAAACGCGAAAACAACGAGTGTTTGGTCATAACTCTCAAACATGTATCGGTTCTTAGGATCGTTGTAAATCCCCATGGAGCGCCAAAATAGTGTGCAATAGCTCATGAAAATAGCCGTAAAACATGAAAAACGACGAGTTTTTGGTCATAACTATCAAACATGTATCGGGTCTTAGGGTCATTGTAAATCCCACCGGAATCCGAAAACTGTGGGCAATAACTCACGAAAACGACCATAAAACATGAAAACGACGAGTTTTTGGTCATAACTCTCAAACATGTATCAGGTCTCAGGGTCGTTGTAAATCCCCCTAGAGGGCTAAAACAGTGTGCAATAGCTCATGAAAACGGCCGTAAAATGTGAAAAACGATGCGTTTTTGGCCATAACTCTCAAACATATATCGGGTCTTAGGGTCATAACTCTCAAACATAAAAACAACAAGTTTTTGGTCATGCCCTCAAACATGTATCGGGTCGAATGGTCATTGTAAATCGTCCTGAAACCCTAGAATTGTGGCAATAGCTCATTAAAAACGGTCATAATACACAAAAAGACGAATATTTGGTAATCCCGTTAAACATGGATCGGGTCTAACGGTCCATGCAAATCCCCATGGATCCCCAAAACAGTGTGCAATAGCTCATGAAAACAGCCATAAAATGCCAAAACAACAAGTTTTTGGTCGTAACTCTCAAACATGTATCGGATTTCAGGGTCGTTGTAAATCCCCACGGAGCGCGAAAACAGTGCGTAATAACTCATGAAACCGGTTGTAAAACACGAAAATGACGAGTGTTTGGTCATAACTCTCAAACATGTATCGGGTCTTAGGGTCGTTGTAAATCCACCTAGAGGGCTAAAACAGTGTGCAATAGCTCATGAAAACGGCCATAAAATGTGAAAAACGATGTGTTTTTGGTCATAACTCTAAAACATATATCGGGTCTTAGGGTCATAACTCTCAAACATAAAAACAACAAGTTTTTGGTCATGCCCTCAAACATGTATCAGGTCTAATGGTCGTTGTAAATAGCCCTGAAACCCTAGGAATGTGGCAATAGCTTATTAAAAAGGGTCATAAAACACAAAAACGACGAACTTTTTGTAATCCCTTAAACATGGATCGGGTCTAACGGTCCATGCAAATCTATGGAGCCCCAAAATAGTGTGCAATAGCTCATGAAAACAGCCGTAAAACGTGAAAACAACAAGTTTTTTGTCATAACTCTCAAACATGTATCGGATTTCAGGGTCGTTGTAAATCCCCAAGGAGCACCAAAACGGTGTGCAATAGCTCATGAAAACAGTAAACACGAAAACAACAAGTTTTGGTCATAACTCTCAAACATGTATCGGATTGGGTCATTGTAAATCCCCATGTAGCGCCAAAAGCGGTGTGATAGCTCATGAAAACAGTAAAAGCATAAAACAACAATTTTTTGGTCATAACTCTCAAACATGTATCGGATTCAGGATCATTGTAAATCCCATGGGCGCCAAAAGCTGTGCAATAGCTCATGAAAACGGTCGTAAAAACGAAAACAACGAGTGTTTGGTCATAAGTCTCAAACATGTATCGGTTCTTAGGATCGTTGTAAATCCCCTTGGAGCGCCAAAATAGTGTGCAATAGCTCATGAAAATAGCCGTAAAACATGAAAAACGACGAGTTTTTGGTCATAACTATCAAACATGTATCGGGTCTTAGGGTCATTGTAAATCCCGGAACCCAAAAAGCGTGGCAATAACTCACAAACGACCATAAAACATGAAAGCAGCGAGTTTTGGTCATAACTCTCAAACATGTATCAGGTCTCAGGTCATTGTAAATCCCCTAGAGGGCTAAAAGCAGTGTGCAATAGCTCATGAAGCAGTAGTAAAATGTGAAAAACGATGCGTTTTTGGCCATAACTCTCAAACATATATCGTGTCTTAGGGTCATAACTCTCAAACATAAAAACAACAAGTTTTTGGTCATGCCCTCAAACATGTATCGGGTCGAATGGTCGTTGTAAATCGTCCTGAAACCCTAGAATTGTGGCAATAGCTCATTAAAAACGGTCATAATACACAAAAGACGAATATTTGGTAATCCCGTTAAACATGGATCGGGTCTAACGGTCCATGCAAATCCCCATGGATCCCCAAAACAGTGTGCAATAGCTCATGAAAACAGCCATAAAATGCCAAAACAACAAGTTTTTGGTCGTAACTCTCAAACATGTATCGGATTTCAGGGTCGTTGTAAATCCCACGGGCGTAAAGCAGTGTGTAATAACTCATGAAAAGCGGTTGTAAAACACGAAAATGGCAGTGTTTGGTCATAACTCTCAAACATGTATCGGGTCTTAGGTGGTTGTAAATCCACCTAGAGGGCTAAAACAGTGTGCAATAGCTCATGAAAGCGGCCATAAAATGTGAAAAAGCGATGTGTTTTGGTCATAACTCTAAAACATATATCGGGTCTTAGGGTCATAACTCTCAAACATAAAAACAACAAGTTTTTGGTCATGCCCTCAAAAATGTATCAGGTCTAATGGTCGTTGTAAATAGCCCTGAAACCCTAGGAATGTGGCAATAGCTTATTAAAAACGGTCATAAAACACAAAAAGACGAACTTTTGTAATCCCCTTAAACATGGATCGAT